>CM077457.1:18179050-18779050 GCA_039654765.1 Mylopharyngodon piceus
CTACAAGTATAAGAGCAATGTTTCTCTACAGAGTTCAACATTAAAACACATTGGAGTGTTATTAAAAGGAAGAGGGTGGAGATTAGGGCAAAAAAAAAACAAAAAAAACATCTGGACATCAAGTTATTAAATTACAATTATTACTCTTTTAGGTTTCATCTCTTAGTTTCATAGTTTTGTTTTACACATGGAAGTAAACAACATTAGAAAGAAAAAGGGAATGGGTCAAATGATGGAGTTCAGAGCACAGATGCGTTCAGGTTCGGTGATTCTTTAGGAATAAGATGTGGATTGAAAAGTAAAAGGCTTCTTGGTGATTAGTAGGCATGGTTGGCCACAAAGAGAGACTCTCCAGCAGCAGCACCCTTATCTCCTGAGGACACATACTTCCCAACACAGGCCAGGCTGTTGTTCTGGAGATAGAAGCACAAGAAAATAAGAGTAAAGTTGATCTAAAACTTTAAATGCTTAACCTCCCTCCTGAATAATTTACTCCATGTCTTGTAAAAACACAAGTAAATTATTAATAATAAACAATTATAATATAATATGAGCAAATTTATAAATACTTTTGTATTGATATATACATTTATATACATAAACAATTTAATAGTTACTGTTAACACATTCAAAAGATGCCCAGATTTTTTGTACCACAATTGAAGACAGTGCTTGAGATAAAAAAATGGTTACAGAAATTGTTTTTTGTATACCAGATCAGTAACTTGTAGATGATCTCAAATTACTGAAACTTACAAGAGCTCTCTTTATGAACTCCTCCTGGCAGGCCTTGCCATTCTCCTTCTTGCCACCCCAGGCTTTGAGGGCAGAGGCCTGCAGGGCACGACCGTAGGAGAAGGTCAAAGCCCAGGGCCTATGCAGGGGACACTGGTTCATGGCGTTCAGGTTGAGTGTGGCCTCCTCCTCACTCTGGCCTCCAGACAGGAAGGTGATACCTATATCAAGAAGGGGTGTGGCAAAATGGGTCAGGAATGAGGAAATTATAATAAATACATACTCAAGAAGTTATCCAGCAGGCCTGTGATAAGATAAAGACTCTGTCATGATTGACTGAGTAATTGCGGTTGTTTTACTAACCAGGCACAGCAGGAGGAACAGTGCGGCGAAGAGCTGTGACAGTTGACATGGCAATCTCCTGGGGGGTGTTCTTCTGGGAACAGGAATGCCCGGCAGTCACCATGTTGGGTTTGAGCAGAGTGCCCTCCAAGTAGACATGGTGGTCAGACAGGGCCTTGTACACAGCAGCCAGAACCTTCTCAGTCACATACTGGCACCTCTTCAGGTCATGGTCACCATCAGGCAGAATTTCAGGCTCCACGATAGGCACAATGCCATGCTGACGAGAAAAATGATATCATGTCAGTAATAAAAGTATACAATTATTTTAATACACACTTGCGTTCAAAAATTTGGGGTGGGTTGATTTGATTAAAAATATAGTAAAAACAGTAATAATGTGAAATATTATTACAATTTAAAATAAATGTTTTTTATTTGAATATATTTTAAAACGTAATTTATTTCTGTGATGTAGTGTTGTCCGACCGCGATACCAAGTCGGTACAGAAATTTTAAAAGTGTGACGCTTTGAGCGCTGTTGAGCAGATTTGTAAACACCTCTGATTGGCCATTGTGTTCACACGCTCAACAGATATGTCTGTGATTGGCTATGATCAACGCTTCAAAAATATGTTGTAAATAGACATCAATGACGCTCTTCACCGCTCGCTTACAGCTTTCAAAATGCTTTCAAATTCAAACGCTCCCGTGTGTTGATCATTTTAGCCAATCACAGACATATCTGATGAGTGCGTGAACACAATGGCCAATCAGAGGTGTTTATGAATCTGCTCAATAACGCTCAAAGCGTCTCATTTTTAAAATTTCAGTACCAACTTGATATCGTGGTTGGTACTTTTGACAACACTACTGTGATGGCAAATCTGAATTTTCAGCATCATTACGCCAGTCTTCAGTGTCACTTGATCCTTAAGAAATCAGGCAAATATGATGATTTACTGCTCAAGAAACATTTCTGATTATTATCATCAACGTTTAAAACATTGTTAACTGCTTAATATTTTTGTGGAAACTTTGATACATTTTTTCAGGATTCTCTGATAAATAGAAAGTTCAAAAGAACAACATTTATTTGAAATAGAAATCTTTTGTAACATTGTCTTTACGGTCACTTTTGATCTATTTAATGCATCCATGCTGAATAAAAGCATTTATTTCTTTAAAAAAAAAAAAAAAAAAGGAAGTGTTGATATATAGCTGTATGTGTCTCACCATCTGGCAGATGCTAGCGTAACGAGCGAGCACATTAGCGTTCTCAATGATGGCCAGTCTAGAGGGAGTTGTGGGAGTGATCTTCAGCACACACCTCCATTTAGCAAAGTCTGCCCCATCCTTCTTATACTGAGCACAACGCTCGTACAGCCCATCCAGACCTGCAATCGCCGAGAGAAATGAGGATTTAAAGAGTCCCAAGCAAACTAAATGATAGTGACCATTCAATTCCGGACAAAGTCCATCTAATTCCAGCATTTAAGTGGATCCGAAATGTTATAAAATACCATGTGTAATTTTAACAACCTGATAATCTATTTCATAGATAATCATGGGATGTTCACCTTGTGTGGTGGTCTCTCCATTAGTGCCAGCCAGGGGAACCACACCCTTGTCCACTTTGATGCCAACTACCATGCCCCTCTCCTTAAGGAGCTGGGAAAAAAGTTTGCCATCATCTGTCTTCTGGTAGAGGGTCTCATGGAAGAGGATGACGCCACCGATGCAGGGCTTGACGCGGTCGTCTGCGGTAAACAGCAGCTGGCGGTACAGTCTCCTGTTCTCCTCTGTGTTCTCAGCATTGATGCTCTGGAACCGCTTCGCCACGCTACCTGCACAGGATCAACGACACGAGATGAAAGGCGAGCAAATAAACTGGTTACTAACAAACAAAAACTCAACAGCCCAAAGTACCTGTAGACTCATCTGCAGCAAGAATGCCTTTGCCAGAGGCCACAATCCTCAGAGCGATATCGCTCAACTCCTTCTTCTGCTCTGGAGTGAGGAACGGGTAAGCGTGAGGCATCTTGACTCTAGGGAGAAAGGGGTGGGAAACAGATACACACATTTATATGATTTCTGAGATTAAATCATTGAGATTATCAGTACAAACACATGAATCACATCACAAAAACGGTGACCTATGGTCATGTAATAATGAATCATGTGACTGATTAAATCAACATCAAGGAGCCTGAGCAAGGGCTCAGATTTGGGTGTGTACTTGATCGCAAGCCTTACAGAAAGCACTGATGTTTCTTTCTACAAACTACATCTTGTTAACTAGTTCATGATGCAACATGTCCTTCAGATACAAGCACGAATGACCTTGTGCGGTTCACGTAACGTTATCAGTTAACTTTGCATTAAAACGGAAAAGCGACTAGCGAAAGACATCTTCCGACGTCTATGAAATATATTCGCTTTTACTTGGATGTAGGCGCTTTATATTAAGTAAAAACTTACCAATTAAACGGGGCTGAGGAAGCGATGGTTTCCGAATCACACTTTCAGCGTAGTCACGTTATTCTACGGATGCGATGAATTGCAATAAAGGAAGGAAATTACAAGCAATTTTGCAAGACGGTAGCTTGACCAATCAGGACGCGAGTCATGGTTTGATGGACAGGGCGTAGAGACGATGATTGGCTGTTGTGCTTTGAAAGGCGGGTTTAAGAGTGACGCAGCAAAACGGGAGTGGATTTTATTACAATTAGAGGCGGGTACACGTTCTTGTGATACGTGACAGAGTTCACATGCAGGGAAACAGACCTGGTAATGATGGCATTTTGAAGTGCGACATGGATGGACGCGCATGCATGACCTTGGCATACGTGCGCAGTGTATTTTAGGAGTATATTTAATATGCTATACATCACTAATGCGCTTTTTTGGAAATGAATAAAAAAATAAAATTAAGCCTGATATATAACATTATATTGCATCTCTATCTACTGGACATTGAAGAACAGCTTCACAAGAGGCTCTTGACATTCCAGTAACAAACCTCTAACACCCTCCGCTCAAGTTGCATTCAACCAAAGGCCAAATTAAATATAGACAATCATTTAATGGCTGAAATCCAGCACTATAGAAGAGGTTTTGATTTGTGAAAGAGGGTCTGAAACGGCTCTTTGTGATGTTGAATTCCAAGCACAGTCAATAAAGCTGGCAAATATAATTAATTCAGGCTAAAATAACACAGATTCTCAGTGTTTTGTGTATTTAAGCAAGAATTAAGATTGATGAATTATTTTACTAATGGAATAGTTGATTCATTGGCTATATTTTGACAGACAATTGTTAATAATAAATGTAGAACGACAACAACAATAATTATCATTATTATTTAAAACATTTAATATTAAAAACAATCATTATTATCATTATCATTTTGATAAACAACAAAAAAAAGCATCCGACAGTAGCAAATGCATTTAAATAAAAGCAAATAAAAAGCCTACAGAATATAGTCTTATTTTTGTAGCAATTCACACTTTGTACTACAGAATAAAAGAAAGCAGAATGCCCGTTTTTACCGTGTAACTGGATGAAGTGAGCAAGAGGTACTCCCCAAATGGATGCAGAGGAGGTCTGGATAGTCTGTGACACCCGTCTGGTGCCAGATGACCTGTATTTATTCAGACGGCGTGACCTTTGACATTCCGTGGGTTTGGCTAATCTTAGCAGCAGGCAAACCCACGATGCAACCGGAGAAGGGCGATGTGACATTCATGTACATTGGCATGGAGCAAAGAAAGGTTAAAGAGAAAGGCAGTGAGTGGCATGGACAAGGAACATGATTATTAATGTTGTTGCTACATGCATGAATTATAGTATAATGCAATCCCCACTAAATAGTGGTGGTTTATAGATGACTGCAATAATCTGAGTTAATCTTCTGCATGATGCTCTTTAATATTTCTCCATGCACTCCTTATAAACCTCCTCAGCCCACGAGATAACTGTCATCAGAAAAGGGATCTACTGTCATGAGATCCTTCTGTCATGACCTTTCATCTTTTAAATGTCTTCTCTACATAATCCCTATAATCAGCAAGAGCTACATGTCTGACCAATTCATGAAGGTATAGAGAAAATAGAAAACCTTTATAGAAAAGTGTAGAACCTCAAAACAAATAATTTTTTGCAAATGCATGTTTTATACAGTAAAATAAACAAAGCAACCAGAAAATCTAAGACAGTCCAACAATGAATGTAAAAATGAATTCTTTAATATCTTACCACCAATGCTCAATAGTTAAAAAATACTACTGTAAACAAAGCCTTTTTGCATGAAAAAAAAATCTTTAATTCATTTTAAAACAACAGTTACAAAAATAGCACATATTTATATTTAAAAAATCTATACAAAAAACTAATTTCAACTTAAGTTTTGCCTGACAACAGAGACAGAAGTGACTGAGTCACAGCAGGTTTACTTTGTAAGTCATAGTATGCTGGCTGTAATATGGCTACATACATAACTGTACCATATTTCACATAATACATTATGCACACATAGGTCATATTTCATATGCAACAATCAAGATGATGTCCTGTAAACAATCAGATTAGTAAACAGTATTACAGTATGAATAAAAAAGTTTTAACAATCTAAAATTGGTAAGTCACTATAAGTATATGAACATGTATCTTATATACATATATGTGAACATACAGTCCACATCTGTGTTCAGACATCTGTGTCAGAATGAGATACATTTAACAGCATGTGTGGTTTATAGATTCCTCTCTTCTCTTTGTTTGGCTCATAACTGAAGCACAAATGTCCATCATACCAAGTAAAATGATACCACAGAGAAACACATTGGCTATACAAAGCATAAATAATTATTGCTGACCAGGAAACTAGAAATGACAAAAAAAAAAAAAAGTCATTCTGTGCTGAAATGTAAAAATCCATTAAATGTCATGCTTTAAAAATCCATGGCACAGCTTAAACCCTTATGCTACAAATTCATTCATGAAAAATAAAACCTTTACCTTAGCTTCAGTCTTCCATTGTTCTGTAGTGATTATGTATTTCAGGAATTACTGGTATCACAATATGACTTAAATATAGTACTGTGTTTATAGTATATATTATGTTTAAGAATTTATTAATCTTGCTCATTACATCCATACGTGACTCAACTAAACTATGTATATTCCCAATAAATGCACATCTAAATCTTTTAGAACCAAGTTGCGTGAATAGGAAGGATACTGTAATGTCTCCCAAATGATGCAAACATTACAGAACAACCAAAGATTGAATTACAGTTTCTCTCTCTAGCTTAAAACATACTTAAGTGTCACTTGGAGTTGGAGTTTCTAAGGCATCTTTTAAGGCATCGCTTTCCCTCCACCATTCCTTCTACTTAAACTTGACCTCAAAGCAGAAGCAGTTGATGGAGTCACACTCTGGCGGTTGACAGGTACAAGCACAATCCCACATCGCACACTGCAATAAGAAGACGTGATGAACAAGAAAAACAAGCTGACAGTATGAGGTTGTTCTATTTATATTTATAGGGCTGTTTGGAATTTGTGTACTGTTTGTTGTTCAGTTAAGTCATCTGATAATACCATCAATAATGTGAAAGATTAATTACAAAGACATTTGTAACACTTTTATAATAAGGTTTCATTTGTTAACATATATGGCCATGTACACGCTGTAAAGTTTCAGGAGTGACAATTGCATTAACATACTGGATTTCAGCCATTTAATATGGGAGTGAAACCTTAAATTATTGTGCTGTGTGTGTACAGAACACAATTTACTCTCGAAACTGAGATGACTGACAGCTTGGTAAAAAATAACAATGTTCTGGTGTCTCACGTGTGTAGTATCTGCTATTTTCGAATGAATTAATATTATAGCGACCAAAGACTTGTTATGTCAGGGTTAGGTCCAGTTTATGGAGGTATGGGCTGCAATATTTTGGACTCTTTTTCAATATAAAGCATTTGGATTTATCTTGGTTTATTATGGTCTTGTTCTTGTTTGCTGTTTTTGCTTTCTAGGAAGATCTGGGAACACGAACGAGTCAAGGATCGTACCTCTTTCCCTGTGATTTTCTTGCACCACACATAAAGTAGAGAGATACCTTTTGATGCACGTTTAAATATGTCATTAACTACATCAATGGCAAATACATCATTAAACACGTCAAATAGCTTTTTCAGTTCAGTTCCGTACACTGCATAGAATTTTTGTAAATGTTTATTTTTCACGTGACTTTGGTGCTCCGAACCACTGATTCGAAACAAAAGATTCGGAAAGCTACGAACCTTCATGAAGCAGTGTTTTGAATATTTATATGTTATAAAGATGTCTTTAGTAGCTTTCTGGATCTTGAGAGGTTCAGTGACATTGCTGGCAATAGAGGCCTCACTGAGCCATCAGATTTCATCAAAAATATCTTAATTTGTGTTCTGAAGATGAACGAAGGTCTTACGGGTGTGGAACGACATGAGGGTGAGTGAGTAATGACAGAATTTTCATTTTTGGGTGAACTAAACCTTTAAGCTGGAAACACGTGAAAAAAAAACAGCTTGAACCTGCATTTTAGTCTGGGACTAGGCTTAAGCCTTGTCTGTGGATGGGTGGATGGGTAGATGGATGGATGGGTGGATGGATGGATGGATGGATGGATGGATGGATGGGTGGGTGGATGGGTGGATGGATGGATGGATGGATGGATGGATGGATGTATGGGTGGGTGGGTGGATGGTTGGATGGATGGATGGATGGATGGGTAAATGGATGGATGGGTGGGTGGGTGGGTGGGTAAATGGATGGATGGGTGGGTGGGTGGGTGGGTAAATGGATGGATGGGTGGGTGGGTGGGTGGGTAAATGGATGGATGGGTGGGTGGGTGGGTGGGTGGATGGTTGGATGGGTGGGTGGATGGGTAGATGGATGGATGGGTAAATGGATGGATGGGTGGATGGATGGATGGATGGATGGATGGATGGATGGGTGGGTGGATGGATGGGTGGGTGGATGGGTGGGTAGATGGATGGATGGGTGGATGGATGGATGGGTGGATGGTAGATGGATGGATGGATGGATGGATGGGTGGGTGGGTGGGTGGATGGTTGGATGGGTGGGTGGATGGGTAGATGGATGGATGGGTAAATGGATGGATGGGTGGATGGATGGATGGATGGATGGATGGATGGGTGGGTGGATGGATGGGTGGGTGGATGGGTGGGTAGATGGATGGATGGGTGGATGGATGGATGGGTGGATGGTGGATGGATGGATGGATGGATGGGTAGATGGATGGATAGGTGGATGGATGGGTGGATGGGTGGATGGGTAGATGGATGGATAGGTGGATGGATGGGTGGATGGGTAGATGGATGGGTGGGTGGGTGGATGTTGGATGGGTGGATGGATGGGTGGGTGGATGGATGGTGGATGGATGGATGGGTGGATGGATGGGTAGATGGATGGATGGGTGGATGGATGGGTGGATGGATGGGTGGATGGATGGATGGGTGGATGGATGGATGGGTGGGTGGATGGATGGATGGGTGGATGGCTTCAAATACTCGGGCACTGTTCAATGCCATACAAAGCTTGGAAGAGCCAGGATATTACTTAATATAACTCAGATTGTGTTCGTCTCAAAGAAGAGAGTCATATACACCTAGGATGGCTTGAGGGTGAGTAAATTATGGGATAATTTTTGGGTAAACTGTTCCTTTAACTACATTAGTTAACATGAACTAACAATAAACAATACTTCTAGCATTTATTAATCTTAGTTAATGTTAATTTATACATTTACTAATGCATTATTAAAATCAACAGTTGTATTTAACATTAGTTAATGTACTAACATAAAGAAACAATGATTTTTTTTTATTAACTAACATTAACAAAGGTTAGTAAATGCTATAAAATTATATTGCTCGTAGTTAGTTCTTGTTAACTAATGCATTAACTAATGTTAACAAATCAGATCTTAGTATAAAATGTTACCAAGGCAATTAATTGGCCTATGGTGAGCATATAACACTGATCAAATACTTCAGATATTTTCAAACAATGAAACAATTATTTTTATGATTCATGAAATTTGTCTCAGGTTGTAAAATTGTGCCAAAAATCATGCAGTGTTTCCAGCTTAAAGGTTTAGTTCACCCAAAAATGAAAATTCTGTCATTACTCACTCACCCTCATGTCGTTCCACACCCGTAAGACCTTCGTTCATCTTCAGAACACAAATTAAGATCTTTTTGATGAAATCCGATGGCTCAGTGAGGCCTCTATTGCCAGCAATGTCACTGAACCTCTCAAGATCCTGAAAGCTACTAAAGACATATTTATAACATATAAGACATATTCAAAACACTGCTTCATGAAGGTTCGAAGCTTTCCGAATCTTGTGTTTCGAATCAGTGGTTCGGAGCACCAAAGTCACGTGATTTCAGTAAACGAGGCTTCGTTTTCGCGATCCAAACCACTGATTCGAAACAAAAGATTCGTAAAGCTTCGAAGCTTCATGAAGCAGTGTTTTGAAATCGGCCATCACTAGATATTGTTGAAAAGTCGTTATTTAGTTTTTTTGGCGCACAGAAATTATTCTCATCGCTTCATAACTTTAAGGATGAACCACTGTAGTCACATTAATGCCCAGTAGCTTTCTGGGCATTTGAAAGTGTAAATTATCTTGCTGTCAATGCAGGCCTCACTGAGCCATCGGATTTTATCAAAAAGAACTTCATTTGTGATCCGAAGATGAACAAAGTTCTTACGGGTGTGGGATGACATGAGGGTCAGTAATTAATGACAGAATTTTCATTTTTAGGTGAACTAACCCTTTAAAACAGGAAGAAATAGCCAACATGTGACTTACATTAGGGGAGGGGCAGGAGTAGTCCAGGCAGGATCGCAGAGAGGGGGGACGACAGTCACATGACTGGGCACACACTAAACAGTACTCACAAGGAGAGAAACCTGCACAGCAATCTGAACACTGTGGATCACACTTGGCCTGTGAAGAGAGAGAGAGCTGTTACACACTGCCAAAATTACTCAAAACAGAGAACTGAAAACAGCAGGAAGTGAGATTCAGAGCAAGGCAACTGTGAAAAGTGTATACTTACTGGTTTTACAGTATAGCAACAGCCATTAATATTTACTCAAGTAGATTGTTTAGCAATGTGGCTTCATTAACGTTTCATGAAGTTTCTTCAGAAAGAGGAACTGATGATGTTGAAGTACCTTGAGACAGTGATGACACCACAGCACAGCCGCAAGGACAATCATATAGATCCCCACAGAGATCATGACGATGGCAGGCAGCGGGAGAGAGAGAGCCCACACAGGAACAGCCTGACAGAGTCGAAGAAAACAACACTAGATTTCACTAGACATCACTGTGGCTTATGGGAAAATCTGAATTATTTTGTAATTAGAATTAGTACTTGAATTTTTGGTAACAGTTTATTTTGATGATCCCCTTTAAACATTATGTTGACTATAAGTAATGTTCCACCTACATGTCAATTAAATCTCATTAGAGTATTAGTTGAGTGGTAGTAAACTGTTAGGTTAGGGTTAAGGTTAGACATGTAGGTGCAAAGTAACTTATGGTGAACAGAATGTCTAAAGTGGACCATCAAAATAAAGTGTAACTGAATTTTTTATTTAGCTTTTATATCTTTAAATAAATAAACATCTCAGCAAAAAGGTTTTCAAAGCAGTTTATGATTTTGTTGTTCAATAAAGATTTCTTTCTGTAGGTTTTTCCTTCAAAATATGAAGTATTCTTGAAACATTTCCTTTTTTCATAATGCAAGTTGCCCCAAAACACACATTAATTTATAAAATTAGACGAAATGTACAGTAATGTAAGTCTGGGAACACCCATTTTAGCTCACGCTTACACAAATTGTGTAGTAAATCAGACAATAAATACTATATGAACAATTCACTCTCTAATTTCTTTGATATTAAAATATAGCTGAGAAACTATGTGCAAAGTCTGGTTGTGTGTGAAAGCTTTCTGTCAAAGTAACTTAACCAAAATAAAAACACTCTGAATCCAATTCTGACTGAACACCTATTAAATACAGGTAAAATAGTGTGCAATTAAATATGCACGATCTTTTATTCGTATTCTTATTTTATTGCGCAGTATGTGTTAAAGAAAAAACTTACAGACTAAAACTTAATTTGTAAGGAAAAAGGTTAGTAGCTTGAGCGCTTGGTTATACTCGACTCTATATACAGAAGAACAGCTGCTGTAGATGCATTTACAGTTTGATGTTTGATGCCCAACAAACAAATCTTCATTTAAATGACGTAGCATACACAAAACAGTCTTACACACCATTATACTGTCCCTGCATTCCCAGTGTAATTGATCAGGGTTTTCCGTTACCAGGAGATTTCTTTCATTTAATTAAACCAGATATTTACTCGTATAGCACATTGTTCTCTAGCGAAGCTGAACAATGTTGTCCTAGCAACCGCGATACGACTTCCTATGAGTGTACGGCGACACGGAAGGACCAAACTTAATCCAAAACATCATATATAAATGATTTAATATGAACCCTGTTTTTAGCATTTAAATAAATTGAAATGAATTAAATTTAAGTGAATTAAATAAAAAATGTAATCTAAAAAAAAAAAAAAAAAATCAAGCTAGAAGCCATAGTCTTCTTCTTAGTGTCTTTGTGTAATTAATATGTGCATATATTACTACTGTTTGTGCTGACAGATTTTTATTACCATAAACGTAGTTCATTTAGTGTTCATTTGTTTGATCGGTATGCCTGGGAAAATGACAGAGAAAAAGCCTGGCAAAGTTTTCCCTGCTTAGACTAGCTGAACGTGTCCACAGGATGTCGCTGGTGAGAAAAGAGAAAGAGAGTGTGAATGAAGGTCACTGATTCTTGAGACATGGAACAAAACACGTCCAGCAATTGTAACTGCTATTAGGTTTAAAAATGAAAATATTTTCAGCTATAAATGTTATGAGGGATTAATAATAGAATGTATTTAACACAATTATCCCCTTCAATTTAATTTTAATTAATCATTATTATATCAAATCTATGACACTTATTGCCTTCTCACTAAATCTAAAACAGTGTGTCCACAGAGAAGGGCTCAATCATTCATATGCAATAAAATGGATAAAAATGTTTTGTTTTATCAAAAGCAACACTTAATATCTTAACACTTAACGTCAGAGCAAGATTGTTTTTCAATGACACATGCGTGTTTCATAAGATTTAAAAGTTGCGTCCCCACTTTTTGTCAACAATAAAATCAGGGAATATCAGGGGCAGCTGTCACTCTGAAGGGCCTCATTGCTACATTCTACCTCTGCAGAGTACATCACTGTCAGACAGGCCCTAGTAAGCTTTATAGTTTTAGAATATTTTAAATCCTATTGTTAATATTTCCTGTGTCACAACCATATGTCAACACCCTCCAGTTTCTGAGGAAATTATTTGAAATTTTATGATCATTTTATTCTCCAGAAGCAGGTTCTATTAGCATCTAGCATCAACAGAAAAACAATTGTGTTTACTATACTTATAGGTCTTGCATAATGTGGGTGAAAAGCAATTTGTGTTATTTCAATATAAGTGATGGCAAGGTAAAAAGCGCATTTTGATAAAAAGAGAAAAGTCTGGAGGTTGTATCAAATTTACATTTGTCTTGTCTGAGTATAAGGTTTTATTTTTTTCAATATTGTACCCTGTTTTGTCCCACTTCTCAAGAGGTGTGTGAGTGCACGAAGCTCATACTCAAGATAGCTTTAAATCACTGCAGCTGTCCAGGAAATAATGGCTGAAGAGAATGTTCTGAAAAATTTTAAGAATTACATTGTAATAATAACCTACTGACAGAAAATGAAGAGAGCTGACAGACAACATAGTGCTGACAACAGTCGACAACACCCTGAATTCAGACTAAAAAAACCCCTGAGTAATGAAACAGTGACAGGATGCTGTGGTAAGTTAAAATCCATTTTTCTTTGTCATGGTGATGTTATTTAACAAACATACATAGAGTAGTAGCTACAGTTCACATTCTGGCCCTCAATAAGTGGAGTAAAAAGTGATGAAACCAGTCCTACTAGTCACTCTGATATGCCCACTAAGCTCGGAAAATGGGAACTTCTGGTCACTCTAATCGATAAAGGCCAGTTCACACTAAGAACGACAACACTGAACATGCGTCTAATGCTGTGGTTAAAAGTATTGGCAGTAACATCAATTTTGTGTTGCGCAAAGTTTGTTGCTTCAGTATTTGTTAATTATTTTTTTCACATTTTTCACACCAGGCCGTTGTCTAAAAGTCTTGGCCTCACTGTGCATGCAGATGCTCTCACACCCTCCTGCCGCCAATACTGAGCAAGCTCTGCACTGCTGGTGACACGATTCTGTAGCCGACTCCTCAGGAAGAGACAGTCCTGGCGCTTGCTGGACACTCTGGGACGTCCTGTAGCCTTCTTCAGTGCAGCTGAACCTCTCTCCTTGAAGTTCTTGATGATCCGGTAAATGGCTCTTTTTTAGATGCAATGTGCAATATTCTTTGAAGCAATTTCCTTGCATATGAGGCCATTTTGATGCAAAGTGATGATGCTGCACATCTTGAAGGTAATATTGCTAACACAAGAACACAATGATTGGAAGCACTTCTTCCCTCTGTCACAGTCACCAATTCAGCCACCTTCTCCACACTACAACACCCAGCATCCCTCCTGATCCACACCTGCACACAATCATCAATCACCTGCACCTGCAAGCCACATCACCCTCGTTACCACTCATCAGCACTCCCTTCATAAGCAGTCACCATCCTCACCACAGTTGTCTGGTCTCATCTACGACAAGCTCCACGACCCTACCTGTTACTCACCTGAGCTACTTACCCGTGATCCTGATTATCTCCTGTCTTCCGTCTTCTGTTCCTTGTGTCGTCTCCCTGGATTCTCCACTCAGCCAGCATCACCCTCTTCACCGTCACCACTGCACCTCCAGTACACGGACTGTATTACCACCAGCTAAATTCACCATCTACCATTCAGTGACTGTTTCCCTTACCTGTTTGCATCCTGTCCATTTCACTTACGACCTGCAATAAAGTACTGTTTGTCACTACTCACCTCGTCTGTCCTCGTCTGTGCATGACAGAAGACCAGACCACAAAATAAAGACTATGAGCTGGGAATTCGCTGGACAGATCGCGGTGGCTGCACAATCCAGCCGCGATCTATTTACCTTCACGGAGAGGTTCGTTTGCCTGGTCCACTCCAGCCCTTTGAAAGACGAGACGATTAAGGCTCTGTACCGGACTGGGGCTAACTTCATCGATCCACGAGAACTCCCCGATCTCGCTGGATTGGACTGGAAGGAGGCCATTCACCAATGTCTGGAGAGCTTCATTCCGTCATATGCATTCCAGCCAGCCCAAGCGTCTCATCCTAAAATGGCCGCCAGTCAGAACTCCTGTCCTAAGATGGCCACCAGTCCAGTATCCCATCCCAAGATGGCTGCCATCCCAGAGCCTCATCCCAAGATGGCCGCCATCCCAGAGCCTCGTCCCAAGATGGCCGCCACTCATGAGCCTCTTCCCAAGCTGACCGCCACTCCTGAGCCTCTTCCCAAGATGGCCACCACTCCTGAGCCCTCAGCCAAGATGGCCGCCGCCACGTCTGAGCCCTCAGCCAAGATGGCCACCGCCACGACTGAGCCCTCGGCCAAAATGGCAGCCGCCACGCCTGAGCCCTCGGCCAAGATGGCCGCTGCCATGCCTGAGCCCTCGGTCAAGATGGCCGCCACCCCATAACTTAGCCCTCCGTTCCCGACCTTAGTGGCTGAGCCTGGGGTCCGGACCAAGGCCACCACTATGGCCGCTTGAACTGCCAGCACCGCCATGGCTTCCCGAACTGCCGGCACCGCCATGGCTTCCCTACCTGTTACTCACCTGAGCTACTTACCCATGATCCCGATTATCTCATGTCTTCCGTCTTCTGTTCCTTGTGTCGTCTCCCTGGATCCTCCACTCAGCCAGCATCACCGTCTTCACAGTCACCACTGCACCTGCAATACACGGACTGTATTACCACCAGCTAAGTTCACCATCTACCATTCAGTGACTGTTTCCCTTACCAGTTTGCATCCTGTCCATTTCACTTACGACCTGCAATAAAGTACTGTTTGTTACTACTCACCTCGTCTGTCCTCTGTGCATGACACCCTCCTTTTATAGCGATCAGTATGTTCTTATAATCCAGTCACAACGATAGAGTGATTTCACTGACTAGTACTCGTTCACACTTTCCCATGTGCTGATCGTATGATTAGTGAAATGATGTCAGCTGGTCATTTTGTGCCAGGGCCAAAAAAACAAAAACAAAAAAACTGTGAAATTTGGATGAAGTTCATTTTTTCACAAAAAGGCCAATGAAGCTTTTTGCAATTTTTTAAAATTCATGTCATCACTCTGCACAGTAATCTAGAAACAATGAGAATCAACGTCACAACAACTAAAGCAGAAAGTGAAACAAAATTTGCCACTGCCAATACTTTTGGCCAAGGCTGTATATGGTTTTTACCTGATCATGGATCAGTTTTATAAATTTTTAGACATTTTAACCCGTTGATGCGTACGATCACACCTGTGTGATCAGTCTTGGCTGGTCCCTGGAGCGTACGATCACACCGGTGTGATTAGAACGTTCAGCGCATCACGTGATCAACTGGCAAATTCAAATATGCTTGCGCGCTTTGGCTGGCGCCAAACCAGAGACAGACACGTGCAGCGCTTTTCATATATCACATATATGCAGTGTTTTCAACCAAATAATGTTTATTTTAGGTTTCAGACATTTAAATACACATGAGTACTAACAAAACAATACATTTAGAGTTTGTGAAATACACACTGATGTCTATAGAAGCAGCAAAACACAGATGAACTCTTCAAGGTTTTATTCAAAGTAGTCTCTTACAGCAATTAAGAATAAGGCAAAACAATAAAGATAACTCAAATAAGTAATGATAAGTAATAATAAGACGCTTCTAGCTTCAGGAGGGCTTTTAAGCCAAAATAACAAACAAAAGGAGTAAGCTACCTGGGAGTAAGGAAATCTAGATAACCTATCAAACAAAAAGTCAAATAAACAACAAATCTCTTCCCTGACTACCTTACTAACATAAACAGGAGAAAACAGGGGTTAGTAAAAACAAAAGGCACCCACCTCCCTATATGCGTCTGCAGGCAATGATAACAGGGCAAATGTTACACACTGTCACTACAGCAGATACAACAGGTTTTCTTGAAGAAGTTTTAAGAGCTCAGAGCACACAACATTCAGCAAAAGGTCTGGGGAAACAGACAGGCCATGCTCTCTCTGGTGAACAGCCAGTTCCCTCTGTGTAAATGCAAGCTCCTCTCCACAACTCTAACGTGGAACAGGTGGCATCAATTAGGCTCCTGCAAGAGGACAGGGAGGAACAGAGGAAAACAGGGAAAAAACTACACTTCCCAGCAGGCTGGGCATCAGGGAAACGGTGTCATATACACATATATTCACAAAATTAACAACAATGAATGATATACGTCCTGGGACGTAACAAAACATGCACTATAAAAAAAAAGTTGTACTGGTGTGCATCTTAAACAAAAGAATGGCACTGACATACACTATATTGCTAAAAGTTTTGGGACGCCTGCCTTTACGTGCACATGAACTTTAATGACATCCCATTCTTAATCCGTAGGGTTTAATATGGAGTTGGCCCACCCTTTGCTGCTATAACAGCTTCAACTCTTCTGGGAAGGCTTTCCACAAGGTTTAGGAGTGTGTTTTTGACCATTCTTCTAGAAGTGCATTTGTGAGGTCAGGCAGTGAAGTTGGCGAGAAGGCCTGGCTCACAGTCTCCGCTCTAATTCATCCCAAAGGTGTTCTATTGGGTTGAGGTCAGGACTCTGTGCAGGCCAGTCAAGTTACCTCCACACTCGCTCAACCATGTCTTTATGGACCTTGCTTTGTGCACTGGTGCGCAGTCATGTTGGAACAGGAAGGGGCCATCCCCAAACTGTTCCCACAAAGTTGGGAGCATGAAATTGTCCAAAATGTCTTGGTATGCTGAAGCATTAAGAGTTCCTTTCACTGGAACTAAGGGGCCAAGCCCAACCCCTGAAAAACAACCCCACACCATAATCCCCCCTCCACCAAACTTTACACTTGGCACAGTGCAGTCAGGCAAGTACCGTTTTCCTGATAACTGCCAAACCCAGACTCGTCCATCGGATTGCCAGACAGAGAAGCGTGATTCGTCACTCCAGAGAACACGTCTCCACTGCTCTAGAGTCCAGTGGCGGCGTGCTTTACACCACTGCATCCGACGCTTTGCATTGCACTTGGTGATGTAAGGCTTGGATGCAGCTGCTCGGCCATGGAAACCCATTCCATGAAGCTCTCTACGCACTGTTCTTGAGCTAATCTGAAGGCCACACGAAGTTTGGATGTCTGTAGCTATTGACTCTGCAGAAAGTTGGCGACTTCTGCGCACATGTGCGCCTCAGCATGCGCTAACTCTGCTCTGTGGTTTTACGTGGCCTACCACTTCGTGGCTGAGTTGCTGTTGTTCCCAATTGCTTCCACTTTGTTATGATACCACTAACAGTTGACCGTGGAATATTTAGATGTGAGGAAATTTCACGAATGGACTTATTGCACAGGTGGCAACCTATCACGGTACCACGCTTGAATTCACTGAGCTCCTGAGAGCGACCCATTCTTTCACAAATGTTTGTAGAAGCAGTCTGCATGCCTAGGTGCTTGATTTTATACACCTGTGGCCATGGAAGTGATTGGAACACCTGAATTCAAT
The DNA here is from genome assembly GCA_039654765.1 of Mylopharyngodon piceus. Classification (NCBI taxonomy): domain Eukaryota; kingdom Metazoa; phylum Chordata; class Actinopteri; order Cypriniformes; family Xenocyprididae; genus Mylopharyngodon; species Mylopharyngodon piceus. The sequence goes on from CM077457.1 coordinate 18,197,033, forward strand.
GATTTGGAGGGGTGTCCCAATACTTTTGGCAATATAGTGTATTTTAAGATATGTCAGTGTAAGTTGATTTCAATTAAAACAGCTCAAACATGCATTTTTGTCTGGGACTAGTTTAAGGCCTTCGTTCATCTTTGGAACACAAATTAAGATATTTTTGATGAAATCTTGATGATATCTTAATTTGTGTTCCAAAGATGAATGAAGGTCTTACGGGTGTGGAACGATATGAGGGTGAGTAATTGATGACAGAAGTTTCATTTTTGGTGGAACTAACCCTTTAAGCGTATTTGCTTTATTCTTGTTAGATAGGCAAAGAATACTTTAATCAACATAACATTATACGACCAAACTCAGTTTGCATTGTTTTTCCATTTTGAAGACAAAAATGAGAAAACAAATGATCCGAAGGTAATTTGTGAAAGGTGTGTTCAGCCTGATGTCAACACACATCTCATTTTCATTTTCTCACTGAAGCTTGACTTGCCTTAGGCAAATTTAGCAAAAATATACTATACAATGCAGTGGATTTAGTGAGAAAACATTTAGATAAACATTCTGTCAATCTTGTGACTCTTTATTAGACTTGCCAGCATATAAACGTCACATAAATTTTTCAAATTTATTGTACAAATATGATATGTATTTTTAAATGCAAACAATTTCACATTTATTTATTTATTTATTTATTTATTATTATTTTATTTTTTTTACCAAGAGCAAAAATCATGTTTTCTCTGTTCACAGTAACTATATGGTTCTCTGATTATTAAAAAATTATGTTACTGGATTCTTAGATCAGAGTTTTAGTTTCTAGGTAGTAAAAGTAGTTTTAAAAGTTAATTTTTACAGCATTACACTGTAAAACTCCTTCTGGTTCTAACTAGCTTTATTTTTATAAGTGTATTTTGAATAATGTAGTTTATTTCTCAGTGTCTTTAAATAAACACAGCACTAATTGACATTTGAGGTACCTACACATTTAAGGTATGACTGCAATATTAATAAAATAATACAATTAAACATTTAATAAAATGTAACTCTCTTTATTTTATGTTAGCCAAAGACATTATTGTAATCATAAATCTAAAAACATTGTTCTAAAAACCCATAGGAAATTCCTGAGGGAACCCATGCAGTGTTGCCAATTTTGTGATTTTGTTGCTTTTTTCAAAAGACTAGAGACAAATCTAGCAACTTCTTGGACAAGCCTTTTATGTTTATGTTAAGACCTATTTTATGTTTATTAGATCAGTGAACTCGCCATTATGACATCATCTAGTGACATTCAGTGACCAGTTCTAGCTACTTTTAATTAAAAGCAGTTGGCAATGCTGAACCCATGGTTCAAAAAAGGATAATTCTCTTCAGGTTTCAGTACCTACTATAAATAGCTTATGGAAGGTAAGTTGTCTTCTTAATGTTTCCGTATATATACATATAAATATTTAGACCACTCATCCTTAAAGTATATGTATACGTAAAAAGTATGTATTTGTACAGATTTTCATATGCATGAATTTATTTAAATGGTAATACAGTCATTGTGTTAATTTACTTGAGAGTGTGAGTTACAGAAATTGAGAAACAATTTTATATATTATATTTTCCATGTATTAATTTTAGATCTGTTCATCTGACCTTGGACATCATGCATCACTAGCTATATTTCAGCCACAGTTCATACTATTACTGTGACTGTTGCACTTGAAAATACCTCATCTGTAACTTTTTTGTCTATAAATAAATGTATTTGTGTTATTAGAATGTAATTTGCAGTTGCGTCAAAAAAGTAATGTGATTAATTAATGCGCGTTACTTGTAATGTGTTACCTTACTCGTTACATCAAAAAATTAATCTGGTTACGTAATGCACTACTTTACTCAATACATCAAAAAAGTAATCTGATTACGTAATGCATGATACTTGTTATGCGTTACCCCCAACACTGCTCAGTTCAGATGAAATTGAAAACACCTGATTGCTAGTTTTACCACAGCCTGAAAACATCAATAGATCAATTTAGATTTCAGTCTGAGATTTTCTCAGAGAGGAGAGCTATCGTAGATATTTGTCGTTTTTGAACATAATCAGAATTATCAGTAAATCGACATACTCTGGTAGACTGGAGGGAGCATGAGCGTTTTCTACATAGTCTAAGTTGTGTTTCCACAGAATTGTACCTTCACCGGTTGTAGAAATCATTTTATAATTTTCACTTGATTTTATATCATTTTATTAATTAGTTTGTTAAATACACAGTATTACCGTGGTATTACTTTATTATGATTAATACAGTATCTCTTCAGTTAAAAACAAAAATGCATACTGTCCACTCTAGTGGACATCTGAAAATCTCTTTGAAAACCTGGTGTAAATAAAGAAAGTCCAAATCTTGTTTTTCATGCCCTAAGAGCAATAAAAACACATAGGAAAAAATTCTGACTAAGGTTGTCATAATTCATGCATGAAACAGTTAATCATTTATTAAAATTCAAAAACTCAATAGCTATATTAACTAATGCAAGAGAAAATACCCTATAATGCTTCCCAAAATGTACTGCATGTTAGTTAATTTGGTGATAAAATGACAGATAACAGCTTTAATAAATGGCCTGGAGGACTGCAGGGAGAGAGAGCAGCAGGACGCAGGTGAGCGAGAGGGGTGAGAATGACTCAACCCCATCCAGAATAGATGGGTAGTTATTGATGGTGTTAGACAGGAAGGAGCTGAAGGGATAGGTCCTGATGAAGTCTGTGCTGTATTGTGAAAGCATGGCACCACCAGGGGGAATGGACAAAATACCAGTCTGAATCCACATGTCGTTTATTCTACACAGCAGGGGACTGCCATTATCATGCTGAATGAGAGTGAGTAAGAAAGACTTTTACAAACTTCATACTAAACACTCATTAGAACATTGCCAGGAAACATGGTATGTAGTATATAAAATGTGTTTCAGTCTGAAAAATTAAAAGACAAGCCCCCAGATACCTGCTGAAAAGGCAGTGGCTCTGTGCAGATGTCGAACGGTGTGGAGTCTGAAGGATCGCAGTTTACAATGGTGGTCTGGACTTCCAGAAAAGATGGTTCCGCTTATGAGGAAAGAAAAACAAATTGGAATTAAACATCATTCTTGAGATGTCATTGAATTTACTGCCATAAAAAGTCTGAATAAGTGGTTATATAAACTCACATCCAGCTGCTCCTGAATTCCAACCAACTACTGAACATTGAGTACCAGGGCCAAAGCTTAAATCATACAGGTCAACCGGAAGATTGGCAACGTAAGTAAATGGAGAAGACAGTTCCACAAGTGCTACACCATTTCCGAAAATATCATCGAAAAAGACATTTGCCACTTCAGCTGACATTGGGCTGCTGGAACAGTCCAATTGGGCAATATTAAGGGTCACTATCCATCCATCCGTACCCATGGAACTGAAGAATGAGATATTGAATGTCAGGGCACAAGTCACCTATGTCAAGGTCACTGATTTCATATGAAATGAAGTTTTCCTGTTGTGATTACCTGGAAAAGCAGCTAGCAGAGGTCATGATGAATCGGTCAGAAACCAAAGTTCCTACACATGTTTGATAACCATAATATGTTAGACTAGCCATCCATGGCCATGAACCTGCAGAACCTCCACACACTGTCGCTGGAGAGAAAAGAGAGAGAGAAAAGTTAAATGGGAGCTATAGGGAAAGTGTAAGTAAGCTGCAATTTTAATAATTTCATTTTGCTTTGTCATGGTGATGTTAACAAACATACGTGGAGTAGGGCAATTCACATTTTCATTCTGAACAGGAGTAGTGGAGATAAAAGTGACGAAACCAGCACTGTTTGCTCCAATATGCCCATTGATCCACTGCTGGTACTTAGAAACTCTGGCATACACACCAGGATAATCAGGCAGAGCACAACCTCGACCAAAACTCACAACGCCAGCCTGGATCCATGTAGAGCCCTGTTTGATGACCATTGGACCTCCAGAGTCATCCTGAACAATGACAAAGAATTAAAAATCTCTCTCTAGCAGATATTTACTGCTTTCTAAAAAATGTAGTCAAATCATTCCATGTTGATCATGTCGATACAAAAAAATTAAAAGTGTGTGTGTGTGTGTGTGGTCCTGGTAAACCCTACGTTATGAGGACAAAATGTCATGCGAGGACATTTTTCATGAAAACAGCTGATAAATCATACAAAATGATGTTTTTGATAATGTAAAAATGCAGAAAGTTTTCTGTAATGGGAAGGTTTAGGGGTAGGGGTTAGAATATACATATATTATTACAATTAAATATATTATTATATATTATAACAAGTACAAGACATGTACTATTGATACCTGGCAGGAATCTTTTCCACCTTCCAAAGGTCCAGCACACATCATGTTTTCTGTTATTGATCCACTATAAAGACAGTTACATTTACTATTTCCAACCAGAGGCACATCCACCTCCTGTAGGATTTGAGGTGAAGGAAGGGGTACTGAGAAACAGAAAAACTCGTCAGTAAGACTTAAATTACAGGCAGAGATGATTTTGAGTAATATACTGAACTTTAGAAGCAGAATCAGTTTCTTACACCACATTGGTACCATTTACACCTGACATTAACAAGCCTTTTGGTGATCGGATTGCTCTTTGCAATCCGAAAAATGCATTTGTTTTTAGTGTTAATAGTTTTATCTGGCCATGTATCGAAAGCAAACATTGACTATATGTAACCCCTCCGGTCCTACTCGCTCCGCTCCATGTTCGAATTAGCATGGGAGACATTAGCCCTAACAAGGATGCTAAAGACTGCAGTGTGTAGAGTCATCTATTAGTGCACCTCTTGAGATCAGGGGAGTGAGGTTTACCTGCAAATTCTCTCACTAGCTGGCCTCTGTTACATATACACATGAAACGCCCCTAAAGTGTCAGACATCGAGTGTCTTGGAGCACGAAATGGTAAGCATCAAAAAATCTTCTTGATTCTTACCGTCTGAATTAATGTTTCCCCAACCTGTGACCCACATCGTGTCACTGTTGAATGTGCTTCCCTCTGCTGCCAGACAGACTGGTTGGATGTAATTAGTGAAGTTCACAGGTTGGGAAAGACGCAACAGAGCCATGTCATTGTCATGAGATTGTTTATTGTAGTTTGGATGAACTATGAGTTGAGAGACTCGTCTGGACACCTCGTTTGGATTGGGTAGTTCTTGAGACTGTCGACCCAGGTACACAGTAAGGTTTGCAGCCTCAATCCTGAAAGGAGGACATGACCGAGGGATTACAATCATATAATATTCATCAAGGAGAAGCAAACATGTTACTGAAGAACTTTGTGTTGGTTACCCTGGAAAGCAGTGAGCTGCTGACAGAACCCATTGATTGCTGATGAGGGATCCGCCACACAAATGAATTCCAAATATCTGAAGGCTGACCTGCCATGGCCAAGCGCCAGCGGACGCATTAACTCCCCCCACGATCTTTGTGTTGAGAGGGGCTCTGCCACACACTTCAAACAAGAAGAGAGATAAAGGACCTTCATTCTGACGCTCTCAGAAAAAAAGTGAATATGTTGCTCAGTAAATTGTATTATTATGTGATGAGAAATTATTTACCAGACTGGCAGTCACACCCTGGAGAAGTTGAAACAAGATCAGTTATTAAAAAAGACAACCAATATTTAGCAATACCATCAAGTATCATGTGTTGCTTTAGTTAAATCTAAGGAAGATATACATATGCATAGTGAATGAATAAATTATATTTAATAATACAATACACATTCCAAATAGCGTTTTCACAGGACAATGAACTGAGGAAGACTGAAGGCTTAAATACACAGGGAACAGGTGTGTCACTAATCAGAAACCATGACAGCGAATGAATGACTAGAACTAAGGCAAATGGTGATAATGAAATCTTAGTTCACACAACATCGTTTTCAACTAAAAATGGAAAACGTTTTATGTGCTTTGGCCGTTCATTTACATGACAATGGCGTGGGACTCATATTATCTGCTAACTAAGTAATCTCAGATATGAATTGGGAGAAAAAAATTGTAATTGTAAAAGTAAAAACTATCTATTCAAGAACATTTTCTACAGAATAATGTAGAAATTGACTCTGTTAATTAAAGTATTTGGTAACGCCTTATAATAAGTAATACAGTACAAATCATTTGCAAACTATTAGTTTATAGTTAATTCATAGTTAGTATATTGTAGTCTCTACATTGTTAATATATTAATAGGCTATATACAAATAGTCAGTTTTCTGTGATTGGTAGGTTTAGGGTTAGTGTAAGGGGATATAATGTTTGTACAGTATAAAAACCATTATGCCTATGGAGAGTCCCTGTAAACCACATATGCCAACATGTACGGTACCGGTTGAAAGTTTTTGAAACATTACTATTTTTAATGTTTTTGAAAGAAGTCTCTTATGCTCATCCAGTCTGCATTTATTTGATCAAAAATACAGTAAAACAACAATATTGTGAAATATTATTACAATTTAAAATAATGGCATTCTATTTTAATATATTTTAAAAATGTAATTTATTCCTGTGATGTCAAAGCTGAATTTTCAGCATCATTACAGTCTTCAGTGTCACATGATCCTTCAGAAATCATTCTAATATGATGATTTGATACTCGGTTATTATCAGTGTTGGAAACAGTTGTGCTGCTTATTATTTTTTGGAACCTGTGGTACTTTTTTCAGGATTCATTGATGAATAAAAAGTTAAAAAGAACAGCATTTATTCAAAATAGAAAACTCTTCTAATATAAGTCTTTACTATCACTTTAAACAAATAAATAAATAAATAAATTTAACACATCCTTGCTGAATAAAAGTATTAATTGCTTTCAAAAAAAAGAAAGAAAGAAAGAAAGAAAGAAAGAAAGAAAGAAAGACATTTTTTTTACAGACCCCAAACTTGTAAACGGTATTGTATATACAAAGGATTTCTATTTAAAAAAAAAATACTGTTTTTTAATTGTAATTTATTTTGTCAGGAGCAAGTGAAATAATGTATAAAGAACATTCGATTAAGATGAAGTCATTTACCTTTGGTTAGGAGAGTGATCACAAACACCAAACTCAGTTTCCAGAACATCTTCATATTTCTGATTACAGTGATGACTATGGACTTATATATCCTTTATGGCATGACGCCTACACACCTCTTTTTTGAAGTCCGGATTGCCTTTGTCACACCTACACAATGAACTCAACAATTCTTATACAATGGAGAAAATGACAATATAAATGAAAAATATTCAGGCAAAGATTCTTTCACGGTAACACTTTATAATACTGATCCTTCATTGATGAACAAATGAGTAATGCATTGTTAACACTCTAGTAACTACTATTAACTAACAAGAAACTCTGATTAATGAATTAGTAAGTAATAGTGCTCAGCTGAATGTGGTAGTTCACTATCAGCTAATCTGTAACTACTGTTCTTTCATTCCTCCCAGAGAACTACTAAGAACTACTATATACAGGTTCATAATTAATGTGAATAATGCATAATGTATAATTAATTCTAAAGTAAATATCATGGTAACCCACTAGTAATGACTGAAGTATTACCAAATCCTTCAGAAGGAATTACTAATTATTTGGATCAGTATTCTAAAGTGAAAAACATGATAACTCTCTAGTAACTACTGAAGTCATTGTAAACTTTTGAGGTTTTAGTAATAACTCAAGAGTTACTACATAATTCTAAAGGAACTACTAATTATTTGGATCAGTATTCTAAAGTGAAGATCATAGTAACCCACTAGTAATTACTTAAATGTTACCAAATACATCAGAAGGAATTACTGTACAAAACTGTACAAAAATGTACAAAAACCTCAAAATTTTACAATGACTTCAGTAGTTACTAGAGAGTTATCATGTTTTTCACTTTAGAATACTAATCCAAATAATTAGTAATTCCTTCTGAAGGATTTGGTAATACTTCAGTCATTACTAGTGTGTTACCATGATCTTCACTTTAGAATTAATTAGACAATATGCATCGTTCATGTTAATTATGAACCTGTATATAGTAGTTCTTAGTAGTTCTCTGGGAGGTATGAAAGAACAGTAGTTACAGATTAGCTAATAGTGAACTACCACCTTCAACTGAGCACTATTACTTACTAATTCATTATTCAGAGTTTCTTGTTAGTTAATAGTAGTTACTAGAGTGTTAATAATGCATTATTCATTTGTTCCTGTGTAGTTATTCATTAATGAAGGATCAGTATTCTAAAGTGTTACCTCTTTCACATTAAATGGACAAACTTGACTCTCAACACTCCATACCACCAAATGTTCATGTTTTATGCTTTGCTTCAGAAGACAATAACCTTACGAAACAAAATTAAACCTGTACTCTTTGACTTTAAGCATACTTCAATGGTTTGTCTTTAAATCAATATTTTGAATTGTGTAGTTATTCTTATTTTGAATAAACATAGTTATTCTTCTAGTGTTCTTAGTGACTTTGAGCTTTCGAAACATAATAGATATCAATGTACAATATTATAATTCATTAGCATATCAAATCTAAAAGGAAAATATGAAAATGTCATTGCTTTGAAATTGTCCCTATAGATAAGAAATCTACAGGTTTACATATTTGTTTGACAATGAAACTGGTTTCCCAGGTTTTCAAAGAAAGTCCCATAGCACAAAACTATGCAGCATCATAATGCTGTGACCTTCATAATGAAATGAAGGTGTGTTCTCTTCATTTTTCACTGTTTAGAATTGCCTTAAAGTAAGACCTTTGTGTGTACAAAGGTGCAATGCTAAAAATGACAAGCACTACCAATGAAAAGAAATCTTTCATACCATCAAAAAGGTTTCTTATATAACAATGACATGCAAGAATATTATTTCAGCATAATAACTTAAAAGTATGTATTATTATATTATTTATACAGTAGTGACCAAAAGTGATGTCTGGCCTAGGAAAATTGACATCTTTACTCTTTATTCAAATATTATTAAAAATGTGTTAAAGATTTTGTATTGCGTAGTTGCGCTTGAAGACAATTGTTTTATTTTTGATGAAACATGCCAAATTGTGCAGACATCATTTTTGACCTGGCAAGAATTTATGAACTCTAATGAAGGGTCAACAGAGTGGGGATCCATTTGCAGCTTTTTATTAAGAGCGACCACAACAAGGCAAGGGCAGAGGATAAGACGTAAACAGGAACAGGCAGAGGTCGAGGCAGGCGGCAGGCAGACAGAGTTCAGTATACAGGCGAGGATCAGGGCAGGCAGCAAACAAACACAGTCCAATAAACAGGCAAGGTTCAGGGCAGGCAGCAGAGAATCACACAGGGGTAAACAGTCCAATCGGCAACAGAAATAACAATCCACAAAAACGCTCAGAAATGATCACCAGGGCAAATCAAGACTTCGTGATGTGTGTGTGCTGCTTAAATAGCGTGTGAGTGTGATGTGGTGCAGGTGTGTGCGCAATCAGTCCCAGGAATGAGGGCCTATGGGAAATGCAGTCCGAATGGTAAAGAGTCAGTATTCCGGTGAGGGCTCCCTCCGGTGGTGCGAGGGAGGAAGTGCGGGAGCCTCACTTGTAACAGAGCCCCCCCCCGCGAGCGGCTCCTGACGCGAGGAGGCAGACGACGCCGGGGTCTACCACGTGGTCGAGGGGCCGGTCTCTCCGGATGCGTCCTATGAAACTCTTCCATGAGTGAAGGGTCCAGGATATCATCCACATCGACCTCTCCCAGTCAACCAGATACTGGAGTCTTCTGTCCCGACGCCTGGAATCGAGTAGCTCTCGAACTTGATAGGCCTCCTCGCCCTCGATCAGGATGGGTGGGGGGCTGTGGGCCTCGGCTCCCTCCGACTCTCCCCTCGGACTGCCAGAGGGTTTCAGAAGCGAGACATGAAAAGTGGGAGAAACATGATAGTTAGAGGGCAAGTCTAATCGAAACGATACAGGAGTAATTTGTTTTATGATTTTGAAAGGCCCTACATACCTGGGACTGAGTTTTTTACATGGAAGTCTGAGGCGAAGATCCCTTGTGGATAGCCAGACCCATTGACCCACAGTGTATTCTGGACTGGGACGTCGGTGACGATTGGCTTGTTCCTCCTGCCTTCTTATGGCCCGTTGCAAATGGATATGTGTGTGGTTCCAGGTATCCTCACTCCGTTGTAGCCACTCTGTTACAGATGGGAGGTTGGACGGTTCGCCAGACCAAGGGAAAAGTGGGGGTTGGTAACCCAGAACGCACTTGAAGGGAGTTAATCCAGTGGCAGGTTTCTGTAGGGAATTCTGTGCGTATTCGGCCCACATCAGGTATCTGCTCCAATCGGCCTGATTCTGCTGACAGTAGGTTCTCAGAAACCTCGTGAGTTCTTGGTTCATGCGTTCAGTTTGACCGTTGGATTCGGGGTGGTACCCAGACGTGAGACTGACATTGACATTCAGATGCTTGAAGAAAGCTGCTCATACACGAGACGTGAATTGTGGTCCACGATCCGATACAATGTCTTCGGGTAGGCCATAGAAGCGGAACACATATTCACAGAGAGTTTCTGCAGTTTCGAAGGCCGTGGGCAATTTGGGTAGTGGAATGAGTCGACAGGACCTTAAGAATCGGTCAATGACCGTGAGGATGGTTGTGTTACCACGAGACTCGGGAAGGTCAGTGACGAAATCAATGGCAATGTGGGACCATGGGCATTGTGGAATGGGAAGTGACTGAAGAAGACCAGATGGTAGTTGACGGGATGGTTTGGAGGTTTGACAAGCTGCACAGTTATTAACAAACTGGGTGGTGTCTGCTAGCATAGTAGCCCACCAGAAACGGTTCTGCAGTAGATGGAATGTGGCGGTGATACCCGGATGACCAGAACTGGGAAGAGCGTGGACTTGGTGCAGGAGCTTGGTGCGTAGAGGAGCTGGAACAAACGTGCGATCTTGGGGACATTCTGGAGGTGGTAAGTTCTGCTCATTGCTTTGTGTGATCTCGGTCATAATATCCCATTGTACTGGGGCAACTAGCAGCTTCTTGGAGAGAATGTGTTCCTCCGTATTTGGCCTTTCGATCTCCTCCACTTGACGGGACAGTGCATCTGCCTTGGTATTTTTGGAACCTGGTCGATATGTAACAGTAAACTGGAATCTGGTAAAAAAACATGGCCCATCTTGCCTGTCTGGGATTCAGTCGTTTAGCCGAACGCAAGTATTCCAAATTTTTGTGATCGGTGAGAATGGTGAATGGATGTTGCGCTCCCTCCAACCAGTGCCGCCACTCCTCTAACGCTGCCTTCATTGCCAGCAGTTCACGGTTGCCCACATTGTAATTTCTCTCTGCTGCTGATAATTTTCGTAAGTAGAACGCACAGGGGAACATTTTGGCAGGATTCCCATGGCGTTGTGAGAAGATGGCCCCGATGCCTGTGCTGGACACGTTGACTTCCACAATGAACGGGAGTTCTGGGTCTGGATGGCGGAGAATGGGAGCAGAAGTGAACCGTTCTTTGAGTTCCTGGAAGGCCTGCAGAGCTTCGTGGGAACAGGTGAGACGTGAGGAGGTTCGTTTAGTCATGGTAGTTAATGGAGCTGCAATGCCACTGAAGTTTCTAATGAACCGCCTGTAGAAGTTGGCGAACCCCAGAAATCGCTGTAGTTCCTTCAGTGTATGTGGTTGAGGCCACTCCAGCACCGCCCTTACTTTGCCCTCGTCCATAGCCACTCCCTCGTGACTGATTATGTAGCCCAAGTATGATGTGGATGTGCGATGGAACTCACATTTTTCAGCTTTGGTGTAGAGTTGATGTTGGATCAGGCGTTGTAACACGTCTCTGACATGTTGGATGTGTTCGTCGAAGGTGCTGGAGTAAATGAGGATGTCATCTATGTATACAGCTGTTGAGCATGTCTCGGAAGATATCGGTGACGAATGACTGGAACACAGAGGGACTGTTGGCCAATCCGAACGGCATAAAGAGGGTTTCATAGTGACCAGTGGCTGTGGAGAAGGCGGTCTTCCATTCATCACCCTCTCTGATGCGAATCAAGTTGTACGCACAACGAAGGTCCAGCTTGGTGAAATATTTGGCTTGTCTTAACTGTTCGAGGGCTGCGGGAACCAAAGGCAAAGGATAGCGAAACTTCACAGTTATATCATTGAGACCACGATAATCAATGCAGGGTCTGAAACTGCCATCTTTCTTCTTTACAAAAAAGAACCCGGATGCGGCTGGTGAAGTGGAGGGTCGAATGAAACCTTTGGCTAGTTCTTCCTCGATGTATTTCTTCATAGCGGCAGACTCAGGTTGAGATAATGGAAAGATTCTGCCCTTGGGAGGAGTGGTACCAGGTAACAGGTCGATGGCGCAGTCACTGGGTCAATGAGGAGGTAATTCTGCCGCTTTACTTTTACTGAAGGCGAGTGCTAAATCAGTGTATTCCTCAGGAATGTCGGAGTCATCGAGGCTGGATTCCTGAAGAGAGACAGATTGAACTGGTAATGGGGTGACTTGTTTCAAGCAGAGTTCGTGACAGGCTGGATCCCACTGAACAATTTGCCCTTCCTTCCAGGAGATGTGTGGGTTATGTCTTCTGAGCCATGGAAGACCGAGAATGACTGGATTGTGAGGTGAATGAATGACGTAGAACCTGATCTGCTCATGATGTAAGACTCCAACTTGCATGTGAACCTCTTCTGTGATGTGCGCCACTCTCCCCTCTCCTATGGGCCGACCATCTAGCGCCTCCACTGTCAATTGAGAGTTGCAGGAAGTTAGTGTGATATTGTGTTCTCGAATGAAGGTGTCTGACATGAAATTACCAGCTGCCCCAGAATCTAGCAGGGCGTGAGTGGATATGATGTGGCCGTTTACTGTCATTCGTACAGGTATTTTGAGGCTGGTGGATGAATAATTTGTAGTTGACTTGGAACTCACCGATTTGGAACTGGATGGGCTTGGACGGATGGGACAGGTGATCTTGAGATGGCCAGCTTGGCCACAGTAGAGACACAGGTGAAGTTGCACCCTTCTCTCTCTTTCCTCGGGGTTGATAGGAGTGTATCCGAGTTGCATGAGCTCTGGGCTGTGATGGACTGGCATTTGGTGAACTGGTAAACGAGCAGGGCGTCGTGAGCGGATCAGATTATCAATCTGGATAGCGAGCTCGATGAATTCATTGAGTGTTCTTCCCTCATTGCGGCAAGCTAGTTCAGCCTGAAGTTCTAAACACAGTCCTTTTCTAAATAATAGCTTCAGAGTGTCATCAACCCAGTTCGTTTGTGCAGCTAGGGTGCGGAATGATAAGGCATATTCAGCGGTGGTTGTTCTGCCCTGGCACAGAGATAGTAGTTGGTCCCCGGGGCTTTTACCTCCCATGGGGTGTTCGAAAACCTCTCTGAATCGTTGCAGGAACAAGGATAAGGTGGGAAACGCGGAGCCATCCTCTCTCCAGACTGCAGTGGCCCAATCCAGCGCCCGACCAGTCAGCAATGAACAAACGAAAGAGATCCGACTCGAATCTGTGGGGTATAGGGAGGGCTGCTGATTAACGAAGAGAGAGCATTGAAGCAGGAATCCCTTACATTTGGCTGGATTGCCGTCGAACTTCTTGGGGAAGGCGAGTCGCGGGTTCACTGAGGTGGCGGAAGTGAAGACTTGGCTGGCGGGAACAGAGGGCTGAGTGGCGGCGGCTTTGGTGGGGCTGAATCGAAGGCTCTGCAGGGTTTTAACAAGCTCCTCGGTGAGAGAGGTCAGCCGATTTAGTTGATGCTGGTGAACAGCGAGCTGGTTGGCTTGGGCAGACAGCTCGGTGGTGAGCTGCACGATGGCTGCTGGATCGCTGTTTGGCGAAGTCTTCTGTAATGAAGGGTCAACAGAGTGGGGATCCATTTGCAGCTTTTTATTAAGAGCCACCACAACAAGGCAAGGCCAGAGGAAGAGACGTAAACAGGAACAGGCAGAGGTCGAGGCAGGCGGCAGGCAGACAGAGTTCAGTATACAGGCGAGGATCAGGGCAGGCAGCAAACAAACACAGTCCAATAAACAGGCAAGGGTCAGGGCAGGCAGCAGAGAATCACACAGGGGTAAACAGTCCAATCGGCAACAGAAATAACAATCTACAAAAACGCTCAGAAATGATCACCGGGGCAAATCAAGACTTCACGATGTGGATGTGGATGTGGATGTGTGTGTGTGTGTGTGTGTGTGTGTGTGTGAGTGTGATGTGGTGCAGGTGTGTGCGCAATCAGCCTATGGGAAATGCAGTCCGAATGGTAAAGAGTCAGTATTCCGGTGAGGGCTCCCTCCGGTGGTGCGAGGGAGGAAGTGCGGGAGCCTCACTTGTAACAAACACATGCAAAAAGATAAACAACGAAATATGTATAACTATGTTGTAGCGAATGTAAGCTTTTTAGCTTAGATTTTTGTTTTTTTAGCATAGTTAAAACCTGTAGCTGTAGTTTGCTTTTTTTTGCCAAATAATTTTTTCAGATAAATACCTTAACCAAGTTTATTGTTTTGTTCTTCTCTCATATTTAAAATATACTTAAAAAAAAAAAAAAATAGTATTTTCCTCATATGTTGATGTTTACTGTATGTGCTGTATACTGTATTGACCATATGTATATATTATTGTATTTATTTTCTTTTAAACAGACTTCAGGACATAATATCACATTTCTTACTCTAGCGAAGGTTTCTTTAGTTTTCTAAGCTTTCTATGTTTTTATGTCTTTTAACTTTTAGTATATACGTATTTTTTAGAAAGTTAAGTTAAGTGGTTTTTTTTAACACTTTGTATTTAGTTACAAACTTTTCATTCCTTTTTTTTTCATGGGACCAATTACACCTCTAAGTTTTTGCTTTTTGGGAAATGAACAACTATTTTCATGGTTTTCTGTGCATTGAGCAATCAAAGAGTAGGCTTACTTTAGAAAATACTAAAGTAGTCAGGAACCAGTGCATACAAAGACAATGGCAATAAATGTTGACAGTTCATTCAAACACCCTCAATACTGCAACAATAACTATATTCTATGCAGATGTCGATTTGACTGAATTAAGAAAATTAAAAAGCCAAAAGTATTTATTGTATATTTTTTTGTAACTGTTTTTTAAAATGAAGAAAAATGTAGCCTATACATTTGACTCCATGACAGTGGATTTATTTAGCTGCTTTCTTTCATGCGTGTTAAAGCGCAGTTCATTTAAAGATACATATTTAAGCCATTCTTTGTGTCTCGGTGAAACTGCACCTATCACAAAAATGCAGCGATACATCTTGATTTGTTTTTGCTGTGGTGTCACAGGGGGCATCGAATGTCACAGTTCTAGGGAAAAAAAACAACAACTTTTGGCATGGTAATTAAACAAGTGCTACATTTTCCACTGAGATGAAGTTGTTAAGTCATGCAGATCTCAACACTTTATCTTATGCAAAGTTTTGCATGTCTTTGATTTGATTTTGAACCCTGGGCAACTAGCAATTTTATTGATTGATTGATTGATTGATAAATTCATAATTATAATTAATATAAATAATAAATATAACTCTTACTTGTTAACTGTTACCATTATAAATATTATTAAGATCTATTTATTTATTTATTTATTGCTAACGAAAATTTAGTTAGGATATTCACAGGAACATCAATCAACACAGGTTTGTTTTTCTGTCATGCTGAGCTAATTTCCTATCCTACACCTCTAAATCTAACCATCACTGAGACCCTGAAAGTGCATTCATAACTATATTCTATACCAATCCCTGTTCAATTTAAAACAGAGCATAAACTTAATTCTTTGAGAAGATTCAGATGTAAAAGGAGTGTCAGCACAGTGAATGGTATACTGTATATGCCACAGGATGGCTTGATAGATGAAGCTGATAAATGGGTAAGGTGAAACAATAGAAAATATTTGCTTGTTTCATTCACCCACGCTGAACATGACATGATACTGGTTTACAGTTACAGAATCTGGGATGGGCTGCAGTAATGTTATACCCTGAAAGTACCACAGCACCTGAGCAAACTATCACTATAGCATTTACTCTGAGGTATAGACTACAATAAACTTATTTGAGGAAAGAGAATGTGGGAAAACAGAACTTTTGAGCTGAACAGTTGATATGCTTAAAAGACTTCTGAGATACAAGTTAACGTAGGCAAATACTGACATTTAAAGGGTTAGTTCACCCAAAAATGAAATTTCTGTCATTAATTACTCACCCTCATAACGTTCCAAACCCGGAAGACTTTCGTTCATCTTCAGAACACAAATTAAGATATTTTAGATGAAATCCATGAGCTTTCTGGCCTCCGATAGACTGCAACCACTTTCAAGGCCCAGAAAGGTAGTAAAGACAGCGTTAAAACAGTTCATGTGACTACAGTGGTTCAACCTTAATGTTATGAAGTGACGAGAATACTTTTTGTGCGCCAAAAAAACAAAACAAAAATAACGACTTTATTCAACAATTTCTTCTCTTCCATGTCAGTCTCCTACGCTGTTCACGTAATAAACACAGTGCAGCGCTTCCGGGTTATACGTCAGAACGCTGACTAATTATTAGCCAACGCTACGTGAACAGACTGACATGGAAGAGAAGTTATTTTTATTTTGCTTCTGCGCACAAAAAGTATTCTCGTCACTTCATAACATTAAGGTTGAAGCACTGTAGTCACACTGACTATTTTAGCACTGTCTTTATTACCTTTCTGGGCCTTGAAATTGGTAATAACGTTGCAGTCTATCGGAGGCCAGAAAGCTCACAGATTTCTTTAAAAATATTTTAATTTGAATTTTCATTTTTGTGTTCACTTTATTGTATGGTCAGAATAGTGTAAAATCTCATAAATCACTTACAAAATAATGAATTTATCAGTGTTTGCCTATAGACATTTTTTATAAACTACAAAGGCTAATTTCCTTACCACAATATTAATAATTTAATTTTCCACCATTTTGATTTTTTTAAGAAAACTTACTTTACTAAACCCAGGCTGTCTATCCAATTGCATTGAATTTATATGCATCATCTATACCCTCGTGACAAAAAACTAAAATCACAGATATTAGACAGAATTTTTTGGGAGTGACCCACAATGTCTTTAAGCCCTAAATAAACTGTCAATCTTTATCAAACCAACTTTGACTATTCAAATCTATTTTGTGACCGAAATTTCCTGCCCTAGTATACAACAGTAGAATTTCTATTATAATTTAAGAAACTCTTCAACTGTGGTGCAACTGTGGTTAAGGAGGTCACTACCAAAACAATTTTATGTTATGACTTATGTAAAATTTTTATGTTATGTTTATACGCTAGTCCTCCCAAAATTCTAAATGGCCAAATACTCAATCATCAGAAATCACTGCAAGTAAAAACGTGACCATTTCAGTCGGGAGCACTCAAGGAGGGAAATTTCACTCAAAAATTAAACTTCTGTGATTTATCAAAACGATTTTCTGAAGAATGTTGGTAACCAACATTCTGTAGAGGAAAGCAAGTCATACAGGCAGGGCCGGTGTTATGGACAGATAAAGTCACAGGATGATGTTTATAAACAAACAGCAGAGTGATAACAACGATGCAGGTGAGTAAACTGAATGATAGTTGATGCCATTACAATTACAATAGTGCTGGATGCACACACACTCAGATGGAGGTAAGTATTCACTCGAAGACACAGGAGCACGAGGACGAGGGGAATACGCTGGAGAATTGTAGGAGGTGAGTAACTGGAGACGTAGGAGAATATCACATGGAGAATAGATGGAAGGAGCCAGGGAATAGTCCATACGCGTGAACGAGACCAGACACTGGAGTGAGGTGAGGTGTGTGCTTAAGTAGCCAGTGTGATGATTGAAGACGGGTGTGCGTGATCAGTAACGTTACTCTGGTGAGGGAGTGCGTTGTGATTTGCTGGTGAAGGAACCTGTCTGATCTTTGACAGCTGGCGTTGTGTAATATTCGGTTCCTGTGAAAAACTGTTCCAGTGGGTGGAGTATACGTGACAATTTCTTGAGACAACGTGCAGACGATTGGAACTGAAAATATTAGTGCTCAAATCGCAACTCGTTTAATGGATTATTTCGAAACGGTAATGAAGTTTCAATGTTAAGGATTAACTGCAACAGCTGACATTTTCAAAACAATGAATATATTGTGTAATATGATAAATCGTCTGTGCTGTTTTGCCTAATTGATTACAGACACAGCAAACAATCAGCGAATAACCCATGCTCGTCTAGGCTTGTACAGTTTATTACTATTTTGATGTCTTTATCTTTTTTTTTTTTTTTTTCATTAGTGAGGTTTTCGATTTAATTTGAATATTTTGGTTAGTAGCCTGTATACCTTTTTGCCATTCGGTGACAACAGGACAGCAGAGTGTTAACAACAATGCCTGAAATAAACTTCTGTGCCCTAATAAAATGTATATAAGCTAGCCTGGTGTGAGAATTTGTGTAATTCTTAATTTATTTTATAGCCAGTGTTTCCCAGCCTCCACAGCCACATCAGTAAGGCTCAGACTTCCTTTATCAACACCAAACTACACATTTTTCCTGTTTTCTCATATTATACTGGATATTATGTAAAATTGTAATTAAAGTAACACAATTGCACATTTACTTGTATCTGTCACAATTTATTTATTTATTTTAAACTTTAACAAAGCAACATCAAAATCTTTCCACACCTATGGGAATCCCTAGTCTCTAAGTACTAATCGATTATAATAGATTAAAGGTATAGTCCATCCAAAAATGAAAATTTTGTCATCATTTACTCACCAGTTTGAAACCAGTATGTTTTCTTTTCTTCTGTGAAGAAGATATTCTGAAGAACATTGGGAACCAGTAGAACTAATTTTGGTGCCCTTTGACTTCCATTGTATGAAAAATACACTGATATGTTTTTCAAAATATGTCCCACGAAAAAATTAGTCATACAACTTTGAAATAAGATGAGGGCATCAGAATTTTTATTTTTAATGAACTATCCCTTCAACATGGACCCTCAAAAGAGCACATCCTGTTTTCATTAACAAAAACATGTTGTATTTAGTTATGAGCAAAATAGAGAAATAACTACTACTAATAAATATTATATTACTAAATATTTCTTACACACACACACATATATATTTATATAAAGCATACATCATGTCTGTTCTTTGAAAATACGTTGCACTGAAAAACAACCTACTTTCATGTCGTGTTTTATAATGGTAAGTGAAATCATCCAAAATTGAATAATCCATAATGTTGTGTTAATTGTGTTTAAGATTTGAAAATATTATTTAAAAGTATTTCTTTTCATTTTACAAGTATACATACAATTATACCATTTCTGATCTTCAACATTGTAGGGCAGGAATTCCCAAACGTTTTTGTCAGCCAAACTCTGCTGACCTAAAATATTTACTTGAAGTCCCCCTGAGATTAATAAAGTTAATATTTCAATAATTCAACAACACACTTTCATGTTCACTGTTCTCTGATGTTGGTTAATGGTGACGTGCATGTAAACAAATTAAATATGTCATCTTTTTTAATGTTTTATTTGGATTGTTTTTACAGTTGTATGCTTTTCATCAACTCTAACAAAGCAAAATTAAGTGAATGTCTGCTGTCTGAGATTATTAAAACAGGGCCTTGGCACTCAATGAGAATAGCCTCCATGTATGTCCAGATCACACACTGCCAGAGCTACCAGTGACTTCAGCACTCACATCCAGTCTGAAACAGACAGTAACTTTACATGATGATGATATGCATCACAAAAGCAAAATGAAGCTTCTGAAAAATAATAGAATAATATTCTTGAGGTAACTGCTGGCCTATATAAGAAGACTGGGCCATCAGAACAATGCTTTAAAGGTTTATGCACTGTATTATTGTCACGGTTCGTAGGTCTGTGGATTCTTCCTTGTCTTTGTGTGTGTGTGTTTGTGTGTGTGTGTGGGTGTGATCACCTGCGTTGCTGGGCAACTCATTATTGCTGATTAGTGATTGGCCTCAGCTGGTGCTGATCAGCTATGCTTTATATCGAGTGTGTGTTTGTTCATTCACTGTCGGATCGTTGTTGTTGCTCACTCTTGTTCTTTGTCCAGTGTCACCTGTTCTCCCGTGTGCTATGCTCCAGTGTTCCTGCCGTGTTTGGACTACCTGTCGTCGTGGATGTTACTGCCTGTCGTTTGTGGATTTCCCTGCTGTTGTGGACTATTACTGCCTGTTGTTTGTGGATCACATTATCACTGGACTTCTGTCTTGGAATTCATTCACCTGCCCATTGTAGTCCCTGTGCTACCGAGGACACCATCAGCACCCACAACCTTCTTTGATATTCTGCTATTGTTCACGTTTTCTTCCTTAATAAATATTTGTACACTTGCAACTGAATCTCGAGTCATTTATCCTTACATAACGATCCGACCAGGATGGATTCAGCAAGTGGATTTGAATGGAGAGAATTCCTAACCAGCAACAATGCTCGTATGGATCAACAGGAGGAACAGATCATGGCAATGGGTTGTGCGGTGCAAGCCTTGGTGACACAGGTGTCCGAGGTTACTGCTCAGCTCCGGCAGCTTAGGACAGAGACAGCCGGAGCACCCACTGTGCCAGCCCCACCGTCTGTTCCCCTTCCATCTGAGCAAATGGATCGTCGTGTTGAGCCTCGTCTACCACCACCAGCTCCTTATTCCGGTAAGCCACAGTTATGTTGAGCTTTTGTGACAAAATGTTCTTTGTTTTTCACACTTCAACCAACGTCGTTTCCTACGGAGCGATCTAAAGTGGTGTTAAGGTCCACTGTTATCTGGACGTGCTACTCTATGGGGGACAGTGGTGTGGGAGAATCAACATCATTGCTGCTCCTCGTTCCAGGGATTTGCTGATGAATTAAAGAGAGTGTTTGATCGCGCAGGAGTTGGCGGATTTACAGCAAGGTAACCGTTCAGTTACTGACTACTCTATCGATTTTCGCACTCTGGCAGCGGAAAGTAAATGGAACGAGGAGGCACAGTGGGATAAATTCCTGCATGGGTTTGCTGACCGCATCCAAAGGGAGATTTTCGCCTTGGAATTACCCACTAATCTGGATGGTTTGATCGAGCTGGCGATTCGTGTGGATAATCGTCTGCAACGCTGTGATCGGCGCACACGTCAGTTTTCGTTTCCTGAGGAGGACTCGTCCAACGTTACGGTCAGCCCGCCCTCGATCCGGAACCCATGCAGGTGGGCAGAACCCGACTGACCAGGGAGGAGAAAAATCGTCGGAGAAGCAATGGACTGTGTCTTTATTGTGGAGCGGCTGGACATTTTGTTACCAATTGCCCGGTAAAAGCTCAAGCACGTCAATAGAACAGAGGTTATTGACGGGTGGTATATCTCTAGAAAAATCCTCTTCAGCTACTCTCCTCCCGGTCAGACTACAATGGGCCAACATTTTTCACAGGCCTTATTGGACTCTGGAGCGGAGGGAAATTTCATCGACGCCTCTTTTGCTTTACAGCTCAACATTCCTGTGGTCAAGCTTCCTCATCCCATTTCTGTGCATGCACTCAGCGGTCAAGTTCTGCCATCAATCACCCGTATTACTGGTCTCATCAAGCTCATCACATCCGGTAATCACACTGAGGAAATTTCTCTTCTGTTAATTGATTCACCCCTTGTTCCCGTGGTCCTTGGACATCCTTGGCTTTCCCGTCATAACCCTCACATCAACTGGCAACAGAACACTGTTTGCTCTTGGAGCAAGATTTGTCATGCGTCTTGTTTGTTGTCTGCTTGTTCTTCTGTTTCGTGTTCTGTGTTACAGGAGGAACCTGTGGACCTGCCTAACGTGCCCGAGAAGTACCTAGACCTGAAGGAAGTGTTCAGTAAGTCTCGAGCAGCTTCTCTTCCTCCGCATCATCCTTATGACTGTGCCATAGACTTATTGCCAGGTACGTCTCCGCCTAAAGGCAGGTTATATTCGCTTTCTGTTCCAGAAAGGGAGGCCATGGAGAAATATATTTCTGATTCTCTTGCAGCCAAAATCATCCGCCCTTCCTCTTCCCCCGCTGGGGCGGGATTCTTCTTTGTGAGTAAGAAGGATGGTTCTCTGCAACCTTGCATTGACTATCGAGGGCTGAATAACATCACGGCGAAGAATACGTATCCTTTGCCGTTGATGTCTTCAGCTTTCGAGCGGTTGCAGGGGGCGTCTTTTTCACGAAGTTGGATCTTTGCAACGCATATCATTTGGTCCGCATTAGGGAGGGGGATGAGTGGACAAGTGCTTCAGAGGCTGCTTGAGAATGGTCTTTTTGTCAAGGTGGAGAAATGCGTTTTTCATGCACAGTCTGTCCCTTTTTTGGGGTATATCGTCTCGTCAGGATCCATGCGCACCCCCTCGGACAAGATTCAGGCTGTGGTTGATTGGCCAACCCCAGATTCCTGCAAGGCCCTGCAGAGGTTTCTGGGCTTTGCCAATTTCTACCGACGTTTTATTCGTAATTACAGCCAACTGGTCGCCCCTCTGACTGCCTGGACCTCCACCAAGGTGACGTTCAGGTGATCTAGTGCAGCTGAAGTTGCATTTTCCAACCTGAGAAGTCGCTTTGTTTCGGCTCCTATTCTTGTGACACCTGATCCTTTACGTCAGTTTGTGGTGGAGGTCGACGCATCGGAGGTGGGGGACGGGGCGGTGCTTTCCCAGCGTTCCCTCACGGATGGCAAGATGCACCCTTGCGCGTTTTACTCCCATCGTTTGTCACCCGCAGAACGTAACTACGATATTGGTAACAGAGAGCTGTTGGGCGTCAAGCTGGCATTGGAGGAATGGCGTCATTGGTTGGAGGGCTCGGGGGTGCCTTTCATTGTCTGGACCGATCACAAGAACTTAGAGTACATTAGATCCGCCAAACGTTTGAACTCTAGGCAGGCTCGGTGGGCTCTTTTTTTCGGTCGCTTTGATTTTTCCATCTCGTACCGTCCGGGCTCCAAAAACATCAAGCCCAATGCCTTGTCGCGCATTTTTGATCGTTCCGAACGTCCATCCTCTCCCGATTTCATCGTGCCGCAGAAACTGGTCATTTCTGTGGTCACTTGGGAGATCGAATCGAAGGTTCGCAATGCCTTACAAGGGGTAACGCCTCCGTCCGATTGCCCACCGAGTCGTTTATTTGTGCCTGAGGGGTTGCGGTCCAATGTCATCCGCTGGGGTCACTGTTCCAGGGTCGCTTGTCATCCAGGAGTGAATCGTACTATTTTTCTGGTTAAGCAACGATTCTGGTGGCAATCTATGGCTCGTGACGTCCGTAGTTTTGTTTTGGCCTGTTCAGTTTGCGCTGTTGGTAAGACTTCCAATCAACCCCCGGCGGGCCTCCTTCAGCCGCTGTCTGTCCCTTCGAGACCCTGGTCCCATATTGCGCTAGATTTCGTCACAGCCCTCCCACCCTCCCAGGGCAACATGGTAGTTTTAACTGTGGTGGACCGTTCTCGAAGGCGGCTCATTTCATTCCCCTGCCCAAACTTCCTTCTGCCAGGGAGACAGCAGTTACTGTCATTGACCATGTTTTTCGCATTCATGGCCTCCCGATGGACGTGGTCTCTGACAGGGGACCCCAATTTGTTTCCAAATTCTGGAAAGAATTTTGTCGGTTGCTAGGGGCGAATGTGAGCCTTTCTTCTGGGTTTCATCCCCAGAGCAATGGTCAAACTGAGAGGGCCAACCAGGACTTGGAATGGGTGTTGCGATGTTTGGTCTCTCAGAATCCTCCTGGAGCCAACAGCTCTCATGGGTTGAGTATGCGCATAACTCGTTACCAGTATCGTCCACGGGCCTCTCTCCATTTGAAGCTAGTCTAGGTTACCAGCCACCAATTTTTCAGAACCTGGAATCCGAGGTCGCGGTCCAGAGGTGTCATCTCACCTGGAGGAAGGCCAGATTAGCTCTCCTCCGGGTGCGAGAGCGCACTAAGGCTCAGGCTGATCGCCACCGGTCTAAGCCTCCCGAATACGTCGTTGGTCAAAAAGTGTGGCTTTCTACTCCGAACATTCCTCTCCGCACCGTTTGTAATAAGCTTGCTCCCAAATTTATTGGCCCATTCACTGTCACTAAAATCATTAGTCCCTTGGCAGTCCGCCTCAAACTTCCTCCGGTATACAGGAGAATTCATCCGGTGTTTCATGTATCCAAATTAAAACCTGTGTTTTGTTCACCCATTAATCCGCCTGCCCCAGTGCCAAAAACCGCCACATTTATAAGGTGACAGCAAGCCAATATGATCCTCTGGGATTTATTCTGCCTTTCACCACCCATACTAAAATCTTGATCCAGCAGCTGTGGAACAAACAAAGAGATTGGGATGATCCCATGTTACCAACAGACCTACTGAAGCCTGGAACGAGTGGGAGAATGAGCTCCCCAGCCTTTCTGAAGTTACCCTTCCACGTTGCTATGTCTCAGTAGATATGGACCAACCCAAAGTTACACGACAAATTCATATCTTCTGCGATGCCTCAGAACAAGCATATGGATCTGTGTCATACCTGAGAACTGAGGACAATGAAGGACAAATTCAGCTTGCATTCCTGATTGCCAGATCCAAAGTTGCCCCAAAATGGAAACAAACTATCCCTAGACTAGAGCTGTGTGCAGCGCTTATTGGTGCTCAATTGGCAAAGCTGCTAGAAACCGAACTCACAATGGAAATAAGCAATGTGGTCCTGTGGTCTGATTCCATGACAGTCCTTTCCTGGCTGACATCAGAGTCTTGCAACTTCAAAGTCTTCGTAGGAACTAGGATTTCAGAAATCCAAGACCTTACTGATCAGCATGAATGGCGATATGTAGATTCCCGCCGAAACCCTGCAGATGACCTCACAAGGGGTCGCAGCCTAAAAGATCTTGCATCGCCAAACAGATGGAGTCAAGGTGGGCATTCTTACTACAGGCTGAATCAGAATGGCCAGTTATGCCGGTCCTTAAACCCCCTGAGGATGAAATGGAGAAGAGAAAGAGTGTATTCTGCAGTATCACCAGAGTATCAAACCCCTTGAACCCCAGTGAGTACAGTACATGGAAGGACCTTGTTGAAGCCACAGTCCAGCACAGTCAAAGTGACCCAGGTCAATCCAGTCCAGCTACAGCTGAAGACTACGTGATAGCAGAACGCCTCATCTTCCAGAATATCCAACGTGACAGTTTCCCAGAGGAATATGAACAATTAAAAACTGGTAAGCCTGTCTCCAATACTAGCTGCCTACTTACTTTATCCCCAGAGTTTGATGAAGCCAGTCAGCTTATACGGGTTGGAGGACATCTACGTTGTGCTGAGGGTCTAGAATTCCAGACAATTCACCCAGTAGTTCTGGATCCTCACCATCCAGCAACCAAACTGCTCATACAGGACTATGACAGTAAGCTCTGCCACCCAGGAACAGAACGGGTATTTGCCGAAATGAGGAGAAACGTGTGGATACTAAGAGGTCGTGAGGCAATTCCTAAGTTCCAGCACAACTGCATAGAATGTCGCAAGTGGAAGGCCAAAGCTGAGGTCCCTAAAATGGCTGATCTACCTCCAGCCCGTCTAAGACTTCACAAACCTCCCTTCTATAGCACTGGGATGGACTGTTTTGGGCCCTTCCACATTAAATTAGGACGGTGCTGTGAGAAAAGATGGGGTATAATATTCAAGTGTTTGACCACTCGATGTGTACACATTGAGCTCCTCACATCTATAGACACCGATTCTTTCCTTATGGCTCTGAGGAGATTTATTTCACGCAGAGGCACCCCATCTGAACTGCTTTCTGACCAGGGCACCAATTTCCAGGGTGGAGAGAGAGAGTTAAGAGAAGCTTTAACAAACTGTAGCACAGAGCTTCAACAACATCTGGCCAAACAAAAAATCACATTCCTCTTCAACCCTCCTAATGCTCCTCACTTTGGTGGCACCTGGGAGAGGGAATTCACAAACAGTGACAGAGGAAGTGCTTCAAACAGTGCTTATTGAGATAGAGGGAATTCTCAATAGCAAGCCCCTAGGATATGTCTCCTCCAGTATAGCTGACCTGGATCCAGTCACCCCAAATCTCCTGCTCATGGGGCGGCCAGACAGCTCTCTACCTCAAGTGATGTACCCAGCTACTGAGCTCATAAGACGACGTAGATGGAGACAGAGCCAAGTCCTCACTGATCATTTCTGTTCAAGCTTTATGAGACACTACTTGCCTAACCTCCAGTTACGACAGAAATGGCATGCAGAAAGTAAACCCATTACAGTTGGATCTGTTGTAATGTTGGTTGACCCTCAGCTACCCTGTGCCCTCTGGTTAATTGGTAGAGTAGTCAGGATATTCCTGGAGCGGATGGACATGTAAGGTCTGTAGAAATCAACGTTAAAGGCAGGTTATATACACGGCCTGTTGCCCGTCTTATTCCCTTACCAGAGATTACAGGGGATGATGGGACAAAACCAACAGACACTTAGTAACTTAGATACAGGAACAAATATGCCCCTGCATATTTGGGGGCGGAGATGTTAAGGAGATTTAACCAATCAGTGACAAGCTTATTGGTGATGTTGGAAAGGACACTAGGTGGCGAGCTAAGAAACTTCCTGAACAGTCAGCCAGCGGAGCACGCAGAACACGCAGCATATTGTCCTACACCTTCAAAGTTTACCTTATATGTGTGCGTTCATGATAAAATGTAAGTTTGTTTACTTATTTGTGCTCTTTAGTATAGTTATCTGCCATGTTACAGCTTTGTTTAATGTAAATTATCGAGTTGTTTATCACCTTTGTATTCTCAGCATTCGCGCTGTACTGACAGCCATAAATATAACAGAGATACAAAGTTATTTAAGTTACTTAAGTTAGTATTTTCTTTATTCCTTGCTTGTGGTTACTTTGTGCAATGTTAACACCTTTAATCAGTGTCAAGTTAATAGTATTTGTCGTATTTTCCCGTGGCTTTGCCTATTAATGATGATGACGCAGCCTGTTCTCAGAGTCTCGGAGAATTCGCGATCCCTGATATATGGGCTTCATGCGCCCTCTAGCGGTTAATTTCGGTAGTGCAGTACAAACCCTGAGAGTTGTATTGAATGTAGAATGGCATGTATATTACTAATATGTATGTATATTGTAATTATTTATTGTAATATGTTATTCATCTGTTTATTGCAGACCACACAGACAAATACAAAGTAAAGATGAGAAATTCTGAATCCTGTGATGTGTTTTTACTGACACCCTGGGGTGAGCACAATCTCCTGATCAGCACATAGTTTCCAACTCCTCTACACACATCACTGCTCTCCTGCTGGTTGTACTGCAACATTTAGTTTGATAAAAATGCATAACTTTTATGATTATTTATTATGAAACAAAATCAATAACTTCACTGTTATTAGAAAAATATTAAATAAATTGTAATGCCATCAAATTCAGTAAGCAATTATCATGCAAAAGCTGGTTGTAACTAGTATGTTAGCTGCGTACCAACATCATTTGTGTAAAGAAGGCCTTTATGTGCTATTACTTGCCAGACCAAGTGTTGTAGTGTAACCAGCAGGAGAGCAGTGATGTGTTAACTGAATTTGGTTACACTACAGTGTGTAACTTTGAAGTTAATGACTATTTTTGTAGTAACGCTTTTTGGATTTTGCACTTTTCAGACGGTCCCTTCGGATTTGTTTCTCCACCACCTGCTCATAAGGTGCATTCAAGCCATATCGTAATTACTGCAACTACGAGATTCTGGCATGTAAAAAGCGTTCACGTCCTCGTAGTTTGTAAGCTGGGAGTTTTCTGAAAGCTCCCACGTGTACCACATGGCCGCTGTACCACCTGACTGCTGTAGATTCATTTAAGCGTTGATAGTGGTGCCATAGAAATGCATAATTTCTATGGACTGTGAAAAAATGTGGACGTAGTGTCTGTGACGTCACTTGTAGGTTTCTGAAGAGCATTTTTGAAACCTAAAGCCGGCCGTTGCCATCTTGGCAGTCGTCACCGCACGTCACTCCCGGATAACAGAAAATGGGCAAAGTGGCGGGACGTGGGTGGAGCTGAGGTGACATGACGGCAGCAGACAAACAGCTAGTGGTGACAGCAGCGGCAATCCACCTGTCACTCAAGTGGCCGCACCCTTAATTATGCAGAACTTTAAGGCTTAATACATTTTAAACGGATGAGTTATAAAAATATTCACCCCCCTCACAGTTGTCATGAAGGGCAAAAGTAGCTATATAGACCAAAACAATAATTTGTACCAGGCTGTAAACATGTTTTTCTGCTGTAAGGATGGACATTTTAACATGGGGCTCAATGAGATACTGCTCTCTTTTGGAGCTTGTCCCTAGTGGCCAGTCGATGAATTGCAGTTTAAGTCACTTCCGTATTTGCTTCAAGAGAAACGGGGGGAGGTTGCCGCTTGATAATTCCCAGGCTGCATTCCACTCCAGTTTTAGACAAGCACTCACTAACTTCCTTAAGCACTTCCCCTCGGGGGAATCCCCGTTGCCATTTTGAAGTGCATTCCACTTTGTGAAGTGGACGAGGGAAGTTTATATGGACTGACCCTCACTCCCTCGATTTTGACCGAGGGAGCGAGTCTACTTCATATGTACACTTCAGGCAGCCTCATATCCCACAATGCAACACGATTGTGACGTCACCGCATATCGCGTTTAATTTACCCCACCACAAACAACTCTATGATATATTATTTTATTTTTTTATATTTAAAACATACATATATACATATAGAATGCTGCATTAAACAATTTCATAAGGGAAAAAATAAATAATAAATCAACTCCATAGCAGATTCCAAGTGATCAAGGGCTTAGGACGTTCCAATTCAGCCCATTGCAAAGGTTCCACCAGTAGTGGGCACTCATACAACGTAAGCAATGACATACATCTGAGCCAACGAGACTGAGGCTGTGTCCGAAATCGCCCCCTATACCCTTAAATAGGGCACTATTTGAGGCCATATTTAGTGGTGTCCGAAACCATAGTGGATGTTACTGAGAGCACTCATTCAATCCCACAATGCATCGCAATAAAAAGTGTACAACCGATGTACATTCAACGGCTAGAGAATAGGCTTGTTCGAGATGCATCGGCGCTGCGCAGACTGATCAGCGTATGACATCAAAGTACCGCGAGAGCGATTCAAAAGCATAAGGAGTCGTATGCTCTCCAATCGCTCTTGCGGTACTTTAATGTCATATGCTGATAAGTCTGCACAGCACCGATGCATCTTCAACAAGCCCAAATACCCTATTCACTATTCCCTACATTAGTCCACTTATATAGGAGTCTACTTGAAGGAGTGAATGAGTGAATTCGGACAGGATGCGATGCGGTTTTTTAGTCTTTGTGCTTTGCTTGTTGGTTAAATAAATAAAATAAAATAAAAATTCTGACAGTATGGTTGTGATTGCTTTATGTAACGCACCTGCACGAGTATTTCCCGCAAATTAGTATTAGCAATTACAAGAGTTGCTGCTTCACTATGTCCTGCTTTCATGAAATTATATTGTTCTTCGAATTATAGTAGGCTACAAGTGAGAGAACAATAAAATGAAGATTTCTGAGAACAACGAATATAGTAGTCTTGAAAGTTTAACATGGGGATGTGTAGGCTACAACACTCACATATAAACGTAAAAAAAAATAAAAATAAATAAGTAGGCTAAAAGCCTTGTGTTATCCATTGCTGCATACGAATGAGGTAAGCTTTGTGTTTTACATCATCTGCCGCGTGCACATGTTAAGACTGCAAACTCGGCGAAAAAAGCCAGCAAACTCGGGTTTGATTTGGGTATGCTACAGCTGTCTGTGTAATAACTACAATGTTTAAATGTCATATTTTCTGGCTAGTTTACTTTTTTATAATACACCATACTTTAACCCAAAATGAATAATTAAAAAAACAGTTTAAATAAGTAAATCTTCTATAAATATTTTTAATATTAATTTTCTTTCCTGACATAGCCTACTCCAGTTCTTGTTAAAACACAGTAGATATGCTTATCCTATGCATTTTGAGCACTTTTTGTGTGAAATTATATTTATTTTGTCCATCAAAGGTGTTTTCACTTTAATTGAGCGTTAGCTGCGCAGCAAAAATAGACCCACTGCTGCTTTTGCTCCTGCTACGCGCTGCCGCGCAGCCTCTGCGTGCGGTGTGAATGCTCTCATCTGTTAACATGGGCGCCGAAAAAAATACGCGCTGCTGACTCGTGCGGTGTGAAACCACGGTGCATTGTGGGTATTCTCCAGCCGTTGAGCGTGCACCGGTTGTACACTCGTTACTGCGGTGCATTGTGGGATTGAATGAGCACTCGACAACGTTCACTATGGTTTCGTACACCACTACAAATGGCTGTTCCCTCAAATAGTGCCCTATTTAAGGATATAGGTGGCAATGATGGCGCACGCAGTTGAATCATCCATCCACTTCCCTACCATACTGGTATAAATTCGTTTTAACTTTCTTATTAAATTGTTTAATTAAGGTTTATACATGCTGGTTTTCATGACAGAGCTCAAGATAATTTTTTTCATTACTAGTACTGGAGCTGCTAGTTTGCAAATTTTTAAATGATTATTAAACAGCCAGCCCTCCCGGTGCACCGAGTGTCCGAATTCACTCACTCGGTTTCATTCACTTCTTCAAGTGACTATATTAGTGGACTAATGTAGGGAATAGTGAATGAGGGTATAGTTGGCGATTTCGGACACAGCCTGAGTGAAGTTAGCAAGGGAAGGGCATAAAAAAACGAACTGGAACGCAGCCCCAGTCCGAGGACGTGAACAGCTCCGAATATAACGTCACGTGTTGTCATCTCAAGATTACGGTAATTACACGGTGGCGTGAATGCAGCAATAAAGACCAATTTATATTATAAAGCTTGTCTGAGGAAAATTGGGTTGTTGTAGCTCGTTGTCTGTGTTACTATGATTGGAAATAGCTGTCATTTGTGTATTAACAATGTTAGCTCACGAGTTATTGATCCGGGAAGTTTGAATCTGTGAATATATTGCCAACTTTACTGAACTCCTCGAGGTAAGCACTGACCGCATTTCTTTATATTTGAGTCCAAGTTCAAACTGACCGCTTCATTGTTAACATACGGAGATAGCGGGACATTAAACAGGAAATGTGTTTGTCTGAGCTCACAGTTTTGCGAGGGAATGCAAACATCTTTGCGAAGGAACGCAAAGTTTCTCGGGGGAACTCAAAAGCTTTGCGAGAGAACGCAAAAGATTTTAAAAACTTAGTGTGTTTGTGGTCTCCAGAAACCCCAGATAGTAAAATGTGATTTTGTAACATAATCATGTCATTTTTAAACACATTTTACTCTACAGTTGTGCAGTTTTGGGGGAATATATATATATATATATATATATATATATCGTGCAGCTCTAGTGTGAGTATATGATCAGTGGTGATCAGTGGTGGAACTGGTTGCGATTCTTTCATTTTTGTGTGACCTAACCCTTTAACTATTCCTAACCTAACCTGACTTAGCTTATAATTCGTGAAGTATGGCTTTGACAATGACAGACAGTGGAACACTGACCAATGACATTCCTCCCTCTTCTCCTTTTGATAGTAAAGCCGCTATAGATCTGCTCACAGTAGGCTGAACCTTCTGTCCAGCCTCTATCAGTCTACAACAGAAGGGCCGCTGTCCTGCAAAGTTTAGCCCGAGTTTGGAGAGCCCTGGTCTACAATATCAAACAGGTTGTGCTGGTTGTCATCATGGACCCATTTGCCCCTGCTGGTAGATGTTGTAACTACACAATCTGGTTCATTATATCTTATTCCATTCAAGTGTGTGTGTGTGTGTGTGTGTGTGTGTTTTTGTGACATATCAGGACACAAATTTGTATAATGACATGTGTATGACATGGGTATTACAAGGAGAGGGTGAATTATGAGGACATTACCCCATGTCCCTATTTTTCAAAAAGCTTATAAATCATACAGAATGAGGTTTTTTTTTTTGAGAAAGTAAAAATGTGCACAGTTTTCTGTGATGGGTAGGTTTAGGGGTAGGGTTGTTGTAGGGTGATAGAAAATACGGTTTGCACTCTATAAAAACCATTACGCCTGTGGAATGTCCCCACAATTAAAAACAAACAAACGTGTATGTGTGTGTAACAAAAGTGTAATTACTGCCATGGTTGCCTGGTGTATTATATACCTCCGTGTTTGTAACATCTGAACTTGCAGCTTCTTCCCTTCAGAGCCAGAGGTCGCCATTGAACTGTTTTTTAATCAACTGAACACACTTTCCAGTTCGCTTTAGACAGTAAGTAACACTAAACTTATATTCCTGCTATTCTTGTTCAATCACAGCTCCAAATCACAGCACAATTATGGCAAAATCATCATACATGTAGATGACAAACAATCACTGGTTTCATGAAGCTAAAATAATGAAGCACAATATCAGAAAGTGGCTAGATAAATGACCTGCTACACTAACAATGACCTACGACTTGATTCATTCAAAGGTTTAAGGTCATTGCTGATATAAACAACTTATAGTATCTCAAGCCCCTCATAACCACAAATGACCAACAAATTGATTCATTGGTGCCCATATCTGTAGCTCTCTAAGATGGCACATCAGCAGACCATCTCATCAGGAATGCACTTCAGATATTGTTCTTCCTCCAAGGAACTTCCTTCTTGGCATAGTAAAATTCTGTTCATCTCAAGACACCTTAAATATATAGAAATATATTGTTACAAAAGATTGATTTCATACCTTATTTTAGCTGCTCTGCTCAAATGTCCAAAAATGCTCTTTTTAAGAACAAATTCAGTCTGACTGCTGCTTGACCTATACTGTAACCCATTTAAATAATGTCCATGTTTACATTTAACATCATCAACACTGGTTTTGGTGTTTTCTAATTTAAGCCATTATGTATAGCCTACATGTAATCTGTTTTTTGTTGTTGTATTTTGCACCATGCAGGCTACACAAGGCCTGGATTCTATTGTATTGTTTTTTATTTATGCAATGTCACATGATATTGCACGCAATCTTCCAAATATTTCGGCTGTAGCCATGTGACCACAGACTGAGTTTCACAGGTGACACAGCTGTACTGATATTCAGACCAACAGCAGGATTGTTGCTGTGATACTGCTTTTATACAAGAGTTCAATAAACAACAATAAAAATAATCTTACATTTTAGACAATATTATAGATACTTTTTGTATAACTGCTGCTAATTAATGTACGGTCAGATGATCATTATAGCAAAATAAATCCAGGTATCAGCTATATTTAGCTTTTGTTATGGTATATTCTGGTATAATCAGTCCAATTTAGGCATTTTTAATTGTCTGTTTGTTTAGGCTGACCAGGAAAACAAGAGAACCAGAAATTCCAGTGCTATCTATTAAAAAGTCTGACTTAGACAGACGTCATGTCACTGAGGGATAATAAGCAACCTGATTATAACCTTTTTTATAATCAGTGGAGGCATTATATATAAGAAAAAGCCCCATTTAAGGAAAATGTGATATTTTCTTGTCTCAAAATATTTGATGATTAAAAAATACATACAGTGCTCAGCGTAAATGAGTACCACCCTTTGAAAAGCAACATTTTAAACAGTATCTCAATGAACACAAAAACAATTTCCAAAATGTTGACAAGTCTAAGTTTAATATAACATCTGTTTAACTTGAAAGTAAGGTTAATAATATAACTTAGATACACATTTTTCAGTTTTACTCAAATTAGGGTGATGCAAAAATGAGTACACCCCACAACAAAAACTACTACATCTAGTACTTTGTATGGCTTCCATGATTGTTAATGACAGCACCAAGTCTTCTAGGCATGGAATGAACAAGTTGGCGACATTTTGCAACATCTGTCTTTTTCCATTCTTCAAGAATGACCTCTTTTAGAGACTGGATGCTGGATTGAGAGTGATGCTCAACTTGTCTCTTCAGAATTCCCCATAGGTGTTCGATTGGGTTCAGATCAGGAGCCACTGAATCACTTTCACCCTGTTCTTCTTCAGAAATCCAACAGTGGCCTTAGATGTGTGTTTAGGATCATTGTCATGTTGGAAAAGTGCATGACGACCAAGGGCACGGAGTGATGGTAGCATCTTCTCTTTCAGTATAGAGCAGTACATCTGTGAATCCATGATGCCATCAATGAAATGCAGCTCCCCGACACCAGCAGCACTCATGCAGCCCCACATAAGGACACTGTCACCACCATGTTTCACTGTAGGCACCATGCATTTTTCTTTGTATTCCTCACCTTTGCGACGCCATACAGTTTTGAAGCCATCAGTTCCAAAAACATTTATCTTGGTCTCATCACTCCAGAGTGTAGTCCCCCAGTAGTCTTCATCTTTGTCAGCATGGGCCCTGGCAAACTCTAGGCAGGCTTTTTTGTGCCTGGGCTTTAGGAAAGGCTTCTTTCGAGGACGGCACCCATGCATGCCATTCCTCTGCAGTGTACGCCATATTGTGTCATGGGAAATAGTCAGCCCAGTTTGGCTTTCTACTTTGCTTTCTAACTGCAGTGAACTTGCATGCCGATTTTCTTCAACCCTTCTCATCAGAGGATGCTCCTGTCGAGGTGTTAACTTCCGTGGACGACCTGGACGTCTCTGTGAGATGGTTGCAGTTCCATCTTTTTAAAATTTTTGTACCACTTTTGCTACAGTATTCTGACTGATAAGTAAAGCTTTGCTGATCTTCTTGTATCCTTCACCTTTCTGGTGTAAAGAAATTATTTTCTTTCTCAGGTCTTGTGACATTTCTCTTCCATGTGGTGCCATTGCTGACAGCATGAAATGGGAAGGGGTTTTAACACCCTTTTATAGTCAGCTGTCTGCTGGACACCTGTGTAATGAATAATTAGACTCACCTGTGGTTGAATTCTTGTAAAATTAGACATTTGTAGTCTAAAATTTAGCTTTGCTCCAGAGACTTTCAGTGGGGTTTACTCATTGTTGCATCACCCTAATTTGAGTAAAACTGAAAATTTTGTTCTCTAAGTTATATTATTAACCTCACTTTCATGTTATAAGTTAAACAGATGTTATATAAAACTTAGTCTTGTCAACATTTTGGAAATTGTTTTTGTGTTCATTGAGATATTGTTTAAAATGTTACTTTTCGAAGGGGGTGTACTCATTTACGCTGAGCACTGTATTCTCAATCACCTTTAATGTAATTATGTGTTAAATTAAGTGTTAAATATCCAAATATTTAAGTTATAAATAAAACAAATGAATGATGTTCAATAATTCACTTAATAGGCTTATTATTAGGCTATTAATTAATTAACAGTTAATCAAGTATAAGAAATTATGTTCAATTGGTATTATTATGTACTAATTTTTTCCCCCGTAGGCATTATATAGTAAGCTATGCGTATTGTAAATTAATATCATTCATATATACTTAGGATAATTATTAACTGACAGTTTGGGGAGACCCGGTTTCGAGGGAGGACCTGTTTTGACACCGGCTCATAAGTACGATTCATTCAAGAATCGAACATCACTAGTAGGGAGGTGGGTGGCATTTTATTTTGAATTGAACTTTTCTCCTGCATGTTAGCTTATTTTGCTGTACTTTTTTTTTTTTTTTTAATGTACTTAGTTAATGAAGGATTAGACTGGTAATGTTTGTTGTTTTGGCAGTACCCCATTCTGAAACTGATGCCCCTCTTTTACTTTTGTTTGACTTTGTAAATAAAGACTATTTTCTTTTGTGAAATATAATGTGGTTGTTTGGGTTATTGTTGAGAGCCAATTCTGGGGCTGGAGACTGGGTGCTTTCTCTGCTGTTGCACACTCATTCACCGTCATCCATTTTGCTGTTGCGTTCCTCCCTTAGATCAATCAGGATCAATACAATACTTACCGAAAGTGTTGACCGAAATTAGTTATATATAGAGTGATTGACATTCATCATTCATAGTAATAATAATAAAAAAATCTTACCATTCATTTGTGAGTCACACCCTGGACAGTGAAACTAGACCAGTTCATAATTAAACCATTTAAGGGAAAGTTGGTAACATTCAGTGGAGACAAGAAGATGAGCACATTTAACTTTGGTTAAGAGAGTGACTGCAATCACCACAATCAGTTCCCTGAAAATCATCATCTTTCTCTCTTAGTCAAATCTGTCACTTTAACAGTGATATTTGGTTGGCTATTACAGACATTTTGAACAAAGAACAAAGGGACATAGAGTATGACACATTCAGTATGTGAAAATTCCTTTCATTCTGCTTTTTTCATGTTAACCTTTAAGTATGATCTGGGTTTGAACTCTTACACACACTATGACAAAAATGCCACCCAATAGAAACAGAGGATTGTTACATAAATGTCTATTCTTTTATATGACAATTCACCATGTGATGTTCAACAAACAGCACAATGAACCTGTCTCTCAAGTGAATTAGGAACTTTAGATATAAGCATCTTCTAAATTATAGTGTGTGTGTAGTGTATGTATATATATTTTATATATTCAGTGTTATGTAGTAACTGATTACATGTAATCTGGATTATGTAATCAGATTCCAAAAATAAAGTACTTGTAATTACATTATTTTACATTTTAAAATGCTCGTAATAAGTAAATTATTTGCCCTAATTCTTCCACTTCTGAATTTGATGAAAGCAATCAATTAGACCATACATGAAACAAATAATTATGCAAGTTAATAAACACTGTTACTAATTGTAAATTATTTATTCATTTTAATTTGATATTTTTATGATTTCATTAATTATTAGCTTTTAATCAGACTCACAAACCACCTGCAGTTCTTTCAAGAACCCCATATTTGGGAAAGCCTAATGTTTAATGCACTTTATGATGTTGATAGCAAAGAATGGAATTTATTTTCTATATTTTCTTTCTCTTGGGTTAGATATGGAAAATATATGGAAATATATACATATTCCTGTGATGGACTGGCCATCCATCAAGGGTGTCCTCTGCCTGTGTCCCGAGATGGTGGGATAGGCTCCACCATAAAGACCCAAATTTTATGTAACTCAAATTTGCAACACAAATATAAAAAGGTCAGCATTTTAAGCAAATGGAGTAATTGAGAATATGACACCTCATCAGGCATGAAGTCTGGTGGGTTGGATATGTTGACACTAGTCATTCAGTGTTGGAGAATACAAATAGTTCAGTTAATCCAACCACTAGCAGAACCTGTCTGCACCTATAGTGCATGTCAGAGACCACATTCTCAGAAATACACATTGAGGAGAATGTCACAGGCCATAAAGTAAACAGTTAAGCAACCACCCACTCTTCTATTTTTTATGCATGTCAATTTTTTGTAATATTACCCTTACATCTTCACACTACAGATTCATAAGCGTTTGCTAAAACCCCACCCTGCCGAAACATGTCAGCGAACTCGAATCTCCATGTAGTACTGTGTGGTCCTGGAGCTTGTAACCGTTGACATTCGGATGGGGCCGGGAGGACCTCTCGTCCCCCCGAATTTGAAGATCCAGTTCCACACCCCCCCACTGAGATATAAGCGGGAATCCCCCACAAGCTGTCTCACCACAGCTCGTGGAAATGTTTGACTGTATCACTTTGTTCTAATGCTGCATTTCACACAGCTTGAAATTTGTTTTTTTCCCACCTCCTACTCGGAAATATCATCTGGAAAACCTTTAGCAAGACACGTCACTTTCAAAATGGTGGCAAGTCCTGCTTCAAGTTGCGCAGAGCATAGAGCAGGGGTGTCCAAACTTTTTTAAAAGGGGGCCAGATTCGATGTCGTGGACACATCTGGGGGCCGGTTCCTTCTCAATTTTAGTACTGTGTGGTATATATATATATATATATATATATATATATATATATACACATGTTTTGTTTCTTGAAAACATGACAGATTTGACAAAAACTTGAGCTGACAGTAGAGTAGCTTGAGATAAGACACAGAGGTAAATTTAATACACAAAAAATATCTGTAAAACTTTTAACAGCCTCATTTTTAAAGGGTGAAATTTAAATATTACTGAGTTAGAACTCTATTCTTATTTAAATTAAAAAGTACTCTAATTAGATCACCACAGGTAAAACCACACATGGTACCTCACTACATGGTAAAAAGTAAAAAAAATGGTATTATGAAAAAATGGTTTTATGGTATTTATGGTATTTAGTCTATAACACATTTAATATAAATACGAATGCACAAAACTGCAAGTTTATGACAAAAAAAAAAATCTGTAATTTGGCTTTTATTACTCATTTAATACATGTTTAAATTAAAAATGAAATAAAATTAGATATTAACCTACATTTCTGACAAAATACCACAGTTACAGTTAGTGTTTACCACAGTAAATCCATGATAAATGTTGTTGAATTGTTGGTTGAACAGTATTCTAACTGGATCGGCTCAATGTTTCTCCTGATTTGCACATTAGTGTTGTTGATAAAGTCAGCGCTGTTTCAACTGGCTTTAAACTGAATTAAATCACAGAAAAATTTGCAGCTTGTACCTGAGACCTCTATGCCGAACTCGAACACTGTTTTGTTCCGCTTTTGGCGCATTTCCTTGGCCTAAAATCCCCTTGTGTTGACATTGTGAAACTGCACGATTTGTAAATTATGCGTGGCAGGCCACATATAATATATTTTAATAGACAAGCTGTGGGCCGTTTGAAATTCATCCCCAGGCCACATTTGGCCCGTGGGCCGTAGTTTGGACACCCCTGGCATAGAGCATACCGTATGTCAAAGTAAAAACAAATATTGGACATTATCTTAAATTTTGCTTTTGTCAGCTGTTTTCAAAGCAGACGACAGCATTTTATGTTATTTTTATACTGTGAATATGAGTGTGACTGACCGGAACTCACTGCGGTCCGAAGTGAGACATTTCAATTCCCACGTCCACCCTTGTCATGAATGTGGCATAAGCGGCGGGGGCGTCCCGGGACTCGAGATTCTTATGGAATGATGGGGCAGTGACACTGGGTGCAACTAAAAAGCTTCTGTTGTCCGGTGAGGTCCGCTTGGGGAGTTACGGATGGCCGAAGGTGAGGTGTAGGGTAGGGTTAGGGGTTAGTATTTGTATCACTGTGTAGGAAATCAGCACTGTGATTGCACGACCAATGAAATCTTTAGAATCGGCTGCAGGGCAGAGTCTGAACTGGTTTGGGGAAAGCTCCCACCTTGTTTTGGAGTTCCCACCCTCATTTGGAGATCTCCAGGCTGCAGCTATACCCTCAAGCTGCACATTTACAAGCTTGACATTACTTTTATCTTTTATCTAAGACAATATCGAGTAACTTACATTCAATATTCCTAGTTATTTGGTCTATATTTGCTCCTCAAATGAAAATAGCAAGGCTATTGTGTGTCTTGGAGCAACACATGGCAGTAATGTTTTGTTACTGATTGAATCAGCATGTTTGAACAAACCGGTTGAGTAAATGATTCAATGAATTACTCATTAAGACAGTCACATGTCACCACATACTGGTGTAACGATGTAACCTGCAGAAGGAGTCATTGAAAAATCCCCACCACTACAATGTACAGATTGACAATCTGTCTGATGCAAGACAAGCGGAGTGATACAAAAGTCTCAGTCCTGTTGGAAAACATATCGGATTCATCACAAGGACAGGATCTAACTGTTGTAAATGACTATTATGTGTGAAATTAGCTGGTTAAGATGGATTTCTTTGTCCCATGCTGATTAGTCTTGTGTAGCCAGACCTTCAGACTGACGGCAGAATGTCTGGACTCCATCGCAGCTTACATTAGCCAAAGACCGCCCAAGAGGACGCTTGACTGACATGTAACGCAACCAATTACAGTTTGTTTTGTTCCACGTCATGTTTAGGGTTTGAAAATGTAAAGTCGATGTCCTACACTAAGAGGCCGGCGTACATCTAATAAATTAGATTAGAATCCATTATAAAATTTCAGTGATGGTCGGTTTTGTTCGGTTGCGAGATCTCAGTCGGTTTCATTTTGCTATAAGATTTCAATGACGGTCGCTTTTGTTCCTTTAGGAGATCTCAATAGCAGTCAGTTTCGTTCCTTTAGGAGATCTCAATGACTGTCAGTTTTGTTTCATTACAAGATTTTAGTGATGGTCGGATTTGTTCGGTTATG
Organism: Mylopharyngodon piceus; assembly: GCA_039654765.1. Taxonomy (NCBI): domain Eukaryota; kingdom Metazoa; phylum Chordata; class Actinopteri; order Cypriniformes; family Xenocyprididae; genus Mylopharyngodon; species Mylopharyngodon piceus. Next base: position 18,237,260 of record CM077457.1, read on the forward strand.
AGATTTCAATGACTGTCAGTTTTGTTTCGTTACAAGATTTTAATGACGGTCAGTTTTCAGTGTCAGTCTGTTTAATTTGGTTACGAGATTTCAAAGACAGTTTATTTTTTTCAATTACGAGATTTCAATGATGATCAGCTTTGTTCCATTATGAGATTTCAACGACGGTTGGTTTCATTTCATTACAAGATTTCAATGACAGTCAGTTTTGTTTCTTTACCAGATTTCAAAGATGGTCCATTTTGTTCTATTACAAGATTTAAATGATTTAAATGTCATTTTTTTCTTTTATGAGATTTCAATGATGGTCGGTTTTGTTCCATTATGAGATCTCGACAATGTTTTTTCTTCTTCTTTTTTTTCTTTTTTTCTGTTACAAGATTTCAGTTTTGTTTCTTACGAGAGTTCACTGATGGTCAGTTTTATTTCTTTACCAGATCTCAATAACAGTAGGTTTTGTTCCTTTGTTCCTTTACGAGATTTCAAAGACGGTCGGTTTTGTTTCTTTACGAAATTTCAATGATGGTTGATTTTGGTCTTTTACCAGATCTCAATGACAGTCAGTTTTGTTCCTTTACGAGATCTCAATGGTTGACGGTTTTGTTTTGTTATGAGATCTCAATGATGGTCGATTTTGTTCCTTTGCGAGATCAAACAAAACCGACCATCGTTGAAATCTCATAATGAAACAAAACTGACAGTCATTGAGATCTCGAAAAGCAATGAAACTGACTTTATGAGATTTCAGTAGCCAGGTTTCCATTCTAGGATTTTTGTGCGAAAAAAGGTTTAGCACTTTAAAATGTTTAGCGATATAGCTGATGGAAATGCCATTTGTTGATAAAATTTCTCAAATGTCGACACAATCTTTTTCCGTTTATTTTTAGCGCATAAAATCTATATCGATAGTTCAAATGTCGCAAAAATGAGTTTGGAAATACTTTTTGTTGAGAAAAGGGGCTTTAATGCAAATAAATGTGTTATCACATGACAGAATTAGCCTATAGGCTACATGCATTCGTGTGTTTCTCCCGTTAAAGCACAGTTTCTCTGTAGATCATAGTTCAAATGTGCATCACAAGGATGAGGAAAATAGCGTCTTGAACATCTTTGCAGCTTGACAAAAATAAGTGGGGTGTCTGTTAAATTAAGGAAAACTGATGGAGTTTTCAACACTGACAAAAAGAAAAGTAAAATAAATACAGAACTTTTGTATCTGAATAAATAAAAGTAATGTCATAAAATCATGAGTCTGTTTCGATTTCATGATCAGAAGTGGTTCTAGGCTACATGACAAATGAAAATCACAAACATGTAAATAAAATAATTTTATAAGTGCAATTTATTAATATAGAATTTTATTTCAAATAAATTAGGAAAATAAAGTGTTTGTCTCCTAAAGCTCTAATAGAATTTTAGAAATGTTATGTGACAATAAGCCTCAGTTTAGCTAATGCAGACGATTTAAAAAAAAAAAAAAAGGTTAAATACACAAATAAAATGTTTTAGGTCACAGCTGCATCTGTTTATGAAAAAAAAATCAACAGCGATTTGACGTTTTTGATCAGTTTGATGTTATTGAATTCTGAAACCAGAACGAATAACTCTTTTGCTTTGAATGATCTTTTGCTTTGAATGCGTTCCTGGCCGTGTCAAACCGCAAATGGCTTGACTGCATATTCAATGCGTTAAAGATTGTTGCAATATGCAAAGACTAAATATTTCACTGTACCAGTCTTTTTATGGACCCTAAATTTTTGCATACAGGACAAATGAGCTGCTCTGTGTCCAAACCTGCGCTTCTTCAAATAAAGGCAGTAAAGTCCTGTCAGATGAGCTGCTCCACTTCGCCGTCGTCTGCTTGTATTTCCTATTTAATAACATTATATGTGAAAATATGCAGTACTGGCGAATTAATTGTCTCATTACTCTGTACATTTTACAAATATTTGGGATCCAAATGATAAGAATTTGCAATATACGCAAAATTATGTATGGGAACTTTTTAGGGATGACGTCATCACGCACTTTATCGGTAAAAGGCCAGCTAGATTGAAACAGCTACGTAATTTTGCAAATATTTTTTAAGCATATTTGCTTTGTCAATAACAAAACAGTGCAAAAACTGGATGGAAACTTGACTAGTGATGGCCTGTTTTGTTCCATACTGATATTTCAATAATGGTCTTTTTTGTTTCATTACAAGATTTTAATGAAGGTCAGTTTTCAGAGTCAGTCAGTGTCAGAGATTTCAATGATGATCAACTTGGTTCCAAACAGGTTTCAACAGGTCAGTTTTGTTTCATTACGAGATTTCAATGACGGTTGGTTTTGTTCCGTTATGAGATTTCAAAGATGGTCCGTTTTGTTCTATTACGAGATTTAAATGACAGTCGGTTTTGTTACTTTATAAGATTTCAATGATGGTTGGTTTTGTTCGGTTATGGGATCTCAGTGTCAGGACACAGACGGAGGCAGAGGGGTGAGTGAACACAGATGTTTATTTAGACAGAGGCACGAACACAGGTAAATGGTGGATACCGGTGAGTAGGTAAACAAGCACTTGCTGAACAGTCACTTAGCTGAAGGTAATGGAGGTTTGTATTTGCAGGTAGAGGAATCAACGTGGAGCAGACGGTTGGAGATGGAAGACGATGGGAGGAAGATACAGGAAGATGCAGGTAAGTAGCGGGTAAGGAGTCCAGGTATGTGTAACGAGACCAGACAAAGATGTGAAGGGAGTGAGAGTCTTTATAGTGTCCTGGGTGATGGGATGCAGGTGCAGGTGATTAGTATTCGGGAGACTGTGAACGAGTGGGAGGAGCGTGGCGATCTGGTGACGATGCGTTGGTGTTGGTGGGTGCTGGCTGTGACTCCGTGACAGTACCCCCCCCTCCACGGGCGGCTCCTGATGACCGGATGGGGCGACGACGACGGGGTCTACCTCGACCTCGGGGAGCAGGGCAGTCTGGATGTTCAGCGTGGAACTGAGTGAGGAGTGAGGGGTCGAGGATGTTGTGTCGGTTGCCCCAGGAATGTTCCTCTGGGCCATAGTCCTCCCAGTCAACGAGATATTCAATCTGGGGACCCCGTCGTCGGGAGTCGAGGATCGCCCGCACCCGGTAGATGGCCTCTTCTTCAGCGATGTCGGGAGGAGGAGGTACCGCATCGTCACCAGGATCTGTGGAAGGAGAAGACATGGGTTCAGTATGGGGCTTGAGTAAAGAGACATGAAATGAAGGTGAGATACGGTACTGTGCAGGGAGGTTGAGATGGTAGGTGACTTCGTTGAGCTGCCTCTGTAAGGTGAAGGGACCTATGTACCAGGGACTCAGCTTGCGGCAGGGCAGCCGGAGACGGATGTCCCGCGTCGAGAGCCACACGTTCTGGCCAGGTTGGTAATGAGGCCCACTCCTATTTAATAACATTATATGTGAAAATATGCAGTACTGGCGAATTAATTGTCTCATTACCCCTTCTGGCGTCGGCATGCCTCTTGTGTCTCCAGACTGCCTGCTGGTGATGGACATGAGCTGAGTCCCACACTCTCTCGCTCTGCTGGAACCAGTGGTTGACAGCTGGAACCTCCGAGGGCTCACCCGACCAGGGGAAGAGTGGTGGTTGGTAGCCCAGGACACACTGGAACGGGGTGAGCCCTGTGGTGGTCTGCCGGAGGGAGTTCTGGGCATACTCCGCCCAGGGTAGGAACTGGCTCCAGCTGTCCTGGTTCCGGTGGCAGTATAACCTCAGGTATCTCCCGATCTCCTGGATCTTGCACTCAGTCTGGCCATTGGTCTGTGGGTGGTAACCGGATGACAGGCTGACGGACACTCTGGAAATGAACTGTGGTCCACGGTCGGAAACGGGAATGCCGAAATGACAGAATACATTATGGAATAAGGCTTCGGCGGCTTCGAGCGCTGTGGGAGGACCCTTGAGGGGTATGAGTTTGCAAGCCTTGGAGAATCGGTCCACTATTACCAGTACACAGGTGAAGCCGTTAGAAGGTGGTAAGTCTGTCATGAAGTCAATTCCCAGATGTGTCCACGGTCTGCAGGGTATAGGTAAGGGAATCAGTTTGCCCTCAGGAAGCCTCCTAGGAGTGTTGGCAACGGCACAGACTGAGCATCCTCTGATGTAGCGGGAGACATCCCGAGTCATGGAGGGCCACCAGTAGTGTTACCGCAGGAGCAAGAGGGTACACGAACTGCCTGGCTGTCCAGAGCCCGGAGAGGTGTGCGCTAAGTCCATGAGGGGCTGACGGTGGGCCGGTGGAACGTAGAGAAGCCCCTCAGGACCTCCCGGCGGAGCTTGCTCGGAGCGGTTAGCTTGGGATATACGTTGATTGATGGACCACTGGATAGGGCTGACGATCATGGCTGGAGGGAGGACAGGTTCGGGATCAGAGTTTTCTGGATCGGGTTGATACAGCCGGGATAAGGCGTCTGCCTTGCAGTTCTTGGTTCCCGGGCGGTAGGAGACCATGAAATTGAATCTGGTGAAGAAAAGGGCCCAGCGGGCCTGACGAGGGTTCAATCTTTTAGCATCACAAAGGTACTCCAGGTTACGGTGGTCAGTAATCACCTCGAACTGATGGTTCGCTCCCTCCAACCAGTATCTCCATTCTTCCAATGCTAGCTTGATGGCAAGAAGCTCTCTGTTCCCGATGTCATAGTTTTGCTCCACCGGGGATAGCTTTTTAGAGAAGAAGGCACATGGATGGAGTTGTGGTGGATCACCCTGCCGCTGTGACAACACCGCCCCGACCCTGGTGGATGAGGCGTCGACTTCGGCGATGCAGGGGAGATCAGGGTTCGGATGGACCAGGATCGGAGCGGTGAGGAAGGCCTCTTGGAGCTGATGGAAAGCTTCTTGGGTGATGGAGTCCAGGACAGAGACTTGGGCCGGCCTTTGAGGAGCGAGGTGAGGGGTGCACTGAGGAGACTGAGGTTGTGGATGAAGCGATGATAGAAGTTCGCAAACTCCAGGAAGCGTTGTAACTCCTTCAAGGTTGTAGGTAATGGCCAGTTGCGGATGGTTTCCACCTTCCTCTGGTCCATCTGGATGCCGTGTTGGTCTATGACGTAGCCCAGGAAATGCACGGAGGTAGTATGGAACTCTCACTTCTTCAGCTTGAGGTATAGATGGTGTTGGCGGAGCTTCTCGAGGACCTGGGAGACGTGTTGGCGATGTTCGGCCTGGTTCCGGGAGTAAATGAGGATGTCGTCAATGTAGACTACCACGAACCAATGGAGGAACTCCCGGAACACCTCATTCATGTAGTTCTGGAACACAGAGGGAGAGTTGGACAGGCCATACGGCATAACCCGGTACTCATAGTGTCCAGACAGTGTAATGAAGGCAGTTTTCCACTCATCCCCCCGGCGTATACGAATGAGGTTATACGCGCTCCGCAGGTCCAGCTTGGAGAAGATGTGAGCTCCCTGTAGCTGCTCCAGAGCCGCCGGGACCAGAGAAAGGGGATAACTGAACTTGATCATCTGGGAGTTCAGGTGACGGTAGTCAATGCATGGCCTCAAGCCTCCATCCTTCTTGGCCACAAAGAAGAAGTTTGAAGCGGCAGGGGATGTCGAAGGTCGGATGAATCGTTGTTTAAGGGCCTCCTGAACGTACTCCTCCATGCCCTTCAGTTCTGGGATGGACAATGGGTAAACCCTACCCTTGGGTAGGGTAGCCCCAGGCAGCAGGTCTATAGCGCAGTCCCATGGCCGGTGAGGTGGTAGTTGCGTTGCCAGCTGCTTGCTGATCACATCCTGGAACGCCCGGTATTCAGGAGGAATTTCCACTTTGAGGTCAGTTTCAGGACTTACAATGGAGGTGGAGAGGAGAGGAAGGACGTTGGAGCCGGAAGAAGAAGATTGGAGATACGAGGAAGACTTTCTAATAGGAGACAAACAGTTCTTATAACATTCTTCACTCCACTTGAGGATCTCACCCGTGTTCCACTGGATGTCCGGCTGATGTTGTGTGAGCCAGGGGCATCCCAGGATGATGTCCGCGGTGGTGATCTCCTCCGTGTGAAGACAGCCAATGCGGAGCATCAGTGTGGGGGAGAAATGCCGGATGTGACCACGGCCCAGCAGTTTTCCTTGGATGGTTTGAATACGGAGATCCTGTTGGCAGCGTTTGCGACGTACATTCAATTTCTGGAGAATATGGTTGCTGATGAAGTTCCCTGCGGAGCCGGAATTGATGAGGGCTTGCGCTGAAACATGTTAAGGACATGTACAGTCGTTCTAGTGAGAGGTGCAATACGAGCGGGCAGTTGGATTGTACTCACCGCTGGGCATGGTGGTCGGATGGGACAGGCAGCGATGACATGGTCCTCTCTCCCACAGTACAGACAGAGATATTGTAGAATTCTTCTCTGATGCTCCGCACGAGTCAGGCAATAGGAATCGACCTGCATTAATTCAGGTGCTGGAAGGGCGACAGATGGTGTGGCAGACAGAGGATTGGCAGTGGGTGTGAGGAGCGCACATGCTGAAAAGCGCTGAGCAACGCGGATAGTCTTCTGGATCAGGTTTTCCAGCCCCATTGTATCATCATACACAACCATCAACTGTTTCACGTGAGGATTCAAGCCCTGGTGAAAGGCTGTTATCAGGGCCGTTTCGTTCCAGCCGCTAGTGGCCGCCAGTGTACGAAATCAGAGGGCGTACAAACTCACAGATTCATTACCTTGGCTTAAACTGAAGATTTGGTCGTGTACAGAGAGATCGGCGGTGCTTTGTCCGAACACCTCCCGGAAGTGGTTGAAGAAGGAGGTGATGGTGGCTGTAACTGGGGCATTGGATTCCCAGAGGGGTTGAGCCCATTGCAGCGCTCGTCCAGCGAGCAGAGAGATGACGAACGCTACCTGGGATCACTCGGTGGAGAAGAGGTGAGAATGGGCTTCCAGGTAGAGCAAGCACTGTAGGAGAAACCCACTGCAATCCTCTGCCGCGTCGGAGAATGTCGCTGGTCGGGCCATGGGACTGACAGAGGCAGCTGGAGAAGAAGCAGCGGGTGCTGGGTGAAGGAGTGCATGGCAGATGGCGTGCAGGAGATCAGCTGGGACTGTGGATGACGTGCTTGAGGCAGGCTGTTGGAGTGAGGATCGCACTGCGTTGACCAAGGTGGTAAACGGGTCACCAGTACGATCCCCACCTGTGTCCGAGGTGCTCTGCATTAGGTCTGGTCTTCTGTCAGGACACAGACGGAGGCAGAGGGGTGAGTGAACACAGATGTTTATTTAGACAGAGGCACGAACACAGGTAAACGGTGGATACCGGTGAGTAGGTAAACAAGCACTTGCTGAACAGTCACTTAGCTGAAGGTAATGGAGGTTTGTATTTGCAGGTAGAGGAATCAACGTGGAGCAGACGGTTGGAGACGGAAGATGATGGGAGGAAGACACAGGAAGATGCAGGTAAGTAGCGGGTAAGGAGTCCAGGTATGTGTAACGAGACCAGACAAAGATGTGAAGGGAGTGAGAGTCTTTATAGTGTCCTGGGTGATGGGATGCAGGTGCAGGTGATTAGTATTCGGGAGACTGTGAACAAGTGGGAGGAGCGTGGCGATCTGGTGACGATGCGTTGGTGTTGGTGGGTGCTGGCTGTGACTCCGTGACACTCAGTCAGTTTTGTTTCGTTACGAGATCTTAATGACAGTCAGTTTTGTTCCTTTATGAGATTTCACTGACGGTCTGTTTTGTTCCATTACAACATTTCAATGATGGTCGGTTTTGTTTTGTTACAAGATTTAAATGAAGGTTGATTTTCAGTGTCGGTTTTATTTGGTTACAAGATTTCAAAGACAGTTTATTTTTCCCATTACGAGATTTCAATGACGATCGGCTTTGCTCCATTATGAGATTACAATGGCAGTCTTTATTTTTTTCATTACGAGATTTTAGTTATGGTTGGTTTTGTTCCTTTACGAGATCTCAATGACAGTCAGTTTTGTTCCTTTACGAGATCTCAATGGTTGACGGTTTTGTTCAGTTACGAGATTTCAATAATGGTCAGTTTTGTACCATTACGAGATTTTAATGATGGCTGGTTTTGTTCTGTTACAAGATTTCAATGACGGTCGGTTTTACTGGTTATGAGATCTCTATGACGGTAGGTTTTGTTCATTTGTTCCTTTATGAGTTTTCAAAGGCGGACGGTTTTGTTTTTTTACGAAATTTAAATGATGGTTGATTTTGGTCCTTTACTTAATGACAGTCAATTTTGTTCATTTGCGAGATCTCAATGGTTGACGGTTTTGTTTTATTTGGTTATAAGAGTTCAATGATGTCTGTTTTATTCCTTTATGAGATTTCAATGATGGTTGGTTATGTTCCTTTACGAGATTTCAATGACGGTCTGTTTTGTTCCATTACGACATTTCAATGATGGTCGGTTTTGTTTTGTTACAAGATTTAAATGAAGGTTGGTTTTCAGTGTCGGTTTTATTTGGTTACAAGATTTCAATGACAGTTAATTTTTTTCCGTTATGAGATTTCAATGACGATCGGCTTTGCTCCATTATGAGATTTCAATGGCGGTCGTTATTTTTTTCATTACGAGATTTTAATGATGGTTGGTTTTGTTCCTTTACGAGTTCTCAATGACAGTCAGTTTTGTTCCTTTACGAGATCTCAATGGTTGACGGTTTTGTTTTGTTATGAGATTTCAATGACGGTCGGTTTTATACCATTACAAGATTTAAATGACGGTTGGTTTAATTCTTTTATGAGATTTCAATGATGATCGTTGTTTGGGGTTTCAGGATCTCGGGTGGTTTTGTTCGATTACGAGATTACAAAATAACAGTCAGTTTTGTTCAGTTACGAGATTTCAATGACAGTTGGTTTTCATTGTCAGTCAGTTTTGTTCAGTTGCAAGATCTCAATAGGGTATGTTTTGTTCTTTTAGGAGATTTTTATGACAGTTGGTTTTTTTATTCCATTACGAGATTTCAATGATGGTCGGTTTTATTCGGTTATGAGATTTCAATGACGGTCGGTTTTACTGGTTATGAGATCTCAATGATGGTAGGTTTTACTGGTTATGAGATCTCAATGATGGTAGGTTTTGTTCCTTTGTTCCTTTACGAGTTTTCAAAGGCGGTTGGTTTTGTTTCTTTACGAAATTTAAATGATGGTTGATTTTGGTCCTTTACTCAATGACAGTCAGTTTTGTTCCTTTACGAGATCTCAGTGGTTGACTGTTTTGTTCGATTATGAGATCACAATGACAGTCAGTTTTGTTCAGTTACGAGATTTCAATAACGGTCGGTTTTGTTCTTGTACAAGATTTTAATGACAGTTGGTTTTGTTCCATTATGAGATTTTAATGATGGTTGGTTTTGTTCTGTTACGAGATTTCAATGACGGTTGGTTTTACTGGTTATGAGATCTCAATGATGGTAGGTTTTGTTCCTTTGTTCCTTTACGAGTTTTCAAAGGCGGTTGGTTTTGTTTCTTTACGAAATTTAAATGATGGTTGATTTTGGTCCTTTACTCAATGACAGTCAGTTTTGTTCCTTTACGAGATCTCAGTGGTTGACTGTTTTGTTCGATTATGAGATCACAATGACAGTCAGTTTTGTTCAGTTACGAGATTTCAATAACGGTCTGTTTTGTTCTTGTACGAGATTTTAATGACAGTTGGTTTTGTTCCATTATGAGATTTTAATGATGGTTGGTTTTGTTCTGTTACGAGATTTCAATGACGGTTGGTTTTACTGGTTATGAGATCTCAATGACGGTAGGTTTTGTTCATTTGTTCCTTTACGAGTTTTCAATGACGGTCGGTTTTACTGGTTATGAGATCTCAATGACGGTAGGTTTTGTTCATTTGTTCCTTTATGAGATTTCAAAAACAGTCAGTTTTGTTTCGTTACGAGATCTCAAAGACAGTCAGTTTTGTTCCTTTATGAGATTTCAATGATGGTTGGTTATGTTCCTTCATGTGATTTCAATGACGGTCTGTTTTGTTCCTTTACGAGATTTCAATGACGGTCAGTTTTGTTCCTGTACGAGATTTCAATGTCAGTCGTCAGTTACGAAATTTAAATGATGGTTGATTTTGGTCCTTTACTCAACGACAGTTTTGTTCATTTGCGAGATCTTAATGGTTGACGGTTTTGTTTTATTCTGTTATGAGATTTCAATGACGGTCAGTTTTGTTCCTTTACAAGATTTCAACGATGGTCGGTTTTCAATGACGGTAGGTTTTCTTCTGTTACGAGATTTCAAAAACAGTTTTGTTTCGTTACGAGATCTCAAAGACAGTCAGTTTTGTTTCGTTACGAGATCTTAATGACAGTCAGTTCTGTTCCTTTATGAGATTTCAATGATGGTTGGTTATGTTCCTTCACGTGATTTCAATGACGGTCTGTTTTGTTCCATTACAACATTTCAATGATGGTCAGTTTTGTATCGTTATAAGATTTCAATGACAGCTCATTTTTTCCCGTTACGAGATTTCAATGGTTGATGGTTTTGTTTTGTTATGAGATTTCATTGACGGTCGGTTTTGTACCATTACGAGATTTAAATGATGGCCGGTTTATTTCTTTTATGAGATTTCAATGATGGTCGTTTTTTTGGGGTTACGGGATCTCGGTTGGTTTTGTTCGATTACGAGATCACAATGACAGTCAGTTTTGTTCTTGTACGAGATTTTAATGACAGTCGGTTTTGTTCCATTATGAGATTTTAATGATGGCTGGTTTTGTTCTGTTACAAGATTTCAATGACGGTTGGTTTTACTGGTTATGAGATCTCTATGATGGTAGGTTTTGTTCATTTGTTCCTTTATGAGTTTTCAAAGGCGGACGGTTTTGTTTTTTTACGAAATTTAAATGATGGTTGATTTTGGTCCTTTACTTAATGACAGTCAATTTTGTTCATTTGCGAGATCTCAATGGTTGACGGTTTTGTTTTATTTGGTTATAAGAGTTCAATGATGTCTGTTTTATTCCTTTATTAGATTTCAATGATGGTTGGTTATGTTCCTTTACGAGATTTCAATGACGGTCTGTTTTGTTCCATTACGACATTTCAATGATGGTCGGTTTTATTCGGTTATGAGATTTCAATGACGGTCGGTTTTACTGGTTATGAGATCTCAATGATGGTAGGTTTTGTTCCTTTGTTCCTTTACGAGTTTTCAAAGGCGGTTGGTTTTGTTTCTTTACGAAATTTAAATGATGGTTGATTTTAGTCCTTTACTCAATGACAGTCAGTTTTGTTCCTTTACGAGATCTCAGTGGTTGACTGTTTTGTTCGATTATGAGATCACAATGACAGTCAGTTTTGTCCAGTTACGAGATTTCAATAACGGTCTGTTTTGTTCTTGTACGAGATTTTAATGACAGTTGGTTTTGTTCCATTATGAGATTTTAATGATGGTTGGTTTTGTTCTGTTACGAGATTTCAATGACGGTTGGTTTTACTGGTTATGAGATCTCAATGACGGTAGGTTTTGTTCATTTGTTCCTTTACGAGTTTTCAATGACGGTCGGTTTTACTGGTTATGAGATCTCAATGACGGTAGGTTTTGTTCATTTGTTCCTTTATGAGATTTCAAAAACAGTCAGTTTTGTTTCGTTACGAGATCTCAAAGACAGTCGGTTTTGTTCCTTTATGAGATTTCAATGATGGTTGGTTATGTTCCTTCATGTGATTTCAATGACGGTCTGTTTTGTTCCTTTACGAGATTTCAATGACGGTCAGTTTTGTTCCTGTACGAGATTTCAATGTCAGTCGTCAGTTACGAAATTTAAATGATGGTTGATTTTGGTCCTTTACTCAACGACAGTTTTGTTCATTTGTGAGATCTTAATGGTTGACGGTTTTGTTTTATTCTGTTATGAGATTTCAATGACGGTCAGTTTTGTTCCTTTACAAGATTTCAACGATGGTCGGTTTTCAATGACGGTAGGTTTTCTTCTGTTACGAGATTTCAAAAACAGTTTTGTTTCGTTACGAGATCTCAAAGACAGTCAGTTTTGTTTCGTTACGAGATCTTAATGACAGTCAGTTCTGTTCCTTTATGAGATTTCAATGATGGTTGGTTATGTTCCTTCACGTGATTTCAATGACGGTCTGTTTTGTTCCATTACAACATTTCAATGATGGTCAGTTTTGTATCGTTATAAGATTTCAATGACAGCTCATTTTTTCCCGTTACGAGATTTCAATGGTTGATGGTTTTGTTTTGTTATGAGATTTCATTGACGGTCGGTTTTGTACCATTACGAGATTTAAATGATGGCCGGTTTATTTCTTTTATGAGATTTCAATGATGGTCGTTTTTTGGGGTTACGGGATCTCGGTTGGTTTTGTTCGATTACGAGATCACAATGACAGTCAGTTTTGTTCTGTTACGAGATTTCAATAACGGTCGGTTTTGTTCTTGTACGAGATTTTAATGACAGTCGGTTTTGTTCCATTATGAGATTTTAATGATGGCTGGTTTTGTTCTGTTACAAGATTTCAATGACGGTTGGTTTTACTGGTTATGAGATCTCTATGACGGTAGGTTTTGTTCATTTGTTCCTTTATGAGTTTTCAAAGGCGGACGGTTTTGTTTTTTTACGAAATTTAAATGATGGTTGATTTTGGTCCTTTACTTAATGACAGTCAATTTTGTTCATTTGCGAGATCTCAATGGTTGACGGTTTTGTTTTATTTGGTTATAAGAGTTCAATGATGTCTGTTTTATTCCTTTATGAGATTTCAATGATGGTTGGTTATGTTCCTTTACGAGATTTCAATGACGGTCTGTTTTGTTCCATTACGACATTTCAATGATGGTCGGTTTTGTTCTGTTACGAGATTTCAATGACGGTTGGTTTTACTGGTTATGAGATCTCAGTGACGGTAGGTTTTGTTCATTTGTTCCTTTACGAGTTTTCAATGACGGTCGGTTTTACTGGTTATGAGATCTCAATGACGGTAGGTTTTGTTCATTTGTTCCTTTATGAGATTTCAAAAACAGTCAGTTTTGTTTCGTTACGAGATCTCAAAGACAGTCGGTTTTGTTCCTTTATGAGATTTCAATGATGGTTGGTTATGTTCCTTCATGTGATTTCAATGACGGTCTGTTTTGTTCCTTTACGAGATTTCAATGACGGTCAGTTTTGTTCCTGTACGAGATTTCAATGTCAGTCGTCAGTTATGAAATTTAAATGATGGTTGATTTTGGTCCTTTACTCAATGACAGTTTTGTTCATTTGCGAGATCTCAATGGTTGACGGTTTTGTTTTATTCTGTTATGAGATTTCAATGACGGTCAGTTTTGTTCCTTTACAAGATTTCAATGATGGTCGGTTTTCAATGACAGTAGGTTTTCTTCTGTTACGAGATTTCAAAAACAGTTTTGTTTCGTTACGAGATCTCAAAGACAGTCAGTTTTGTTTCGTTACGAGATCTTAATGACAGTCAGTTCTGTTCCTTTATGAGATTTCAATGATGGTTGGTTATGTTCCTTCACGTGATTTCAATGACGGTCTGTTTTGTTCCATTACAACATTTCAATGATGGTCAGTTTTGTATCGTTATAAGATTTCAATGACAGCTCATTTTTTCCTGTTATGAGATTTCAATGGTTGATGGTTTTGTTTTGTTATGAGATTTCATTGACGGTCGGTTTTGTACCATTACGAGATTTAAATGATGGCCGGTTTATTTCTTTTATGAGATTTCAATGATGGTCGTTTTTTGGGGTTACGGGATCTCGGTTGGTTTTGTTCGATTACGAGGTCACAATGACAGTCAGTTTTGTTCTGTTACGAGATTTCAATAACGGTCGGTTTTGTTCTTGTACGAGATTTTAATGACAGTCGGTTTTGTTCCATTATGAGATTTTAATGATGGTTGGTTTTGTTCTGTTACAAGATTTCAATGACGGTCGGTTTTACTGGTTATGAGATCTCTATGACGGTAGGTTTTGTTCCTTTGTTCCTTTAAGAGTTTTCAAAGGCGGCCGGTTTTGTTTCTTTACGAAATTTAAATGATGGTTGATTTTGGTCCTTTACTCAACGACAGTTAGTTTTGTTCATTTGCGAGATCTCAATGGTTGACGGTTTTGCTTTATTCGGTTATAAGAGTTCAATGACGTCTGTTTTATTCCGTTATGAGATTTCAATGACGGTCAGTTTTGTTCCTTTACAAGATTTCAATGATGGTCGGTTTTCAATGATGGTCGGTTTCCTTCTGTTACGAGATTTCAAAGATAGTCAGTTTTGTTTCTTTGTTGTTTTACGAGATTTCAAAGACAGACGGTTTTGTGTCGTTACAACATTTCAATGATGTCGGTTTTGTTCCTTTAGGAGATCTCAATAGCAGTCAGATTTGTTCCTTTACAAGATCTCAATGACTTTCAGTTTTGTTCCTTTACGAGATTTCAATGATGGTCTGTTTTCAATGACGGTCGGTTTTCTTCTGTTACGAAATTTCAAAGACAGTTTTGTTTCGTTACAGATGACTTGGGAAAAGAGTGAATGCAACTGCAGACATGAAAGAAATGAGTGAAAAAAAAAAGTCTATTAAGATTTGCCCCCCATTAAGATTTTTTTTTTGCTTGACAAAATGAGACACAAACCAATCAATTAATCTTAACTTGAGTTTTCTGAGTAAACAAGCCATTAATAGACAGAAAGAATACCTTGATTTTACCGAAGTAGATCCACTCTGCAAACATAACGTTAAATCCTCAGTCCGTGTGCTTCTGCGCTGTGTGGGGGGAGGGGGAATTGTCGTCCAGTATGCATGCGTAACAGCATGTCTTGAACATTTTTTTGTAATTTTACTCAAATTATGTTAGTTATGGGAACTATCTGTTCTAATATTTCAACAACACTTAAAAATTTGTAGTAAAGTCAACATTTTGGTTAAAATCAAGTAAACATACTATTTGAATTTACAGTGTAAATATTTAGATTGGAAACAAGACAAAAATACTAAAATTTAAGAAAAGCTTTCTTTGTAGTGTAATACATTTACATTACAAACCCTGTGTTACTGCAACACGAGATCATGCTATATTACAAAAATCAGAAGATATACATTTAAAAAATAAAAAAAAATAAAAATTCTAAGATGACACACAAAGACATCAAGAATCAGCACATGAATCTCAACAATGGCGACAATGAAAAGTGTCATGCTGCAATGCATGCTGGGAACAATAGTACAAAACTCCCAACATGCATCACAGCATGAATAAATTGTGCAGCTGAATTGTCCTATTATTTTCTTTAATTCTAACTATTTGCTTTTATTTTTTTGCTGTGGTTTTTGTTCTGTCTTTTAGTAGCTTTTTGTGATCTTCAGAGTTGATCTGATTGTCTGAATATTTTGTTGTCACCATTGTTGAGATTCATACGCTGATTGATCTGTGTTTGTCATTGTAGTTTGTTATGTCTTGCTCATGGTTTTTATTTTCAATCTTCTAACTGATTTCTGCAGTACAGTGTGATCTCATGTTGCAGTAAAACAGGGATTGTAATTCAAATGTATTAATGGCACAACACAATTATTACATTCAAATGACTTCAGTAATGTAGGCTATTTCATAATGGCTATAAAACCTTGAATAGCTAAAAATCATCATTTGATCTTGTTTCAGCTTTTTTTCCCCTACTACAAATGTGTTTGACAAACACATTGTCAGAGAAGACAGACATATTATAAGAGTTAAGAGCCCAACTAATGGAAACACCAATCACCATTATGGTGACTTCAAATGAAACAAACATGAACGTTAAACTTCTGTTAATTCTCAATAAGAACGTCTGCAGATGAATGACAGAAATAAAGTCATTCTGGTTATTAATATGTGAAGCTGTAATGCTGTTTGTGGAGTTGTTTAATCCTCCTCTGCTGAGATCTGGAGAGATTTAATGTCTTCTTTTATCTTCAGTTGATTTCATTTAAGGCTGTGGCTGAAGTCAGTTGTAGCTCCTGTGTTTCTGTTTGTCTCTTTTTTTCTGTTCTCTTCTCTTTTTTTAGCTCATTTTTAATGAACATGTAATCATATCAAGGAAGTCTACAATTTATGGAGATTCTGCTTGTTAACAGGCTTGTTAATGCTGAGATGATTCTATAAATAATATATAAAGATTTTGTGGTTTATTTCTTTGCTCTTGGTTGACGTGGCATTGCTATGGCCTGCTTGTGGCTTGGATCTGGCAAAAAGGCGCGGCCGACCCACATGTAGTCCAGATCATCATAACACGCATGGCAGATGTAGGCCGGATCTGGGCCGGCACAAAGTTGCTATCTAGCTAGGACCTTTATACAGTGCATATAATGACTGTAAGTCCATCCCTCACAGCCTTGTTTTCTTCCACTTGAAGGTTTTCTTACTGTGCGTTTTCTTGTGTTGCCAACAAGCAATCAAATATCCTCCACATCTTTCTCCAGAAATTATAGACTTCCTTAATATAATTACGTTCATTAAAAATGAGCTAAAAAAAAGCTCATGGCAAACTGTGCAGTCACATTTATTCCTCTTCAGACATCAAATTATTTCTACACAACATAACAGATTAAAAAAAAATGTAAGCTCAGTTTTTACACCAGCACACCTGGGGAATTCAGACGCCGTATTCAGAGCTGTCACTTGACTTCATCGGATGTGATTAGTGGCCCTGAATGTATTACATAACTCTGACACAAAGAGGCAATTGTTAGTCCAGTGTATAACTAATAATAATAATCTGTTGACTAATAAGTCTTAGTCAACAGAAACTGAATATTAAAAGACACTGATTATGAAACTTTAAATATGAAACATACATAAGGAGTATCTGATATTGTACTGTAAATTCATTAGTTCCACAATGTATACATTCTCATGTTAATACATAATCTTAAGAAACTTATATTATAACAAGATGTTAGACTAACATTTTCATTGTTTCAAGTAGAATAAGACAACTTAGATATTAATTAGATAATTCACTTTAGAGCACCTAGATGTAATACAGATGGTATGTTCTTGGTATGTTCATCCGATTGCCCAATCTGTACAAAACAGACTGGCTTCAAAAAAACATGGAAATCAAGCATAGCGTTAGCTCTGGCAGGTCACGTTAGTCAAGCTCACATCAGCTGACACTCAGCTGATTCACATTGACCTATAGGAATACGACGCCTATCACCACATTCGTATATATATGGTCCGTTCAGTATTATCTGCAGCTTTATCGCATTGCTCAGGAGCTAATTACCCTCCTCCATCCCCAGCTCCTCCTTTGTCAAGTCAGGACTTGCCCTTCTGATATTTCTGTTGATCAGACTCATTTCTTCAATTATGTTGTTACATTAATTATTGTCATTAAGAAAATTAATGATATTGCAATTCTTTGGTTCTGTTCTGTTTACCTTAAGGGGGGTTATCGCTGCTTTCCCTGCTCTTATCCATGCGGCTGCATGGATGGGCATGGAGTTTTTGCCCAGAACAGAACCATACCGCCAATCCAAACTGTATGCTAACTGCCAGTCATCTTTGACGATAGTGATCCTGACAGAATTATGTTACTTGGTAATGGAAAGTACAGATCTTGGAATTAGTGCCTTTTAACATTTACAACTTATATTACACTACTCATATAAAAACAATTCACATCACTTTATGATAAACTGATGATAACAAAGAGTTCAAGCAATGTAATCATTTCACACATCTTACAAAATGTATTGAAATGAGCCTCATGTTGTCTTATCATATATTTATTTCACACAGTTGTTGTGCTTTTAAAGGGACATGGTCATAGATTAAAAAAAGAAATATAGTTTTAACATACAGTGTGCTTGAATGTTTCCCTCCCTGTATTTCATTTTAAAAGGTGACCATTAAACTGCTTCTTATTTTTAACTGGACATTATGATCATTTATAATAAAGACAAATGATGAATTGTCAGCTGTTTGTTCTATTTGAGTATCTATATGTGAAAATGTTTATAATGGAATAGTCTAAAAGTATAACGTTTAAAAATAGTTACAGGAATAAAGTGGTTTAATGGTTTTCGGAGAAGGTGAAAATACAGGTCTTGTGAGAGGTCTTTTTTGTTGATCTTGTGGGGAGACAGTATCGGTAAACTGCACAGGCTCAGTGACTCTGCAGAATCTAAGCCACATTCTTACCACACAGCTCTGGTTTTCCTCCAGGATGTTTAAAATAAATGCATGAAACATTTTTTTTTTCCACAGCTTAATTTATCATTTTAATTATTATTTTTACAACCTAAATATAAATATATACATTGTTTACTTTTCACATGTTAACAGTGTTGAAAAGTTACTTCATTCATATGAAATCATATAACTTAAAAAAAAAAAAAAAAAAAAAAAAAAAAAAAAAAAGGGGATAAAAGGTAGTAAAAAAACAGATATGTAAAAAAAGATCAGAAAATAGTTTGGTACAGCTTGAGGTACTTGTAAGTTAAGCTACGGTTTAGTCAGTATCAGAACTGAACCACTCAAATTGAGACATTTCCATAAAGTGCCATGCTGAATAACAACTACAGTACATTTTGCATCTGCTACAATGCAAATATATGTAAACCGACAGGTTACACAAAATATTAGCTATGCACACTTGTTTTAAGGTACTGCCAGTGAAAATCATACAACGTACAGTGTAAGAACAGAAAACATGGTGTGAGATACTAGAGATCTCAAGAGTTCACATTTGTCTAGTAAAAATGAATTATCTGCTCCACAAAAGCTTTTAATGCTGTATATGATTATATAATGGGTCATATGGAACACACTGAAAATATGTATTATGTGCCTAAATATTTACAGTCACATTCACAGTAAATGAATGAAAAGTGGCCCCTCCTACTCAAAAGACTCAGTTGATGCCTTGAAAGATTTGGAAAGCTGCAACTGAGAGGAACAGGACAGAAATGGTAAAAGAGCAGGAAGAAGATACTTGTGACCCATTAGAGGTACTTTGGGATGAGTTGCTGTTGCTTGCAGGTGCACTTGTGGGGTCTGTGGCTTTTGGAGGGAAGGAACCCACCACATATGTCAGGAATGATGCAAAGCTGGAGGTTTTAGTAAAGACCTGGACATCTTGAGCACGAGCAAAGCGGGATGATGCAGTGCTGTTGCTGGAGCTTGTGTTAGAGCTGCTGTTTGAGATGCTAGTCTGTATAGTCAAAACAGCAGCATGGATCCATGACAGACCCACCTTACACATCAGCGGACCCCCTTGATCACCCTGAGAGAGAGAGAGAGGGGAAGAGAGGGGGACAGGGAAAACTTTACTGAATGTTACAAAATTTACAAACATTTTGTAACATTCAGTACAAAATTTTCACTTCAAAACATTGCAGACAGATAATACTCATATTTTCTGAAGAAAAAAATCTAGTATATGAAAAATATTAGTTTTCATACAATTGGAACATAAACTACCGTTCAAAAGTTTGGTCAGTAAGATTTTTTTTTAACAAATAAATGAATACTTCTTTTCAGCAAAGATGCTTTAAATAGATCAAAAGTGACAGTCAAGACATTTATAATTTAAAAAAATTCTATTTCAAATAAATGCTGTTCTTTTGAACTTTTTATTCATCAAAGATTGAGGTTTTCAATATAATAATAATAAAAATAAATGTTTCTTGAGCAGCAAATCATATTAGAATGATTTCTTAAAGATCATGTGACACTGAAGACTGGAGTAATGATGCTGAAAATTCAGCTTTGCCATCGCATTTTGAATATATAAAACATCTATTCTGAATTGTAATAATTTCACATTACTGATTTATTGTAATAATTGTAATAATTCATGTTATTGTTATGCTGTATTTTAGATTAAATAAATGCAGCCTTGGTGGTTTATTGAAATAAGTTAATGCAAAAGGCATCGTAAACTAAAAATGAACAACAATTTTTGTTTTAGCATTTGTTAATGTTAATTTATAATATACTATGTTCATTGTTAATTCATGTTTATACCTTGGTCTGTTTAAATACTCGATTCTGATTGGCTGGAATGTAGAATTTAGCATTAATCTAACTTGATATACTCTAAATGTATTTTTAGTTCAAGTTACCTAATGCGTTAACTAAATATGTAAACTGTAAATATACTATACTTCCTTCCTGTTTAAACAGAATTAACTTGCCTCCTGTAAGTTCAAAGAACTTGTGCAAATACTGTTGCTTGAGTTTCCACAATCCACAATAGAGGTCTGGAATTCCTGAAGAGCTTGATTCACTATAAAAGAAGAAAAACAAATTCAAATGAAGAAGATATGTGAAAAAAGGATAAACATTCTAATAATGTAATTTTAGCAGTTAGTGTAATGTTTCAAAGCATTCGCGCACACACACAAGTTTCCACGTTTTATGGGAACTTTCCATAGACATAATGATTTTTATACTGTACAAACTGTATATTCTATCCCCTACCACTCAATCTACCCATCACAGAAAACCTTCTGCATTTTTACATTTTCAATAAAACATCACTTATTATGATTTATAAGCTGTTTTCCTCATGGGGACCAAAAATGTCTTTGTGGGGACATTTTATCCCCATAATGTGGGATTTACCAGAACCACACACACACAAAACACACCTCCTCCTGCTCCTGAGCCCCATCCTGCCACCCAGCATTGAGTATTAGCGCTGAAGGTCTCTCCAATGTCCACGCATATAGGTTGAATGAAATTTGTGAGGTTTGGTGCAATGGCCAGCTTCAAGACTGCAACGTTGTTGCCTGTAACATTGCTGATTGTGAGATTTGCCACTTTTATAGAGACCTCATTGGGGTTGGAACCATTCTGATTCAGACGGCCCAGGATCACGGTCCAATCGGAGGCATTGGTGGATCTGGACAAAAAAGTATTCCACTGAATCAAATCATTCTGATTTCCCTAATCAGATGTCCTTTTTTCATATTTAAGTGCCATTACCTGGTAAAACAGCTGGCAGAGCTCATGACAAAACGTTCAGCAATCAGCGTTCCTCCACAAACGTGACTGCCGTTAAACTGCAGACTGGCCATCCATGGCCATACGCCTGCAGATACAAGGGCGCTGTTTCCTCCTAAACGGGTGTTCAGACTGGCACGTCCACACACTACAGCTACAGTAACAGAGAGAAAGAGAATGAATAGTGGATTTTATCAGTCAAATATTTCTCTGATTAGTTTTCTTTTAAATTTTTATATGGCTGCCTTAAAGAGCAAAAAAATGTTATGCTTAGACTGCAGTCATGGTCTATTAGCATTGAACGTATGTCATGAAAGCTGTGTAGTGCACTGGGAGAACAGGATTTCTGGCCATTGTTTGAGTAGTCAAGTTTTTCAAGTTCTGCTTCTGCTTTTACCAAAACTCATTAATGATAAGCAGGCAGATAAGTAGCTTAAGAACAAGAAGGGCTCCAGACAAAAAAAAATGACGTGCTATCTGATTGTTAAGTCGTGACATCACAAATACCGTCTCTGGGTCAAAGCCTCTACTCTGTTTCAAGTACTATATCAACAGCTGTTTATGAGCACTATGCATTTATAGTGCACCTTTAAGCTAAGCATGCACTACAGTCCCCAGATACCAGTATTTTAATGATTCAGAAAAAATGAATTGCTCTCTGGCCAACTGATATTTCAGTATGGAGGTAAAGGTTAGGATCATGAATTTTCAGTAGTACTTAAGCACACCGTGGGTGTATATTAGCTTTTGGCATCCAATAGTGCATTTGAACCCAGAAACTGTGACTCATGACGTTACAGAAAAAATGCCTCGCGATTAAGAGAGGAATTCGGTTAAAGGCTTTGAACAACTGATTCAAGTCACAAGCATGACGCTTTTCTGTGAATACTTTTGACTGGCTCATTAAAAAGAATTGGTTCATAAGTCATTTGCTTTCAGGAAACACTGTGGCATGCTCTAACGAAATGATATATGACAAAAGTGTTGCCAGTTAATTTTTTTGGTCACATTTGATCTGGAGCCCTGTGCCTCTTTCACCTTGCTTGAAAATGACTATAGGAATTTACTTCACTAGAAATATAAATGTGTGTTTACCTGAATTTAAGTAAAAGACCCACTTTGAAAGAAGTACACTTTTAATGCACAAAACTCCTTGGACAAGTTGCCAAATGGATAATGTATGCATGTTTTTTTGGGAACTTATAACTTGAAGGAACCTTACGTGGGACAGTTGTAGTTGGTATAGTTGTAGGGGCAGCGGTTGTCGTAATGGCAGGCACACCCTGACAGCTGATGCTCAGGTCACCATCAGTACCATTGGAGTTGAACGTAACGAAGCCTGGCTGGTTGGTGGTGATCTGCTGATTGATCCAGTTCTGGTAAGTAGACACTCTGGCATACACACCAGGAAGGTTAGCTAGAGCACAACCGTTGCCAAAGCTCACAACTCCAGACTGGATCCAGACCGAGCCTTGTTTGCTGACCATAGGACCACCAGAGTCACCCTGTAGGATGAAGAACAGGTTAGTGACATGCCAAGTAACTTGTTCTACACATATATAATATGATGAAATAATGGGAAGATGAATTAATTGTTATTTTATTTTTAGTAGTACTTCAACACACTGTGAGTGTATATTAGCTTTTGGCATCTGATAGAGTGTTTGGAACCGGAAACTGTGACTCGTGACGTCAAAGAAAAAATGCCTCACGATTAGAGGAAGTCGGTTAATATTTCATGTTTTACTGTTATGGCTAGAAGACTTGTCACATGAAAACTACATGATGACCACACACATGTATGTCTATACCAGGGGTTTTCAAACAATAATTTTAATACAACAAAAATATTTTCCAGATAATATTTTTTGAATTTTGCTTCAGCTTTAGTAAACAATAAACAATATAAAAGCCAATTAGCCTATTTATTTTTGCCAAAAACAAAATCACACTTTTTCTCACATATAGTGGGTATTTTATGGGTATACTGTGTATATAGCTGTATTTATATTTTAGGAATGAAATATCAGAATTATCTATTCTGAATTGGGCAAAACTGGTTTGTGTATTATATTTCTTTGTCAGGAATATTTTCAAAGTTAGGATTATTTATTTATTTATATATTTTTTTACATTTCTTCTTGCAGAACTAATATAAATATAATTACTAAGTCACTGACTGTGCAGGCAAGATCTCACTTTGCAGTGAAACCAAATGATGTTTTGAAAGTGATTTACTACTTTGAATTCCCTTACATTAGTGAAAGTTCAACCTTTACATTATCAGTTGTCTAAAGTAAAAGTTTTTGTTTAGACACCCCTCATTTTACTTATTCTTAATTCTTACTATTTACACACATTGTGGAATATTAGCAGCCCATTAAAACTTTATGAAGTAACACAAACAGAAGTATGGGAGTTGTTACCTGACAGGAGTCTTTGCCCCCTTCCAAAAGTCCAGCACATATCATGTTGTCTGTGATTTTTGAGACATCATAGAGGCACTTACACTGCCTGTTTCCAACAATAGGCACTTGCACTTCCTGTAGAGGTTTCGATGAAGGCAGGGATACTGAGAAACACATTAAATAATAAAATGTGTATCAACTATTGCAATAGTACAGTATGTTGTGACTCTGATCAAGGTTAGTTAAATTAAATACTTACTGCCTGTATTAGTGTTTCCCCATCCAGTGACCCAGCTCACGGTGCGATTGAAGAACGTACTGCTTGAGGAAGCCAGACAGACCGGACTGATATAGTTAGTAAAATTCACTGACAAATCCAGTTGCAGAAGAGTGATGTCGTTGTCGTGAGATGCGATATTGTAGCTTGGGTGTTTTACGATTTTAGTGACACCTCTGGACACTTCTTTTTCATTTGGTCCTTGCTGTGTTTGTCGGCCCAGGTACACAGTTAGGCCAGAGGTTGAAGTACTGGAATATGGTAGGAGAAGAAGTGTTAAGCATCCATCACATCAAGTGGATGACATTTTTTTTTATATAATTGCAATGGTTGGTTCATGATGCTTACTCGTCAAAGCAGTGCGCTGCAGTCAGGACCCATTGATTGTTGATGAGTGATCCACCACAAAAATGGCCACGGTTCCTATGAAGGCTGACCTGCCATGGCCAAGCGCCAGCCGGTGCATCCTGTCCCCCCACTATCCTTGTGTTGAGAAGTGCTTTGCCACACACTGACAATGGACAAGGCAAAGAAAACACATTTTAGACAATTGGTCATGGAAAAAAAATGGAAACATTGTTAATAGAATTTGGCTAGTTAAATTATGCTGAAAAACTGGTTACCATCCAGTTGTGCATCACACCCTAAAAAACAAGAAACAAGTTCAGTTACCGATGGCTTCAGTGGTACAAAAAGTGTATATGCAATATAAAACTTTGTTCCACAAACGTAAGCAAACGTTAGTCAAAATGAATTATTAGATATCCTAAAGTATTAATTATCCAATAAAAAGTCTTACCTCTCATTAGTAGAGCGACGGTAAATGCTACACTAAGTGTGTGAATCATCTTCGTCTCTGACTGTACAGATACATGCACGGATACCTGCACCTGCTCTTAAATATCCCTGTTAACATTTCCTACACGCCCAAACACTCTCTCATCACATTTAAATAAGACATGCCTCCCATCTGTAAACTCCGCTGTTCATTTGTGTTTCTTATTGAGCAACCGGTATGTCTGAAAGTGTGATAAGAGACGTGTTGGCGACTCTCAGTCATGCGTAATTCTCACCTGTGCAACTCTGAATTCTGAAACTTGTAAAAAATGTGTTAAAAATAAGGTGTTCGTTTCAAAGGAATTTGTAAGTTGAGTATAGATAGACGAAGGTGCATGAGGTGCTTTCAGTGTTAAAGCATCTCATTAAAACATATAAACTCCAACAGCTCTATTCATTGCACTTTAAAATCCCAACCAGATCTTGTGATAGAACTATTTTGTGAGGTGACATTTTCATATGAATTTGTGCCACATGATTCATACGGAAACAAAGTTTTTTTTTTCCCCACCACTAAACCTACAGTATAACTATATAAAAAACAACAACAGGAAAAAAAAAAAAAAAAAAAAAAAGAAACGTATGAACAAGATCACCAATTCTCCAAAATGTAAAATAGTTACAAATTGCCATGAGAGTGTGTTTGAATTCCCTGAAAACCTGCAATTGTGTTCTTATAAGTTTCAAATAAAAATATAAAATAAAAAAAGATTTATGATTGAAGGTATAATTTAACTCCCTAAAATGGCAGTAAAATCAACTTCTCAAAAAGAACGATTCACTCGCAGCCACAGTAACAGTGGCAAGTTAAAGTTGTTTTGCAATAGTTAAATGATTAACTAAACTGCTAATTTTGTAGCAGTTTTTCTAGTACTGTATACTGTGAAGCTGCAGAGATGAAATAGCTTAAAGTACTTCAGTGACCTACAAAAGCTTAAAGAAACCTGTTAAGTCATCTCACATTCTTCTGTGAAGGAAAATTCTTCTGTTGACTGTATGATCTAATTACATCAGTATTTTTTCTTCCAGTAAGGAATGAGTCATATACAGCACACATCACTTGGATCATATAGCCGGAAGAAACAAACTACATTCTTCTGGTAAAATGAGGGATAACTATAAATAGCCGCAAGCTAACTTTCCTCTAATAATAATGCACTGACTGAACTTTTAGAACAATAATACATTTTTTGTTTAACATTGCATTACTTATTTAATATTTTTATTTTAAACTTGTAATTAAAAACAATTTAGGGCTGTTTGACTGATTTTTTCAGAAAGTAATTATAATGGGGTGACAGTAGTGTCAGTGTTCCCACCTAAATCTAAAAACGTAGATTTTCTTTGTCTCTTAAAATGAATAACACTCACTTCACTGACAGATTAATACAGCTGTCTGGGGTGGAAGTTTACTGCGGGAGCACAAGTTACATATAATTATCATTTTCAACAATACAAACTGCAACTTCATTAATATAATACTTTAAAAGGCAAATGACGCTAATGAATCATAATGAACTTGGCTCAGATGTCATGTGTGCACCAAGATCCAGCAACGTCAACGTCAAGTCAAACTGGATTTTTCTAATCTCATATTACATGGGTTTATTTATAATTATTTTTTAAAAACAAACTGTTGAAAAGCTAGTTTTTGTGATGTAAAAAATAAAACATATGAGAGATAAAAGATAAATCATATCAGAACTTTTGCCTGTTTGATGTAAAAATGACAACCTGTGCAATGCAACTGATAACCAATGTGACACTTTTCAGAGAATAAATAAATAAATAAATAAAAACTTTTAATTCAATTCAATTCACATTTATTTGTATAGCACTTTTCACAATACATATCATTTCAAAGCAGCTTTACAGAGAATGCATGTCAACATTACATTAAAGTTGCATAAGCGTGCACACCCAGAAATTTGATTTTTATTACAGAACTCAGTCTGTTTGGATAGGAAACTTATCAGGTTGGGAATTTTCTTTCTTTCTTTCTTTCTTTTTGTCTTCTCAATTTCTCACCCTGTTCTTGATAATGTCACTGTTGTGCCAAACTTCGACTTATGACTGTCTTCACTGTGTGTTCTAAGTATATCTAATGCCATGGAATTTTTTTTGATGATTCAATTATAAAAGGCTATTCTAACTACTCAAACGTAGAAAAGTTTTTATATAGAATGAGTTCTATCACTTTATATAGAACCTTTTAGAGGTTCCCATCATGAGATCATTTTATGGATTTTTGTTTTAATTCATTTTTAATTGTAATTACATTTTATGAATTAAAAAGCTTGTAAACATACTTTATACCCAGAAAAATGGAAAAACCCGTTAAACATGAACGTAAAATCATAGACATTTCAATAGACATTTCTCGTTATAGAACCTTTTGACATAAAATGTCAATTTTTTTTTTTTTTCCTAAGAGTGCACTTATGCAGTTAGAGTTTAGTTTTCAGTGGCGTTACATGGGTTGAAAATTTTAAATTAAAGGTACAAAAGTCCTGATCAAGTGATTCATTAAAGAGCTGGTGAGCTGAATTAGTGTGTTACATCGAGGAGACATTCAAAATGTTCAGTATACTTCTGTTCATGCATTCCAGTCATGGAATCAAAAAACAGATAACAGATTTGTTTTTTTCCCCCCACAATAGAAAAAAAAAATGCTTTTCTTTCTATAGTATAGTTGTCTGCCTTTTTCTGTTTTATATTTGTCATTCTTTCTTAAAGCTAAAATGAGGTTTCATAAACACAGCCAAGACTATTCCTTATGAACTGGTCTGACCTCCTAGCAGATAGCCAAGGGGAAATCAGATTTTTGGATCCAAATAAGACCAATCTACCTTTTTATGTACTATAAATTACTTTAAAAAAGAGCCAAGTTAGCTTTAAGGCCAGTTTCAAAGAAGTCAAGACAACAGCAATATGATTTTACCAAATAAATAACTTTAATTTAGAAGTAAAGAAGAAAAGAAAATAGGCAGCTTATAAAGGAAGGTCATGTAATCACGCAATTAAATTAAGCACAAAAGAAAAAGATTAATTACTGGTATAACCAACCTACCTTTTTATACTGTAAACTTAAGTACTTAAAAAGAGTCAAGTTAGCTTTAAGGCCAGTTTCACAGAAGTCAAGAAAATAAGATGACTAACTTGTACGAGTAGGCAGTTTATCCAAACGACCACTTATAAGAGAACCAAATGACATTTTATTTTTAATAAAACAAATAATTACATGACTAGAAAATCAAAGTTTCAAAAATAGTTTAGGCTACTACTGAAAATAATTGGTTTAAAAAGATGGATACTCTAGAATTGAGTTATAGGACCTCAAGCTGGGATCCTGTGACTCAAACTCGGGTCACCCAAAGAGTATTAGCCACAAGGCTATGATTGTAACAGCTGGTGGCTGTAGAGAAGCGCACAACAAGGAAGTAAACAAAATAGTCTTTTAATTACAAAACAAAGAAACACGCATGAGATAACTAGAGGACACGGAATAGAACGACCACAACAACATAAACGTTAAAGGGTTAGTTCACCCAAAAATGAAAATTCTGTCATTTATTACTCACCCTCATGTCATTCCAAACCTGTATCACAAATGAAGATATTTTTTATGAAATCCGAGAGGTACATGACTCGTCAATAGGCAGCAATATAATCAACACTTTCAAGGTCCAGAAAGGTACTAAAGACATCGTTAAAACAGTCGACGTGACTGCAGTGGTTCAACCTTAATGTTATGAAGCGACGAGAATACTTTTTGTGTGCAAAAAACAAAACAAAAATAACGACTTTATTCAACAATCTCTTCTCTTCCCTGTCATTATCCTTACACAGTTGCCGCAATAAGCACAGTGAAGGCTTCCGTGTTTATGTCCGAATGCCGGCTCAGTATTGGCCAGTGCCGATCACGTGAGCAGCACGAGGCATGCGTGTGATGCTGACGCAGGAGCCGGCCAATAATGAGTCGGCGTTCTGACATAGAACCTGGAAGCGCTGAACATAGACAGCGTAACAGAAGATATTGTTCAATAAAGTTGTTATTTTTGTTTTGTTTTTGCGCACAAAAAGTATTCTTGTCGATTCATAAAATTAAGGTTAAACCACTGCAGTCACATGGACTGTTTTAACAATGTCTTTAGTACCTTTCTGGACCTTGAAAGTGGTGAAGACAGAACTAACGAAAAGACTAACAGCAAACACTAGAACAGAACAGGAAAGCTGAATCAATCAACACAAAACGTGAAAACAGACTCAGACTCTGACAGTACCAATATTTACACTGTACAATGACCACTGCTCACTTCTTTATCATCTAGTCCTAAACCAGGAAGCTTTAGCCATTGAAAATAGTTTCAGAAACCTTCTTCCATATACAGTTCAGCGTAATCCAGTTTAGAGAGTTTGTCTTTTTGTATCTGTAGCAATTTTAACATATCCTGAAATTTAAATAACCATTTGGATAATTTAAATTAATCATTGTAGTAATGTTAGTTGATATGGGAAGAAGGAGGCGGGAACCAGCGAACGTTTAAGACACTTTAATAATCACAAAATAAACAAACAACAAAACCAAAGTAATGCCGGCACTCCTTCACGGACGACTGCCGGCCACACAAACATAATAAAACATAACATAAAGTCCAGGCCCGGTCCTCTCTCGTCCTTCACTGTCGCCGCTCCCCTTTTATGCTTCCGGAGCTCCTCCGTGAGAGATTCGAGACCGGTGCAACGCGCAGCTGACGCTCATTATCACTCGCGCCGTTCCCTCACGGCTCTCGCCCGCCACAATCATGATTTGTGACAGCACCTTATTTCCACAATTTTACACCACATTTTTTCTATTTTCATTTTTCATATTCTGATGAGAAAATCTTAACTTGAGGTTTCATAGATGTGGGTAACTTAACATTTGATGATAAATAAAATTTTCTCTGTCATTTTATTGCTTTTGCAAATAAAGAAATCTTTAAATGAGTGATATGTTATTGCAGTCATAGTAATAGTAGTAAGTCGAATACTTGAACATTTTCATAAAATGGCATGTCTGCTACAATGCAAAAATGTATAATTGATTGACTGTCCCCTTTTGACCTGCAATGACCACTTTTTCTAGCTATTGATGTTTTTTTAATACTGTGAAATAATAGTTTGTGCACTATACAGTGGTGTCAAACACAATGCAGCGTGATGCAGTAGTGAACCCAATTGCAAACTATAGTTGAAAAGTAATAAATTAAACAGATACTAAACAAGGAACTAAAATAGACATGATATGATTTAAAAAACATAACATGAACCTGGAACTACTGTCAAAGACAAAATGATCAGCTATACAAACATGTGGGCTACACAGAACACTGAATCTAATGGCAAAAACAATACACACCCAACAGGCAGACATGAAAAGAACAAGACAAGAACTTCAAATAAAAGCCATACAACATTCTTCAAAATCAAACAGAGAAATGCCCACAAGTAAAAACCATAAAAACAAAAAACAAATACCACCACAAATAATACACCTACTGTAATGAATGACTGAGCTGCCTAGAATAATATTTTAGTCTCTTATGTGGAATTGCTTTCTCTAGCACTGACTATCTTACAAAACTGTACATGCAGGGATGCAGCTTGTTGTTTAATCTAACTAAATTAACTTTCCTTATGTGCAGTAATTTCAAGGTTTGTACAGATAATGTTTTTTGAGGATGGGTTTACACAATTCACAACAGCAGTTTGACTGAAAATTAAACTAAAATGATAACTATGCTGTAAATATACTGTAATTCTAATAAACAAGAAACAAATAATTCTAAAAGCACCATTATAAAACAAATAGTTCTGGTCCCTAGTTTCTGATTGGGCAATATAATCTGAAATGGAAAAAGCTATGACCAAAATAACCTCTGTACAGGATTCCTAAAAGTTTCCAAGAAAGAATGACTTGAGGAATAAACAATGGGTGTGTATAAAGTGGTGGGTGTAAGACAACAGCAATATGATCTTAACAAATAAATAAGTTTAACTTAGAAGCAAAGAAGAAAAGAAAAATAGGCAGCTTATAGTACAGTAAGTTCATCTGATCATGCAATTAAATTGAGCACAAAAGAACGAGATTAATTACTGTATCTAAGAAGCTGGTCTTCATTCTTCATTAAATGGTCTAATTATAGCAACTTTTTCTCAACAAAAGGGCAAGTCACGTACAGCAGACATCAACCGTCTCACAGCTGAGGGAAATCACACTGGGCCTCACTCATGAAACTTTCATAAATATACGAGTAAATTCGGAGCAGTTTGCGCGTAAAACGGACCTTCCCGAAAACTCTCCTCTGGATTCACAAACATTTCGTGAACATCAGATTTGATAGCTAAACGTGTGTATGTTAAAGAATTCCAATCATTCGTAATTAGGGCGCACATGCACGCTTATTCACAATTAGCATAATCCGATTGAATATGAATACAGGGTATGCATTGATGTCACTTTCTCACCGGAACACGCTCAGCAGGACTGAGTGGCAAAAGAACCTGCTGCATGACTAATCCATGCAGCATGTTCTTTTTAATAGGGGAAACTGCGAAAACTTAAGGAAAACGAACGATTACACAAAAGGTTGGGCTCGAAAGTGTTCCTTATAACATGTCAAAGAAACCTAATCCATGGATACTGACATGCAGCAAGGAATCGTGTTTCCTGACATTTATATGTGCTTGATTTCGATGCTGGGGAAACACATAAAGCAAATCTGCCTGTGAACGCTTTATATAACAACAGCATCAGAGTGATCACTTATATCAACGTTTTATATATATCGTCATATCGTCCAGCCCTAAAACTTGTATAGTTTTTGTCAGTGTTTATTTAAAAACACCCAATTATGCAGAATATAAGATGGTAAATATTTAATTGATGAGTTGTCAACACAATATACAGTAGTCAACATTTGAAGTGGATCAAAAAAATTCATCAAAGTTGTCCTAAGAAGAAGGTTTTAGGACAACTTTGATGAAAGGTTTTGATCCACTTCAAATGTTGACTACCGTATAACAATACAATATACACGATATGATCTTACTCCAAAATCCAACATTTTGACACAAAATGATAACTGCAAATCCATGTTTCTCTGCCTGGAGTCCAGTTGCTTCTGTGAATTGCAGTGATCCATTTGCTTCTCTTTTCTGTAGCTTTCGTCAGTCTGTAAAAATATACCTCAGATTATCTCTCAAAGCTATTTGTACAGTCAATCACAAAGCTCTTTCCCATTTTGGATGTGTTTTGTGTGTTTTTCGCAGCATTCACGCTGAAAACCAATGCTGCCACTCAGTCTTTTGCCACTCAGTGGGCGTAACCGCAGTCATAATGGCCGACGGTGACGTCACATGCATACCCTCTATTACAACTACGCAAATTACGTGTCCAGGAACGCTGTGAAAACTCTCGGACTTCCTTCTCAGGTTTGGCTCCATTATATTGCATAAATGCAAAAGAGAGTAATAGGCCATATGCCTAACAATAAATATTCAATTAACGTGTGTCCACCAAAGCGTTTTAGCCAGCTGAAAAACTGCCTGGTGCTCTTCTGAAAATGGCGCAGCGAAAGGTTGCTCATTTTGAAGAATATTACGGAATATAAAAATGCAGAAACCAGCAATATGAGCAAATGACCCCGTGAAATATTATTATGGTAGGCTACATAGTGCATCAAAATGCAGTGTCATCAGTTTGCCTAAATAACACAGAACGTTCAAATGTTTTATGCACCATTTTCACGTGGTAGGGAGCAGGTGTAAATTTCTTTCGTACCAACTAACATTTTGAAAATATGAACATTTTCATGAATCCAAAAATTTACATCAGAACGACTTTGCAATTTACAATTTACACAAAAATTTGTTCTGCTTGTGTTTCATGAATGAGGCCCATTATGTGTATCTTTGTGACACGAGTCATAAATTCAGTATTAACTGTTGAAGATGTGGCTTTATGTGACTTTAAAAAAAAAGTGCTTTTGCTCATAGTAGTTTCTCATATTTAATGATTAAGTAATGAATCACCAAAAACACCACCAACCACCGTTTTCAGGTTTTCCAGGTTTGTTTTTTTCAGATATCTGCTGCATTAGTCATGCACACAACACAGGAAATACCTGTAAAATTGGTTTACTATAATGACAGGTCTGTGAAAACCTAAAGAAACACAAAAAAACCACAAAGAAACAATGAGGACCATGGAGAAAAACTGAGAAGAAGAAGAAGAAGAAGAAGAAGAAGATGAAGTATTGATGAAAGAGAAATGAGATGGTGTATGAAGAGAGGAAGAGGACACCAGGGTGGAAAAGGGAAGACACAAATGAATCATGATGGGTCTACTACTGGGTCCCCCATCCTCATTTTTGTCTGAAGAATGTTATACATTTATGGTATCATTGCAATAAAACAACTTCCTCTCAGCCCTTCCTAGAAATTGTTTATAAGAAAGTCCAAAAGATCAAGGTCTATTGTTAATCCTTTTACTACAACAAAGCTTCTAGAAACACAATAAGCCAAATAACAAAGGGATCTTTATTCTTCTCCACTTGAAATGATAAAAGGTTATTCATAGTTTTAAAGTTCAAATTAAAATGTTTTTATTGCTAGAAGCTGATATTTGATCATTTGCCTAGAAATCTCTATATTCAAATCTAAAACTACTGTAAAATGATCTGCTTTTTTGAAAATATTCAAGTAACATGTTTCAGGATATTGCATTCAGTTTGACATCTGTTGTGTCCTAGAGTCCTAAATAGACAGAATAATGACAAAACAGTGATATTTGACAGGTTTCTTCACAAAGTTTTTGCATCAAAAATGCAAGAATTAGAAAATCTCTACTCTCTTCTCTTTTCAAAAGTAAATTTAAAAAAAAAAAAATTCACTTTTTACTTTTAAATACTTTTATACAATTAATTGTGTATACTTTTTGGCTAGGTACTTGAAACATTTAATTGATTAAAATTTTTGACAGTATCTGTACATCTGTGCTGTACACCTCTGGAGTTATGAAGGTGAGTAAATGATAACAGTATTATCATTTTTTAGGCGAACCATGTCTTGGCCATTGTTGAGTTTGACGCATCATGAAATTAAATCTGAGGAAAAAATCTTGACTTCATGTTTCAGAAAACAGAGCTGACAACATTACTGTAGGTCACAAAGCACAACAAGAAAGTTTCTCTCTCTCTCTCTCTCTCTCTCTCTCTCTCTCTCTCTCTCTCTCAGTACCTCTTTAGTACCTTTCATAAAATTGTAAACCTTTTGTTTTGATAAACAATTGAATGCACACACACTTGCAGGTAAACACTAAACCTGTTTGTCCTGTAAAACACATGTTCTTAAATTATATAACACCAACTAAAGAAACACAAAACTTTTTGAGATAAATAAAAATGCCATGCCAGGGCAGTGTTTCCATGGAATGACGTCATTAAAATTTCCTTGAAAACGACTGCTTTGGTGTCACATTAAAAAACTTTGGAGTTGTACACAGCAATGAATATGTGTTAAAAATGATCATGTAAATTGAATGAAAATGTAAAATGAAAAATCAGACAATAAAATGAGACAATATATAATATAAATATATATCCAATAAAATCTATCCAATACCATAAAATCCAAGTAGAATAATATGTATTTTCAGGTAAATGTTTTAAGTCTGGAAACAAGACTTGTTTTGATATTGATTGGTAAGTTAATGACTACACCCCACCCCACCCCAACACACAAACACACACGCACTCACACGCACAAACACACACTCACACAAGCACAAACACCCACACACAAATTTGTGTACACAAAATACATCAAAAGT
Organism: Mylopharyngodon piceus; assembly: GCA_039654765.1. Lineage (NCBI taxonomy): Eukaryota > Metazoa > Chordata > Actinopteri > Cypriniformes > Xenocyprididae > Mylopharyngodon > Mylopharyngodon piceus. The sequence continues at coordinate 18,271,616 of CM077457.1, forward strand.
AATTTTTTTGTGTTGGGTTACAGATTTTTAACCTATGGAAAAATCTTTATATAGTCACAACTCCACTTGACTTTATGTGAAATGGCACTTGTTTATTATAGGGACAGTGACATAACAACTACACTGACAATCCGTGAATATATTCAGATATTTTATAATCATTTGCACAGAAATTTTCACAACACATATTGCTCCAAAGTAACTTGAAAATAGTGCAACAACACTTCTAACAACAACTCTCATTAAGGAAGTCCTTAAAACATTTAGGCAGAATGAGGAAGAAATCTTGGTTTTAAATCTTGGTTTAATCTTACCTTCAAAAGCGAGAAGGAAGTTCTCCTATAGTGTAAGAATAATTTGATTAAATTTGAGGCTTTTTTGTCAGCTCTATCTATCCATCTATAAGTCACTCTACTTCCATCTAGAGGACAAACATTTAAACTGCATCTAGAGTTGTATGTATGTATGAGCAAACCATAAGAGAGCATGTGAGTGACCTAAATTAGATCTACAAACAAAATTTATGATAGCAACCACTTTAAAAGTGACATATTGTACTGCCTCTTCACAGAAAAGGGGATTTACTTCATTCCTCTCGCACTATATGTAGCTTTTTTCATGATAAAAGTGATCTGCACTTTGCAGCATCCTCTGAATAAACCAGCATTGCATGCAGTAAAAACACTGTAACTACAAAACCAACCATGGTTTTACTACAATAACCATGGTTTAACCATGATTGTTGTAGTAAAAATGGTTGCACTATTTTATAGAATGTGTACTTATGTGTACAAATACTGGGTAATATAAGGTAACTACAGGGGTTAAGGTCAGGTTTTAGGGGTAGGTTCAGGGTTAGTACCTAGTTAGTTATTGTACTGTAATAAGTACATTGTATGTACAATAACCATGGTCTTAATACAGCATTTGCAGTAAAAACAGTAACTACAAAAATAAGTATGGTTTCAAAAACTAAGGTTACTATGGTCATGATTACCACAGTTTTACTCAAGTACTACTACAATATTAGAACCATGGTATCAAAACCATGGTTACTACAGTCATGATTACTACAGTTTTACCATAGTAAAACCATGGCTAATTTTTGTAAGGGTCCCTCCTGCAGCCGTCTGGGGACAGACAGAGAAAACAGGCTAGAGAAAGAGAGAATCTGTAGAATATCTGAGAGAAAAGCAAGACGACGGAAGAAGTGACAACAGATGAGTAAGGCAGAGGGGAAGTGTGACAGATAATGCCTGCCAGACTTGGCTCAGTTCCTGTTGTGGTGAGGTGAATCATGGATTTTCTCCATGTAGGAAGACGGAAATGACCAAGGATGTCTTTTTCCTGATTAACCAGGCAGGCCTGTGCCTTCCAAGCCTTTCCTGTCTGTACAAGTGACTTTGTCTCTCTCTCTCTGTGTGTGTGTGTGTGTGTGTGCGTGCGTGTTTTTGTGATTTATGAGGACACAAATTTGTATAATGACATGGGTATTACACTGGTATTATGACGTAAACATGAAATATGAGGACATTTCATGAGTCCTCATATTTAAAATAGCTTTAAAAACATACTAAACAATGTTTTATTAAAATTTTTAAAATGCAGACAGTTTTCTGTGATGGGTAGGTTTAGGAGTAGGGGTAGTGTAGGGGGACAGAATGTACAGTTTGTACAGTATAAAAACCATTACGCCTATGGAATGTCCTCACTAAGATAGCAAAACAAACCTGTGTGTGTGTGTGTGAGAGTGTGTGTGCACTGTAACTATAGTTTGGGGGGAAACTGTCCCCAGATGTGAGCTAAATCTGACAAAAACCTTCCTTTGGGGATATCCAGGGGTGTCTTCAATTGGGGGGGTGGGGGGACTCCTAAGTAAAATAAATAGTTAAAAAAATCTAATAATGCTAAAGGTTTTATATTAGGATTCTATTGATTATAATTTATACACAAACAATAGAAGTCTGGTGTATAGGGTACGACAAATAAAGTTTTTGCTTTTTAGTGTACTTCACAAATACTAACCGAAAAAAATAATTTCTCATGATATGCTTTTATCTGTTTGTATACCAGTAAGTAAATGTCAAAAATCTACATATACAGGAACTTTTAAATGGTAGTGTATGATACCTATGTTCCACATTTCTCCACGTTTGAAACACATTGTTTGAAGATAAGCAGAGCTTTTCACATATTCACTTTTTACAACATTTATATTTAATTAGATATTAGGCCTACATTTAAGTGAAATAAATTGATACATTTTATACCCTCATTAACTGTGTGTATCAGTTCAGTATCTATTTTGAGATGTTATGCTCTTAATAATAATAAATCAGTGCATTCAACACAGGGCTGCATATTTTTCATAACAGTGTTAAAGCTGACCTCCTTGGATGTTTTCCTAATTTTCTCAGCGACCTAGCATGGAAGTTTCATTTTTAAGCCACAGTAAAAGCACTGCATGTCTCTGAGCAAGTAGTAGTGTTTTGTTCCTAAATGAATTTGTGTTTTTGCCTGTATCAGTTGAATAAATGATTCAATAACCCACTCAACTATTAGAAATGTTTCACTTATTGATGGGGCAAAAATACAGAAAGTAACTGCCAATAGTGTGTTTAAAATATAAGTTAGTAACTCAGTATAGCAGAATATTAGGATAGAACAGCACTATTGCTCATGTGATATTGTTTAAAGGGGACCTATTATGCCCCTTTTCACAAGATGTAATGTAAGTCTCTGGTGTCCCCAGAATGTGTCTGTGAAGTTTCAGCTCAAAATACCCCACAGATCATTTATTATAGCTTGTCAAATTTGCCCCTATTTGGGTGTGAGTAAAAACACGCTATTTTTGTGTGTCCCTTTAAATGCAAATGAGCTGCTGCTCCTGGCCCGCTTTCCAAAAGAGGGCGGAGCTTTAACAGCTTGGTTGCTCAACAACAAAGCTGGAGAATCGCACACAGCCAAAATGAGGATTGTCAGTAACGGTGTTCAGCCTTACATTGTTCAAACCGGAGTCGGACACTGATGGAGAGACTCTGGAAGAAGTTACAACTTTTAGAATGCATTTGGACGTTTCTGAACGGTTGGTGGATAAATTTATGTAGTTGCTGTGGAGTTGATTCAACTCATCGACTAGCATGTGCCGTCATGTTAAACTTTTGTGCAAATCCAGCATTGAATTGACCCTGTTTGTGAAGCAGTCCGGCGTAAAATGACGGTAACAACGCTGTACTACAACAACTCTTCCTCTTCTCTAAAACAGCCCAACATGGCCTCGCCCCCTTTGTTGCCTGTTCTCGGGGGCGGGGTTTATGTAAATTTTAGGGTTAGTGATGTCACCGAACCAGGAAGAAGCTCGTTGTAGTCCCTACCAGCCGTCTGTTGTAGTCCTTAAAAAGAGATTTCTGTAAAAGAAAATATCTCCCTTTGCATTGAACTTTGAACGTTGTAACTTTGCAGATGTTGTTTATGCTCTAACAGCAACATTACACACTAACTAAAGTTAAAAAATGAAATCATAATCAAGGTGTCACGGATGTATGCAGGCAAGAAGATGAAGGCAGAAGACGAATATTCCAAAAACTCAGTTTACTGATAAATTCCAAACAGATTTGCAAAACAACTTAGCATAACGGTGATCGGACTGTGAGGGACCAACTTATATAGCAAACACAAATGATGATTAATGGAACACAGCTGATACATATGAACTAATAATGAGGAGTTGGAAAACAGAACAAGGAACACATGAAGAAAATGAAAGCAAACTAAAAAGTCCCTGATGATAAAACTAACACAACATAATGGCCACACAAGGACCCCTTTAATTAAAAATGCAGTAGCAGTCACAATCAATCATTTTTTGCTGAAGAAGTAAAAAATGATTTTTCAAAGTTGTAAAAAGATTTGGAGTAGCCTACATTTTACAAGAAAATACTATTTCAGTTTTTCTACTTCAAAATTTCATGTTTAATTCAATGTGTTACTAGTCATTTCTTTGTAATTATTTTGTAAAACTTACTAGCCATTTTAGAGTGAAAAGTAAATCTTACACCATTTTTTTTTTTAGAGAAGAAATATATATTAGAATGGCGAATAAGTAGAAAAATGTTGACCTTTTAAGATTTTATTAATTTCTGCAGACCAAATATCACTCCGATATTTACAGGTTTTCCAGATCTTCTATCGCCCTACAATCCATCACGCTCTTTAAGATCACAAAATTCTGGACTTCTGGTTGTACCTAGGATATCTAAGTCCTCTAAAGGAGGGAGAGCGTTTTCACATTTGGCTCCTAAACTCTGGAATAGCCTTCCTGATAATGTTCAGGGCTCAGACTCACTCACCCAGTTTAAATCTAGATTAAAGACGCATCTCTTTAGCCAAGCATTCACATAGTGCATCTCATATCAGATCAATTGCACATGACTATCTTTGCTTATTGTTATGAACAGCAGCTACGCTAATTATTCTCCATTTGCTTTTCTGTTTTATCTTGGGACGCCCGTCCCGAGGTGACTAGAGACTAGAGAGCATATCAGCTTCAGTTTGGATCCAGCCTGTGAAGAGACGGCGCCAACTCCTGCGAGGACTTCAGATGACGCAAACTCTGGATCAACATGCACCATTCAAAATATTGCTATATATCCTAATCATTGTTAACATGTATTCATTACTTCCATTAGCTCATTGTTTCTACCTTAAATTAATTTGTCAACAGTGACTGTAAATTAAATGGCCTAAATTATTACATTGTTAGCTAACTGTGTGATTATATATGTACATTTCTGAAATTAATAATTTGGACAGTCACAGTCAACTCTGATAACAGATCACTCTAAATTGTAATGTTGACATGCACTCCCTGTAAAGCTGCTTTGAAACGATATGTACTGTGAAAAGCGCTATACAAATAAATGTGAATTGAATTTGACTGTGAGAACTAACCTGATATCTATATTTCATCTCTAACAATATGAAAAACATGACTTGCAGAGGTCAGTAAAACTGTAAGTCACACCCTCACAGGCACACATACACACAGCTAAGGCAGCCCTATTTCTCTTATACGCAAACTGCATGTAGCTGCATGTTCTCAGCACAGCATGCTGCTGCAGAGTCTCACATGAACACTCTGTCTGTCACAGTCACATTATGGCTGCTGTGCTCTGTAGTTGCCAATGGTGACAGAAGCTTCATCTCAGGCATGAGCCGGGCTGGGCATCAGGGGGTCCCACCGTAGAAACAGAAGAAGCTTCAGTTGATTGGGTCCCACGGCTCAGAGCTGGGAGTCACATGGTACCACTATGACCAACCCCCCTTCCTTTCCCTCAGAATCTATACGAGTGGGGGAAGGGAAGGAGAGGAGGGAAGTGGGGGGAGAAAGAGGGAGGGTTGTGTTGGAAGCATGAAGGCAAGGTGAAGAGTATGAAACAAACAAACGAGTGAGAGGAAGTCCCTTATCTTTGGCCGTACCGGAGTAAATCATAGACGCAGCACTGACCCTGTGCCTTTGCTTTAGCACAGAGCCTGGAGCAAATAATCACAGCACAACCAGACAGAGACAGCGAGAGAGAGAAAGTGACACAGATAATAGGAACAGTCCGGAGCATTTGACTGGATAACAGGCTGTTGGAGAGGGAATGTATTTCAGAGGCTCATCTTCAGGGAGCCTCCCGGCTATGTAAGGACGTCTGTGGATTTTTTGTAAGGATTCCTTAATTAGGGAGGCTACTGTGGGAATATTGCTTTGGGAAGCCGGAATACTGTGCCATGAGTGGGAACAGGAGGCGGAAGAGGGATTGCTGAAGCATGGAGCAGGTGAGCGGTACAATTACGCAGAACAAACATGTTTCCCGTTTCATGTCAGTGATGCTTCGGGCAAAAGCAAACGGCACAGCAGGATGCTCGCATCAATCTCTAGCAGCATTAACACTACCGTGTGGCTTGCTTTTTTTTTTGGTCATCATTTTGTCTTTGTGGTGCTGATGTCATGCTGAGTAAATCCTACAGCATGTCACATTTAAAGGGGGTTGGTGTCAGAATCACCATTTAATTTGAACATAGTGTATTTTATTTGCCGTATTACTGCTTAAAATCAGATATGAGGAACCTTATACTCTGCTTTGCATGAGAGCAATGCACCTTAACCGCGAACACACAGATACCAGTCCAGACAAGTAAATCATACTGCATAACTTCAGATTTAGGTAAGCAGCAAGGGTTACAATTGTACTGAAGTTTAGGGGCCAGATCTTTTACTTTAGTCTAACATGATTAAACCCCACAAGGAAATTACAAAGAGGGCTACAGAAGTTTCTGTAATTATAAGAAAACAAAAAAGTACTATATATATTAGTATGTGAAAACTAATAATAATAACCTGTCCTGGAGGACCCCCAGCCCTGCACATTTTGTATGTCTCCCTCATCTATCACACCTGATTCAACTCATCAGCTCATTAGTAGAGACAGCAAGACCTGAAATGGGTGTGTCAGAAATAGGGAGACATACAAAATGTGCAGGGCTGGGGGTCCTTCAGGACAGGTTTGGGAACCACTGAACTAATATATATAGAATGGAATAGATCTGTTCTAGAGATCAATCAATCAATCTATCTATCTATCTATCTATCTATCTATCGTTAATAATAATAACAAATATATAATAACACACACACACACACACACATACATTATATATATATTATATATATAGTTATTATTATTTGTTCATAAATACTTAATTGTTTGATAAATAAAATGTGTATAAGTGGTTGCATTTCTTTGCAGCTGTTGTTTGCCATGCAGTGACACTAAAGAGAATCAAGGATGCTGATTCCCTGGACTGAATTTGCTGCCTGAACATTATGTCACGTTCTCAATAGTCTAGCTCCTTTGGGACAGCAGTGTGTGAAAGAGAGACACCATGACATTGTATTTTTTTGTTTGTATTTGGGATATGTTTGAATGGCATTTAGCGAAATATTTCCTAAACAATCTTTCCTTCTCTTTAAACGAGTCGCATGCTGTTTTCCCGCTCTCCTGTGATGAATTATTCATGTACACATTCAGAGGGGAAGACTGCACGTCCTCAGCCACGTCTTGCACGGGGCTAACGTCAACCAGGTGATGTCATCCCCATGCAATAGTAGTGATCTCACTGGACAGGACGGTTGTATAAGAAACATTAGAAATATTACACTGCATGAGTAAATGTGTGTGTGAATATAATTATGAGGACATGAACACATGAAAAATAGCAGCATCACTGGAATATAGCATGTTTCTTTTAAGACTATACTTAAATCAACACCTAATATTAGCTAGGTATCAGTGGAGTGAATGAATCAGTCATCAGCATTTTGAGCTCTTTGAGTGTGAGAAAGTGATTTATGTGTTTGATAACATGTATATTTGTTTGTAACATGCCCCTTAGTTTGATTTAAATGCTAATATTGTATGTGTGGTGCAGATGTTTAGTATAATATCTCAGATTCGTATTTCCCCCATTGATTTTATAGTGTTTGACATTCAAAGGTATCTGGATGGCCACTCGTATAATGATGGCAGAGGCTCAGTGTTATGAGAGAAACAGTAAGAGGCTGTTATGAGCAGAGACAGACCAGTGCTGGACAGGGACCTGAGCCAACCTCCAAATTTGTGTAAATGTATTGTCATGGAAAAATGCCAGCAGGCAAATGACTAGCTAGCCAAACAACAGACCACCATGAACTGAGAGCAGCAGTAGATCAATACTTCAAAAAAGTCTATAACACACATCTTTGCTCTAATTAGTGCTGGGGCGTTTAAGGATACTGAGTGGCTGAAAGGTAACAGCTAAACACTTGAAATACTTGACATTTTCCCTATGATACAGTCCAGAAAGTGTGTGTGTGTGTGTGTGAGAGTGAGTGTGTGTGAAGGTCGTCTCATTGATCAGGGGTATGGAATGACTATAGGATAGTAACAGTAGCTGGCTCTGTGAGCACAAGTGCAAACTGCGTTCGTCCTGATATTTCCTTTAAATCTGTTTGCAGCTCCTTCTTCTTTTAACATTGTCAAATGCTATATGCTATCTTATTATAGCGTGTATGAAACAGGCCCACGAGCCAAAAAACCGCTGCAACTGTAATGCAGAAAGAGACAGTTGGCACATGATGTCATTGTGCTCGGGGGGATCGGGGTGTAGTGGTTAAAGTCACCATGAAATCCAAATTGACAATTATAAAACGGATAGTTCCGGCCCTTGATTCTGATTGGTTGAGCCGCGTTCGAAGCCATTGTAAAATTCCCGAAAACATACAGCTGATGCATTACATGTATCGCTGCACCACTGAGTCTCTTAGCACCTATTCTTAGCAACGTAAACATATGTTTGTTCTTAATAGAGTGACCGAGTGTATTACCTACATTCAAGATTTAGCATTTTCCTTCAGGTCAGTCCTGTTCATAATAAAAAATCTGTTTGAGTGTCCGCTGCGATCTTGTCCTTTTAACATTTAATGGGTTTTCCCGTGTCCTGCTGACACTGACAGCGCTAGTCAAAGCATCTGTCATTTGCGTCTTGTTCTGTGTTCACAACAAGTTTCAATATAAAAGTCTTTGCTACTGAGTGACTCCATGCCGCCATCTAATGGCGTAATAATGTAACTTCTGTTGCTGTTCACGGTCAGGGACTATTTTTTCCAGCGGAAGGAAGGCTTTTAATGATTTTACTTCATGAAAGTTGCATTGATACATATTTTTTGCTTTAATATTTGTATTGTGTGGTAACCATTTTATAAAAGCAATATGCCCCGTGAAGCCGTGGTTTACAGTAATTTTAGAACAGCTAAGGGGCATTGTTAGGCACAATGCAGAACGGAGAGCCTAAAACCCCCTTAGCTGTTATAAATTCACTGTAAACCACGGCTTCACGGGGCGTATTGCTTTTATAAAATGGTTATTGGGGCTTATTGCTTTAATCTAATTTTTTTATGGAATATTGCAGTATTTATTATAAATAATTTATCTGTGCACATTATTATTATTATTATTATTTAAATTCATGTGCCCTCATAATCTTTAATCAAATTAACTTCCTCTCCCTCTTGTACTGACATCTCTTCTATGATGACGTGTTTACTGGCATGAGGACGGGACAACCTGTCACTCACATGACATCACAGCAATAGCAAACCACAACCATCCAACGATACAATATTCCCCAGTGGACAAAATTAAGTCCCGCCCTACATTTTTTCTTGTTTGAGAAGCTGTTTCACTCATGTCACAATAGGAAAGAAAAGACTATTGTAACTTACTTTTCATGCCGACTTAAAAGATCCAGGCAGGTGTGAGTTTGAACCCCACAAACACCGATTCATCACTGTGATGCTGATTTTCAGGTTGCTCCATAAAGATCCTTCCTGTGCTCCATCCTTCCATGATGACGTAATGTTCCTGTAACAAGTGAGGCTAGTTATAACATATTGGCTTTCAATCAGATCCATTTGATTTTGTATTTATTGATATGTGGAACAAAATAACTTTTCACCACATCTGAAATGACTGAAGTGACAAGGCCTCTTATTTTCCCATTTCAGCTCAATCCCTCCATCCTTTCTAAAGAGACCATGTTCAGCTAGCTACTGTTCTGGTCTGTTCTGGTATGGAACGCGCACTTGTCACAATCAAATCAATTCCTAAAGGATAAAATCAAGTCCTACCATCATTTTTTTCTCATGTATGTAACCTGCAGAAAAGTCACTGAAAGATCCCTATGCACAAACACAGTCAAGCGAAGTGATACAAACAGTGAAAAGTCTTAGTGCTGTTATGAGCACTCTTGGAGCTTGACTTAATTAATGGAAAAAAGGGAACCTGTCACATTATGCAGATGCAACCTTTTTTACAAACAAAAACATCTCCCTCAAGATACTTTTTTTTTCTCCCCCTGCTTTGACTTACACGAGATTCATTTTCACCAAACTGTCTAAGAGCCATTTTTAATGTGTCTATAGGGAATGATTACAAATGTCCACAGAAACTCTGAGATGCTATACTGCAGTGTATTGAAAAGATCACAGAAAAGTGCAGACGCTCCAGCAATATCAGCAGTAAATCATTGTAGATCAGCAGTCAGAGAGCAACCGTGCATTTTATACTCCGCATAGAAGACACTTAATAAAATGAGTTTCCATTCAAAGTAACCAATAAGCTCTTGCAATGTCCTTAGAGAGACAACCTTTAGACCATCATTCTTCAGGAGGCTCACCGCAATACTAAAACAGGACAAAAGAGCTCATGTGTTGTCTTGATGGGCCTGTTTTCTCTGCTGATGTCTGAGCAGTTATCGATGCTACAGCTGGAGCTGATGACCGTTACTTCATCACTGTCCACAAGCCCTGAATTACATAAATGGGTGAGAGCGAGAGAGCTTGGGAGGCCATCTTGCAATCGTTCTTCTCTGTCTCATTCATGTTTTCTTCATCTTGTGCATTCTAGCTCTCTCTTCTCCACCCTTTCACATCCATCACCTCTTTTACTCTACCTCTGTCATTTATTTCATCCCTCCATATTGTGATATTTTAGGGTTTGGTATCATAATGGGTTAGATTATATGGATTATGGATTATATTTGGAGGGAAATTCATCCCACTCTGCAGTTAGTGGGCAGATGGCTGAGGGTTTGTGCTCACCGAGGCAGATGTTTCCCTGCTTAATCTGTACATGTTTCCACATGGCAGCACAAAACGGCCTCATATTAGCAAACTAACATTATGGATGGATTTATAATGCAAACGTTGTTTTTGTAGTTGTAGTAAATTATAAGGGAGGTTATGGGGCAAAAATATTGCTCTTAAATGGAGCATGGACTGTCTGGCTTTGAAGAAACTGGTGTACTTCAGAGATATGTTTTACAGATTATGCTCTTTCCAGATCATAATGTGTTTAACAGAGTCAGCTCGTTTTAAAGCAATGCCTGGGGCCGTTCTGATTGGCGGTTGGATCAAACAGGATATTACGCAGAGACATTTCTTTGTAAATGTTAAAGCTGTCTCAAAGGAGCCCATTGAATTTACAATGAACTTTAACACTGATTTAAACTATTTTTTTCTGTGGTGAAACAGTACATGAAATTTTCAAAAACACTGCAGTATGTATTCATATGTCTGTGCATGTGTGAACATTTTTGAACATGTAGGGGTCAGACAGAAGGGTCCTCACCTTTAGCAAGGAGGAAGTGATGTAAAGGAGAAAGGAAATAGTGGTATGCATGCTATGCCACATTAATTATGAGGAAACAGGACGTTAGCGCTTTACAAGCACCATGAGATGGTCTCAGTGACCAAAAACAGCCTCAGTATCCTCATAACAGCTCATAAATAGAGAAAATGGTGGTTCATGTAACACAATACAGTTCCATTAAGAGCATTTCCTCTCACTCCAGTTATTTTTACCTTTTCGTACTCTATTCTTTCCTCCAGGGATAATATGGCAGAGTATCACAGATGTTTCTGCTGCATATCTATATATACATACTGTATATACACTGCTTTCTAAGGGCCTTGAAAATCATTAAATATTTATAGCAAGTAGTCAACAGTTGTATAATTATGTTTTTATTCTAAGTCAGAGTTGAGTAAGTAATTGTTACTGATTTAGAATGATGTTTCTTTCATTCTGAAGTCTGGTGATTTGTAAAACAGACCAAATTTATCAGTCTTCCACAACAAAGCACAACACTGCATGGCCTCTCTTCATGACTGAAGAGATTGAACAACATAGATTTACGACAGGTTGTAGGAGCCACAGAAAACATGGGGTCATGAACCCTGTGACCCCTTCCTCCTTCTGGCCCAGAGACATACACTCAACCATCTGAGTCCAACTTGGATTTAATTGATAATTTTAAAATCTGAGGAATAAACAAAAAGCTTTGGAATTATTTTTGAAAAGTATAAACAAAGAACCATTATGATGTAAAATGAATAAGAATGGTCACTAATTAAAGGGTTAGTTCACCCAAAAATGAAAATTCTGTCATTAATTACTCACTCTCATGTCGTTCCACACCTCTAAGACCTTCGTTCATCTTCAGAACACAAGATATTAAGATATTTTTTGATAAAATCCGATGGCTCAGTGAGGCCTCCATTGCCAGCAAGATAATTAACACTTTCAGTGTCCAGAAAGCTACTAAAGACATATTTAAAACAGTTCATGTGACTACAGTGGTTCAACCTTAATGTTATGAAATGACGAGAATACTTTTTGTGCGGCAAAAAAACAAAATAACGACTTTATTCAACAATATCCAGTGATTTCAAAACACTGCTTCATGAAGCTTTGAAGCTTTATGAATCTTTTGTTTCAAATCAGTGGTTCGGAGCGTGTATCAAAATGCCAAAGTCACGCCCCCCCCCCCCCCCAGTGGTGAACCGTTTAAATTTCGAAACACTTATGACGTAACGAAGCCTTGTTTACTGAAATCACATGACTTTGACAGTTTGACACACGCTCCGAACCACAGATTCAAAACAAAAGATTCGTAAAGCTTTGAAGCTTCATGAAGCAGTGTTTTGAAATCGCCCATGCTCTTTGGATCATCTCAAATCATGCTGGAGAACATGATCATCAGGTTTGACACACCTGTGGAGTTTATGCAGCTTGAGTGCTGCTGTCATTAAAGCAAATACTGAAACGTTCAGAAATTCATGTAACTCAAATTGTTATGCTGATAAAAGAAGTATTAAATTAGAAAAATACAAAGCTGAAGCAGATTCACTATGGGACTCTGCTGGAACCTCACTGCAATCTCCTTAAAAGAACGGGAAAGACCCACACAGCTTGAATTTATAGTATAACATTAGCTCATTACATAAAAACACATTGTACTAAGTGTTTTTTTTTACAAGCTAGCTGCTGGGCTTTATTACGAGCACTGCATGGATGATGATGAGAGAAGCACATGGGAAGGATTCTGAGCAACAGTGGAGCTACATATATGCTTGATTTAACAAATGTTTTGGTACAATGCAAAACACTGACACTGAGAAAAAAGTAAATAAAAAGAACAGTTTTTTCCCCCTTACAGTCTTATGAACATTTTGAGCCCCAAAGAGGACAAAAGGATGCCAGAAAAAAAAAATGGATGGAAATAATGAGAGAAATAGCCTACATGTGGCTGTGTTTTGGTGCGGAGCTACAGTCTCCCAATTGCTCCGTCTCCTCTTATCTTGTGGCTTGCGGGGCTTATTGGGATAATTTGATCTGGTTTGGTGGTAAGAGAAGATAATGAGCGCTGGAGGGTATTCTGAGTTAAGCACAAGCACATACACATTAAAGTTAGGAATGAATTTATCAGTGCAACACACACAGATGCATTGCCTTTCATACACTATACCGATCAAATGTTTGGGGTCGGTAAGATTTTTAAAATTGTAAATAGATAAAATAAAAAAATCATACCGACCCAAACCTTTTTTGGTGTATAGCTTATATTAAAGACCAAAAATGAAAATTCTGTCATCATTTACTCACCCTCATGTTGTTCCAAACCTGTATAAGTTTCTTCTGTTGAACACTAAAGAAGATATTTTAAAGAGTATGTTGGTAACCAGACAGGTGACGGTAGCCATTGACTTCCATAGTATTTTTTCATAGTATTCAACTGTTTGATTACCAGCATTCTTCAAAATATCTTCTTTTGTGTTCAACAGAAAAAAGAAACTCATACGGGTTTAGAACAACATAAAGGTGAGTAAATGACAGAATTGAACTATCCCTTTAAGTCAAAAAAATGATAATTCTGCCATTATTTACTCACTTATTTACTCAAACATGCACTCATATTTTTAAAAACCAAAATGCTCTTGCTATACAATGACAAGCTCCAAAAATGAGATAAAAACAGCATAAAAATATTATAAACGTAGTCTGTTTGACTGGTGGCATATATGCCAAATTTTCTAAATCCATTCAATAGCATTTTCATCTCTGCCAAAGTAAATAATGACCAGTGTTGGGGAAAGTTACTTTTAAAAGTAATGCATTACAATATTGCGTTACTCCCTAAAAAAGTAACTAACTGCATTACTTAGTTAGTTTTTATGGAAAGTAATGTGTTACATTACTTTTGCTTTACTTTTTCTCATATGGGCTGGGCTGTTTGTTTGTTTGTTTGTTTTTTATAACAACAAAAAGGTTCTATTTTTAGCAAAGGTTAAGGCCCTTTCACACCAAAAGTGAAATGAATAAGCCTCAGGCTGAAGGAAATACAAATCCACGCCTGTACAATAAAGGGCGCAGCTCAAACAAACCTTTTAGCTTTGCTGTCATTCTGGATCGCAGGAGAATAAAGTTCAACACTCTTACTTCAACAATATTTAAAAAAAAAAAAAAAAATAAAATAAATGTGATGTTTATCTAAAGCCATTTTTGCTTGTTAGTATGGCTGAACTGGATCATCGAACGTCAGCAACAAAGACATTGGTTAATAAAGTGAGATTAAATACATAAAGTATATTTGTGTAATTTAATCAATTTAATTATTGCAAATTTGTGCAATATTCTGAGATTTCATTTCTCTGTTTTTATTCAATTTTAGGAATACTGAATCTGTTTTTGTGCAAATAAAAGGAGTAGCTAAATGTATGTTCACATTTCATAAGTATCAGGTTCGCGCATAACGCGGCACATGATTTCTCTCAACATGAGGAGAGGAGAGCTGTCAGTCAATACAAAGTAATGTTTTACTTTAGTTACTTGAAAAAGTAATCTGATTACATAACTGAAGTTACTTGTAATGCATTACCTCCAAAACTGATAATGACAGAATTTTAATTTGGGTGAACTACATGATCATACATCATTACTTTTGGCTTTATTAGGACCATCACTGCCCTCAAAGCTTTCCTGTACACAAAATCAGTGAAACACTTCCTGTTTTGTTTGATTTATGTGTTGAAGAAACACACAAAACGAGCTTAGAGTATTGCAAAAGCCTCTCTCATTTTCTTTCTATCTCTCTAATGACAGCCACATGGGCTGAAGCAGTGAAGAGTCAGTGGTAGGGCCGAGTGCCACGTTCTCTGTGTTTTCTGCAGCACCAGCAGTGTGTTTCTCAGTGCCCTAAGGACGAGAAACTTTAAGGTGCTGGCTGATGGTCTACAGCTTTCCAGATCTCCCGAACTTCCAGCACAGTTCGATTTAATCAGCAAGAAAGTGTATAAAAGAAAGGTTTTTTTTGTCTTTGTCCTGCTGTGACCTAACATACTCCACTGCAGTTTCTTAACTTGATCTAAATGAGCAAAGAAGTGAGGTCACTGTTTGCCATGTCTCCAGGCAGCTTTGTCAATGTGCCTCCGGTCGGCCAATAACAATGAGCCAGCTTGAGTCGACTTCCTACAGTATATTTACTTGACAGTCAATTCACACCCAAGTCTTCCCGCAAATCAAACTAACATACCAAAGAAAGTCAGCTGATTGAATTCTTCAAGGAAATCAAGACCGAAAAACACAAACATGAAAGCTTTTGTGAGCTATTTTTATTCATTGTTTCCAAAAAAGACTCTAAATCCAGCATTGCGTTTTTCTGTGGTAAAACGACGGGTCTAAAGCAGTGACCTTTAAATCAATACTACATTTGCTCGTCTGTTTGCCTGCATCTCATTGATTGATCTGTCATGACCACAGCGTGACCTGCAGGGCTCTAGACTGAAGTGCCTGTATGTATGTTTAATTATAACATTCTGCAGTTTGCATCTGCTATATTTCCCAATCTGTAACCGCTGACCTCTTCAGCTCCCATTTCCCTCCCAGCACGTCTCATAATGATCTCATGTTGTGTCACTCTTTCAGGGAAAATTATTTTTACCATGATTTTTCTTTAGATAACAGTCATTTAACAACATTAAAGGGTTAGTTCACCCAAAAATGAAAATTCTGTCATTAATAACTCACCCTCATGTCGTTCCACACCCGTAAGACCTTCGTTCATCTTCAGAACACAAATTAAGATATTTTTGATGAAATCCGATGGCTCAGTGAGGACTCCATTGAGAGCAAAGCCATTGAAACTCTCAAGGTCCTAAATGTACTAAAAACATATTTAAAACAGTTCATGTGAGTTCAGTGGTTCTATCTTAATATTATAAAGCGACAAGAATACTTTTTGTGTGCCACAACAAACAAAATAACGACTGTTCAACATTATCAAGTGATGGGCTGATTTCAAAACACTGCTTCATGAAGCTTCTGAGCTTTATGAATCTTTTGTTTCGAATCAGTGGCTCGGATCTCCTATCAAACGGCTAAACTGCTGAAATCACATGACTTTGGTGCTCCGATCCACTGATTCGATTCGTAAAGCTCTGAAGCAGTGTTTTGAAATCGGCCCATCACTATATATTGTTGAAAAGTTTCTTGTCGCTTTATAATATTAAGATAAAACTACTGAACTCACATGAGCTGATTCATAAGTTTCAATGGCTTTGCTCTCAATGGAGGCCTCACTGAGCCATCAGATTTCATCAAAAATATCTTAATTTGTGTTCTGAAGATGAACGAAGGTCTTACGGGTGTGGAACGACATGAGGGTGAGTAATTAATGACAGAATTTTCATTTTTGGGTGAACTAACCCTTTAAGACATAGCATAATTCAGAATATACACTAACAAAGACATGTACCATGGTACAGACAAATATCTGATTTGAGGGGGGAGGAGAGGGATTGACTGTTAAATAGAAAGTTGTGTAATATTTGGACAGAATTTTTGGGCATGTACCATAGTTTTTCCATAATATCTTTGAAATACCTTAAGTAAACATGTATGAAAATGGTAACCTTTCAAAAAAGTACAGTGGTAGTATCAAGGTAATATCATGATACGAACATCATGGTATATGTAAAACGAAATGTAGGTCTAATCATTTAACATTATTGTATTATCAGCTGTTATCATAACTTTACCACACACTGTCGTTATTTTTAACTCCCTAGTAATTTTTGTTCTTCAGAGATGTCTTAGCTGTTGTATCTCTATACACACACTCCAACTTACTCACCTTTCCTTTTTCTGTTATGTCTTTTCGTTCCCGTCTATCTTTTTATCTGGGCACAAAGAAGGCTTTGTTTTCATGGCCTTGAACGCACCGCGCTCTGGCGCCCGTCACGCGTCCAGCTACGTCATAGTTTCCGAACGCGAACGCAAAGCGTCGTATTTTGTAATGTCCGCATGCTGCCGCCAGAGGGAGCTCCGCGCTACTCGTTACAACCCAACACGCAGATTAATCCAGAGCGCTGTGCTGTAGTGGGACAGGCCGGTGGAAGAACTGAACGGATTTGCATCGGGCGAGGGAAAAGGGAGGGCACTGCGGGCAAACAACGGGAAAGAGACGAGCGGACGGAAGAAAACTGGATAGGTGAACGCCACGGTTTAAGATAAATAGCTCATAGCACACTTCTTTCACAATAATCTTAATCGCGACCCCCCGAATCCCCCTTCAAAACAAGTTAAGCTGTCCAATGAATGGAGTTGCATTTTGCCTTGTTGGAATACCTCCGTATCCAGAAAACGAAGTAAGTGCAAGACTTTTCCTCACTAAAGCGCTGAGCATCTGATGCTCTGCAAATGTTTGTGTAAAGTCGAGTTAAACATCATTCTGTGTGTTAAACAGTGTTTTATTAATCAGAGAGCATGATTTCCTAAGAGGATTAAGTAGCGTGGATACAGTGTGTACAAACAGATGAGACCGCTATTCCTACAGAAACTCCTTTTAACTGCCAGCTTGGGTTAATAATAGCATTTTACCCTTCAACAGTTTATTAAGCACGTATGTACCGCGATAAACGACTGAAATGGTAGTACTTTAACATCACTCGCACGTAGTTGTTGTCAACTACGTCGCTTTGAGCTCTGGATTCAGCTGAACAGCCTGTCAATCAATCACTTCACACGTCATTCACTTATATATTAGAACGTGATTTAACAAAAAAAATCATGTGTGCAGTCTGTTGATGTTGCATGTTGTCTGTGCATGTGTGATGTATATCTCAAAATGTTTTTATTTTTGTGGTAAGTGAAAATTATCAACGTAATTAGAGTGTTTTTTGATACATGATGCAGACAGTTTTTATATTTTATATGAAGAATCTCTTTTTAATTAGTAAATGTAATAAATTATTATTAACACTTATTTTCAAAGTTGTTTTGAGATCTTAAATGTTCATTTTTTATGTTTTTCTCTTGAGAATGAATGGCTGATACATAGAAAGTTGTTCAGTATATTACATTAATATTACTTAATTTTTTACTGAAATAAATTATTCCTTAAAGACCATATAAATGCATTTATCTGTAGATCTGATAAAGTAAACTGATTAAACTGGTTAAACTGATTATTGCGTTATCTCATAGCATCACATAATATATTCTGTGGTTTTTATTATAGGCTACTTGACTACTGACAGCTTTAAAGAAATTAATTGTCTATTTCTCAACATTTCTTTGTCTCCTTCATCTCTATGTCTGTTTAAATTTACGAGGTGGAAAAGAGGAACCGTTTATTTGTAAATGTCTGTGGGTGGGTGTGTATCAGCACATTACAGCATCACCCGGGGCAATAGCTTTACTGTACGTCTCAGATCTTTTCTATGTCATAATTCCTGTTTTACAGTCAGAAGTTTTTATTGGATGCTTTTGATGTGAAATGAGGAAAGAAAGAAACACGCATGCATGTAGTCATCAAAACTAAATGGTTTTTGTGCATCATTAGCAATGGAGCTGAATCAGCATGTCTGTTCTGTGTCTTTTCTAAAGACTATCATAGTAAAGATTACCACACTGCTGGTGTTTGCGAGTCAAAATGGTTTTAGAGCTTAGTGGCATTAGTAAAGAGATCTTGATTTGCACCAAAAAGTATTTAGACATGACTTAAAAATGTCTGAATGTCATGTGCATTAAATAACAAAATATCAAAACAAATGGTACTAACTTCCATTTTTTGAGCCATTTTTGTGTCAAGATGATTTTTAATGGACATATCAGTTCTCCTCAAGTTCACACAGTTGTCCTATCAGAGTAACCACAGGTGCAGTTATTCACATTAACTATTGTTGCTTCACCGCTGGCAAAATGGGTTCTCAACTGCCTATGCAGTAGAAAAGCGAAAAAAAAGAAAAGAAATCGGTGCTACCTGACTAGAGAAAACAAAGGAAAAAGGTTGTTGTCTTCCCTTTTCCCAAATAGGTAGGAAAACTTCCAATAATGCACTGTGCAAGTTGCATTCCAAGGCCACTCCAACCAATACACTTACCAGAGTCAAATACCGCCTTGCTTTAGTAGGAAATACTTCTTAACAAACTATTAGTCACAATGATGTCAACTTGTAGCTTAATGTTCCTGGGCGCAAGAATTATTATTGGTTTCCAGTGAAGGATCCAGAGCGTTGTAGGTTGTGGCTAAAGACTGCAAAGAATAGTAAATATGGACAGAACGCTGTGATGGAAAATCTGAAAAACCTCCATGTTTGTAGTCAACATTTCAAACTGGATGACTGCAAAACAGTGTTTTATGCCAAACAAAGTGGAAAATACTGAAAGAAACTGCCGTTCTGTCAATTCCGCCCGAACCACTGAAGAACGCTGTCGTGTACAGATAAGAAAGCTGTTGCCATAAGTGTTTCATTTTTACCATAATGCTGTTTAAAGAGTAGACAAAGTACGTTACAGTTTTCAGTGATAAACCTACCCTTACAATAACTGTTCTGTTAATAACCCTCTGTCGATCCGACTGCCCGTGGACGGGGATGCAAAATTGCGGAAGTGTAATCTGTAGTTTTCGCGAAAGCCTTGGAGCTGTCAAAAGCAAAACGCGTCATCCAGCAGACTTTTGCTGACAAATAAATGGTAATTTCTCAGTCCAGGTAACACAAACATTGCTCATTTACATATATTACTGACATTGTAACAATACAAAGCGGGTTGAAAATCGGCAAAGTTACACATATCATATTCGGTAGCATTGTAACTATGAATTTCTAGCACATGAAAGACAGCAAAGTTTTTTCACAAGTGGGAAACTCAGAATTAGATGATGTAGTGGTAGGGTCATAACTCGAAAACTTTTTGTTTGGTAGGGTCATGTTGATTTGAAACATGGTCAAAGCACTGATTTATAAAATAGACAAAAAAGCGGAAAGCAAGTTTATAGTGAATGCTATAAAGTTAATCGCTCAACTTTCATGGTTTGCTTGAACAAAAACATTTAGTCATGATACCATCTATAAATAAGTGATAGAAATGAATATTGTTTGTAATTTTGAATACAAAAGTAATTATTTTGGGTTTACTGCTCACAATATAATTATTTTGCTTTGTTTCTGACTTGATTGTGTAAAATAATAATGAATGTCCGACTCGGAAGTACGAGCTTCCCATGTGCAATTGAAGGCAGCATAAGGAGCACATTATTCATTAATGTTTATCAAACAAAAAGAGTCCAAATTTTGAACAATATATCTTTTTCTTCTTTTTGTGAAGCATTTTGCTTGAAAAATTGTCTTTATTTAAAATAATTGTCATTTGCCTTGCCTTTGCCTTCTATACGGTAACAGACCTATTGGCCCGGTTAATGATTTTGTTCAGCATCCATTATGTGACAATGTAAAAGTTATAATGTTATTGACATTAGTACAATAATAATCTTAGAGTGTGACATTAAAATATGTAAGTAATAACCTGTCCCCAACCAACACACACAGTCACACACACACTCAACCACACACATAGACACACAGAGAGAGAGAGAGAGAGAGAGAGACATTTACACAGAGGACAAGAAAAGATCAGGGAGGGAGATTAAAAGATACTATTTTCTCATTATGGACTCAAGTAAACCCAAATACACTTGATAAATATAGTCTGGTGTTGTTGTGCTCAGAGGGTGTGGTACCAGTGTGTGTGTGAGAAAGAGTGAATGTGCTGCTCTCTCTCTCCCAGTCATGCCTAATTGAACCCTGATTCAATTATCACAAAGCGGTTAGGCAGAGAGGAGGGGAAGGAAAGAAGAGGACATGAGAACACACTTCACTTCATTTAGAGAGATCAGCAGACTGCATTTAGTGCTCACAAATATCAGATCAGAGCAGTCAGTCATATGCACTCCAATAAACACATTCAAAACAACTGTCAGTCTATATTACTTAATTTGCATGATCTATATTATTTAATTATTGCATGATCTATATTATTTAACTATTGTATGATCTATATTACTTAGTCATGCAAAGACACATTGCACAACTGTGTGATTCCCCACTGCTTTAAAAACACAATAAACTGATTATTCATTTCAAATTTCATTAGAAGACTGCAGCCTAGAAGATCTGACTCACTGGAAGGATCTTAGCGTTGTACATGAGAAGTTTGGGTAGCACTTATGTATCCCGACAGCCGTATTGGGATCTCTTGCATTGCAGGATGGAAAGATTTTATGTGTGTGTGTGTTAGAAAGAGAGAGAGAATTTGTGCCAAACTACAAGTTCAAAGTTTAGGTGTCTATAAGAGAGAAGAGAGTGAATGTTTGGAAGCAGAGGTCCATTAGCACTTAGACACTGTTTAAACATCATTACATGGGCCTCCTGGGCTGCCTTTTTCATACACTACCATTCGAATGTTTATGATTTTTTAAAATGTTTTTGAAAGAAGTCTCTTATGTTCACCAAGGCTGCATTTATTTCATCAAAATAGTTAAATAAGTTAATATTGAAATATTATTACAATTTAAAATGTTCTATTTTAATATATTTTAAAATGTAATTTATTCCTGTGATGCAAAGCTGAATTTTCAGCATCATTACTCCAGTCTACAGTGTCACATGATCCTTCAGAAATCATTCTAATATGCTGATTTGCTGCTCAAAAAAAAAAATTTTTTTTTTATTATTGTCCATGTTGAAAACAGTTGTGCTTAATATTTTTTTGTGGAAACCATAATACATTTTTTTCAGGATTCTTTGATGAATAGAAAGTTCAAAACAACATCATTTATTTGAAATAGAAACCTTAACCTTATAAATGTTTACTGTTACTATTGATTAATTGAATGCGTTCTTGCTGAATAAAAGCATTTAAAAAAACGTACTGACTTGGTAGTGTATATAGGCCAATATTTTGTGGGGTCACATCTGCACGAAGCCAGAGCTTTCCCTATCCGATTTTTTTTCTCGTCTCAAGAAATATCAGCGTACACACAAAACCACGGAAACCGACTCAAAACGATGTAGTATACATGCCAGATCAGTATGTGGCGCTGTAATTCTGCCACAGAGATACACTAAAAATGGAGAATAAGACTAGGAGCATGCGCATATACCTTGTGCGCTGTATACAAACTGTAGTAAAGCTTAGAGATAAAACTTTACATTAGTAAAGCTAATAGGCTCAGTAGCTTCTGCAGCATGAACACAAGTATGTAGTCCACTATTGTTGTTGTTGTTGCTGTTACGTGACGTAGCGGTGTCTGACTAGGGTCGAGACGTGGGGTGATGACATCATCGTTTCACAAAATATACAGATTGGCTGTACACACGAAAACGCAAGGCCGTCGTTTTCAGATTTATCCACTCTGGGACCCGGTTTCAAAAAATAGCGGTTTCAGGCTCCCAAAACGCCTGATCCGTCTGGACGACATGCTGATACGATATAAAATGTTTACGTATACATCTAAACGCGTCTCCATGTGGACGGGCTCTAATGTCTATAATCATATTCATAATATTCAGTGGCATTTTCCCCCTATTAACCTGGAAATAAACAGTCAGTTTTAAAACTGTAAGAAGACTTTTTTTTTTAGTTATGATGTAAAATATTAAAAAAACAGAAATGTTTCACATTCTGCAGAATGTATAAGTCTTGCATATGCTCTTCGGATCATCTCAAATCATGATGGAGAACATGATCATCCGGTTTGACAAACTGCTGGTGGATGGAAGATGGAAAAAGAGACAAGGAAAGAGGATAAATGTGTAAATGGATGGATGAAAAGATATCATTTTAAAAGATACTCAAATCCTTTCTAAAGAAAGTTCATTAAGAGTGATTCAGGATTTTGATTGGTCAGACTTACACAGTTGGGAGTGTGTTTTAGATCCTGTGAGTTCAGGAAATTGTGTGGTGAATCAGGAATTGATGCACACTGATCCATGACGCTACAAACCCAAATTTAGAAAGACTTCCTTTTCTGAGAAAGGGTGGTCTGGGTGGGGCGAGATGACACACACCCTCCACCAGTGATTTACAGAAACAGAAGAAGAGAATAACAGTGATGGCGAGAACTAATCGAACAGTTCTGCTTGTCAGTAGCACGGTAGTGTCTTCCTGTGACACGTACATTAAAACAGCAGTGAGCTACAGTTATGAAGCTACTTCAGTAACGCTCCACCCTTCAGATATCGCTTACTCATCGTATTGAAATGCAGGGGCACAGTGTGAAACATGTGTGAGCAGTATGCTGTTATTCACTGCAGTATTGTTGGGACTGTATTTGAAGAATGATTGCTGTAGGCTTTAGATGTTGAATGCTGAGCCCCAGATGGGCGTCGACCTCCACCGCTGCTCCCAGTGGATGACAGCACTCACATAATGGCTGCTTATTGATCTCTCTCTCTCTCTCTTGCGCTCTCCTTCTCCCTCTGTGTCTGTCTCTATAACCTAATGTGAACCTGACGAATCATTACAGAAGTGCTCTTGTTAGTCATTTGACTGTCTCGGTAGCCTGCAGTCACTTCAGTGACCTGTGTTTGATGGGAATAACCGTGACAGTGACCCAGTGACCCTGTCCACCCATCTCTACCAGCAGCTCATGTGACTGATGGACTCATGAGCATGTTTTTGTTTTTGCAAGCATGCTTGTGTATATGGTTGCTATGTTGGGTTACAGTCACACTACAGTATTACAAACATTTACCACACTTTAACTACTGTTTCTACTAAAATACTAGTTACTTTTACAGTTATGACTGTAAAATTACAGCATTAAGGTGGTTGACTTAAGTTTGCTGCAATATGTTTGCTGCAATATATTACTGTATACTTCATCGAAAACTATTTTAAAAATGTTTTTCTACTTATTTATATAGTATTCTTATGTGCTTTGCTACACTGTAAAAACAGTTTGGCAGAAATTTAGCATAATTTTAAAATATAGTGACAGTGTTTCCAGTATTATATGTTGGTTTCTATGTATATTTCACAACTTACAATCATATATTTCATTAAGTGAAATAATATTTTACTCGAAGTACTTAAATCTGCTTTGGACATTAAAATGTATTGCTAACCACTATAATAGGTGGTAAAATATAAAGCCACATGATAAATTAGAGTTCATTATAAGTATAATATGATCTTGATAATGTGATCTTCAGACTAAGCTTTCTGTTACTTTGTTTTTCTTTTTGATGATAATGGTTACTAATGTAATGTAAGCAAAATAATTATAATGAATATCCTAAATTATACCCTGAAACTACATTTTTCTGCAGGTATTTTTGTAATTTCTCCAAGATTTCTTTCAGTCTAGCGAATCTTATGCACGTTTGATTGTAATATCGGAGCAAAAGCTAAAATTTTCCATTCCTGTCAGTACAGTGTGGGCAGAGGGCAATTTTTGCTTGAGTGTGATGAAAATGCCTCTCTTCCCACTGGATTACATTCCTGTGTGCCCTGCAGAAAGAGAGAGTGGGAAACGAGAGCAGAATTAAAGGAATAGTTGGGTAAGGCACAGGGCTGTTGTGTTGTGATGAGAATCACACAATGACTCTCTCTTTCAGCAGAACACAGCAGCTAATGCAGCTCCTCTTGTTGATGGTACACAGCTGGTGTGTGGAGAAGGGGGAGAGAGGGAGAGAGAGAGGAAGGAAGAGAAGACCGATCAAACTGTATTCAGCTGTAACTCAGTGGGCATGATGTCACTGTCAAGAGTTTATTTATTCCAGTGACTCCTTTCTGTAGTGTACATAAGTACATCAGTGAGCAACCAGTTATGAGTGAATCATTCACTTAACAGATTAGTTCAGACAGATTCATTTATATTTGTTAAAAAAAGATTCACTCATGACCAAAACGAGTTTTATTATCCTTTATAAAAATCTGCAAAAATGGGTGTAGAAATATTTTTCACTCAAAAATGGCTAGTAAATTTCACAAACAGTAACATAGAAATGGCAAGTAACACATTGAATTAAACATGAAACTTAGAAGTAGAAAAGCTGAAAAAGATTTTATTGTAAAATATGCTTCAGTAATCTTTGTTTGTTTAATTAAAAAAACATTTTTACAGTGGGTTACACTTTATTTTACAGTGCCGTAGTTACATTGTAATTACTCAAATACGTAATGAGTACTATTAATTAACTACATGAACTTACTATAGAGTTAAAGTTAGGGTTAGGGTTTGGTTTAGGGTTAGTTACTTGTAATTATGCATAATTTACTGTTATTACTATAGTAATATGTAGTAATGTGTAACTACGGCACTGTAAAATAAAGTGTTACCTTACAGTGTACTAAATGACTTCAAAAATAGTGTTTAAAGGGTTAGTTTACCCAAAAATGAAAATTTCCGTTGACTGTTTTAACGATGTCTTTAGCACCTTTCTGGACCTTGACAGTGGTGGTTAAATAGCTGTCTATGGACGAGTCATATACCTCTCAGATTTCATCAAAAATATCTTAATTTGTGTTCCGAAGATGAACGAAGGTCTTACGGGTGTGGAACGACATGAGGGTGAGAAATTAATGACAGAATTTTCATTTTTGGGTGAACTAACCCTTTAAGCATCATAAGCAATTTCTAATTTATTCCACAAAATGTGCAAACTTTTTGACATTTATCAAGCTTTAGATAAAGTCAACAATAGCCTATGGATTATGAGTGTCAAAAACATCTTTAGTCATTAGTCATAGTCAATGTGTGTGGTTATAAGTCATTTTTACACATAAATTGGACCATTTTTTTCCTTCACATATGAGATCAGTTCACATGCTGATCTCACATTCAGCATGCTCTTCAATATGCCTCAATTTGTTTCATTTAAGAATGAGAAGCTTCGTTCATTGAGTTTGTCCACAACACTTGTTCAGTACTGTACCACTTTTCAGTCTCATTGAGACTCAAAACACTGACCAGTTCAGTGAAGGGAGCGTATTTGTTCAGTAGGTCCAACCAATAAAAAGTGAATGAAAAAAGGACTATACGAATACAGTTTGCTAACGTAAATGATTTGTCCAAAAATCACAGATTTGTCCAAAAAGCATTTGTTCATGACCACCACTAGTGCTGTTTTTTATTCTTCAGGCTAGATGGTGGAACAAGGCACTATTTGTCCTTTTTTGGTCCATGTGCTGTCAAACTTTTTTTTGCGGATCTTTGTGTTTGGATATTCTGAGTTTATTGGTTTGTCCTTAACTTGCAAAAAATGATAAAACTCATGTTTATCATTGTTTAGACACAAATACACAGTTTGATAGGCTCAAGTTCTGTATATGATTGAGCATGCAACCCTTGCCCTATAAACACAAACATCCCTCTCTCTGAGTCTGTGTTAAGGGATAAGATGTTTTTCCCTAGGGAAGCATGTCCAGGCAGGCCGGGATTGGAGCCTGGGACTTGCCTTGCTGGAGTAGCTGATGGAGAGATAAATCGAGCGTAGGGTAGCAGAAGCCCGAGGGCAGGGAGGACAGCTCTCCTCATGTCTGCCCAATCCTGTCATATTCTTCGTTAGATATCCATCAGAATTCAAGTTTTAATTCTTAAAGGAGCCGTATTCTACAATTCTGCAGCAGTTTATTTGTTCTCCACTGATATTGTTTGTCAAGGTTATTTTTCATAAAAATGTATATAGTTTAGTTTAAATGATAATTTTCTCAGTTTTCTCAGACTTTTAGAAATAGACATGTCTTAAAGGTGACCTATTATGCCCCTTTTCACAAGATGTAATATAAGTCTCTGGTGTCCCAAAATGTGTCTGTGAAGTTTCAGCTCAAAATACCACACAGATCATTTATTATAGCTTGTCAAACTTGCTCCTATTTGGGTGTGAGCAAAAACACACCGGCCCCCTTTCCAGAAGAGGGTGGAGCTTTAACAGCTCGCGCTTCGGTTGCTCAACAACAACAAAGCTGGAGAATCTCACGCAGACAAAATGACGATTGTCGGTAACAGTGTTCAGCCTTACATTGTTCAAACCGGAGTCGGACACTGATGGAGAGACTCAGGAAGAATTACAACTTTTTTTTTGTGGAGTTGATTCCAGCAAAATTCCTATTTCCTACTTGAAAACAGGCAATAAAACAGCACTTAAAGTTGGATGTCCAACTTGGAAACTCATGTGGAAGGATTTTGAAAAGATGCGGATGTATACTACCATTCAAAAGTTTGGGCTAAGTAATTTTTTTTTGACAGAACTTCAGCAAGGATGCATTAAATTGATCAAATGTGAAAGTAAAGACATTTATAATGTTACACAATATTATGTTACACAACCCCATCAGGGTTTCCACAAAAATATTAAGCAGTACAACTCTTTTCAGCACTGATAATAATAAGAAAGTTTCTTGAGCATCAAATCATCATATTAGACTGATTTCTGAAGGATCATGTGACACTGAAGACTGGA
Organism: Mylopharyngodon piceus; assembly: GCA_039654765.1. NCBI lineage: Eukaryota > Metazoa > Chordata > Actinopteri > Cypriniformes > Xenocyprididae > Mylopharyngodon > Mylopharyngodon piceus. Next base: position 18,299,285 of record CM077457.1, read on the forward strand.
GTAATGATGCTGAAATTTTTTTTCAGCACCCAGTGAAATGTACACAGTTAATGATCAACAATAACATTTAATTGACATCGATGAGACAAAGTTCTTGCATTACATGACAATCTGCTGAATACTGACTAGCGGTTGATGTGTAAACGTAGGTGGTCATATAAGTGCTCATGGTTTGTGACGTCAATATCATCATGATTTATGAATGACCCATTTTTGCGGCTTAGTTTCCATAAAGTCTTAGTGGTCTGGTTAAGGAGCTTTGCTTCATGAACGTTAAAGTATGTCAACAACATCAGACTCTATTATTTTTAAAGACCAAAATTCAGCTTTCAGTCCCTTTAACAAATCTCAGCAATTTGTGACCTTTCTTTATCAGTAAATCATCTCTTCTTGATCTTCAGCTTGTTTGTTATTTCCACCGCTAACATTCCACCATACCTCTTTCTCCTCTTTCCATCTCTTTAGCTACTTTCTTATTGAAGATCAGTCTCTTCTTTAAGCTTTTGCCTTATTTGGTTATCTCTCAGCTGAAATCTATGAATACATATTTCTCTGCCTTCCACCTTCTCCTTCCAGTCATCTTCTCTCTCTTTCAGCTGTTTGTGTAGGTTTGACAGTGTAGCTGAGAGGTTCCACAACCTAGTGAGCTATACCTACTTGGGAAAAATTATTAGTGATCGTGAGTATGCCTGTGATGCAAAGCCGCTTTCAAAAAATATACTGTATGCAACATAGACAAACTGGTTTGTTTTACATGGCTGTCAAACAGTTTTTGGACAGAATAAGCTACAAAGAGGACCAGAAGTGATACTTCTGGGTCAGGTATCTGAATCTATTAATTTATTAAAAAAAAAAAAAAGAAAAAAAAAAGAAAAAATCTAATGCTTATAAATATTTGAAAATGTTATTGAAAAGTGAAGTGGTGCAACCAACATTAAGAAAAAAAAACATAAAACAGGAAATCATAGAGACCAGACCCTCATGACTGTGTCAAGGTCATTAAGTCTCTTAAAAAAACATTTTAGAAAATGATGATTAAAATGTGAGCACTAGCATTTAAAAGTTTTTGAAAGAAGTCTCTTATGCGCACTAAGACTTGTTGTGTTGTGTTGCTTAATATTTCTGTGGAAACAATGATACATTATTTTCAGGATTCTTTGATGAAAAAAAAAAAAAATTCAAAAGAGCAGCATTCATTTGAAATAGAAACATTTTGTATCATTATAAATGTAATCAATTTAATTCATCTTTACTGAATAAAGGTGTTCATTTTTATCTGGCCCCAAACATTTGAATGATAGTGTATACACTCACATCATATTCAAGGTGTAAAGAAAATATTTTTTAACAATTTTAGAGTCATTAGATTAAAAATGTTTGTTAAAAACGGCGTAAATTTTTCAAATCATATGAAACCAAAGAGTAGTTTTTTTTATGTCCTTACTTCTCATTGACCCTGCTGTCAAAAGTATGGCTCTGCAAAACTAAGAGACTGTCATAAGATTTCCATCAAATAGAAATTCCCCGTCAGCCATGATACACAGAAGGAGAGAGCAGGAAGTGCTGCCCACATCTGTAATCAGCATTTGCGTGACTCCTCGGCTAGTTCTGCTAACCTGAATCTCACATGGCAACATGAAAGGGCCTGCGGGACAATACACCTATCCAAGATCCCATTCACACACGCACACACACACACACACACACATACACACACAGAGACTGTATCTCTGCACAGTCCTTACAAACAACAGGAAAGAGTTCACAGATTGGTTGATAGTGAGAACCATGGTTTATTTTCAAAATAATGTCTGGAGCTTTGTGTGTGTTTATGTGAGAATGTGTGTCATTGGGACAACAAACCAAAATGTTCTGTACATGAGTGTGTATGTGTAGGAGAGAGAGAGATGGAGAGAGAGTATGATTTAGCCAGTAGTATTATTGAAAAACCCATAGAGAGTTGATATCTGTTTCAAATGAGCTGTTATCTGCTTAGAGCTGGGCTGGAAGCTCCTTGGGGCTGTTCTGTTATGGTTGAGTGCCATCGTCTGGATGATTTTGGAGGACACTCCAAAATTTGAATTCAGGGTCCAGAATTAACACTTGGCAAGCAGCTAATACGAGTAAATGGACTTTGGCAAGTAAATAAAGCTACCTGTCAGTTGGCTGAATACTTTATTAGGAACATCACGCATTGTTTAGTTTGTAAGAGTGAAAACTGGACCCTCTCTGATTTCAATGATGTAAGTTATTAAAATTCAAAGCCCAAAACAGTCTGGTAATGAAAACATCCAGGTCACCTAAAGTTTTTTTTTCTTCAGATCTCTATGAGGTGACGTGTGGATTACTCCTGGAATTTACCAAAATTATTTAATATATATATTAATATATAATATTGTTTATATATATATAATGCAAATATCTAATCAGCCAGTCACATGGCAGCAACTCAATCCATTTAGGAATGTAGACATGGTCAAGATGATATGCTGAAGTTCAAACTGAGCATCAGAATGGGGAAGAAAGGTGATTTCTGCTGTGACATTCAGATGGCAGGCTCAGAATTTGGTGTAAACAACATGAAAGCATGGATCCATCCTGCCTTGTATCAACGGTTCAGCCTGCTGTTGGTGGTGTAATGGTGTTGGGAATATCTTGGCACACTTTGGGCCCTTTAGTACCAATTGAGCATTGTTTACCACAGCCTACCTGAGTATAGTTGCTGACCATGTCCATCCCTTTATGACCACAATGTTTACATCTTCTGATGGCTACTTCCAGCAGGACAATGCACCATTCACTAAGCTCAAAAAATCTCAAACTGGTTTCTTGAACATGACAGTGAGTTCACTATACTCAAATGGCCTCCACAGTCACCAGATCTCAATCCAATAGAGCACCTTTGGGATGTGGTAGAACGAGAGATTCACATCATAGATGTGTAGCCGATAAATCTGCAGCATCTCGTGATGCTATCATGTCAATATGGACCAAAATCTCTGAGGAATGTTTCCAGCACCTTGTTGAATCTCTGCCATGAAGAATTAAAGTCCCCCTGAAATCAAAATTTAAGTTTTTTAGCTTTTAGTATTAATATGTTAGCCTTAAGGTTATGAATAAGCTGGTGACTTCGCATTTAGGAGATATAAGCATTCAAAACTTACAGTCTCTCACTTCCGCAAAAATGGATCATGGATTTTCATGACATCACATCGCACTTCAGCTTCTCATCAAATCTTCTGTCCAATCAAATGCTCTCTAGAATCTAAAGCGTCCCGCTGAAGCTGTGGCTGAAATCGGTCACTTGTTCACACATTTACTATTTTCTACATGGTGACTGGCACATAGTGCACTTTATAGGGGATAGGGAATTCAGACAGTGTAAATATGCTTACCATTGAGGTGAATGAAGTCTGGTTTCACGTTAGTGTCACGTGAACCGCAGCGCACACAGTCTGCTCCGGTCCAGAGACACGATACACAGAGCGGATCATATCCGTGAGGCAGCGCAGACCACAAAACGTGTCGGACCCATTTGAATTCTGCACAGAATGCTTTATTAAAGAGATATGGAGTAGATGAGGAGGAGAAACAGTTAGAGATTAGAAGAAAACTGAGGTTTTACCGAGCTCAGCGGCTCTGGCCGAGCTGTGATATAAACAAAACGCTATTGGCTATTTTAAAAAAGGGGAGGGGCTGTTCGATATGTCCTTCGATAGTGGGCCTTTAAGGCAGTTCTGAAAGCAAAAGAGGGTTCAACCCGGTACTAGCCGGTGTACCTAATAAAGTGGCCGGTGAGTGTATATTCAATGCATACTTGCTGTATAAAAGTATTAACTTCTTAAAAAAAATCTTTCTGACCCTAAACTTTTGAATGGTAATGTATATAATGGAAAAAAGTAAAATACCAATTTATGAGTAGGAAAAAATTATGAATTTAATTAAATTGTATTCAATTCATTGGCAGGCGTAGCACAAATTATTACACCGTAGTAATTGTTATAAACTACATGGAAACTTGGAGTATTTGAAAGTCAAGCAGGAATCATCTTAGTAACCATGTCTGGATTTATGGAGGGGCAGTGACCCAGGACTTCAGACTGTCAGGGGCCTCCAAAACCTCAGGCAGTTTGACCCAAGGGTTATAGCATACAGAATGAACTCACAGGACCATGATCTGGCCTCCTCTCCTCTCCTCTCCTCTCCTCTCCTCTCCTCTCCTCTCCTCTCCTCTCCTCTCCTCTCCTCCCCCAGTGAAGGTTTGAGTTTCAGCCGCTGGGGTCCGCACATACATTTCTACAGATGTGAACACACACACGGAAGAAACACGTCATCCTTGCAGTCCAACATTATAATTTACATCTGTTAATTACACAGGGTTGAGTGAACTAAAGGGGCCCAGAAGACAGAGAGTCAGTCCTGTGAGGGAGGGCGCTGAGCCACTTCTGACCACAACAAGCCCCTCTCTCTGCAGCTCTCCTCCAGCCAGAAAGAAAAGAGACTCAGCGTAATGAGAGCAGGAGATGGCCAAAGAGAACTGGAAATTTGATGTAAAGTGAATTAAAAAGAGGGTGGACTTAATATCGCCAGATGTGACTTTTTTTCAAATTGGTTAACCCGTGAATACCCAGATTTTTCCCAGAGATATTTTAATTAGGATTATTTGCTATTCACATAAATAGGTGTTAAATATGACAATCTCAGTGGCTGGATGGCATATATAGATCGAAACTCCCAAAAGTTTGTACTTGAATGTAGGGTTGTGCAAAACTAGTCGACTAAACATGACATTGGAAATACAAGTCGTTCACATTCATTTACTAGTTGTTTCATTTACTAGTTTGTTTCATGTCAAATTGGCATGTAACAATTAAGGCCTTAAAAATGAATGCATGAATGAATGAAACCTACTTGACAACAACAGATGCTATATTGACATCCTAAGGAATAACAGAATACCCTTAAATAACGTATAGTTGGTGGTACACGTCAAGCTTTACTATTCATACACAAGAAGCATGTTCAAACCCGGATAATAGTGATGCACTGATATTAAATTTTGTTCCATACAAAAAGGCAATAATTATTTTCATTCAAATTTCATTCAATATCTAATATTGACTGATAACCCATATGGTACTAATATTGTGCATCTCTACTTGTAAATATCGGACAAAAGTTTTTTTGTTTTTTTTAATTGCGTAATAAAACACATTGATTTACTGGCGCACTTAATCAGATGCAGTCTAACACATGCGTGAGTAAAGATGAATGATCTTAGCATTGAAAATCATTGATAACACTCCAACATAGAAATCTACATCAAGATATTTTTATAATAAACAAGACCTCAAACTCCACCCTATTGATAAATGATTTAGCTTGTGATTACAGGAACATCAAGTTTAATTTGGTGAGTTGTTGCTTAGCATCCCATAACCCTCTGGATTGTGGAAACATTGATGGTTGCCAGGAGGCATGGCTGCCATGGCGATGGGGTGTGGTTGTTAAAGCAGCTGTATTGATGTGGAATTCGGCAATGCAGAAGGGAAACCACACACACTGAAACACACCATTCACACAGACATTAACATTCAGAGCCAAGCAGGATGTATTTTTAGAGCAGAACAATTTCACAGCTGGGGTCAGTGTTAAGACGAATGCTGGTGAGGAGAATATCTTCAGGTATCTGACACATACGCAACCCATCTCGATCCCTTCAGCCCCTCTAAAGCTCCTAAGAAATACACGTCAGGTTGTGTGCCTTTTGATTGTTGTGTAAAGAGTTCTTGTGTTGCATTCCCTTGAGTAAATATTACAAGTTATATTTTCATTCTAATATGCTGATTTGCTGCTCAAGAATTTTTTTTAATGGTTATCAGTGTTGAAAACAGTTGCATTTTTTTTGTGGAAACCGTGATACTGTTTTTTTGTTTGTTTTTTCAAAAAAATTTGATGAAAAGAAAGTTCAAAAGAACAGCATTTATTTGAAATAGTAATATTTTGTAACATTATAAAAGTCTTTACTGTCATTATTGATCAATTTATTGCATCCTTGCTGAATAAGGGTAGTATTTTCTTTCAAAACATCTTACTGACTTTTGAATGGTAGTGTGTGTGTGTGTGTGTGTGTGTGTGTGTGTGTGTGTGTCTATGTACATGTGTTCGTGTCGGCACATCTGCTCTGTGTTGAGTTTCTGCCTTAATCTCTCTGGTCTTCATGTAGAACAGGTGTGATGCCCCTTCGACTTCCTCTCATGCACGTAACTTAGATCCCATCACACACATGTATACCAGTTGTGTAATGATTGGACATTACTATCCGTGACAAAATATACCTAGTAAGTGCAGTGTTGGGAAAAGTTACTTAAGTAATGCATTATAATATTGTATTACTCCCTAAAAAGTAACTATTTTTGTTACTTAGTTACTTTTTATGGAAAGTTATGCGTTACGTTACTTTTGCTTTACTTTTTCTCATCTGGGCTGTTTGTTTGTTTGTTTTTATAACAACAAAAAAACAGTTCTATTTTTGGCAAATGTAAAGGCCCTTTCACACCATAAGTGAAATGAATAAGCCTCAGGCTGAAGGAAATGCAAATTCACGCCTGTACAGTAGAGGGCGCAGCTCAAACAAACAAATCTTTCAGCTGTGCTGCTATTCTGGATCACAGAAGAATAGGATGCAGGAGGAGAATTATGCTGTGTCCCATTTCGGAGGCTGCATTCTCCGGAGGTCGCATTTGTAGGCTGCATACGTCATAGAGTATGTCATATTTAAGAAAAGTAATGTTCATGCATGTCTCGCCATATCCGTAAATGGAGAAAAGTTGCTCCGTTGTATGGTGTGAGACTGGCAGAGGTTAGTTATCACAATGAGCGAGAAAGGTTGACAAGGAGCAGCTAAACCTTGAACCTCCGGAGAATCACCCGTTAAAAAAAACAAAACACGGCGAACAGAGAGTCTGCTGTCAAAAAGAGAATCCGACAGAGCTCGTAATAAAACAAGAATCAACATTGGCTTGGCTTTTCGTAGATGCCGAGAACTGAGGGATTTGACATGTTGTAAAAGCGAAGCGGAGATGGTGTTTTTATTAGTCAGCAGGCGAGTAAGGTACTTTATTGAACAGATAAATTGCCATATGTAGCTCTCTAACAGAGTTCATTGTAAAGCATTGTCTATTGTGAAGGGTCATATTAATCCACACAGTCATGCAGAGCCGAAGTACAACCAAAACAATGATCTTCTGCAAAATGCAGTTTTTTAACCGCTACAGGGCCAAAAGTTACTCATGCAGAATTCGAAACTGCACACTAGCATACTACTCTTACAATATTTCCCATATCTTTCTATGGCAAAAATAGCAAGAGTCGTATGTTAGTATGCAGTTTCGAATTGAGCAATAGTGTACCGTTAAAATAAACATATAACATGTTTTACACATTATTTAACTATGTAATATTTGGTAATATTTAAAGTAATAGTTCACTCAAAAATTAAAATTCTGTCATTATTTGTCTTACTTTCATCTGTGGAACATAAAAGAAGATATTGTGAGAAATGTCTCAGTGTTCTTTGTCCATACAATGGAAGTCAATGGTCACCAAAGCTATTTGGTTACCAAAATTCACCACATATCTTCTTTTATGTGTCCTTTCTTACATTCTTTTATGAAGTAAGAAAGTCATACAGGTTTGGATTGACATGAAGGTATAGTGAATGATGACAGAATCTTCATTTTTGAGTGAACTATCCTTTTAATGTATGTACATACAGTCAAACCAAAAATTATTCAGACATTTTTGATATATTTTTACTAGTGGGTGCAGGACACTATAGGAGGATAGCAAAATAAAGTAAACTGTGACATATTATACCCAAAAATTCTTCATACAGTGGACTACCAGTAAAATTGATACAAATTTGGAACCAAAAATTATTCAGACACTTTGACCTGACCATGTTTTGCTTAAGTGTTATCTGACATAATTAAGATTATTTTTTTCTGACACAGTTTAACTCTGAGATCATGTCATATTTTATTACCATTTTCTTTAAACTATAGTGGTGAATAAACTGTATTAATGAATGAAATGTTCAAGGTGTCTGAATAAATTTTGGTTTGACTGTATGTGTGCAATATGTGCCATGCCTGATGTTATTTGCAAGTCTAGTTCCTACAAAGTTTCTCTCTCTCTCTCCCTCTAAACAAGTTTTTCTTTTCTTGCTGCAGGTTTCAGGCACAGCCTACAGTATATGTGTTTACATGTAAACACTTGCATTTCTGAAGCACTCATTGGGTTGTGCTGTAGTGCTGCCATCTGTTGGTGGTTTCATGTCACTACAACCCATTGTTTTTGCTTCAGGTCTGCAGCCTATTGGTCAACAGCTTTGCTGAGGATTACAGCTAAAATTAACCAGCTTAAAGCAGAGTAGTTTTTTTTTTTTTTCACACACGCACAAAACATACCCACACACACACTTAGGAGAGGCAGATTAAAGTCGGTCTAGACTGTGTTCTGCTATCTAATGCTCTTGGGACCAAATGGTGTTGTCGGGTCTCCTATATTATCTTCTTTCTCTGTGTCATCCTGCACTCACTGAGGCCTCAGCTGATACACAATATCAGCACACTTTATACACATGCATATGTAGCTTTGTTTATTTTGTGCTGTTCTAATTGATTTTAGCTTTGCACTTTCCTTTTGGGGCATTGTATGTGGACTGTTTCTTATGTGACCAGCAGGGGACAGACTACATCCTTTTTTTATAGGTGCATGAATGAATGTGCATGTGTGCTTTTACTAAGATACAGGCTTATATGATATTTATAAGATTATATGGGTGGTTACATTTTATTTTTTGCATTAAGCATTATTTTTTGCGGCTCTGTCAGAACAGATGTGACCCATGAGTTTAGAGTACTTGTTCCATCAGCATGTGTTGATAGATGAATCAGCCGTGTTGATGTGTGATGATAGGGGAGATTTACATCAGAGCATGTGCAGATCAAACATCCGCCGCTCACGTAGCACGTAGCGTCTATTTAAGCACGACGGTTCTATAGTGCTGTTTGTGTTTCTTTTACATAAAGTAACTCAGAAGAAAAACATATTCTCTATGGAGTTCTCAGAAATGTTTCATTTTATGCACGCACAATATATCGGCACCATATCTGTGTTTTAATATATATATTTTTTGTTGCTTTTGGGCATTATTGGATATTTATCTGCCGATATTGGATGCTTGTTTCCACTTGTTTTAGGATATAGATAATCATATAGAACTAATTAAAATTGGAGTGAGTTGCTGTGTGCATGGAACAATATAGTTTTAATTTTCTGTTTTATACAACTTGGTATAGATTAAAAATATGTGTCATTTATCAGTTATTGGTCATAACATGAAAGTAATTATTGGTGTCATAATGGTGAGATTAAATGGAGACTCCTACTTCTGTTGTCAACAACAGTCTCATAGTCGTTTGTTTCTATTTTTATTTCTCCTTAGGAATGTTAACCCTCTGGTATTCCTCACTTAGGGGTCACAATTGTGATCCTTTGCATCAGAACAGACCAGACAATAAGCGTATTTTTTTAATACGCATGTACATGTATGCATGTACTTTGTATTTTGTTTCACTAATATTTAATCTTTAATATATTTTGTATTTTGAGGGGATTTTTATGGTATTTTTATTTTAAAGGGTTAGTTCACCCAAAAATGAAAATTCTGTCATTAATTACTCACCCTCATGTCGTTCCACACCCGTAAGACCTTCGTTCATCTTCAGAACACAAATTAAGAAATTTTTGATGAAATCTGATGGCTCAGTGAGGCCTCCTTTGACAGCAAGTTAATTTACACTTCCAAATGCCCAAAAAGGTAGTAAAGACATATTTAAAACAGTTCATGTGACTACAGTGGTTCAACCTTAATGTTATGAAGCGACGAGAATACTTTTTGTGTGCCAAAAAAACAAAATAACGACTTTATCCAAAAATATCTAGTGATGGGCGATTGCAAAACACTGCTTCATGAAGCTTCGAAGCTTTACGAATCTTTAGTTTCGAATCAGTGGTTCGGAGCACCAAAGTCACATGATTTCAATAAACAAGGCTTCGTTACGTCATAAGTGTTTTGAAACTTCAATAGTTCACGTGACTTTGGCAGTTTGATACACGCTTCAAACCGCTGATTCGAAACAAAAGATTCGTAAAGCTTCGAAGCTTCATGAAGCAGTGTTTTGAAATCGCCCATCACTAGATATTGTTGAATAAAGTCGTTATTTGTTTTTTTTGCTGCACAAAAAGTATTCTCGTCGCTTCATAACATTAAGGTTGAACCACTGTAGTCACATGAACTGTTTTAAATATGTTTAAATAAGTAAATTAACTTGCTGTCAATGGAGGCCTCACTGAGCCGTCGGATTTTATCAAAAATGTCTTAATTTCTTTGTTCTGAAGAGGAACAAAGGTCTTACGGGTGTGGAACGACATTAGGGTGAGTAATTAATGACAGAAATTTTAATTTTACTTTATCCTTCTGATTGTAGATTGTGCCCAAAAAAATGATCTCTGTATTTTCATATTTCCCATTCCTTTCCTATGGAAGACCACATGTGTCACTATTTTTTAAGAACATTTAGGCCCAGTTTCACAGACAGGGCTTAGATTAAGCCAGGATTAGGCCTTAGCTCAGTTAGGACATTCAATTAGCTTTTATAAACGTGCCTTAGCAAAAAACATTACTGGTGTGCATCTTGAGACAATGGCACTGACATATTTTAAGATAAGTCAGTGCAAGTTGCTTTCAGTTAAAACAGCACAAACATGCATCGGCTTAAGCCTTGTCTGTGAAACAGGGGGTTAGGCTTTTCTAATCACGTCCACATTTTTGTGTGCGTAAGTTCATATAGCAAGTGCCACAAATGTTACCTACTGGTATGTTGTACCATTCCAATGAAGTAATTGCCTTTTTTATTCAAAATGTAACATCTAAAATAACTGAAGACCAGCAGAGGGTTTAAGTTGATATAAGTTTTTGTTATTACTCCCTCTTCTGGGCTTTAGAAGAGCAACCTCTAAGCAATAACATTTTCTTCTGGAATTGTTGACATACATATGAGAGTGGATTGCATAGCACAGATAATTTCATACGGAAAAAAAAATTGATGGGAAAGGAGTTCATATTGACTTTAAATCACAGACTTTTGTGTCTTGGCAAATCTGGCTACTTTTTCTTTGAGAATTTGTGGTTATTGTTCTGTTTAGTTCATACAGGGGTGAGGAAAAGGAGGATGAGCTTTAGATTAGACTGCAGGAATTCTTGAGATTCATATTTAATTACTAGAGCTTATGTGTCTTCATCCCCAACACACCTCAGGCATGTGTGTGTGTTTGCTCCATAAAAAGCTTTCAATGCATACTCTTTTATAATAACACAACAGGATATTCAAGATCATCCTTTGTGCATTTAAATATAAACTATGTGGCATATATGTGATTCACAGTGACTTAATCTTCAGCCCATTCATGACACCTTCACCTGACGTGATAAACTGTGTGTGTTGTGTTTCGTGTATTGTGTACATGTTCTGGCTGTATGTTGTCGTGCCGGTACATGTTTAACAGTGTGGCAGGTGAAACCAGTCCGTCCTCATTTGTAACGGATCTCAGGTGTGTGTGTTTAGTGAATGAGAGGGAAATGTCTCACCGATGGCCAGCTGCCTGCCCCTCTTGCACACACACTGGAGGCCTGCCTGTTGGGTGAGATTTTCCACGGATGTGTGTGTGTGTGTGTGTGTTAGTGTCAATATGTGACCTGATAGATGATATGTTTCTGTGCATGTCTTGTGTTGTGTTGGTGTGATTGTGTGCGTGTTGTTTTATAGCAGCTGTTTTAGTCTGGCCTCTGAGAGCAGCTGCAGTGAGGTGTCTGGCACCCTGTATTTTTGTCTGCCATTCTGGGTTTTCTCTCAGTTTTTTGGTTTTTCTTTCTCATAGTGGTCATTCCTCCATTTGTGTGTGTGTGTTTTTTTTTAGTTAGAAGGAATATGTACTGTTTTTTTTTTTTTTTTTGTCCTTTTTAGACTTTTAGGCTCATTGTGTTTGCTAGCGGAGCTATTATTTTGCTCTTTCTCTGAGGGGACTTTTAGAGAGCAGGGGGTTTTTGCATTGCTCTGTTGATTCCTGTTTCGCACAGACACACACAGTCCAATGGTCTTTCAGAGCTGCTGGGGGCTCCGGTAGGTTTCAGCAGAGCTACAACATTTTGTTGGAATACATGGACTTTTTAGTACTGTCTAAGGCTTCAGAATTTTTTTTCCTTCATGTCTTTTGCTTGATGGGACAAAGAATTGAGTGAAAAAAGATGAAAATGAAATGGAAAGATTAGATAATACAGAAATCTGAGAGCTCAGAGGGGAAAAAAGGCAAAGATTTTGTGTGCCAGACGGTGATGAGGGCTGATGGGAGAGACTGCAGAGATGACTGTGATAAAGAAAGAGATGGAGCCAGAGGAATATAGACAGCAAGAAGAAAAGCAAGCCTTATGAAATCGCACACTTTGAGATATGCTATCTGAAGAAACCAAAAAATGGACTTCATTCGATGAGACTAAGGGGGCATAAAAAAAATACATAAATCGTACATTTAAAAAAAAATAAAAAAATACTTAGTAAGGTTAAATAGCCAGTAGGCTTTAGTTACATTGCAGCAAGGAAAACGATTTTATGAAAATGTGTAGCAGTTTGTATGAGAGGGCAGGACATTCTCATTCTAGCATCTGATTGGACAGAACTCTGCATAGTGCAGGATGAGTCATCAAGATTTACATCGAGTTTTCCTGAAGAAAAACCATGTAAATTTTAAATGTGCTAAAAGTGATTTTTATCCATTTTTAGTGGTAAACTAGCTTGAACATGGGCTCAAAACTAACAAACATGGACTAAAAGCCACAAAACTCTTATTTTGATTTCACGGGCATTTAAAAAGAGTAGAAATAGACGTATAAGAGTGTGATAAAGAATAACTGGTGAGCAGCAAACAGATACAGACAGGAAGGAGTGATAAAGAGAAAGATAACTGAATGAGTGAGAGAGAAAGAGAGAGAGAGAGAAGGAGACAGCAAGTGAAAGAAAAGCAGGAGGGCCGGCCCACTCATAGTGACAGAGAGCCAGAGTTTAGAGTTTGTCAGGAGATGACAGAGTGGAGAGAGAGAGAGAGACAGAGGGGAGCTAAATGGTTTAGAAAGTGAAGGAATAGAAGAAAAAAAGACTGAAGCAGAGTAAGAGGAGGAAAACTGGTGCGTAAAAAACTTGGATCTAATTAATTTTTCCATCCAGCAGCCGGCTTCCCTGGATCTACATCTTGCCAGCACTGCCACGTGCTCGCCACACACACACACACACACACACACATTTCAGGGACTGCCAGACAGGGGTATGTGGCTGCATCCTGGTTTGCTCTCATCTTTGGATATGCCTCTGTGGTTGTAACACTCGTCTGTGTGCGTGAGCATGGGAGGTGTGGAGCTCATCAATGTGATATGGAACTATCAGTTTAACTCCGGAATCCTTTAAGAAAGTTCACCAGCATGGATTAACAAAATATGAGGAGATTTGGGCATGTTCAACAGGAGCCACATCTGGAATTTCTCCTCTCTTTGGGAGAGGATGGACACATCTTTAACTTGACTTGTAGTTTTTTACCTTTCCCCATCTCCGGTTGTCCAATTCTTCATTTTTTTTCACATCAAAAGGTCTTATCGGTGGTTTTGTGAATGCGACTGGTCTTTTTGTGAGCCCTTGCACACTCCCGTGCGTGTTTATGTGTGATGTGGTCAGTGGGTCAGGTGCCGTTGGTGATGCCCACTGTGTGCCCGCGTGTAGAGGGTATGGAGTGGTGTTTTCAGGATGCGGTGGGGGTGGACTGCAGCTCTCCAGAGCCTCGCTGTATCTGGGTGGCGGTTTTACACGGGGATTCACCACAAATTAATGTTTCAAAAAATGACACTTCTGAAAGCACAAATGGCATCAGTGCCAGAAGAGCACTGCTGAGACGCTCACAAACCTGCAGGGTAAGCTGTTTTTATATATATTTATATATATATGTGTGTGTGTGTGTGTGTGTGTGTGTGTGCGTATAGAGAAAAAGAGAGACATATAGCCTGATGTAGTTATTAAAAGGCTTTTAAAAAAATTTTACTTTTATTTCTCACCAGAGTCAGAAATCGGCCAGGGTTTTGAGCAAAAATGCCGCTGAACGTGTCAAAAAAGCCAATAAATATTTAAAATATTGACAAAAAAGTTATTCTTAAGTTTTTTTTAAGTATTTGTGTTGTGCGTGTTTTGTTTTTTAATGTTTGGAAAATGTTTGCCTCATAAAGGCAAAAGAAGGTCAATTTCAGGGGACAGCGTTTTTATTGGCCCTTAAAATTGTTAATTCTGACACTATTTCTAACTTGCATTTGTGTTTTATCTGAGACTTTTAACCACAGAGATAGTATAGTGGGAGGTTAGATACACTAATTAGAAAGTAAAGGCACCAGATAAGGGGTTATAAAGACCCTTCGGGTGAATGTGTATGCTTGTGTGTGTGTGTTAAACTGAGTGGTTTTGCTTCAAGCACCTAGATTATAGGATATAGTTAGGGAATGTCTAGGTCTGTTGTGTAAATGGGAGTCTATTTGTGTCTGTGATTGTTCTGTCATGTGTTCACACACTTTAAGATATTTGTAAGACATATTCTCTGGAATAGTGTGGAATGGGATGGGATATTCTTCAGAACTTTGCATACAGACAGCTGTCGGCCAGACACACTCTCATATGAGACAGTAACCCAAACCAAACTCAACCGCTTTCAAATATGTGTGGTTGGGCTGCCTATTCAGTTGGATTAATTACTCCATATCCTCCTAAAAAAGCAAACTGTGCATCACCATGTTTGAACAACCATCATAATCGGTTCAGAGGTGAACCCTTCCATTCATTCCCGTTGAAAAAAGAAAAATGTCTCTAGAAAAACCTGATAATGAAGGCGAGGAGCCATGTTGTTTCAATTAGACCCGCCTGTATTTAAATGAAGCTGCCGGGTTTCATTCAGATTTACTGTAAGACTTAATGCTCCAGTTTCCTTCTTCAACTGTGTGTTTCTCTTGGGTTATTAGGCTGAAACAGAAGGTTGCCAGGTGGTGTCCTTTAGCAAGGCTGTGTTAAAATACACAAGCTCTGGCGGTGCATTGTAGGGTTACTGAACATTTTGTCAGGATGGACTCTAGATGATACACAGCACATTTTGTGTGAATCAGACCAATGACTTAGGACAAAAAAAGAAATTTCAAAATTTCTAAAATGTTAGAAGATCTAAACAGGAATTTTAATACTAGGCTTTGCATTATAATTAATGTGTAAACTTACTCTTTATAGTGCCATGTGTGGCCGATTGCCATAACATTTGGTACACAGCCTTGTTATAACAATCTGCATATGCATACCAGATTTCATAATGATCAACCATTTGCATTTGAAATAATTGACTTCTGAATTGATTTTTGTTTTATCGATTTATCCAGAAAATGTTAACATTTTAGTATGAGTATGTTAGAATTTGTAGCAAAGAAACTTTTAACAGTAAATTTTAATTTCCTCGATCGAACAGTTGCAGAGTCATGAGTACTTTTTCGGTTATAGTGCCCCCTATTGGTAGAATTTGACTACATTGAACTAAATAATAAGAATGTCAGTGCAAATACCTTTGGTGCTCGGACCCCTAATAAGTAAGTAGTCAGTTTTCAGACATGACCTTAAGTGACTTACCATAGACTTAAGGACAATCGCCCTGGATTAACCTGGGTTTAGATGACTTGCTCGAGGGCACAACGGTGAAAGCTAATGTATCAGTTTTAAACCTACAACCTTTCAGTCACCAGTTCAAATGTTTAACCACTATGCCATACCACTCCAGCAATTAGCTGATTGTAAGCAGTGTTGCTATCGTTAGCTAAAACTATTATTTTATGAAATAAAGCTGAAATAAAATAAAATATAAATGTTAGATAAAAACTTTTAAAAAAAATCCATGCTCATGATATCCATCAAAATAATGTCTATTTAGTACATTATATGGTCATCTTATGGTTACAAGCATCTAGAGTGTAAAAATGTCTATTTGATATATTAAAATCATGTTGATGTTCAAGTCACCCTGCTGGATACAAGTACATTCATTCATATTCCCTGCAGTTCTGTTTATTTTTTTTACTCCTGGTTTCAAACATTGCTGTAAAGGTGGAAAACCCTGTTTAACGGAGCTCCAGCGGAACTGAAAGAGCTGACAGACAGGTTTAAACTCACACATACACACACCTCTTCTCAGTCATGTGTGTGTGTTGCAGTCATAGGGCAGGGTGTCAGGGATTAAACACTCAACATTAATTACGCTCAACTTTTCAGCAGGATCACCCACTCAGCTGTTTGGAGTGTATTGTTTCTGGCGACTGTCTGTGAGCTTGTGTATGTAAGCATAGCCTGCCAATAGAGGACTCGAGACATAATAAAACACTCATCAAATGAGGTATTTGAGAACATTTAGCTATATACATTCATAAGTCAATGTCCACATTACGTTTCCAATTTTCCCTGATTTATGACCAAATTACCCTGAATCAACACTAGAAACATGTCACCCCCAGAGAAAAATGTGTCGGGTGTGTGTTAACCCATCATCAGCTGGTCATAAACTATGACCTCAGCCCAACTTCTCGCCTGAATGAATGTTGGATGTTAAGCAGAAGTCATCAGGGTACATTAGTAGTGCACAACACTATGATTTTAACAGGTGAAGCAGACAGTTTGATATTTTCATTTATGAATTTACCTGATGTTTGGTTGTATAGACAAACAAATATAATATAAGAGTTCTCTTTGTCATAAGATATTACTACTTGACTTCAGAGAATATATCCTGAATTGATTTGATTTTGTTTTTGTTATAAGCATAAGTCTAACAAAATTTAGTAAAGTTTATGTATAACACAAAATCAAAAACAATTTCCAATGGTCTGTAAAAAGTAAACTTAATTCAAGATATATTCCCTAAAAACAAGCTATTATTTTTTTATTTTGTACCTAATATCTTAAATTGTGTTGATTCTCAAGTGCAATGCATATTTTTACTGGAAAATTGGACAAAAAAAAAAAAATATATATATATATATATATATATATATTTAAAGGACATCATTGAATCTTTGTACATTTTCTGGCTTGCAATATGTCAGTGAACTCAAAAGCTTTAATGGGAATGTACTTGTTCTTGGAGAACTTGGAGAACTCTTTTACGTCTCTCTGACGTAAAAGAGATGACTTGTTTGATTGTAGTACTTGGTTTCCCCGGAGAATACATTTCCAATCCATTAGAAAGTTAGTGATGAAGAAACACATGACAAAAACAGAATGTTGAGGAAAAGTTTAATGCTTTAAATGGATGGACAATACTGGACATAAGGAGATGTGTGCATGTGTTTGTGTGTACACTTTTGTGTTTTTGGGGGGGTAATAACAGGGTTTGGTATTCTCAGTGCCGGGAGGAACCTTGTGGTCGAAACCTGCGTGTTGGAGCTTGTTGGAGACGGAGCTCTCCGTCTCTTTCTCTTTCTAAAGCTAGCCTCTCCGTCATTGTCTGAACATGTCCTGGCTTAACGGTAAATGTTATGGAATTCACACATGCCCCTGTACATTCATCCTGTCACTTACACAGCCTTATTGTGTCTTTCACTTTTATTTGTCTTTCTAATCCATTGAGCAGGCCCACGCGCGCATGAATTCTGCCGAAAGCTCTGAAGAATTTGAGTGGAGAAAGAGTCTTAATATCTTTACAATATATATGCAAATTAGCTCTTATTTTAAGAATGTTTAAATATTTTCAAACTCTTGTGTGTTCGTTTATTAAATGTTTTAGCTAATTTGATTTGTTTTCAGTCATCAATAAGACACCTCAGCCCTGTTTAATGTGGAGTGATTAGATCCGTTCTACAGATTTTTCCAAAAAAAATCACTGCAGAATATTAGTCAAATGTCTTTTCACTTCTCTTTCTTTCTCAAAATAGTATTCACTCAATATAAATTGGGTGGTTCCAAACCTGTATGACTTTCTTCCATAAATCAGTAGTAGGAATAAGAAGTTTAGCAGAATGTTCTTGCTGCTCTTTTCCATATAACGAAACTGGATGAAGCGGATTGAAAATAAGGTCTGTATTCACTGAACATCTTGACCAAAAAATATGGCCACCATCCTTATTCATTGTATGGAAAAGAACAGTTTGAACATTTTGCCTGATATCGCCTTTTTTGTTTCACAGAGAAAGTTCAGCTTTTGAAAGACATGAAGGTGACTAAATGATGGCAGAATGTTCATTTCCTGGTGAACTATCCCTTTAATAAAGGAAAAGCAAATTAAATGAAAACATTACATCATTCCACACAATATGCGGGACTGTTTAAAAAGGAGCATCACCATTTGTCTATATGTGTGTGTTCATGCGTGCAAGTTGGTAATAATGCAAGTGAAAGAGAGAAGGTTCAGACATAAGCCCAGCCAAATGAAAACAGCGTGTGAGACAGAAATAGAGTGAGAAACAGAGGGGGTGAGGCTGCGGTCGGTGTCAGGACCGCTGGATTATAGAGTAGGACTTCTGCTGAGTGCAGAGAGATGTGAGGAGTAACGGGAGGTGAAGAGGAGAGATTTGAGAAGTACATTTCTGCTTTGTATAAAATGAGATGGTGGCAACAACAACAACAACAACAAAAAAATCCCCTTCTGTTTATATATATATATATATATATATATATATATATGTATATGGTGACTGGCACCATCCTGCCCTAACCAGATACTTCCTGTTATAGTGAAACCACAGGGCTGGTGAGGCTGTTGATTTTAGGTTGAAGAGAAAAGAGTTATTTTCTTGCAAAATTAGGGGAATGATGTCACCTTTTAAATAAAACTCCACCAAATGCCTTTGCCTGTTTTGTCCCAGTAATAAGGGGACAAAACAGACAAACTCTTTTTATTATTTATTTATTTATTATTTTATTTTATTTTATTTCTGTAGAGATCCTTGGCCTTTGTTCCTACTATCTAATAAGAAACGTTCCTGTTAGCGGCCTCTAAAAATTCCTAAGAGAATGTTGGCATCGCAAAAATGACATCATGGTTCCCAAATGTGAAATGTTTCCCTTGCCCTCCCCCTTTTAGTTACTTTTCCTCACGTACCCACGTCTTGTTTGCACAGGTGGCGTAAGTAGACTGACAGATCCAAAACAGTTGGGATGGTCATTTGGAACAATATGGTGTTATTTCTAGCAATTATCTGCCAAGAGTATTCACCAATTATCCCATTAAAAGTGATGTGTTCATCAACACAGATGCATTTCATTTCCATTCATGCGTTCAGCAGACATTTTTATCCAAAGCGACTTACATTGCATTCAAGGTGTACATTTACATTTTATCAGTTCTTGCTTTCCCTGGGAATCAAACCCATGACTTAGCTGCAGGAGAGCTTTTGCATTAGATACAATGCATAAAAAGCATTTGTATTAACTACAGTGTTCTATGTGACATGTAATCCCAATGGAATGTTGGACTAAGTAACTACACGAATCAATGGCGAATGTCTAATTTCAAATATCTATCTGTGTTTCCTCCAGGCAAAGGGGCGGAGAGATGGGATCTCTTCATCCAGTGAGAACCCTCGGCCGGTGGTCAGGAGCGGGGCAGATGGGCTGGGCATGTCCTGGCAAGGTCCACGTACACTGGTGCTCCATAAGAACTCTCAGGGCTTTGGCTTCACGCTACGTCACTTCATCGTTTACCCGCCAGAGTCTGCCCTGCACACCAGTTTCAAGGTAAGGATGCCTGCTATCACAAATCGAGCCCTGAGTCATTCAACAACTGAAATAAAACATCCAGTAAGATACAAACTCAACAAACTGTCCCTATCTCTTAACGACAAAGAGTAAAGGATAGTTCACCCAAAATTGAAAATTACCCCATAATTTACTCACCCTCAAGCCTGTATATGAATTTCTTCTTTCAGCCAAACACAATCGGAGATACATTAAAAAAGATCCTGGCTCTTCCAAGCTTTATAATGGGAGTGAATGGTGCCATTTTTTAAGCCCAAAAAAGCACATCCATCCTTCATAAAAGTAGTCCATATGGCTCCAGGGCGTTAATAAAGGCCTTCTGAAGCGAAGCAATGCTTTTTTGTTAGAAAAATATCCATAAATATAACTTTATAAACTGTAATCCCTATCTTCCATTAACGGCCGTCCGCGCGTTCATGAGAGAGTCGAGTTCCAGCGTATGATATAGGCGTAGCGTACGCTTAGAGTTCATGCTTCTCGCGGTTAAAAAAAAATATGGCTGGGCAACAAGCTCTTCCTCTGACATTTCTCTTTAAAACTTCTCGTTTTAGACTTCTAATTCATGACCGGTGTTTTGTTTTGTTCTATAATCTGCGCTTCCGCGTTTGTCAATATGTCTTGCGTCGGGTCAGAGGTCACTCTTCGACCGGAACTAGACTCGCGTATGGTCGTTACCGGAATCCAGTTATTATAGTTTATAAAGTTATAAATATGGATATTTGTCTTACAAAAATGCATCACTTTGCTTCAGAAAGCCTTTATTAACCCCCTGGAGGCGTATGGATTGCTTTTATGATGGATGGATGTGCTGTTTTGGGCTTAAAAAAAATGGCACCATTCACTCCCATTTTAAAGCTTGGAAGAGCCAGGATAAGTTTTAATATAACTCCGACTGTGTTTGGCTGCAAGAAGAAAGACATATACACCTAGGATGGCTTGAGGATGAGTAAATTATGGGATAATTTTCATTTTGTGAATATGAATAGGTGCAATTATTAACTTTTTAGTTATTTTGTTTTTCATTTATCAAGAGCCATTTTACCTGATCTGACCCTTCACAATTACATTGTTGATGTAACCCTAATATATTTAGTCAGCCTGATTCAGTCAGACTTCAATAAAAAACGCTTTTCCATCACGCTTTTCCACAAATTACATTATAAAATATATTAAAATAGAAAACAGTTTTTTTTAAATTGTGATAATATTTTGCAATATTCACAATTTTTACTGTATTTTTTATCAAATAAATGCAGAGACTGCATTGTAAAATCTTAACAACCCCAAACTTTTGATCGGTAGTGTACATTACTGAGAGCGGGCTATAGCGTGTACATGATGATGGAGAAACAAAGCCCCATTATGATTGGTCTATACGACATCTCTTCTCTGAGCAGCTGCTGTTTGCTTTTCTTAGTCAAAAGGCCTATTTTGTGTCACTCCGAGCTGGGCTGGGCCGTACCAGGGCTGCTGGGACAATGTGTTCTGGTCCATTCTGTTCTTCACTGTTCCCAGTGTCCACATGGTCACATGACTATGTGACTCTCTCCATCTGTCACCCCACCAGCTCCAAGATAATGTACACGTGGACTTTCATTTTGATCTGTGGGTTGGACGTTGATTATAAATCTTAAAGTTGTGGTCACTGTCCGTCACTCCCTACCCATCTGTTTGCCCCTCTGTCTGTCTTTCTCCCGGCACGGCAAAGCCTCAGTATTGTGTTAGTTTGTTAGGAATGAGCCCAGTCAGCGCAGACTAAACATTGGGCTGCCCACTTCAAACTGCCTGATCAGCGTTGCACGTGTGTGTGATTTGAGCCTCTGGTTTGCAGTCTGGTTATTTTGTGAGGGTGGTGCATGTGTGTAATCTAAACTGTGTCTGTTGTAAATAAAGATGCACAGTGAATATTATGAATACTATATCATTGCCAGCACAGACGGAAAGATTAATGTCATTGCGGCTCTTCTTGCGGAGGTGTGTTTATATATGTTTGTGGCTAAAAGCAGCAAATTCACTCCTAGAGTGGTCCATTTTCCCAGTGCTGACCTCTAGTGCTTAGACAGAGACAGTGCTCATATCACACATCTAATAATGTAGATGTGCAGTGAAGTCATTTCCTGTTTTTGTTCTTTATAGGTGTCTATGATGCATAACTGATTGATAACTATTGATGTTACACACCAAAGACATTAAAGGGATAGTCACTCAAAAATGAAAGTTTTCATTATTTACTCACCCTTATATTGTTCCAAACCTGTATGAATTTCTTCTCATGTAACACAAAAGAATTATTGAACAATATCTTTCCCACTCTTTTCAATATAATGAACGTGAATGAGGACAAAATGACAAATAAGCAGCGTAAAAATATGATATAGTGGTCCATATGACTTGCGCATAACAACAACAATAATAATAATAACAGCTTTTTAGTTTAATAGCTTGTCTATTTTTGAAGCTTTAAAATCTCAGTCCTCATCCTCATCATTGATCAACTGCATGGAAAAATGAGTCAGTAACCAGTATATTTGTCTTCCAAGGCAGAAAGAAAGTCGTTTTGTTTTTAAAAGTGACATGAGGATGAGTAAAAAAATGACAGAATTTACATTTTTGGGTGAAACTGAAATTTTAAAAAGCTTGATGAGAACTATTTGTTAAATACTCCAAGACTCCACTGTCACTTCTATTATATGATTACTTTAAGTACTTATTACAGAGGATAATAACTCACTTAAGTATTGTGTATTCTGTGAATGACTATTAAATCATTTAAGTTTAAGGCCAACTAGTTATTTTACAATGATCTAACTCTCCTCTTATTGTTTCCTGTTAGGATGAAGAGAACGGGAATGGAAAGGGTGAGTCTTTCTTTTATGTTTCTGTGTTCTGTGTTGTCTTATTCACATCATGTGAATTGCAGTCATTTCCAGTAATTTCTTACAATTTGAAGATGATTTGTCACTCATCTGAGTTGACTGAACTTCACGTGACTTGATGAACACTTTGTTTTTCTCATTTTTCTGTTTCTTCCTCTTACCTACATTATCATCCTGTGGTTGTCTTTTATTTCTCAGTGACTTATCTGAGATCAGTTTGTGACAATTTAGTGTCACATGGTCAATGATCAAATTTTTTTTTTTTTTTTTTTGTTGCATGGCGCCCCCTAGAGTAAGTTTCCATTGATGCACACTCAAGGTGCCCATCTGCATTCAAATCAGTCTGGTTTAAGCAGGGTTACAGGAAGGAGCACAATTGATATGAGATATATACCATATAATTTGCAAGTCATGTCATATGAAAAATGTTTCCTTATTTCCATATTAAACAAAACAGATATCCTGTCGCAGTACTATATATCAATGTACTTGTACATGGAAACACATGCAAAAAATTAAATGCTTGTCCAGATCTCCAGTGAGAAAGTTTACTGTTGGTTTTGATGTCCTATGACACTTTACATATTGTAATAATGCCATAACACTGGTCTGGATCCCATGCAACTTTAAGGCATCTAAAATCCAACATACTCACCCATAGAGCTGCACGATTCTGGATAAATTGAGAATCACAATTTTTTTTTGTTTAAAATGGAGATCATGAATCTCCCAAAATTCTGAATAGATAACTAAACAAAATAAATAACATGTAATTTACTAGAGTTTCTGACAAAATGTTAATTGCTGCAGTCTATTTGATTGAATGAATGATTTAATGACTTGTTTCATTAAGTGTGTTCAACCTGATGCGGCGCTGCGCATACCGATCGGTGTATGAAAGTACCACGAGAGTAATTAGAGAGCAGTTGAACACACCTTTTACTGGATTAATCAGCGTTTTTGAACTAGTATCTTGAATGAATGATTCAGTTCTATTTTGATTGCTACCGTAGACATCATTGTTTATATCCGAACTATAAACTTTTACCCCTGTACTTCTGCAATAATTTGAATTATTGTAACAGAAATAATGATACTGTGGTTGAAAAGACTATTTGTAAAGCTGTTTCATAACTACAGGGTTTCCGTGGGGCATTAAAAAGCATTAAAAGTCATTAAATGGATTTTGCGAAAATTAAGGCCTTAAAAGGCATTAAAAGTCATTAAATTTAATTCCTACAGGCATTAATTTTTTTTAGATAGTTTTGAAGAAAAATAATAATACCGGTTTATTTTGAATATAGCCTTCACAATTAATAACTTTGATTTTTTGTTGCAAAATATGAACATTGGTGTGATACACACGAGGAACCAGTTTGGTAATTGCCTCCGGCCGGTGCAAAATTGCCATAACACTGCTTTGGACAGCGGCCCAAGCAGACTCTCCAGTACTTCCGCACAAACATGAGATCTTGCTTTCCTGCTGCAGGCGCACCTCTATCTGCATCTGCTTTGTTCATTTATTATATTTAGTGCAAGTGGCGATCGATAGTGGATAATAATAGGTTATATAATGTATATTTTACTGACATAACAGGAGAAAGCGAAACAAATGAGCGCAGCACACACAAGAACTCGGTTAAATGCTGCTGTAAAAATTGAAAATGTGGAGTTTTTATATTTATAACACGATACAGTTAAGCAACATCACACGACCAAGAGTGCTGTCTTCCTGAATACCATCATGATTGTAAACGTGACACTGATTTTATGCAACAGTTAATAAACAAGTAGTTAATATTAAGTCACTTACATTTTAGAAGGAATATTGACTGTTTTTGTTCTGTTTCAGCAGCGAAAATAGTTCCAAATAAACATCACAGCAGAACCATAGCGCATTTCGCAGCAACACTCAACCGTGTTTTCGTGTTTTTGAGTGATTCAGCGTTTTGAACGAATCGGTTGAGTCAATGATTCAGTGACCCATTCATAAACAGCTGCCTCATTCTTGAATCATTTGAATGAATGACTCACTTATTAAGACGGTCACTTGCCGCCACCTACTGGCGGGTTACTATCATTTTCACCCCAACATTTCTTATTTGTATTTGCAAAAAAAAATTTAAAACAATCTCATAACATTATTTAATGCAGTTGTAATTTTTTTTATTGTAAATGATTTAATTTGATTGGTAACAGCCAGTGTGTTATTACTCTAAATATCACAAATATGCAGATTTAAATGTCAAAACTGCAATATTCTGAAAGAATATTCAGAATAAAGAATATTCTGAATGAAAGAATATTGCTTCAGAATAAATTTATATTTACACCACACAAAAAAACTATTTTTTTTCCAGACAAGCAACTTTTTTACAAGTGAATGACAGATTTACTTCTCCATAGGACAAGCACATGACAAGGCTTAATGTCGAGCCCTGCATGTAGTCTTAATGGGCCGCGTTTCACTCACTATTTCATATTGTCTGACAACAGAAAGAAAAATAAATAGATTAAATAGTTTTATTGGGATTTTGGCTACATAAAAATACATTATGTAAGCACAAAGAGTAGCAGCAGAGAAGCAAACAAATGTAAAGGGCTGCTGACACTTGGCAGAATGCGAATGCAACTTAATGACACAATGTATATTCTAATTACCATATGACATCATCTATCGACTTTTAACGAATATATATATATGTATATATATGGCATTAAAAATAAAAAAATTGGCATTAAAAAGCATTAAATTAGATTTGATGAAACCTGCAGAAACCCTGAACTATACGTGACAACTGCTCTCTCGGGTCAGATTTGAATGTTTCGATGTGATCATATTTGTCAAAGGTTTAACAGACATAACTGAATCACTGACATTTAGGAATAAGATCACGTGGGTGTTTGAATCGATATCGCGATCTTTTAACGATTAATCGCGCGGCACTACTCACAGTGGCGTGTTTAGGTTATTGGGGGCCCTAAGCAAATCTCCGGGAGGGGGCCCCGTGATCACGTTCCCGGGGGTTTATCAGCTGGCAATTTTCTATGCACGTTTAAGAGTGCAGGTTGCAACAATAATGGAAAGATTAGGCTTATCAGTGTGTCAAAATGTCACCCTGTTTGGACTTTGTTTTCTGTTTTGCATCATTTCCTGCCAGTCTGTCATCATAGTTATGCATTTTGATTCACAAGCTTGCAATTCGATTCAGCATCAGTTATTTTGGATATACTGTATATCAGGTACAGTAGGCTACATGGCAAATTTTCTCAAGAAAAAAAAAATCTCTCACATAATGCTGTAAAATATACATGGATCAGATGGTACTACATTAATATTGTAAGTTAAAATGAACGTATTTGTATACAAACTTAAATTACACTTAAGGAAATGTTTATAATAATAAAGTTATAATAGGCCTACTAACTTAAAAATAATTTCTACTCTAATTTGTTTTTTGAAATATAAACATTTAAATGGTGACTGTCAACTTGATGGATTTTTTCAAACATGCATTATATATTAAAGAACATTAAAAATTATAATTAATATGTTATATGGTGCATATATTTAGCTAAATGCTCCTCTCTAGAGTTCATTTTTCTAGCTGAGTAACGAATTTATGGTCATGATGAATATGTTTGTTCTGAGGTAAATGTGACGTTACGTTTGTTCATTATAAGATATTTTATTAACGTCTTTCCGTGGTTGAAACAATGATTGAGCGCGATTACACAAGATATGATATGGATGTCGGTAAGTTGTTCTGTATCTTTTAACATACCTTTAGTTCATTCATGTTTATTTCGCGCTGCTGTAACTGGTATTAAAGTCCCCCTGAAGTTTTTTAGCTCTTATTATGAATATGTTAGCCTTAAGGTTATGAATAAGCTGGTGTGTTCCAAAACAATGACAAAATTCACATTTAGGAGATTCAAGGAGATTCACATAAGCATTCAAATCTTACAGTCTCTCTCTTCCTTTAAAATGGATCACGGATTTTCATGACATCACATCGCACTTCAGTTCTCGTCAAATCTTCTGTCCAATCAAATGCTCTCTAGAATCTGAAGTCCCACCCCCTCCTACACTCTTACAGACGCTAAAGTTGCGGCTGAAATCGGTCATTTGCTCACATATTTACTAGTTTCTACATGGTGAATGGCACGTAGTGCACTGTATAGAGAATAGGGAATGAGTCAGACAGTGTAAATAAGCTTTCCTTTGACGTGAATGAAGTCCGTTTTCACGTTAGTGTCGCATGAACCGGCACAACGCGAGCAGTCTGCTCTGGTCCAGAGACATGAGAGCACAGAGCAGATCATATGCGCGAGTCGGCTCAGACCACAAAATTCAGATCAGTTCACGTGCACGTCAGGCTGCCGCTTCTCTAGAACTGAGGCGTTACAGCGATCTGTCAGGACACATTAAAAAGCGCCAAATCCGTATCCTCAAGCTTTTTAAAGCGGGTATATGCAAATCCTTGACCTTTATAGTGGGTATACGGCATATACCTGCGTATCACGTAGACTACACCACCGCGGGGCCCCACGCAATTGCATGTTTTGCGTGGTGGGTAAACGCTACTGACTACTCACCCATATAGAGGTGCACAAAACACACACGCACACACACACACATGCATCTACACACTTTCCACACACACACTGTAGCTTCAGATCATAGAGATTTGTGAAATGAAAGCTGCTTTTGACAGATAATCTGATGAAATAAGACAGGTATTGATGCCTCACAGTTTCTAGATCAGTTTTGCATTACTACCTCAACCTGTTTGTTGACTGTTACAGTCTGTCCTCATCTTATCATGTCATCATGAGACACTGGCATCAGTATGAGCAAAACACATTCCTCAGTGCCAATCTAAACATCTGTGAATGTGTGTGTCTCTGTACAGGGAGGTCCACAGTGAAGTCCACTAGTGAAATAGATTTATTTTTTTCCCTAATCTTTATTTAGTTTTCAAATAAGGCAAACACAACACACAATGCCCAAAAAAGGAAACAACAGTACAGTGAATTTAAATTAACAAAAGTAAGTAAAAACAAAATAATGTAAATGAGTGTCAAATACAAATATCCCTAATAATTAAAGTACTATAAGGGTAGTTGAATCAAAAGGTCACAGTGGTTACATCCTAAAAGAAATAATAATAATATTAATAATAATACAAAAATACAATGCAATGCAAAAAAGGTATGAGGCAATCATATTCTATAAATCTAGTTTGTCATTACTGATAAATCTTATATTCCATTTCAGCCAAACATCAAATGTTACAATGAACAGTGTCCAGTTTTCACCTCTGGAGGATCAAGCTTTTTGCTAGAACCATATACATGAAGATGTAGAAATGCATTCATTGTTATTAAGAATTATTCTTATTAAAATCACTAGAGAAGTGAAGATTATTGTATTTTGTTTTTTTTTCTAATCTCATACAGATTTTTTTCCCCATTAAAAACTGTATTAAAAGCATGATGAAAAATGAATATGAATTACATAATGTCGCAGTATTTGGTTTGTTCGTCTTTCTGACAGCAGCACTCAAGCTGCGTGAACTCCACAAGTTTGTCAGACCTGATGATCATGTTCTCCAGCATGATTTGAGATGGTTGAAAGAGTATCTTGCTCTTCAATGGAAGAACATCTGACTGTCTATACGAAGAGTCACATGATCAATCTCATTAATTTAACCTAGAAATATTCAGAATCTGAAATATTTGTACTCATTTTACATCATAATTAAAAAATTTTTACAAAATCTTTGCTCATTTTCAGGTTTAAATTAGATTTTGAATCCCAGAGTTTTTTACATGGTCTAATATATTTGGACCGACTATATTTTGTCTTCTGTTTTTGTACAAACTATGAATTTCCTATGTACTATGTATTTGTCTATGGTTGTGAACAGGGTTGTGTTTGTGTGTTTCATGCAGGGCTCCATCGGAGTTGTCTGGAGCCCATGGACACCATCTTCGTTAAGAATGTGAGGGAGAAAGGCCCCGCCCACCAGGCTGGCTTGTGTACAGGTAAAAGAGAGAAGAAAATTGTGTGTGCAGCAGGAATGATGTGTTCACACAAACCACATGACATCAAACTAATGGCCCGAGACAAATGTTTGGTGTGAAAATTCGGTGCAATAAACATTTTCATTTCAATAAATGGCTGTTAATGTGTCTGTTCAGACTGATACAAACATTTTCATCCCTAATTGCACTATAAAGAAAGCCGGCCAACCAATAAGATCAACATTTTTGATCACATGCCCAGAGCCGCTGCTTATTTACTTAGTGATAGTTAATAACAGAGGAAGAATCCAGATCCTCTTTTGTCTCTGTTCTCTTGTATTTGATGTTGTTTGATAAATATCATAGCACGAAAATCTGAATGGCTGCTTGAAAACTTTTCTTCTCCATTACACGCAACTGGAATTTGCATTGTTTTTTTGTGTACCGGGGTAACCAGGGTATTTCTGCTTTTCTATAAGCACCATCTACTGTCAGAGAATGAATGCATTTTCTTTCAGCCCTCTGCCATTTTCACGCATTGGTCTGAATTTGTATTTTCATTCAGCCCGTCTGCCGTTTTTTTTTTTTTACGCACAGGTCTGAACAGACAAACCACATATGATAATCGGACTGAATTCGTGTTAGAGTGAACAGGCCTTGAGAGACTTTTTCAGTTTCACTGAAAGTCAACAAGGTGGTGCAAACCTCATATAACCCTGAAATTCAATGGAAAGTCAGGATAACTGTTGTTGACATTGTTTCAATCCTGAACACTTTTTAATCCACAGTTTACACATGTATGATTGTGTTTGTAGTGTAGTGTTGTTTGTAGTGTGTGTGCGAGTGGGTTTGTACACATGCCTTTGTGTGCGTAATGATTTTAGCTTTGATTATACCCACCCCGGTGCACTCTTGTGCGTACATATGTGATCTCTTGTTATGACTTGCCCACTTAACTTGATGATGGTCTGTTTCTTCTTTAAAGCCTGTCACAAATTTACAGGAATGTGTCTTATTATGTCACTATACACACACACATACACTTGGTCATGCTTCCTGTGAATAATGATGTCAGCTGACTGCCATGTTTGCCCACATTGCATTCAGACAAACTGAGAGAGTAAATCTGAACTTGAGAGAGAAACTGATACAGAGTGATATCTGTTGTGGAATATTGTCCTCTGTTGTGAAATGTGGTTTGTTATTCATGCAAAACACTTGACAGCATGACAGAAGGTGACTCATTATCTCTGTGTGTATGTGTGTGTGTGTTTACGAAAGACACATGGCTGCTTGCTGGTCAAGAAAAGGTCAATGAGGGCATGTTTTCCTTACCTGCTGTCCTTAAATTTTAACAATACAAGTTTGTAGTAGGTTTAGCATATTTGTTGCTATTATCTATTCTCCCATATACAATGATCTCTCACTGATAGATTAATATAGCCTTGATAATTTCAGACACATTATAATGTTTGAATTTATCACTAGGTCCAGATTTTGTTTGATATTTTATGTGATCATTTTGGTGTAAATTTAATGGAATTGATACAATTTGTTACGTGGAACTAATGGTAGTTAATCGCATAATCAGATAATACTCAAAGGGTGAGAACTATGTACATGATGAGTGATCCGATTCTGATGAAATCGAGTTTTCTGTGGAGCCCAGTGCACACATATTCTATGTCAACACAGGCAATGAATGCCACAGATCATGTTCTACCTCTGATTATTGTATTTTAATATGATTGGTTATGACTGGATAGGAGGCTCGGCCTCCATTGACTCCTCCGACAGACCGCCGCTGGTTGAGTTGATCCCATAACCTAACCCTGACATGAACCTAAAACACACCAGCCATCTAAGGAAAACAGAGTGAACACATGGAATGAGTCTACTTAATCTTTATTATTCAAACAGACTGCACACTCTCTCTATGTAAAGAAAGTTTGCTTTAAAAATAAACTTTAAAAACACTAAACCCAATTATAAAACTACTAATAAATTAATGCTTAAGGCAAGAAAAAAGAATAGTTTTATACTTTTGTGTGGATGACACTAATAGCAAAATACAGTATTGTTCAAAAGTTTGGGGTCGGGAAGATTTTTAATATGTTTTTGAAAGAAGTCTCTTATGCTCAACTAGGCTGCATTTATTTGATCAAAAATACAGTAAAAACAGTAATATTGTGAAATATGAGTCAGTTTAAAATGTCAAAGCTGAATTTTCAGCATCATTACTCATCATTACATCATTACAGTCTTCAGTGTCACATGATCCTTCAGAAAATCATTCTAATATGCTGATTTGATGCTCAAAAAATATTTCCTATTATTATCAGTGATGAAAACAGTTGTGCTGCTTAATATTTTTGTGGAAACAGTGATATATTTTTTCAGGATTCTTTGATAAATAGAAAGTTCAAAAGAACAACATTTATTTTAAATACAAATCTTTTGCTGAATAAATCTGCTGAATTAATTTCCTAAAATAAAAACGTACTGACCCTAAACATTTGAACAGTAACGGATTTGCAAATTTGTGAGTAGTATTGATTGTTTTGCTTTTAAGTGACTTTAATAATATGTGACCCTGGACCACAAAACCAGTCATAAGGGTCAATTTTTTGAAATTGAGATTTATACATCATCTGAAAGCTGAATAAATAAACTTTCCATTGATGTATGGTTTGTTAGGATAGGACAGTATTTGTTAGGATATTTGGCCGAGATACAATATTTAAAATCTGTAATCTGAGGGTGCAAAAAAATCAAAATATTAAGAAAATCACCTTTAAAGTTGTCGAAATGAAGTCCTTAGCACTGCATATCCACTCACAAAAAAATACTGTGTGACTTATGACTGGTTTTGTGGTCCAGGGTCACATATTAATGTTTCTGCAAAATGACATCCAGTATGATACTGGCTAGGAAAACATTTCTGGTTTGTAAGGGGTACTTGAGCCTTATTGATGGGGCTGTGCACATTAGACAAAAACAAAAAAAGTTTGGGAAACCCTGCTTTAAATGTTTATCATATAAGTGTGTTTTTGTGTGTGTATTTGCAGGAGACAGGCTGGTTAAAGTGAATGGAGAGAGTGTGCTGGGTAAGACGTACTCACAAGTCATTGCACTGATTCAGAACAGGTGAGTTCCTCAAGTCAAACGGCATCAAATGATCCATTCAAAAATTAATTCCACTTTGTTGCATGAGCTAATGCAAATGAGGTTTTCTACAGATATCCAGAACGAGCCTGGGAAGTAAATACATATCATGATTTCTTGATCTACAACATTGTTTAAATTGTTGAGTTAAAAGTTAAACAAAAAAATCATAACTAAACATTTACACAGTCTTGTTCATGTGAAATTTTTGACATACTGCATGTTTTATGTAACAGAATGACCTCAGGCAGTGTTTGCTGTCTGGACCATTATGTGCATTACTTAGAAAGGTTACTGCTGATAATCGAACCAAATTGACCCCAATGTAAAGGGTGGCTTTGAACTCCACCCAAATCACAATCCAAAACTATTAATGGAGATGGATTAATGGAAACTATTAATGGTTTTCATGCTGTATATATTATACTTATTGAATCTCATGCTCTCTGGGTCTCTCTCACTTCTCTTTGCAGTGAGAGTGTACTGGAGCTCTCCATCATGCCAAAGGATGAGGACGTGCTGCAGCTGGTAAGTGTACGTTTGAGCATTTTTGACTTTTCTCATACACCCACTCATACCCATACGTTTACCTAACTGTCTTAAGAAGTGCATACCAGACATATTATTATATTATATTATATTATATTATATTATATTATATTATATTATATTATATTATATTCAGTGTTGGGAGTAATGCATTACAAGTAACTTGAGTTACGTAATCAGATTACTTTTTCAAGTAACTTGTAAAGTAATGCATTACTATTTCAGTTTACAACAAAATATCTCAGGTAATTTTTTAAAATAAGTAACGCAAGTTACTTTTTCACATTTATTGACTGACACCTCTCCTGTCACCATGTTGAGAGAAATAGGGTAAATGCCGAGGCGTTGTGTGCGCTGTGTGAACATGATGGTTATTGTAGTTCTAGACTAAATGTGAACATGCATTTACTTAACTCACTTGCACAAAACATTCAGTGTTCCTCAAAATGAATAAAAACAGTGAAATGCAATCTCAGAATTTTATGCAAACCTGTAATAATTAAATATATTAAATTACACAAATATACTTTATGTATTTAATCTCACTTTATTAAGCAATGTCTTTGCTGCTGACCTTTAGTGATCCAATTCAACCATACTAATAAGCAAAAAATACTTTAGATTTAGAAATAATAATGTTGAACTTCCTTCTTTTGTATTCTATTCTTCTTTAATCCAGAATGGCAGCACAGCTGAAAGGTTTTTTTGAGCTGTGTCCTCTACTGTACAGGCGTAAATATGCATTTCCTTCAGCCTGAGGCTTATTTATTTATTTATTTATTGTTTAGTTATTTCACAAAAAAAACAAACAAGCAAGCCCAGCCCAGGTGAGAAAAAGTAATGCAAAAGTAATGTAACACATTACTTTTCATTAAAAAGTAACTAACGCAATTAGTTACTTTTTTAGGGAGTAACGCAATATTGTAATGCATTACTTTTAAAAGTAACTTTCCCCAACACTGATTATTATATTATATTATATTATATTATATTATATTATATTATATTATTACATAGCTAAATTATATAAATGTAATTATTTTAACACTTTAATACTTTTTATTTTTCTTGTTTTAAGCATACATCATTACATTTTATTTCATTTATGCTTAATCTATTTAATATGTCTTTTGCAACTTTGGTTAAGTAAATGTATCTTGTTTTAAGGATGTTTTATTGTATTTTTACTGGAAAACAAGGCAAAAATAATGATTAAGAAAATGTTTTGTGACGTGAACATTTTGGATTTTTAAAGTATAGAATTTAGGTAACGTCTTGGTCTAATTTCATTTCCAAAGAATAGCTAGTAAACCCACAACCTTAAAGGTGTGTTCACATTTCCCACACTTTTAAATAGATGCAGAAACATAGGTTTTACAATTCTAATATTTTTCAGTCGTCATAATAGAGCAATGTGTGAGTCAGTAGTCTGCTTCAGCAGAATCTTTGAAGCATTTCCATGCAAGAACTCAAACATCAGTTATGTCGTAAGCATGTATACAGTCATATGATTGAACACACACAAATACTCACAAACATGTATGCATTCTTACACACAGCGCTCAAACATTCCCACTCGCATATTTTCTTCAGTGCACAAATTACCCAGTTGCTTACAAGATTGGACATGCAACTCACCAAAGGCAAAGGGAAACCTTTACACATGTGTGTGACATACAAACACATGCTTTATACACACTTCAATAAATCTCTGTACTAGGGCACTCATACTAGACAAATTATGCATATAGCCTCCCAAGAGACACTGCTCCTCTTTACTCCACTATTCTTCCCTCCGTGTCTTTCTTTCCTTCTCTCTGTCCTTCTACACACCCCTCCTTACACCCGCATCAGCTACATTCCAGAGATGACATCATCAGATATGTGGCCCCTCCCACACTCCCACAGGGTGGAGAGACGGTGAGAGAGGGAGAAAGAGAGGGAGAGAGAGGGAGAGAGAGAGAGAGAGAGAGAGAGAGAGAGAGAGAAAGGAGGGAGTTCAAGAGCATTGGTTTGGGTAGGGCTCACCATAGGCAGAAAGAGAAAAAGAGATACCGAGAATAACAGAGAGACGTGACAACGAGACATGAACTTGAGAAAGCACAAATCAGGACATAAGAGGTAAATTTAAGCTGTTAAAGAGA
The DNA here is from genome assembly GCA_039654765.1 of Mylopharyngodon piceus. NCBI lineage: Eukaryota > Metazoa > Chordata > Actinopteri > Cypriniformes > Xenocyprididae > Mylopharyngodon > Mylopharyngodon piceus. The sequence goes on from CM077457.1 coordinate 18,333,980, forward strand.
ACAATATAAAGTAAAAGAGATGTTCGACACATTTGAGCTTCAGGGAATGTTTCTCTCGATTAGTGAGTTTCAGTTCTCTGTGTTGGTTGTATTTGCATGTATTAGCAGACTGCATGTACTATGCTGTGTTAGTCGATTTGCTTGTCTGCATTCGGACAGCGTTTCGACAGCGGGCCATGTCTCTGTTTTGTTAATAAATTCTTAATGTAGCATATGTTGGGTTTGTGTCAGTGTGTTTTGAGGTTAGTGTTGATGGAAGGCTGGTGCTTCTGGTCAGCTTGACTTCCTGTCTACAGACACACAGGAGTCACAAAAATGTGTTGGAGTTTTGGAGTTAATGTCTAATTTTACTGATTTTTTTTACTGGAAAAACAAGATTTTTTTTTTTTTTTTGCATTGTGGTGAATCTCACATAAATCTCTCAATGAATATATATATTTTTTTCATGTCTTTCCTGTTGATTTTTCAGATAATTGAAGTTACAGTTGCCAAAGCCGTTTATTAAAATCATTATATTTTTAGCAATCATCACTGTCACCCAAATGTTTTTAGATAAGCCAGGTTTGGTTTTTAAGGTGTGTTTGTGTTGGTGTTTAAAAAGGTGTATAAGCTAGTATTACACTGAAACTGTATTATGATACAATCGCATGATCAGTATATAGTGATGTTGTCTCATAGTCAGTATGTAAGAGAAATGTCATCTCTATGACCCCCTTTTTTCTACGAAGTTTTCACTTATACGTCTTCAGGACATTCTCACTGTTATTAACCTGTTGTATTCACTGTATTAACAGCTGTATTTCTCTCTTTCAGGCATATTCCCATGATGCCTACCTAAGAGGGAACAATCCATATACAGGAAAGGCCCAAAATCTTCCTCCTCCACCCCCTGTCCTCTATCCTCCACGTACAAAATCCCAGCCTCCTGCGGGGTACTCCCCCTGCCCTGCCCCAGCTTCCTCACACATGGGACAAAACCAGCTGGATAACTGGAGCCGCTGGCCTGGCTCTTCCTCTGGTCCTTCTCCGCCACTTGACAACCGGACAGTCACTTCCAGCAACGCTGTCTGGGCAGCTGAGGGTAGAAGCTGTGAGCCAGGAGGTGTTAGTCACAGTAGCCCTGCACACCGAACTGAGGAGATCCAGTATGGAATGACTGACAGGGGACAACAAGCAATCGGACAAATGAGAGGACGCTCAAACTCATCTTCTTCATCTTCAGGAGGAATTATGAGCCCATTGCATCATGCTCATCTTGCCAACCACAATGTGGGTACTGCCATGGGGCACACTAGTGGCCGCAAGGGAAGCCCACCATGGGCCAGCCCTTCTCAGTCAACATCAACACCCCCATCCAGCCGCAGCGAACACACCCAACAAGCCCTTTCCAACTGGTACTACAGCCAGGTACCAGGCCGTGAGCGAGAACGGGAACGATCTAGTTCTCGCTCCATGCTCCCACGCCATAGGAGTTTCTCACAGGACCGCCTGGGTGAGATTGGGAGGGCCAGGCGTTCGCAGCAAGCAGGCTTTCCCCACAGTGCATCACAAGACACATTGCTACTGCTTCAGCAGAGCTCTGCAGCATACGCTGATCCCTACTGGAACCAGGGAGACTGGCATGAAGAGCATGCATATGGACAACACCCATCTGCAGTGGGCTATGGGCGCAAGTCCTCCGGAAACCTTCTTGCAAGCCGGTACGGACACACAGGACGTTCACTGGAAACTCTCGACAGAGCTGTGGGGATACTCTCACCACGACTTCACCACCAGGTCCAGCAGCCCCCAAACAGAACTGAAGGATACCCGAGACGTGGTGGACATTGTGGGCAACACGCAGAGTCACACCACCAAATCCAGCCCCACCAAACACAACACCACACACCCCAACACCATCAACACACACCTCAGTATCAAAACCTCACACATGCAGCACACCAATACTCATCTCAGACTCCACAACCACAGCAGGCAGCTCCACAGGCAAGACGCTTGCCTTCTTGCCAGAGTCTAGACGAGGAGCCGATTGGCTACCGTAGCTACAGCCCTTCTTTCAACCGCAAGACTGGCCGTATCCTGCAGCAGGCCCAGTCATTTAGAGACCCCTCTTATACAGGTCCACACCTATGGAGTCCTGCACCCAAAACCAGTCCCCCAGAGGGGCTTCCACCCTCGGCCTCTCCTTCCCCAGCCCCACCAACCACCTCCTCTAAAACTGCTATTCCCACACCCCCTGAAGTACAAGACAGAACTTACCGACCCACTAATCATGACAGAGGGGCAGGGGAAGCAGCAGGTGAAGCCCAGACACAGGAAGTAGTTCTGAGGCAGAAACCACCCACCGGCCGCAGGGGTGCGAACGCCCTTCGACATCCACATTACGCCATAGCACTGGACTCCAGTGACCCTCTACTCTTTACCTCTGACCCTACGGAGCCCCCTGCCAAAGCAGAAAGTGCTATTTCTCATCGCCGCACGAATGGCAACCTACCACCACTATCCATAGAGGATGACTCCCTCGCGTCGATTCCTTTTATAGGTAAGTCCCTGCTGTTCATTGGCTTGTTTGCTGTCATGTTCTCGTTTTCATCTTGGATATTCTTGTCTTTGCTGCAGAGTACTTCACATATACAAACTTGTTCCATCCAGTTCTCGGGTTATCCTTTCCCATCATTTGCTCACTCTATCCTGCACATGGTTGTTATTTTAACAAGGAAACTGATTAAGTATCCAGACACCATTAAAATAGACTGATGGGAATGTTAGAGAATGACTATACTTGTCTTAATAACTCACAACCCCACTGGTCTTACCCTTCATTTCCTATGTCTGGTAAACCATTGTCTATGTCTATGCATTAGGTAACACTGGAATCTCCCATGGTTAGCCCGACAATATTAGTTGTCTGTGGCTGAATCAGACTTACTGTATTTAAATTAGTCCTATTTTTCTTTCTTCCTCTTCTTCTTTTTCCACTCTTCCAGTGCCTCACCCAATTCCATCCTGTTTCTACAGTTCTATGCATTTGGTAGACGCTTCGATCCAGATTGACTTAGACTATATTCTCTGGGAAATTAACCCATGGTGGGAACACTATGGAGCTTAAGGTTTTGATAGTTATGATTCTTTTTAATGTGAATTGTCTTGACATATTTACATGGTGTAGAAAATTTGGTTGATTGACTAAGGCAGATTTGTGTGAATGCCTGTGTTTTATAACCTAGCCTTATTTTGGGGACAAAATAGCTGAAAAATATCCACAGATGTTGGCTAAATCTTACAAAACCAAATTAAAGGGACACCCTCAAATGGGAAAAAGGTTCATAAAGTAAATAATGTCTCAAGTTTTCTTTTAAAGGTAAGGCTAGGGTTGGGTTAGGGTTAGTTTATAGTAATTATGATTAGTTTTATTTGAAAACAGCAGATGTCTGTGTGTGTGTTTGCTCTGGCCTGTTGCTTAAAGTGATCTTGTCTCTGCTTGCCTTTATTTCTAAACCAGAGTGCAAGAGGAAATCTGAAACAAAATGGCTGGTTGAATGCAAAGCATTCAAAACAAACTGTGACAGACACGTAGACACCAAATCTCTTACTGTTAAATGTGCTACACGGTTATATATGGTTGGCTATGAATCTCTGTTTCCTCTAATTATATGTTTATAGCACAGCTGGATTCAAGTGGAGTGCTATTGATTTTGCAGAATCCTTAAAAGCTTTCATTGGGTCATTGGCTTTCCTTTAACATTGCATTAGAAGTTGTAATGGCAGCATTAGAACAAAACCAATTAATTTTAGGGCTGTTTCTTAGTGATTTTCAGATTGCTCTGACATTTCACTGCTGGACATCTTTTTGTCTGTTGATTGCATAAGCTGTTGTTAGTGCAGTGCTTTCATTCCTGAGGAAGGTTAAGCCTAAAACCACTATGCTTTGCATTAAAGTGCCCCACCTTTAGCATTTAGCACAGAAGAGAAGCACGTTCCTGCTACTACACACCTGTACAGCACAACACGCCCCTCGCACAGAGTTAGAGCCTTCAGTTTGATTACATTTGTTTTTATGTTCTTCTTTACCTTATGTATTTGTGTATGTTTAGGATTATTGCAAGAATGTAACTACATATTTAGGATGGGAGCAAGGGGGGCGTGTCCCAGGCCCTGTTTTAGAGATTGATGAACGCAGAGAGGCATAAAAGACTTTTAAACAGAGAGAGAACCAAACTGAAACTAACAGAAATGCTCACAAGCTGGGACACGTTACACCATACTGATAAAAACACAACAGACGGTTTGTCTTGCTCTGCCTGCTGGAGTTGTTTGTACTAGACCTGCTCTTTATTGATTTGGGGTGAATAGTTCTGAAACTGTTATTGTGTTGGTTGAATTGGATATTTAGAAAAATTAAATATTCATTGCATATGGCCATATCTATATGAATCTACATCATGCAACAAACTAAAAGTCTATTCACGCCATGTCTGAATTTTCAGCGCCTATTTTGAAATTGAGAAGATTTTTGTAATTTTTATTAATCTTTTGAATTAATTTTGAATTCATGGTTTTATATGTTCTGTTTTCAGTTATCACAAGTTTTAGTTATTTTGTCACTTTATTAGCTGTAGCTTAGTAGTGAATGGTCAATTCATTCAGGTATCCAATATTGTTTCAGAGGAATGAGAAAAGTTTGAATTGTTTAGGAGTGAATGTAGTTGTTTCACATAGTGTGCACTTTTTACAATCGTGTGATGAGCTGAGAGTGGCAGGGAGCAGGGGTTTTGGGGTTAGGGGTGAAGGACACACACATACACACTCTCTCACAATCAGATATTACTGGACACAATCGACACACTCAGCTCTTTCTGTCCTCAATGTGGTCATTGTGTCTCCAATAAAAAGGGGAGGAGTCTTCACTCCACCAACCATTCACACACAAACATGATCACGCTAACTCACCAGTCTCCCTTAAATCCCAACACATTTTTTGGAGAAATCCCTCTCATCACACTTTCACTCATATTACAGTGTTGTCAGGCCTGGTTTCATTTTGATTTGTTACACTATAAAAGGAAACCTCGCCATGTTAGTTATATTTGTGTTCTTCACTCTTTGGTTTTGTGGATATGTCTGTAGAAAGACTGCATATCGTGGCCAGTGAAAGTCCGTTCATGGAGGTTACTTCTGATGAGTTGGGATATTTACAGCATCTCATCTGAACCTCAAAATATGACTGTTGCATGTGACTGATGTTGAAGTAGTACAGATGGATTCTGTACGTGCAAGTGTTGTACGTCCATGAAGTAGTGTGTGTGTGTGTGTGTGTGTGTGTGTGTGTGTGTGTGTGTGAGCTCATACTCAGGCTTCAGTAATGAGGGCCTTTGTTAAACCCACAGAGCAGCTATTTCTGCCAGTGGCTGGAAAACAAGCACAGTCCAGATTCCACATCCTAGATTGGGAATGTTTCCGCCCCTGCTCCCTTCTAGTGTGAGAGAGAAAGAGTAGACAACTTCAGAGAATTAAAAGAAGGATTCACTTGATTCATTGCAGGTCAGCTGATGTATATGTGTTGTAACACTTTAACATTTGTTACATTTATGAATAAGACTGATGAATAACAAGGAAAGGAGTGGATTCATATGAAGTCAGAAGTAATGTATGACTGAGATAAAGATAGTCACACTATTATGAGCAATATTACTGGAGAAAGCCTTCTGTTTCATCTCAACTCCCTTAAACAGTTTTTATTGATCCAGTCACCTGAGCTATAAATGTCATGTGATTAATCACAGCAAGAAAATGACATGATGGCACCACAAGAACACCTTTACTTTTACTACTATTGAATGACTGTCAATGGAGAACGATGCTCAGATGGTTTCGCCAGATGGTGTAGTTGTCGTATCTGCAGGGCCCTGTTGTTCAAAAGAATCAGGATAATCCTGAATTTTTTGGATCTATTTTGGGGATATTGGGATCAAAGCTATCCCAATATCCCAGTTTTGATCAACACATACTGACAGTTTGATCCAGATCAAAACCAATACTGGATTACATGATCTCCCATTTCAGAATCCCCCGACCCCCCCCCCCCCCCCACCCCTTTTTTTCTTTTTTTCTTTCTCTTTTCTTTTTTTCTTTTAAACAACCGATTTTGAAGATTTGATCTAGTACAGTAGCCAAAATCTGATCTAATTACTTTTGAACAACTGGGACCCAGTGCCAACAGGACCATGCTAACCAGCCAAACCTTGACCTCTTGCTTAGAAACACTCTTGTTCAGTGTTGCTTGTGCTCTGCTGCCATCTGATGGTGTGGACTGGTGTTGTTGCAGGTGGTTTGCTGGTTGACAGAATCTCCTTAGTCACTGACATTCCAACGTTGTGCCAAATTGTGTTTTTGAAGTGATCATGTTGCCCCTGCAGGGCAAGAAAGACCTGACACATAACTGCAAGAACATGCTTCGGGTTTTTCAAAGAATTCATTGAAGGTGCCACTCATCTCACATGTTTATGTATGATTTTGGGGAGAAAAAGACTTTGATGAGATGTATCTCTTAACGTGTTAGCTTTAAACGGTTAACGGTTATCTCCTAATATATTGTTATAAAAGCATACCTGCAACAACCAACCACTTCCCACCAGTCACATACAACACTGAGCGCAAGCGTTTTAGGAAGAACTGAAACCACGTGTTAATACAAAGAGGACTTTTACATCTCCATTTCCACATTAAGCACATTTCATGGAGGGCTACGAGTCAGGTACAAAAATGATTATTTGATTATTCATTCTTTCTCTTTGTATCTTCTTTTAGCTCACCATTCACTTTGTCATGTATCACATACTTTAACATTTTTAATTTAGCACATGACCAGTGGGTACAGATACAGTACGTACTATACACTCTAAAAAATGCTGGGTTAAAAATAACCCAAGCTGGGTTAAATATGGACAAACCCAGCGGTTGGGTTAAATGTTTGCCCAACCTGCTGGGTAGTTTTATTAAACTCAACTATTGTTTAAAAATTACTATTTTGCTCACTTAAAATGAATCCAAAATAGGTTGGAAATGAACTTTTATTAATATGTTTAATAAAGAACATTTATTAATACATTTCATGATAATGATTAAATTATAGCCTAAACATTTATTAAATTGCTTATTAATAAATGTTCACCTTTTGATTATTACTGTTGCCTCTAGTAATTATGTGTCTGATTTTGGGTTCATTTTAAGCCAGCCATATAGTAATTATTAAACAATAGTTGAGTTAAATAAAACTGCAGGTCAAACATTTAACCCAACCGCTGGGTTTGTCCATATTTAACCCAACTTGGGTTGTTTTTAACCCAACATTTTTTTAGAGCGTAGCTTCCCTTTACTGTAACACTCAGTTGCTTCTTCTCTCTTTATTATTGTTTGTTTATTGTTGCGTATGAGTGTGTAAATCAAAAAAGCTTATTAGGTTGTGCAATAAATTGAGTGTTTGGAAATATAGTTTACTTTTGTATGCACTATATGTGAAGAGAGAAAGAGTCTCTTGTGATTTGGTGTGTTATGATATCCGAATACATTTAAATTAACTGTGCAAAACCATTTTGCTTTCCCTCTAACCTTTCCTTCCTTGTTATTTTTTTGGTTTCCCTTGTTTCAATCTTTCTCCTTTTACCAATATAACTTTCTTTTATTCTTGTCTTCCGTCTTTCTTTCCTTCCTTCCTTCCTTCCCCTCTTCCTCTCCTTTCCTCCGTTCCACTCCTCCCACAGATGAGCCGACCAGTCCAAGTGCAGATCTGCGGGCACGTCATGTCCCCGCCTCCTCCGTCGTGTCCAGTGGCGGTATAAACTCTGCCCCTGCTGTGGCCACAAGCCCCGCCTCCCCAACCTTCACCTTTCCCCTCAACCGCCTTTTCTCCCACGACAGCAGTGAGTGACGCAGAGAAAGAGAAACACTGTTACTGTTACTGTTACTACGAAATGATCAAATCACTGCCTGGTACATAAAAACATGGCAACAAAAATTGTGTAAACATTCAGAAGCTGCATGTGATCGCCGTAGAGCTCCCCCTACTGCATGCGTAATCACACCGCACAAATAAGTCAAATGTATGTGTGCATGCCGTACTGCATACTGCAAAAATCCACATGATCGTTCGGTAATGCCCGTGCATTGTCTTCACCACACTTTACTGAGACTGTGATGAAGATCACCTCCTTCCCACTTCCTAATCTCAGATTAATTTCTGTGTCCTACCCAAATCCACACTAACTGTTCTTCATCAGCTCTCTCTTCTCCTGTATGACAGTGATTTGTCACTGTTTGTAATGAATGGATATCTCTCTTTTTTTGCTTTCTGTCCATAAGCAGGTGATGCCAAGTCTAATCGTCGATCCTCTTACCTGCTGGCCATCACCACTGAACGCTCCAAGTCATGTGATGAGGGGCTTAACGCATATAGAGAAGAGGGGCGGGTCTTCTCGTGAGTTTTGGGATTTTACTATTAGTATTAAATATAAATGAATTGATTCAAGGCATCTTTACACATGTGTTTTAATGCTGCTCTGTGCCTGCTCAAAATTCTGTGTAAAGATGTAATGCTGCATAAACGCCAGACTAATTTGTCTGCTCTGACCTACCTTAGCTCCTAGTATAAAAGTATACTATTAAAATTGCTGTGTAAATGCACTTATGCCACTTCAGAGCAGCATTAAATAGTCTGTGTAAAGACACTTACTGTAACTGCCACTTCAGAAGCACTTCTGTGCCACCTTTACAGTGTAAATTTGGCATTAAGTACTATTCATACCTCAGTAAGGATGTTTTTTGTTTGTTTGTTTGTTTGTTTTTTGGAGTCATTATGATGTCAGTTGTGAGTTTATTTCACTTTTAACATATTCTCATTGTGCTCTTTCAACAGGAGGCTTCCAAAAAGAGTCAAGAGCTTCTTTACTGAAGGGGTGAGTTTAACTACAGTACAATCTAGGTCATACACTAAAACTTTAACATTAACCAAAGTTTCTTTTCTAATGTTGTTTAAAGTCAACATAATGTGATATTTCTGATTATAGATCAGCTAGTTCTGGTCCTGGATGCTGATTGGTCAATAACAGTGTTATTTTAGTATTATTTATATATTAGTTTTTGTTAAAGGATTAGTTCACTTTCAAATGAAAATTAGCCCAAGCTTTACTCACCCACAAGCCATCCTAGGTGTATACGACTTTCTTCTTTCTGATGAACACAGCCGGAGAAATATTATTAAATATCCTGATGCATCCGAGCTTTATAATGGCAGTGAAAGGGACCAATGAGTATGAAGCTCAAGAAAGTGCATCCATCTATCATACGAACTTATTCTTCAACTTAGGAAGAATGTTTAACGCCTCTCGCAGTTCAAAATGCTTACACTACGTCCTACACCTTCCGTATTCAACTTACGGAAAAAAGGGTAACTGACGCTTGATGAGCTGAATATGGAAGGCGGTCTGGCAGAAGCCAGATATTTTACTTCATAACTTGTTAAATATGGATTTTTTTTTTTTTTACACAAACGCATCGCTTTGCTTCAGAAGGCCTTTATTAACACCCCAGAGCCGTGTGGAGTACATGTTTATGATGGATGGATGTGGATGGAAGCACTTTCCTCAGCTTTATACTCGGTGGACCCATTCACTGCCATTATAAAGCTTTGATGCGTCAGGATATTTATTAATATTTCTCCAATTGTGTTCATCTGAAAGAAGAAAGTCATATAAACCTAGGATGGCTTGAGGGCGAGTAAAGCTTGGGCTAATTTTCATTTTAAAGTGAACTAATACTTTAATATTTCGAATTAGCTTTTATTTTAATGTTTTCATTTTATATATATATAGTTCATTTATATTCATTTATTATATATAAAGTTTTTAGTTTTATATATACAGTCAAACCAAAGACAGACACCTTGAACATTTCATTTATTACTACAATTTATTCACTATAGTTTAAAAAATGGTAATAAAATATGACAAGATCTCAGAGTTAAACTGTATCAGAAAAAAATAATCTTAATTATGTCAGAAAACACTTAAGCAAAACATGGTCAGGTCAAAGTGTCTGAATAATTTTTGGTTCCAATTTTTTTTTATCAATTTTACTGGTAGTCCACTGTATGAAGAATTTTTGGGTATAATATGTCACAGTTTACTTTATTTTGCTATCCTCCTATAGTGTCCTGCACCCACTAGTAAAAATATATCAAAAATATCAAAAATGTCTGAATAATTTTTGGTTTGACTGTATGTGTGTGTGTATATATATATATATATATATATATATATATAATTTTATTTCAGTCTTATTTCAATTAATGAAAATTATTTTTAATAGCCACGTTACAATCCACAATATAGTAACAGTTTTGACCTCTCTGTGATATCTATTTTTATATCTATGTCAACATGCACATTTGCTAAAGTGATGCCTAGATAGTTATCTATATTCCATATTATATATATACATATATTCTATATTACTAGTTAACATTTTCCATTTACCTAGGTGACATCAGCAAAACAGGAAAGTCTGTTGAGAGGAAAAGCAAATTATGACATTTTTTATTAATATTACAAAAACAAATTATTTCTTTGAAATAACATGCATGTACAGATTAATCAATCACAACAAGATGAAGAACATGCATTAAAAAAAATTTTGTTTCAAATTGACTTAAAAAAGGAACATTTAAAATGTATACTGCTTTAAATGTTCTCTTCCTGTATTCTGGTTCTTTGTATACTGTAGTTCCATGTCATTGTCACATTTGTGTGTATCTCTGTCCTGTGTCTTAATTTAGTCTCTGGACAGTCTGGGTGCTGCTGAAGAGGCTCGCTCTAAACGACACTCTACCTCGGAGCTGGGCAGCATCAGCTACAGTGACGTGAGGAGGGAAGGCTGGCTCCACTTCAAACAGATCCACACAGAGAAGGGCAAGGTAAGAGAAAGAGACGGTGTAAATTAGGGTTAGTTTATAATCCAGGAGAGCTGTTATTAGTGGTTTAGATGAAGATGTGGGCTGGCAACCAAAAGGTTTTAGTTTCAAACTTGACATGCTATAAGTTGCTTTGGAAAAAAGTGACCACTAAATGACTAATTAGTTACCTGTATGATCTGATGGATGAGATTTGTCTTTTCTCTCTCTCTCTTGCAGAAGGTGGGTAGTGCCATCTGGCCTTGGAGGCGGGTGTTCTCCGTGCTTCGGTCCCATTCCCTGTTTCTCTACAAAGACAAGCGAGAGGCAGTTCTCAAAGGGGCGGTGCTGGGAGGCGGGGCCGAAGATGAACAGCCAATCAGCATCCGGGGCTGCCTTGTGGACATAGCCTACAGTGAAACGAAGCGCAAGCACGCGCTGAGGTTGACCACGCAGGACTTCTGTGAATACCTGCTACAGGCGGAGGACAGAGAGGATATGCTGGAGTGGATCAAAGTCATCAGAGAGAACAGCAAGACTGACAATGAGGTGAGAGTACGAAAATGATGGTGCATAAAGGTCTTCAACAGAATGAAACGGCAAGATTAAATTTGTTTCTGGGTTTGTCCAGATGAATGACGCTAGTTTTTGAGGTTGTCATTGCCAGTATAGGAACCAATACGTGTTGATATGGTGTTTGTGTTTGAGATCTACTTCCTCACTTACTGCTGTTCACTGTCAGCAGGCTTTGCTTTCACTGCCAGGTGTGCTAATAAATGTGTACATGTTTTGTTTTGTTTTGTTTTGGTAACACTTCAGTATGGGGAACACATATTCACTAACTACAACTTTTGCCTCAATAAACTCCTAGTTTACTGCTTATTAATAGTTGGTAAGGTAGTTTTTGTAGAATTTAAGTTTATGTATTGGGTAGGATTAAAGGATTTAGAATAATTAATATGTGCATTATAAGTACTAATAAACAGCCAATATCCTAGTAATATACAAGCTAATAGGCAACTAGTTAAAAGTCAAGTCACCTTTATTTATATAGCGCTTTTTACAATGTAGATTGTGTCAAAGCAGCTTTACATTGATAACTGGTACATTATTTGGCTGCACAGCAGCTCTCAAAGAATAGTGTCAATGCAGGTAGATCAAAGCACTGTTGAATATCAAATGTCAAGTCAAATGTCAAGTGTCCCCAACTAAGCAAGCCAAGGGCGACAGCGGCAAGGAACCCAAACTCCATCAGGTGACATCAGGTGGCAGACAAGTGGCAAATAGGTGTTTAAATGGAGAAAAAAACCTTGGGAGAAACCAGGCTTAGTCGGGGGGCCAGTTCTCCTCTGGCCAACAGTGCTTTGTTACGATTCAGGTTGCCATCGTAAGTCCAATAGGATCGCAACATTCAAAGTATTTATTCCAGTTCCATCCAATTGAGGATCGTATTCATCACGCCGGTATGGACGGTTGTTGAGGAACTGTGTCGTGGCTGTCGTGTCAATGAGGCCCTCACAGTGGATGATCTAGTTGACTCAATCTCTGCTGATACTTCAGGGCTGCGTTGTGGTCGTGTCAAGGCGCAGGTCCTTGGTCTCACCTGGATACGGCCCGGATCCGGTTGACTACGGTGAACCTCGGGATAACCAGAAAGACTAATATTAGCGTAGATGCCATTCTTCTTCTGATGTAACGAGTACATCATGTGTTATAGGAAGTGTTCCCGGTTCCGGCTGACCTAATTTATGCAGCCTAATAATCCTTTAACGGATTTGAAAAGATAAATTGGTAATGTGTTATGTGTATGCCAGGTTAAAGAAATGCGTTTTTAGTCTAGAATTAAACTGACAGAGTGTGTCTGCTTCCCGAACAATGCTAGGAAGATTGTTCCAGAGTTTAGGTGCCAAATAGGAGAAGGATCTACCGCCTGCGGTTGATTTTAATATTCTAGGTATTATCAGCTGGCCTTAATTCTGAGATCGCAATAGACATGAAGGACTATAATGAATTAGTATCTCGCTCAGGTACTGGGGAGCTAAACCATTTAGTGCTTTGTAAGCAATTAGCAATATTTTAAAATCTATACGATGTTTAACATCAATTGGGTAAAAGTGAGAACTGAACCCTAAAATAAAGTATTTTATTTTATTTTATTTTGTAACACTTCAGTATGGGGAACACATTCACTAACTACAACTTTTGCCTCAATAAACTCCTAGTTTACTGCTTATTAATAGTTATTAATGTAGTTTTTGTAGCATTTAAGTTTATGTATTGGGTAGGATTAAGGGATGTAGAATAAGCTCATGCAGAATAAGGCATTAATATCTGCTTTATAAGTACTAATAAAAAGCCAATATCCTAATAATATGCAAGCTAAAAGGCTAGTTAAAAGTGAGAATATAACCCTAAAATAAAGTGTTTATTTTATTTTATTTTATTTTATTTTGAATCTTGAAGTTTTTCCAATTTTGTTATGTTTTATTTTACTGAATGAAAAAAGCTATTTTGTTATAGCTATCATTACCAATAACACCTGTTTGGTGGTTTATTTCCCCGAAGAGTGAAAACTCTGTGGTTTGCACAGTCCAACATGGCAACATTGGCTCAACCAATGGTGTGTGTTTGGAATTAGACAATTATTTATTTTTTCAGTAAAACTTAAATGTTCCTTTTTAATGTTGTCTGTAGGAATTGGGTTTCTCACGACAGGCTCTCATAAGTAAGAAACTTAATGACTACAGGAAACAAAGGTAAGATTGGAGACCATTGTGACATTTTTAACACATTTTTACATTTTACTATTGCATATTCAATATGATCCTCTTCCTCTTGACTCCCTCCTGTAGTCCAACAGGCAATAAACCAGACTCCTCACCCAGAGTGCATCGAATGACATTTCTGCTCAGTAAGCAAGACAACAGCGCACCTCCACGTTCCCCAAAACACGAGGCCAAAGAGGAGAGCAGCCCCCCAAAATCGCCTTGGGGCATAAATATAATGAAGAAAGCTAAGAAGGCAGGTCCTAAAGCCTTTGGTGTCCGTCTAGAGGACTGCCAGCCTGCTACCAACAACAAGGTGTGTGCTTTTTGCAGTGTGCTGAATGTATTTCTTATGCTTACAGATTACTTTATGTTAGTATGTTTCAATGTGTATGTGTTTTTGTCTGTGAAGTTCATTCCCCAGATTGTGGAGATCTGCTGCGGGCTGGTGGAGGAAATGGGTCTGGAGTATACAGGGATCTATAGAGTGCCGGGAAACAATGCCGTAGTGTCCAGTCTGCAGGAGCAGCTCAACAAAGGAGTAGACATCAACATCGCTGAGGAGGTGAGTTGTTTATACGGTCAGAGACACTGTCATTGTTAAATTGCCACTGGCTCTTTGAGACTGAGGCAACATACTGGTTATATTCACTTCCCATGTTTAACCGGGTGCTTCCTCATACTGAGAACGTCAACAACAACTACTTTCACTTTTTCCTCCTGTACAGAGATGGCAGGACCTGAATGTGGTTAGCAGCCTGCTGAAGTCCTTCTTTCGTAAACTCCCAGAACCCCTCTTCACTGATGGTGAGATTATGAGCGTGCTAACTGTGATTTTAGTGCTATTTTATGTGCCTAAAACAATAAAATTACTGGAAATTTTATTTTAAAATATATTTTTTAAAGGTATATAAAATGTAATGTAGTGACATTTTCTTTCTCCTTCTATTTCTCTTTCTCTCTATACCATTGAAGACAAATACAATGACTTTATTGAGGCCAATCGGATGGAGAATGCCAGTGATAGGCTAAGGACAATGAAAAAACTGGTATGAACGTGTTTTCAGCATTTTAGTTTAAAAAACACATTCTGATGCAAGTTTAAACTACAATTTATTCCTGTGATGTCAAAGCTGAATTTTCAGCATCATTACTCCAGTCTTCAGTGTCACATGATCCTTCAGAAATCATTCTAATATACTGATTTGCTGCTAAAGAAACATTAAGAGACAGACATTTTAATAACTGCTTTATATTTTAATGATATTTATATGAAATTTATTCCTGTGATGTCAAAGCTGAATTTTCAGCATTATTACTCCAGTCTTCAGTGTCACATGATCCTTCAGAAATCACTCTAATATGATGATTTTGTGCTCAAGAAACATTGAGACAGATATTTTAATAATTGCTTACTATTTTAACAATATTTATATGTATTTTTTTCCTGTGATGGCAAAGCTGAACTTTGTGTGATTTTTTTTTTTTTTTTTTTTTTTGATGAATAGAAAATCCAAAAGACCAGCATTTATTTGAAGTTGAAATGTTTTGTAACATTATAAATGTCTTTACAGTCAATTTTGATCATCTTAATGCATTCTTGCTGAATAAAAGTATATATTTGTTTTTCTTTTTCCCTTTTCCATATCTCTCTGTCTACCTGTAGATCCGTGATCTACCAGATTATTACTTCCACACTCTAAAATTTCTAATTGGACACCTAAAGACTGTGGCAGACCACTCTGAAAAGAACAAGGTAAGCAATACTTGATTTTCTGTTATTCAGATATTTCAGTATTTTAAATGACAGGGTTTTTGTTTTGTTTTGTTTTGTTTTTTACCATAAATTACAATGCATAATTGAACACTTTTCATATATTAATTTGAATTTAAGTTGTGAATTTGAGAGTAATAAAAAAAAGTCAGGTTCAGATTGGTCTTAAAATTTGTCATTTTCTCATTATTTTCTCATCTCATGATGCTTCAGAATTTCACATTAAAATGCAGTTGTTGATTTCAACTGCATACAGTAGCATGCTTGTTCATGGTAGTTGAGTCTTACGGTGCACTTGTGCAGATGGAGCCGCGTAATTTGGCGCTGGTGTTTGGCCCCACTCTTGTCCGGACCTCAGAGGACAACATGACAGACATGGTCACCCACATGCCTGACCGCTACAAAATTGTGGAGACACTCATTCAGCACGTGAGGGACACTGCTGACAAAACATACCTTTGTGTTTACAGCCTCCATTTTAATTATGATTTTAAACAATGATTGTCTTGCTCTCTTTGCAGTATGTCTGGTTTTTCATTGAAGAACATGAAAAGGATGAAAAGGTTTGTTTTCTTCATATTTAATTTTATTGAGATTCATAAAAAATATATATATGTCTTTTGACTTAATATTTGAATGTCGCCCCACAGACACCAGTGGACACAGAGGATGTTCAGCCCGCCCCAAACATAGATCACCTCCTCTCTAACATTGGCCGGACAGGCCTGATGGGGGAGGCGTCAGGTGAGAGAGCTTAACCAGTTACATTAAACTGTAGTCTCCTGACTAACTGCCATTGGCTAGCAGTCATATTCCACCTCAGATGACTAACACAAGATACATAATTTCATCTGCATGTGGATGGACAGGTCTGACTGTTGGACATGTGATAGTAGTAGACAGCAGGTCAAATATGTTTCAGTTTTCCTGCCTGTTGAATGCTCTACACTTCTAAGTTTTGGTTTCTTTTTTAAAAATAATCTTTTTCATTATATTCACTTTCTGCTGTCTTTCTCTGTACATTTCTGCATTCCTTTCTTAGCTGAGCCTGTGGAACAGCCACTGCGGTAGGATGGGTTTCCCCTGCCACGCTCTCACTTTTTGTGTGTGTGTGTGTGTGTTTAGGAGTGTGTATTTAATGCCTATATGCACAAGTGGGAGTGTTAGTGTTTGTATCAAGTGATGAAGATGCTTATGGGCCCCGTTTATACCTGGTATTAACATCTGTGTTACTATGAAATCCTCAACTCAGCTCTAAACAGGATTCCAATTTTTTTTTTTTTATTATTATTTATTTTTTTTTTTTTTACAAAAGCTATTTTATCCTCATTCAAACCAACCTCATTCAAACAGAATAGCTTGGCAGGGATATATCTAATATTTTGTCATTTTTGAGCATGATTACATAGGTATAGGCTAAAAATAGCAACTCAGTGTGCTATTTAAATTGTTTTTAAAATGATTTTTGGACATTTGTATTCAAATGTTATAGGTTATATTTCAGAAAATCTTCAGAAATCATTCTAATATGATAATTTGCTGCTCAAAAAACATTACTGTCATCAATGCTGAAAACAGTCATGCTGCTTTATATTTATATATATATATATATATATATATATATTTGTTTTTTAGAAAACCACAATACATTTTTTTCAGGATCTACTGATAAATAGAAAGTTTAAAAATATTTTGTAACAATGTAAAAGTCTTTACTGTCACTTTAATCATTTGCTCAACTTATTATGTCATTGCGAAATAAATAAATTTATTTTAAAAAGACTTTTGAATGTTAGTGGTATGTATCACAATAGTAACTATCATGTGTGCAAAATCTAAATAATATCGAAGAGCTAAGGCTTCACAGTTGTGACATTTGAATACCAAGTGACACCCATGCCAGGTAAACGGGGCCTGTGTGTTGTGGCAAATTGTGTTCGGTTTGTCCTTCTCCCCCCTCTGACAATTACAGTTTCTACCCTTGCCTCTCCCATAGCTTCTTTCATGGGTTGATGTCATCAGTATGTGCCGTGATGTCATCAGTGTGCGCTTTATCTTTACCGCTGCATATATGGGCCCCTTCACTTCTTCTTCTATGACCCTGTTCACATTGGAACATTAACTGACAATCAACAGCTGGTCGTTTATTACACAGATGTTGTTTATAGTGTATCTTGTGTGAACACTGTCTCACAATCACTGTTTATGGGGGTGATGCGTAATGATTGACACAGAGGCTGCTATAGGTTATTTGTTAATTTATTAAAGGGATAGTTCACCCAAAAATGAAAATTCTGTCATCATTTACTCATCCTCAAATTGTTTCAAACCTGTATGAATTTCTTTCTTCTGTTGAACACAAAAGAAGATATTTTGAAGAATGTCAGTAACCAAACAGTTGATGCACCCCATTGACTTCCATAGTATTTTCTTCCAGCTGTTTGGTTATCCATATTCTTCAAAATATCTTCTTTTGTGTTCAG
Source organism: Mylopharyngodon piceus (assembly GCA_039654765.1). Classification (NCBI taxonomy): domain Eukaryota; kingdom Metazoa; phylum Chordata; class Actinopteri; order Cypriniformes; family Xenocyprididae; genus Mylopharyngodon; species Mylopharyngodon piceus. The sequence goes on from CM077457.1 coordinate 18,351,944, forward strand.
CAGAAGAAATTTATACAGGTTTGAAACAACTTGAGGGTGAGTAAATGATGACAGGATTTTCATTTTTGGGTGAACTATCAAGTTAATTTACTGACAATCACAAGAGTTTGATCCTCCTCTGTGCCTCTCATTAAAACAGCATTTAACACAGTACCAAAATGTTAATTTTCACTAACTTCCTCTTACAATCTCTCTCCCTATCTCTCTCTGTTTTTAACTGACCAGACTCAACCAACAGTGATTCTGCAAAATCAAAGGTCAGTATTGACCAAAGGCTATTTAATATGTTTGTTCTCTTTTAAATGTTGAAGAGTATAATATAGGTATTTGGATGCTAGAAATTAGTAATACATTTCCGTAAAAGCAGTTTTGTGACTTTAAATCATAATTTTTTTTGTAATAAATTAGTCATATTGTTTTTATTTTGCTATCTTGATTTAATATTAGTTGTTTATTGTTTTAATATTCAATATGAATATTTTTATTTTTGTATTTATTCATTTTTAATGTAAATATGAATGTTTTTATTAGATTTTTTTCAATACATTTTTAATAATAATTAAATATTTATGTAATATATATTAATTTAAATGTATTTTTAAATTTTAATTGTATAATATTTGATACTTAGGGGTCGTGGGGATCAAAACGTGACTTTACTGCCAAGGATATCCTGACGTTATCGATTATGTCGGCTGTGACCCACAAACGCCGGAAGCGGCACAACGGCCGTTTCTTCGGCAGCAGCACAGATGACGATTCTGAGCATGAACCCGTTAAATCCTGTGTCTCCGAAAAAGATGACTTGCAAGAGATGGGGCAGGTGGCATCCTTCTGCGCCCCACGAGCGGAGGGAGAAGAAGATGAAGAAGAGGAGGAGGAAGATGAGGAAGAGGAGGAGGAGGGTGAGAGACAGAAGGCCCAAGAACAGAAAGAGGAAGTAGTTCCCAGCATTTCCTTAACAGTGGAAGCGCCACCAGCGGTTCTGCTGAGCGAGGAGGAGGAGCAAAGGTCTGAAGTGAAAGGTCGCAGCTGGCGAGGAGATGATGCACGGTCTATTGTGTCGGGATACTCTACTCTGTCCACTCTGGGGCGGAGCTTAGCGTCAGAGGGGCGGGGCGAAGATGCAGACGATGAGCACAGTGAACTGGTGAGCGAAACTGATAACGAAAGCGGATTCGCCTCGCGCTCCCTCACCCAAGAGAGGCCGGAAAAACCAAACCGTTCCAGCCAAAACTCACAAGCCTCACCCGATCCGACCGCGCCGCGCAGTTTCCTCTATGCGCACTGCAAATCACAGACGCCCTCTGCTTCCTCCGGGTCCTCCCTCGCTCCTCCTTCCCTCCACATCACTACCAACCCTGAAGACCAAGCGAACGACAGCGCAGCACGTTCGTCTACTCCCTCATCTTCCTCTTACTCATCATCCGCCTCCCAACGACTCCACAGCCGCCACTCTTTTAACTCCCACCGCCTTATACAGTGCGACACCCTGGCACGGCGTCGGCTAAAGTCAGACAAACCCAAAGCGCCCTCGGTGGACCTTTCAGAAGTTTCCAGCTCCTCTGCCACGGAGGGAGATCGCCGGTCAGGTGCGAATCAAATCCCTAATTCCTCTCCATCTCCTTCTCCAAAAGCCAAATCCTCCAAAGAGGTTAGCGTGAGAAAAGAGTATACGCCAACATCCATAGCCGGTCCCGGAATTAAGAGCTGCTCGTTGTCCTCTGGACAGGGTTCCCTGGCGGATCAGGTACGGGCTCGCCTGATGGGCTCAGCGGACGACCTGCGCAGCGTCGGCCTGAGGAAGCAGCTCTCGCCGGAGACGCGCAGGAAGAGACGTGCGTGGAGGAGGCACACCGTGGTGGTCTCCCCTACAGATGGTTCAGACAAAAAAACACCGGCGCTACCCCCCAAACCGCTAGATTCACCCTCCCCTGTTGAAAAGCCGGACGTTAGAGAGTCCCACCCAGAGTGCTCAGAGACTGAAGCCCCTACTGCACGTCGGGCCCTGCCTACCTCGCGCTTTCGTGATTTCTTGTAGCAGTGATGGTGTGTACAGGCTAGTGAACCAAGAGAGTTGGATTTGGGTTGTGCTGTAGCTGTGTCCACAGTATGTTCGATATGAGTTCACACTGACAGCGATTATATCGTTGTAGAATACTTTTGGTCGGTAGACGTTCATACTCAGTGCAGTGTCAAACTGTGCCAGGTGGAAAATCATGCGAGTCATGCGAATCATGCGAGTTTTTGAATTTGCATTGGATTTAATTGAGGTAGCAAACAGGATGCCGAGTTGAAATTTGGAATTACAATGAACTGAAATTCAAACAATAAGGGCATTTTCAGACCTGTAGATTGTTTGCTTTGTTCAGAAACAGGGATTTACAATGTTACAATGTTGCATTTTCTCCTTGGTTCGCTTTCACAAGGAAAAATTGTATGCAATTTAATATTTTTATGTTGATGCAAGTCACATTTGCACCTGTTTCAGAGAAGAGCAATGACGTTTTAAAATGAAGAGGTGCTCTTAGCTGTGATAAGCTGATTTTATGCAACACATTTTCTATTTCATATTATGATACAACTTGGATTGTTGGTCCGTTGGGTCAGATTGCTTTCTCAACACAAGCAAACCGCTTCAGAGTTTGTTTTGAATCAGAGATCACCTCTTTCAGGCGATCTTGGACTGATTATTTTGGTCCAGCTCCGACTGCGTTTGCAGTGTTTATATATGCATAAACGAACCGAAACTAGGGAGAAAAAATTGCGCCAGGTTCCGAAACAAACACTCCAAATGAGCCAGGTGTGAAAACGCCCTAATTGCCATTTGTAACAAGAAATGGAAGAGTTATCAAGACAAACTTCTGCCTCATTTGAAATGTGCTTATTTTTATATGAATTTCTCAAATGAAGTTTCATTTTATGGACCAAGGAGGAAAAACACTTCATTTCCCGGAATGTCATTACCTGTTTTTTGAATAAATTTCTTTGAATTGTAATTTCCTTAACTTTACCCTGGTCTGTATTCCCATTGTCGCTGCCTAAAGTTGCTGTTTATTTGCATAAACAAGAACTCTTCTTTACGCAAATGGGCGATCAATGTCACCGTCGCTTGCGCTGCCTGAAATCGTTCTTAATGAAGATGACTCCAGTCACTTTTTCACTGCAAATCGCTGTCGGTGTGAACAGCCTTTTAGGTTGCCATGTGAGTATAAAATACAAACTCAGACTGTTTAAAGTCCTCGGTCAAATCTAATTTACGTCACTCTTATTTAGACCAACTTCACCTGCATGGCAAAAGGGGCTTCTCAGTGTTGCCAAAGTTTTTTCATCAATATCTTCCTTTCACATTTTCTTCTTCCTTTTCTTGGCCAGTCACATGACGACATTCTGCTCTTTAAATTATTGCCAAGACCCTCACGACTCAGTGCTTTTGTGTTTTCAAGTCCCAGACGAACCAATTCTCCGTATGTGCCGGTACAGTATTGGTTAAACAGTGTTAGCAAAACAGAAACAGTGTTGATAGTGACAGATTTACTAGTTTTAACACAGGCCGTTGAGCTCCGCGCATAATTCTACCAGTAACCCGCTACATTAAGTTCAATAAGAGGCAGTGTGGTGTGTTCACCTTCCCACATATTCATTTACATTGAGTAACGGCTCATTGGTGAAATCACTTCAAATGAGTGTATATGTGTGTCTGAAATTGCCTGTGTAAACCGTATGTGGTCAAGTATGTGTGTGTCAAACGTTTTTGTAACATTTGTACAAAGCCTTGCTTAAGTTAACCTTGTAAATACACATATATTATATTGTCATTTCTTTTTTTTTTTTCCTCTTTATTTTAGTTTTTATATGGTTTACAAAAGTGCACTTAGGTGCACAGTCATTTCTTTCAAGATGTTACTTGAAATGTTTTCCTTAATATTTTTTGTTTGTTTGTTTTATACACAGTATATATTATACATATATTTTGTATGAATATAATAAGTACTTTTATTTGGAAATCTTGGGGTGTACCTGTTTTAACTCCACTAGACTGTTTTCCCTGTTAATGGCCTTTCTCTGTGACTTACAAATACTATGCAGAAATCTATTCACCTCAATGAAAAGAACAGAGATCTAACCTGCAAAGACTGTCTGTCACAAGCTATAATAAATTCTTATTGCAGAGCTTATTTCATTTGGGTTTTGTCCTTTGTCTTGTGCTGAAGTCATATACACCACATGAGTTTCTGACTGTTGTTCTCATCTTTTTTCACATGTGATTATTCACATCTACTAATCAATATAAGAGGTTTGAGAAAGAAGACATATACAATGCACAGTAGCCATTTCAGATGTCTTTGGCCTTGGTTGTGTGTGTGTGTGTATGTGTGTGTGTACAGGTTTATATTACATTGTGGGGACCAGCCAGCAGTCCCCATGGGGGAAATGGATTTATAAACATACTAAATGATGTTTTTTTGAAAATGTAAAAATGCAGAATGTTTCCTGTGATGGGTAGGTTTAGGGGTAGGGGTAGTGTAGGGGGATAGAATATACAGTTTGTACAGTATAAAAACTATTACGTCTATGGAGAGTCCCTACAAGGCAGTGGCGTGCAGTGGTGTTCTGAAATGAGGCAAACAATGACCTGTTTTTTAGGTCAATGATTTATTTTTAATTTTTTTTTTTTTTAAATTTTTTATAAATCAAATGTAAATTCATGTCCGTTACTTTTAACGTTGTCACATTTTCCTCGTTAAATGAACATTACATCAAAAAAGAAAAAAGAAACCAAATACAATTCTATTTTGTATTTTTACATTAACAATGTAATTAATGTTCTATTTATTAAAACCAAGTCAATCTCATCAAGTTAGTGTTTTAAGCATTTTTACATATGCCAAAATAATAACTAAAGGCAGTAACAATTTAACCCTCTATGGTACGCAATATGATATCAATGAGGAAAAAATTATTTGTGTTTTCCTTCTTAAAATTGGACACTATAACAATATCAATAAACATTTTCATTAATTTTTTATTTATTTATTTTTTAAAAGTTCATCTAAAAGTCTCATTTTATTAAAAACAAACTAAAATAGACTATGTCGCCTGGAGGCAACACCGTACCATGGAGGGTTAAACAATATATTTTATTTGTGTATTAATTTTCAGCTGTTCTTTTTAATAGTCAGCTTTTTTTGGATCATCAGTCATGCTCGGTAAACACTCTGTCACAGACATGAAGATGTATCTTTAATTTCACCAAGCTAATTGCTCACTAAAAGCCCTGCAATCATCATGTTTTCAGGTCTTTTCAAGTTTGATTTTGACGTGACACAAAGTGGTGATATCTAAGTGGGTGAGCTGTTTACTTTTTAATTAGTCTTCCTAGTGACGCCATCATTTTGTTCATTCAGACTGACGTGCGAAACGCGCACATAAACAAGAGGCGGGATTTATCACACAAACCAATCATATCCAATCATAACCAATCACAATGAAGGCATTGCCTCCTCTCATGTGACTTTCTCCCATTCATTCTCAATTACCCCCCACAAAACCCACTGCATGCTTTAGGGGCTCTGTTGATTCTCTATGAGCTGAAGGGAGGCACGAGAGATGCGGACTCCCGCAGTAACTTCACCTGAGGGTGTCGCTGTTGGACAGTGTTCCTTTAGAAAAACGAGTGACTTTTCACTTTTTATTGTCACATTTTGTAAAATTTGCGTTGTTTTATTTTTGTAATATGGATTATTTTCTCATCATAATTTTTTGAGGAAGCACTGCCTCCCTTGCCTCCTCGGAGGAAACTCCCCTGAGGATATACCAGACGTGTGTGTGTGTGTGTGTGTGTGTGTGTACAGCATTATAGAGGGACCTGTAAAACCTGTATATGTCATTGTGTTCAATGAAACAGGTTTAAACATGTTTAGAGTCTTTTACAGTCTTCAATATAAAAGTCAAAACTTTATCAATCCAATCACTTCTATAGTTTTTAGGACATCTATTAGCCTATGTATCATTAATTAACATCTTAACCTATACGAAGAGATATTATTGAAACGATAGATTCTCAGATTCTGTCTTCCATGAACATCATGACACCTTCCTCACGTTAAGTACAATGGCTACAATTCATTTTGACGCATCAAACTGTAATACATGTGCTATCAGTGTGTGTATACTGTTTGTGTTGTGTTAATGTATTTCCTTACCAAAAAAAAAAATGTAGCCGATTTCATAATTTCTGTTATCACCAAATAGATTAATGTAGGCTGTTTATTTCATTTAATTTTCATGTCAGCAGAAGGTAAGGATTACACTGATGTGTGAAGCTGTGAGTTAATTGTAAAAGTCCGACATTTTCTAAACCAAGTCACTATCCCGTAGGATTGCATTTTACTTTTATTCTCATTTATTTTATCTTGTTTTTATTTGATATTTTAATTTATTTTATTTTACGTAATTTCATTAGAATGACAGCAGATGGCAGCATTTACAGCGGTGTTTGAGCTGACAGAAATCTCACACAGCAGCTGTAGTGGCTGCAGAGACATTTGAGTCTGAAAAAACACAAGAGGTAGAGTCCAAGAAAAAAAGTCTTTGTGAAGTTCATGGTCTGAATTCAGACAGCCTCATTTTTTTATTTTTGTTTGCAACAGTACACGTTTATCTCCAAAGACGATTGTTTACTGCTAAATTAAAATGTATATGCTAAAAACAAAAGTAAAACCATCTACCAATCTAGCTCTCTATTCAGATAGTTTACCTTGAAGCAGAGGCTGTGACACAGTAAGTGTGTCACACAGTGTTAGTGAGTGAGTGAGTGACTCGTGTTCATCAGCGAAATATTTATCGCTCCTCGACGGACTCGAGTTACGCGCTGCGCTTTTAGGAGCGTCAAGTGTTAGGACACGCGTCACAGCAGCAGCAGCAGCGCTGATTTCACATGCATTGACCCACAGATTTAAACGCATACTTCAGAACTTTTTTGTCTATTGATTATTCACATTTACCTCCCGGTTCAAGACGGTTATAAGGAGTACTGCCTGGAACCGACGGAATATATTCAACATGTTGGGGAGAAAGAAGAAACCAGAGACCGTTCAGACTGAAACTAAAGCGTTCGAGTCGAAAACCCACGATCCGCTTCGGAGGCTTGGTGAGATGATCACACATTAAGGGCAAAAATGCCTAATATACTGAATGTTACTTTAAGTAGGCTATGCACGCTTTCTTTAACCTTACAGGCAGTGAACCAATCTCAGCAACTAACTTAGTTTAAACTGTAGAAGTTTGTAAAACGGTTTCAAACGAGCAAATTCACCCATTCCACACTAAATCAATAAAGACCTTTACGCTTTGGCATCTGTTCATTTTGCGTGACATGAATGTGAATGCTCGACATTTGCTGTGTTTTATTAACCATTTACTGTCTTTGGGACTTTTTTTTTTATTTATTTTTTTTACCTGTTTTGGGGAAAGAATACGCTATAAATACACATTATTTTTTTCATTGAGACCTGGATTTGTGATATATACAATAATAATTAAATAACAGTTAGTTCTGGTACTCTGATTTGATTGGTTGAGCGTATAGCATTACAGCCCTGGGACTTTTCACTGTTTGTATCACTCTGGTTGTCTGTTTGTTTCAGACCACAGATTGTGAGTGGTGCAAAATTCCTAATTTTTTTTTTTTTTGCTAATGTTGTTGGTGTTGCAGTGTTGTACTTTAGGAAACTAAAGGGAAGTTCATCCAGCTGTTTTTATATATATATGTCTATGTACACAAGCATCAGAAGCTTTGCTTTTTAAGACAGCTTGTCGAGTTAAAATTAATTCTTTGAAACTTCTTTATTCCTTTTCAACAACCTTTTTTATGTTTTTGAATGCAAGAACACATCCTGTGTGAACATTCCCCTAAGACTTGACACTGCAATAATGTGTGTGTATATATATATATATATATATATATATATACACACATATATATATATATATATATATACATATATATATATACATAATGTGATAATATATATATATATACATATATATATATACATAATGTGACTGGTATGGCCTGACATATTTTTATCTTTCATGATTGGCTTCACTCGTAACCACTGACTCTTCTCACACACTTATTTTCGCACTCATGTTTACATCTCATCTCCGCCTTTCAGCAGCATGACTCCATCTGAGATCACCACCACCTACACCTATGGCCTATGCTGTTCATGTAAAAACAATTCAACATGTTTTCCTTTTAATATCAGCATTTATTTGGCAATTACATATTATTATGCAGCAAGCTGATATCTCAGACTGACACAGGTATTGTTAGTATCAGCCCAGTCCTGAAACCAAACCAAACTAAAATAACTGTGCTAGTTTATGCTTCACACAGTTGCACTTTATTTTACAGAATGTGTACTTACAGTGTACTTACCTAAGAAAATACTGGGTAATATAAGGTAACTACGGGGTTGAGGTTAGGTTTAGGGGTAGGTTCAGGGTTAGTACCTATAGTTATTTCCCAGTTACTGTAATTACTGTAATAAGTACATGGGGAACAGGACTGAAAAATAAAGTGCTACCCTTCACACTTTTTTAAAATGAACCGCAGTAAGAGGGTGGAGAGATACAAATATTTGAAAATATCTAAAATAGATGTCATTATATGATTGATTTATCATGTAATCCTGGAATGCCTGTATTCTAGCATATTACGCATATATTATTATGCCGCATTCTTCATGAACATTGGCTGATTTCCAGGGAAAGTAAGTAGGGCGTATTTATATCATTGTTTAACAGTGCTGGTCTTTTATTGCAGCGCTTTAACTCGGCAGGTCTTTCATCAGTTGTGTATCACACCTCTGCCTGATTTAGCTGGGTTTCTTTTGCATTAACTTATGAATGTGCTGAATATTGTCGCTATATCAAGTACAAGACCTGCTGAAGACTCGACTGCGGTCACTGGCTTCTTCCCTTAACTACAGCACTGTGACTGCAATTACTTGAGAAAGAGCTTAGCTTAAACAATTGAGAGTGGGCGATAACCCTGCCTCAGTTTAATTAACTGTACTTAATGTTGTGCTCATCAGTATTATTTTCCAGAGCAACCTATGCAGAGTATTTTTATTGAATGTTTTAGTAAGACCTGTTCCACGGCTGCCATAGTGCTGATTTATCTCTGCCATGGTTACTGTGTCAATAGATATTCTATAAATATTATTAGTGTTCGGATTATTGCACTTGTAAAATGATGTTGAGTGGCTTGTTTGAAGAGGCTGTGCAAGTTGGTGCTCTTCAGTGGCGTGATTCAATGTTACTATGCCAGTGCTTCAAAATACAGCACTCCAGTGGGAATAATCAAGAGGTTCTTGAACGAGAAAACCATTAATTAGTTGTTTTAGGGATGAGATTTGCTGATAAACCCAATGTGATGGGTTGATTTATGTTAAGTTGCTCCCAAGTTGCTCTAGTTGGCTTACTGTTCTTGCGATTCTGCTAAATGACAAAGTAACGAGAGAGAATAAGTCATCCATGCAATGCGCCCACATTTATTCTAAATATAGATATGCTCACTATGGACAAGATGCACCTTAGGTGAACTGTAGGAAACTGTAATAGTCTAAATGTTGCATTTGTGGAATAAAATATGAGACACCTCTTATAAATCATATATTTTCACTGAAGTCTACACTACATTTACATTTAAATTTATGCATTTAGTGGACACTTTATCAAGTGACTTAGAATAGAACTACCAGTCAAAAGTTTGGGGTTGTAGAATTTTGTAATGTTTTTGAAGTCTGTTATGCTCACCAAGGATACATCTATTTTATTTAAAAAATACAATAAAGACAGTAAAATTATGAAATATTATTACAATTTTAAATATCTGTTTTCTATTTAAATATATTTTAAAATGTAATTTATTCCTGTAATGTCAAAGTTGAATTTTTAGCATTATTACTCCAGTCTTCAGTGTCATGTGATCCTTCAGTAATCACTCTAATATGATGATTTGCTGCTCAAGAAACATTTATTATTATTATCAATGTTGAAAACAGTTGAGCTGCTTAATATTCTTGTGGAAATCTTAATACTTTTTTCAGGATTCTTTGATAAATAGAAAGTTTAAAATAACAGCATTTATTTGAAATAGAAATCTTTTGTAATATTATAAATGTCTATAGCCTCACTTTTGAATAGTTTATTGTATCCTTGCGAAATGAAAGCATTAGTTTCTTAAAAAAGAAAAATCTTGCTGACCTCAAACTTTTGACCAGTAGTGTACGTTAAAGTTAATCAAGGTTTCTTCATTCAAAAATCAACTGAAGTGGTAGTTTTCATTTTGTATTACCAGTTTCCTCTTCCTCATTCTCACTAACCCTTAGAATTAAGTGTCCTGCTTACTGTCCTACTGTATGATTTACCACATACGTTATGATTTCTAAGTGACCTTTATTATGACTGGCTAACCTGTTTGCATATGAAATAAGTGACATCACCGTGTTGTGGGTTGCTGTCAGATCTACAGTTTGCACTGACAGTAAACCCTTTGCAAAGCCTGTGGCATATTCACAAAACAAAATTAACCAAATTCTTCAGTCAGAAACGTTCAGGGATTTGGTTCTAATATGAGATTCATGATTGTGACAGCACAGCCATGAAGATGAAGATGAAGCCGTTTTTGCAGCTTGGTTTCAATAATTTAAAGCTCCCTTAAAGGTGCTCTCAGGAATATTTTGCTTATGTTGCTAGGCGAGTAGAAGTCAGCTGATCATATGTTCGACCCCTGTGAGGCGACCCGCTCTGTGTAAAATAAATGTGCTTTTATTAGGCTGCTGATATGCAGTGTTATTTTAGTATTACTTGTATAGTATTTTTTTAATATTTTGAATTAGCTTTCTATATTTTCAGTTTTAAATTTAATTTTTAGTAATTTTGTTATGTGTTTTAGTTTAATTTTTTATATTTCTATTCAGCTGTAATTTATTTTTATTTCAGTTCTAGTACAATTTTACTACTTCAACTTAAAGGGGCTATATGTAGAATTCAGAAACCCTTATTATTAGCGACACCGGTGGCCATTAAGTGAACTGCAGCCAGCAACTTATTGCCTATCCTCGCATTCATTTACACGTACCGTACAAGAGACTGAATGTCATTCAATACCCCAATTTTACTCACAGCAAAGTTCTTTGCTTATAAGAGAAAAGAAGTTGGAAATACCTTTGCAGCAATAAACTGTTACTTAACATCCAGACGCCGTCCACACTGCTGTGATGTGCTGCACACTTTCCTCTCTCTCTCAATAACAAAATAAACACATAACAAAAAGCAGCGTTGACAAAGCAGCAGTTAAGAAAGCATCTGATCATAGCGATGTGGATATGTTTGCACAATTCACCGACATCATGTTGTCAGATGAGGTAACTTTACACTGTTATAATGGTTTGATACAAAGTATATTTGAGACTATGGCCACGTTCACACAGTCATTTTTTGGGATTGACAACCGCATTTACTTAACAGGTGTGAGTCTCGAAATGTCTCGTTCACACAGCAACTTTCAGTAGCGTTTGGAACACTGTCTGTATGAACGTGTCAAGCCCGTATTCTGTTACTAGTAATCATGACGACAGTGATCAACGTAATATTAAAGATGGCGACGTCCATAAAACTTAAAAGTATTATCACTTTCACATGACAAGAGACTAATTGAACCGCGAGTTCATCCATCAAAACTTCATTAACCAACAGCAGCATGTAAACACGCACTAGCCGGAGACTTTAACCGCTGCACACGCGACATCTCGCGCATGACACGGCATTTGAAAAGAAACACAAAACTGACATGAGCCGCTCCGGTGGAGAACAGTGACTGGATCTAACACCTTAAGATGACGCACAGCTCACATCTCTGTCGCAGTAAGTTACTGAAAGCGAAACCACACACAACACACCTTAGAAGGGCGGCTCTCTCGCACTGTATGACCTGACAGACAACTAGTTGTCCAGTACGGTTCCGTTCACACAGTGCGAATATTCCGAGAATGCGGTTGTGAGTCCTGAAAATTTACAGGTGTGAGTTCGGTTATAGAATGCGGTTGTCACTCCCGTAAATAACCGAACTGCGTGTGAACGCAACCGTATTAAGGACTCAAAGGCCACATACACACTGCAGCTAAATTCGGTTGTCAGTTCACCTTTTAGTGCTTAATCTCGTTCTGTACACACACAGTTCAGTAAAATACGGGAGTGACAACCGCATTCTACAACCGAATTAACTCCCGAAAAATACAGGTAGTGACAACCGCATTTACAGAAATTCCACGCAGTGTGTACGGAACTGACCTGAACAACTAGTTGTTAATGACGTTAACGTGCATCGGAGATGTGTCTCTTCTGTATGCGCGGTGAATCACAAGGAAAGCACGAGCCTTAACTCATCTGTGTTGCCAGATCTTGCTAGAAAAATCTGCGAACAAGAACAAGCCTATAATAAACCAAAGCTTAAACAACCGAGCTTAAACAACAAGCCCAAAACGCATAAAAATGAGTGATCATGGCAACACAAAATGAGCGCGCTCTGTGTGAAACAGGCTGTACAAGCATAAACACAACACGACGCCTCCGTCGACTGTTTCTTAAAGGGACTTTTGTTTAGTTAAACTGCTGAAAATAACGAGTGTTTTGTCACTGTAATATTATTTTGGTGACAATAACGGATACCAAACACGCGAGACGCCAGAACGTCGCTATGGTTTCCAAGCTGTCAATCATCGGAGTTTCTAGAGTGAGTCGTGTTCCGTACACATATGTAACGATAATTTAGGGGATTCAATCCCGCATTTAAATGCGGTTGTCACTCCTGAAACTTACAGTGTGTACGTGGCCAAATACAGGACTGACAACCGTATTCTGCTGCTGTGTGAACGAGGCCTATATGTGGACCTAACGGACACGCGCATGCAACGGCCATTGTAAGACTGCAAGTGCACATGAAGGTTGCCAGTTGGGACAGGGCTAACAGTCCTTCACATAAAAATCCTTCTACAGGCTTTCATTGACAACCTAAGAAGTGTAATTTTTTACATTTTGTTACAAGCTGTTCACACATTGGGGGAAAAAAGATAAACACATGAAAATTCTTGCATATAGCCCCTTAAATGTATTTTATCGCATCTAAACTCTTTTTTCAGCTGTATTTTAATGAACAATAGTTTTAGTTAACAATAACAATGCTAATATGCCTGGAGTCTTCTCATGTGAGTGGGCATTTTATTAATAATAAATTTCTATTTCTCATAGAATTATATTACACACATTCTATTATACATAGAAATGAATGGGACTTTCAAAAAGTTCCATTCATTTCTATGTGTAGTTTTGGGAATGAGGGAAAAATGAGTGCTTCTTTTTACCTCAAATCATATATTTCTCAAAGTGTTCATTTCCGCGATTTGGTTTAGTTTAGTTTGTGATGGTATTTCATTGCCGTGTTCCCATTAGCTTTGACTCTGCACTCTGGCAAAATAACAAAAATAAACTCTGTCTTAGTTTCTCTCTCCCTCTATCCCTCAGCTTTCCCCCCTGACCTCTGTGCTGTCTTTTACTTACACACACACTTGCTTGTCAGAGAGTCTTTATCGAGGTCTTTATATTCTGGTTGCCGTGGTGAGGGTCTCTTTGCTGCAAGCACTGTTGGCTGTTCAGCAGAAGCAGTTGAGGCAGTTTGCACTGCCTCTGTCCTCCTCTCTTAGTCATTTCTCTTCTGTTGATCACAAACTTTTTATATTATTTAATTCTAGGTCCATTACTGTCACTCCACTTTTTCTCTTTAAATTATTGAAAATATATTCAAAATGAAAGAAAGCAATGTTTTATCACACTTCAGAGAGCTGAAGAAGATAAGAGGGTTTGAAGTAGTGTTGTGTAGAGCAAATATCCATGCTGTGAAAGAATGCGGAGCAGCCATTTTACTGTGAGCATGACCTCTCCTTTTTTCTAGGTCTTTTTGAGCCCAAATTTTTCCCGCGGAATTGGGCTACTTTTACACTGTTGCCGCGGGTTGTTTTTCATGTCCGCGGGTTGAATCGACCCCAAATAACGTGATATTTAGCCCCTGGAATGCGAATTTTACCAGGGGAGCCCCGCCAAAAACGTGGATTTTACCCCCCGGAACGCGATTTTTACCGTGGGACCCCCCTGAAATGCGATTGGGCTAGTTTTGAGGAGCAGTTGGGCAGGTTTTGTTGTAAAAACCTGGCGACCCTGGCCACTAAGCCCAATACAGCTCTGGCAGAAATTCAGGGGAGAATTTGCTAAACAGTTGTACAATGTTTGCATACAGTATTTCCGTCTGGGGTTGCCTTCAGGAAAGGAAGGGACAGTTGTGGTTTTTTGTAGGAAAATAAGGGTCAGAATAAGGTACACACTAATATATTTAATATATACTAAAATATTTGTACTGTACCACACAATGTATGTCATTTCAGTATCTACAGTTATGTGTATGAAAGATGTAAAGGTTCTCAGACATAATAAACACATTTGGATCATTTGGTCAAATCAACCAAATTTCAGAAACTTTCCCGGCTCAGATTTTTGATTTTGTTAATATTTTCGTTAACATAAATGAAGAAAGCCAAAATATTAACCTTTTCACACGTAAGTTCAAAATATTCTAGCTGACCCTTTCCATGGCGACGCGTCATGCTTGTCATGTGAAACACCACAGCCACAATAGCGCTGTATGACAGATGTATCATTTTTATTCCGCTTTACCTTTTCTATTCAAACTATTCACAAATTTGTTAGCTATGTCATGAACTACCTGATATTCCGATGTAAGTGTTTTGTCGTTTAAAAACATTTATAATGGTTAGCTGACGTGCGATTGGCGCCGCCATGTTCAGAGAATCGTGTCAGATTTACAACACGTCAATTCCTCTACTTCTCCTGAAATACATGAAAGTAAGTGGCCGTTAGATCAGCGTAGCAGTCAATAAACGGGACAAGGGAGGTCACGTACGGGACAAATCAATTAACGTTAGGCCCAATATACGGGACGTCCAGGCTAATACGGGACAGTTGGCCATTTCCGTGCAAAAATTTGTGCATTATTCACTGCCCAATCCAGTTAAAGGCACTAAATGAACTAAAATAGGGCTGTGCTTTAAGTCATTGTCATTCTTTTCAGTGCAAACGTGGCTTATAGACTGCGGCTTATTCACGTGACTTAGTGCTGTTTGCCTGGCACAAATAATGCTGCACTATTATTGCCCGAGTAAACAAATAATTAAAGACATGTACCGATCCCAAACTTTTGTTTGGAAGTGTATGTTTGTGTACATTTTCTGTTGATCATGTTGGCAGTAATTCAAATCCAGCTAATCAAAAGCTTTTCTTAACCACTTAGTGAACAGGCTACACTGTTAGCATGCTAATCTAAGTTAGCAAGGTTTTATCTAATTCCTTAAAGGGGGGTGTCACACACAGTTTCTGCCAATCTCATGTTAATTTTGAGTACCTACAGAGTAGTAGTGCATCCTTCATATCTCCAAAAAGTCTTTAGTTTTATCATATTTATAAAAGATACATAGGCTGTACCGAGTCTTTCCGAAAACAGCCGAGCTCCTGGAGGCGTGCCGTGGGCGAAGCTAAAGAGTGACGAGCATGCACAACTTTTGTGTAGCCATCGTCTGCAAGCTATCAATGGTCAGCTAAACAAATGTATTTAAACACACACAATACACCATCGCATTATCCCTGGATAACTTTTGAATCGCTATAATGAATATTTTGTATAGTGAATGATGAATAATGAATTTATGAATTCACTACCTTCGTGTTGTTTACATTATATGCACTTAGGCGTCTATTGCCAACAAAACAAGACATTTGAAGCAGTTTTACTCACCACCTGCAGTTCCAACTCATGACCGGGATCATTACCGCTGTGACCGCTCCATCTTTCAGTTTCAAACAATCTGTAAATCCAGCGTAGAACTGGGCCTTGTTTATGAAACCATAAGCACTGATCCTGAGGGCTCGAGCAGCCATGGAAAAACACGAGATATTCTCCAGTCATTTTAACCAATTAAAAAGTTTCTATAGTTATTTTAATAACAATTATCGAGAGCGCATCAATGTAATGCGTGAGCACAAATCTCTCAGCTCCACTGAACACTGGGTTCTTTGGGAAGCAAGGTTATCTTTCCCTCACAACCAAAACACACTTCTTTGGTGACATTGTTGATTTTGTGAAGTTCTGTGACCTGTGCAGCGCTGCCGACGACTTCCGTAAAGCCGAACGCGCGTTGATGGGCGTGCTCTTGCTCTCTCGCTCTGGTCGACGTGTGCGCGCGCGCTCTTCCGGGAGAAGTGCCCGTACAAGGAATTCCGACCTTTCTGATGTCACACAGGCACATGCTCGAAAAAAAGACCGCAAAGTTTATGAGGAATTGAAAGAGTATTTTTGGCACAGAAATACTCCGTCATACGTCCAACTCGTGTTTTGAAACTTTGGGCATGTTTAGCATGAGAATCCAACTATTTAACAGTGTAAATAAGTCAGAATACATGAAATAGCATTATACCCCCCCTTTTAAGTGAATTGGCGCTAAAACAACAGAGCGTGTGCAAATAAGTGATACTTTCAGCGAGCACCATTCAATCTTACTGAATTCCTCCCTCAGCCATTTTTTTTTTCTTCTTTTTTTTTCAGCTCAGCCTATTGTAGCACAGCACCGGGCTGCACAAACGGGCTTAACTTAGCTTTGAAAAGTCTATAAAGAGCTCAGTGTGCACTACTGGCAATTTTGCAATCTTTGCTCTTAGTGAACAGTCTTTTTCCAAGCTTGCACAAGCCTGTAAAGGAGGGAAAGCCACTTTAATCTGAGCAACAAAATACCATTGATGATTAAAAATGAAAATGTGACAAAAACAAAGTAGAAAAAACAGTTCATTTTGCCTTCAGTTTTTCATATCTTTTAAAATGAGCAGTCATTGCTGCTGACGTTGACACACAGAAATTGGCATCTTACATCACTGTGGGATGAAATCATTCCTCGTGTTTGTGACTGTAGACTCTGACCTCCCAGTGCTCTCTCATCTCAAGTACATGTGAGTGTGCGCATATATATTTATTTTGGAAGTAATGTTTGAGCAATGTGTTGATTTTGGTTTATATTTTGGATGAAATTTCAAAACAGTGTATGACTCAAGACAGTGCTGGGAAGTGTTAGTCGCTGGCACGTATAGCCTGAATATGAGAACAACCTTGGGACCGCACATTATGAGTGAATTACAGTATGTGTAACTCTTGGAGACTTGACACTTCAGATTTACAGCATGTAGCAGGTGTGTTGGACAGACTGGAAAACATCTAGAGCAAACAGAAGGTGTGTTTATTTTGAAGTTGTGTATGTGTGTGTTGTAGGTGTTTTGGACGATGAAGATGTGCGTGTGATGCTGCAGGGATCAAAGATGGTAAAGGTTCGATCTCAGCGTTGGAGGAAGGACCGGAGCCTGAAGCTTCTGGAGGACTGTGTGACGGTGTGGTGTGAGTCCAGCAAAACCTCCCGCAAGGGCAAGAGACAGCAGACCTGTGAGTATATCACCTGCCAGACCTGTGATTGAGCTGCATACAAATATCAAAATTCAGCTTTCACACAATATTTGTGAGTTCATAATTTGTGTGGCAAGCTGAGAAAGTGCATCATTTAGGGTCAGTTCAGTAAGTGAGTTCCTGAGGCCTTTTTAACAAGAGATGTTGTGTTTCTGCAGAGTTTACCTTCCCACATCTCTGTCTAATTTGAATCACACAGAAACAAAATACAACATGTAATTTGAGATTAAATTCAGTAAAGACAGCCTTCTTTACAAGTTCAAGGGTTTTGTCTAGTGAATTTATTCCTTTATAAATTAATTTGGGTGTAATTAAAAATGTGGTTACACTTTAGTTTATGGTCAATTCTCACTATTAACTAACTATTAACTGTGACTTTTGCCTCAATAAACCCCAAATTACTGCTTATTATTAGTTAGTAAGGCAGATGTTAAAGGGTTAGTTCACCCAAAAATGAAAATTCTGTCATTAATTACTCACCCTCATGTCATTCTACACCCGTAAGACCTTCGTTCATCTTCAGAACACAAATTAAGATATTTTTGATAAAATCCGATGGCTCAGTGAGGCCTCCATTACCAGCAAGATAATTAACACTTTCAGTGTCCAGAAAGCTACTAAAGACATATTTAAAACGGTTCATTTGACTACAGTGGTTCAACCTTAATGTTATGAAGGGACGAGAATACTTTTTGTGCGCCAGAAAAACAAAATAACAACTGTATTCAACAATATCTAGTGATGGGCGATTTCAAAACACTGCTTCATGAAGCTTCGGAGCTTAACAAATCTTTTGTTTCGAATCAGTGGTTCGGAGCACCAAAGTCACATGATTTTAGTAAACGAGGGTTCATTACGTCAAAAGTGTTTCGAAATTTCAGTGGTTCACCACTGGGGGGCGTGACTTTGGCAATTTGATACGTGCTCCGAACCACTGATTCGAAACAAAAGATTCATAAAGCTTCAAAGCTTCATGAAGCAGTGTTTTGAAATCACCCATCACTAGATATTGTTGAATAAAGTCATCATTTTGTTTTTTTGCCACACAAAAAGTATTCTCGTCGCTTTATAATATTAAGGTTGAACCACTGTAGTCACATGAACTGTTTTATGTCTTTAGTAGCTTTCTGGGCATTGAAAGTGTTAATTAACTTGCTGTCAATGCAGGCCTCACTGAGCCATCAGATTTTTATCAAAAATGCCTTAATTTTTGTTCTGAAGATGAACGAAGGTCTTATGGGTGTAGAACAACATCAGGGTGAGTAATTAATGACAGAATTTTCATTTTTGGGTGAACTAACCCTTTAAGTTTAGGTATTGGGTAGGATTTAGGGATGCAGAATATGGTCATGCAAAATAAGGCATTAATTTGTGCTTTATAAGTACTAATAAACAGCCAATATTCTATATATATGCATGTTAATAAGCAACTAGTTAATAGTTTTATTTAAAAATAAAAACAAATTATAATGTAGATATTTTAAACAGTGTAATAGTTTGTTTTGTTTTTTTCACATGAACTGCAGCCACTTTAGAGTCAGTAATTTTCATGAAAAAAAATAAAAATTAATACAATTATTCAGAAAAGACACATTAAATTGATCAAAATTGACCATAAAACATTTATAATGTAACAAAAATGTGTATTTTAAATAAATGTTCTTTTTTATTCATCAACTTTTTTTTATTCATCAAGGAATCCTAACAAAAATGTATCAGGGTTTCCACAAAAATATGAAGCATCACAACTGTTTTCAAAAATAGTAATAAAAATATTTCTTGACCAGCAAATCATCATATTAGAATTATATCTGAAGGATCACGTGACACTGAAGTGACACTGAAGACTGGAGTAATGACCATCACAGGAATAAATTACAATTTAAAGTGTATTCAAATATAAAATAGTTATTTTACATTGTAATAATATTTCACAATATTACTGTTTTTACTTTATTTTTGATCAAATAAATGATCAAATAAATGCAGGCTTATTCAGCATAAGAGACTTTCAAAGTTATACAATACAGAAAGAGTTTGATGATTCAGAAATGACTTGACAGAATTTACATTGACATTCTAGTGCACTGACGTCATGATTGTAGGGATGCAGGAGCCATGATGCCATAACTTTACATGTGAATGAGAGACTATAATACTGCTTTAGCATTTGTTGGACTATTTTTCACAACGAGTCAGATCAAGGAGTCATAGTCACACCCTAGAGCAAGAATAATAGTGAGAAAACAAACACAGGCTATTTTAACTAGTGTTCTTTCTCCACTCACTCTGTCTGACCTCATACTTGGCTTTGAATCAAAACAAGACATTATTAATGCTATGTTTGCTCTGCTCTCTTTGAATACCTATTGTTAGCCTCATCCCAAAGGACACAGCAGGTATTAAATCTAATGATGTTAAATTTTTAGAAAATGAATGCCACTGATTTTAACAGGACGGATGGATTTGGCTTAGTGTAATGAACTGTAGCAGTGACCCAATTAATCACAGGTCAGTCAAGGTAAAGATTTTCAACTGATGTTGAAGAAACAAAGGCCTAAATGCTGCGCCAGATACATAAATAATGCGAAAAGGTTACACAATGATGAGTCAATACAGGTGCCATCACAATATACACTATATTGCCAAAAGTATTGGGACACCCCTCCAAATCATTGAATTCAGGTGTTCCAATCACTTCCATGGCCACAGGTGTATAAAATCAAGCACCTAGGCATGCAGACTGCTTCTAAACATTTGTGAAAGAATGTGAAGTCGCTCTCAGGAGCTCAGTGAATTCAAGCGTGGTACCGTGATAGGTTGCCACCTGTGCAATAAGTCCATTCGTGAAATTTCCTCAGTACTAAATATTCCATGGTCAACTGTTAGTGGTATCATAACAAAGTGGAAGCAATTGGGAACAACAGCAACTCAGCCACGAAGTGGTAGGCCACGTAAAATCACAGAGCGCAGAAGTCGCCATCTTTCTGCAGAGTCAATAGCTACAGACCTCCAAACTTCGTGTGGCCTTCAGATTAGCTCAAGAACAGTGCGTAGAGAGCTTCATGGAATGGGATTCCATGGCCGAGCAGCTGCATCCAAGCCTTACATCACCAAGTGCAATGCAAATGCGTCGGATGCAGTGGTGTAAAGTATGCCGCCACTGGACTCTAGAGCAGTGGAGACGTGTTCTCTGGAGTGACGAATCACGCTTCTCTGTCTGGCAATCCGATGGACGAGTCTGGGTTTGGCGGTTGCCAGGAGAACGGTACTTGCCTGACTGCATTGTGCCAAGTGTAAAGTTTGGTGGAGGGGGGATTATGGTGTGGGGTTGTTTTTCAGGGGTTGGGCTTGGCCCCTTAGTTCCAGTGAAAGGAACTCTTAATGCTTCAGCATACCAAGACATTTTGGACAATTTCATGCTCCCAACTTTGTGGGAACAGTTTGGGGATGGCCCCTACCTGTTCCAACATGACTGCACACCAGTGCACAAAGCAAGGTCCATAAAGACATGGATGAGTGAGTTTGGTGTGGAGGAACTTGACTGGCCTGCACAGAGTCCTGACATCAACCCGATAGAAGAACACCTTTGGGATGAATTAGAGCAGAAACTGCGAGCCAGGCCTTCTCGCCAACATCACTGCCTGACCTCACAAATGCGCTTCTAGAAGAATGGTCAAAAATTCCCATAAACACACTCCTAAACCTTGTGGAAAGCCTTCCCAGAAGAGTTGAGGCTGTTATAGCTGCAAAGGGTGGGCCAACTCCATATTAAACCCTACGGATTAAGAATGGGATGTCATTAAAGTTCATGTGCACGTAAAGGCAGGCATCCCAAAACTTTTGGCAATATAGTGTATGTATAGGTCTTGTATTTTTATGAACCATTATAGTTTATGGTATCATTAGGTCTGTCAGTTGATTAAAATGTTTTGAATTAATTGCATGATATGCTGATTAAATGAATTAATCACATAGATGTTCAAGATAAAAACAAATTCAAAGACATTATTTTTTTGGTAGACAAGTACATCATTGAATAGGCATTATAGAAATAGCATTAGAGTTCAGTATATGGTTTGTTTTATTTTGACTGAAAAATTGTTATGTTTGGAACAGTTTGGAATGACTAAAAAATGGCAGAATTGTTGTTTTTGGATAAAAAATTCTATATATGAATATGTCCTTGAACTTTGGGGATCCAGTATCATGCTTTTTTCCCTATATTAAACTGACTCACTTTCTCTGTGCTATATTGCTCAGCATTTTTTTTTTTTTTTTTTTTTTTCTTTTGTTGAGGGACGGGACTCTCCAATCAACGCAACAGCAAACAGAAAACCCATAAAGTTTTGTGTGCATATATCTGAACTTATTAATGCATGTGTGCAGGTGTGTGTTTGTGTTTATACACTGGCTTGCTTCTTTTCAGTTTAATTTCCTCTTTTTATTTGGCACAAGGAAATTAAACTGGAAATATTTCAGTTTATGAACTGATTATGAACCAGAACTATCTAAAGCTCCCTTTAAATGCTGGTTACCCAGCTAACAAAAATATGTTCTGAAAACATTTTGCTAACATTCCAATTAAGTTATGAAAACGTCCAGTTTTTTAAACATTTAAAAAAAAATTTTTTTTGATTATGCAAATGTTGGGAATGTAACTTATTAATGTTCTCTGAACATTCTGAAACATTAGACTATCTTCCAACTGAAAAGTTTCAGAAAAAAAGTTTAATGAATGATGTATAAATATTGTTTTTGTGCTAAATTTCAAAGACCAGATAACTCTGGCCAAACGTTCTGTTAACGTTACTGAAAAATGTTCATAACTTTGAGAGAACCTTGCCAGAACATTAGCCAAAATGTTCTGAGAACGTTCCCCGTTTTCTGGTTAGATGATTTCAGACCAGCAGATCTGGTGCTTTTATACTTTGAATAGAGCTTTTATGGGACATGGCCCAATTAATTATCCCAATCTGTTACTTTCACCTTGCTTTTTTAGGTGATTCTTAATCTCTTTTTTAATCACACAAATTAAACCTTTGCTCCTAGTATAATGGAAACATACCACAGATTCATCTGTGATAAGACATTATGGGATGCTCTATCATCCCTAATCTCTAGCTGTTCAAATGATTGATAATCTGTTTTAATCTCACTTATGCTCTTCAGATGGAATGATAATCTGCTTTGAGAGTGAAGAGACTTCCTGCTATAATCCCATTCATGGCACTTCACTGGAGCATGGGAACGTTATTTCTTTCATTAGACCACAGGTGTTGTTGGACCCTATTTAGGGAGCCTTCAGCCTCTCTGTCATTTATCTCAGCCCTCTGAAATATTTGTGATTACCTCAGCTGTCATCACCCATAAAAATCTGTAATTATGTGATCTCTCTTCACTGGCTGTGGTGAGATATCTGAGGCTATTCAACTCTAAAATACAACAAAATACGCCGCCGTTATTGATATACTTCTACTGATTCTATTTTGTTACGTTGTTACGTTTTTAACCAAACATAAATCCTAAATCACTCCTGAATTAGACTAATTCTCACACATGAACAACAAACTGGAAGCATTTGTGTAGTAATATAGACATGTGAGTGGATTTCTAAATAAGTCATATGTTTCTGGATTTTGAAACTTGCAAAGTTTCCATTTGCACATCTAGCCATACAGTACTGTAGGTTAAAGCCCAGGTCATATGGTTATGAATAATCCCTGCTCTCTGGAGGATTTATGGATCTTTCTGATGACCTCTGAAACCCTGAGGATAAAAGTGAACCGGTAACTAATCATGTGACTCACTGTGATTAATAATTTGTGCTCTCTGACAAACACACACACACACACACAATCACAGGGTAGTGTTAGTAAGAACAGATGTCACTGTGTAACTCCTTTTTAGATGTTTGTTATTTTGGTAAATAGTTCTATATAAGACATTGTTAATTATGTAATATTATGTAATAATTGGTGTTTTTAATTTTAATTGGAAAAGATTTGTGCTTTATTATTTTTTATAAAACGGTTAGTTCCTGTCCTTGATTCTGACTGGTCAATAGCTGTGTTTTATTCACGATAAAACACGGCTATGACCGCTTCACTACACAACACCCTTAGCAACCACTCTTAGCAACGTAAATTGTATGTTCTCAGTTGATATTGTTCATTGAAGCTTACTGTATTATGTAGAAGAGTATTGTGAGAAAGAGATCGAGTGAGCGAGTTTATTATCTGCATTCAGATTTAGCATTTTCCTTCAGGTCAGTCCTATGTTCATAATAAAAAATCTGTTTAAATGTCCGATGTATTATCTTGTCCTTTTAACAGTTAAGGGGTTTTCCCGTGACTGACAGTGCTAGTCAAAGCATGACTGACGCATTCATAAAGACAATCTTTGCCGCCATCTAATGGCGTAATAATGTAACTTCTGTTGCTGTTCATGGTCAGGGACTATTTTTTCCGGCGGAAGGAAGGCTTTTAGTGAAAGTTTACTTCATTAAAAAGTTGCATTGATACATAGTTTTGGCTTTAATATTTGTATTGTGTGGTAACCGTTTTATAAAAGCAATTAGGTACTTGATGCTAGTGCTGTATCGTGAATAAGTCACGGCTGAAGCACAGCCTCTCGTACCTTATTGCTTACTTTTGACTCCTTCAGATATGCTGCATTTGTAGTGTAAACATAAAAGCATTTTGATTCACCTTCAAAAGTCATCAAAAGTCCGCCCGCTCACTTGTCAGTCATCCACTTCAGTAAAACATAGGCCTTTAAGGAACTACTGCGGTATGCCAGACACTTACACGCAGTGACTCAGATCATGTGAAGCACAAGTTCACTTTATACAGGCACTCAGCTAAAATATCAATAAGTGTTCTACTTGAAACCTCACATATATTCATTTGGAAGTATATTTTGTAAACAAGGATTTTGTGAAGACTGGAGTAATGATGCTGAAAATTCAGCTTTGACATCACAGGAATAAATTACATTTTAAAATATATTCAAATAGAAAACAGTTATTTTAAATTGTAATAATATTTCACAATATTACTGTTTTTACTGTATTTTTGATCAAATAAAAAAAATGCTTCTTTTAAAAACATTAAAATCTTACTGACCCCAAACTTTTGAATGGTAGTGTATAGCGTGAAGTTCACTTGAAAATGCTCATAAGCCTAACACTTATTTGATGGTACTTGTCAACTCGGCTTCTCTTTCTGTTTCTGTCTTGTGCTGCGTCACACTGGGTTCAGGAATGCAGGCTCAGCTGCTTCTGTCCAATCCCAGCATGCCCCTCACAGCTCACTGACTGACACTTGAGGGAATAAACATAATCCACTTAGTACATGACTGTGTGTGTGTGTGTTCGCATTATGTGAATAAGTGTTTGTGCATGTGACGTTACATCACGCATTCCTCTGTTATTTTGCCTATTTATTAGGGTAGATAAAGATAGAAGACACATGTTTATGGCATAAGTGTCAAATAGGCTGGACTAAATAATGCCGGTCTGGCTAGGAGATGAGTCTGTCCAGGTGTCAACGTGCTGTTAGGCAGGAGCTCCTCATTGGGCAGCAGATGCAGGGCCGGACCCCTGGAGATTTCATGCTCCCACGGATCTATGCAGCGGGCTTTAGTGAGGAATGCCAGTGACATAGTAAACGCCCATTCACTGCACATGTCACAGCACACACGCTGTTAAAATTAACACCCTTCTTCTTCATACAGACAAGAATTATGAATGCATGTTTGTCAGACGGCTGTTGGAAGTGGGCAGGGAGTCTGCCGTTTAAAAGAGCTTGTGTCTGTCTTCCCTTGTGTCTCTTTGTTTATTTGCAGTGTAGGAGTTTCCACAGTTCAAAGACGTTATTGTTGCGACTACTTTCTATGCTATGCTAGATTACGATTCCTCATTATACTGTAGCTGACTTGATGTGCACACTTGAAGAGTATTAGACTCTGGAAAAAATGACGGGGACAAATAGAAGAGAAGGGAAGTCTATGTAATACATAATAATTAAATCTCATCGTATTAGCAGAAGCATTTCTCATTTGACGGTGGTTGTCTGCAGTGTTGGGGAAAGTTACTTTTAAAAGTAATGAGTTACAATATTGCGTTACTCCCCAAAAAAGTAACTAATTGCGTTACTTAGTTACTTTCTGTGAAAAGTAATGTGTTATGTTACATTTGCGTTACTTTTTCTCACCTGGGCTTGGCTTGCCTGTTTGTTTTGGCAAATGTAAAGGCCCTTTCACACCTTTTTGGTTAAACTGGATCGTCGAAGGTCAGCAGAAAAGTTAATAAAGTGAGATTAAATACATAAAGTATATTTGTATTATTTAACATATTTAATTATTTCGGGTTTGCATAATATTTTTATAATATAGTTTGCATTTCACTTTATTCATTTTGAAGAATACTGAAGCTGTTTTTGTGCAAGTAAAATGAGTATGTTCACATTTAGTCTAGAACTAAAATAAGCATCATGTTGACACAGCGCACACAACGCCTCTGCACTTACTCATGATTTCTCTCAACATGGGGGCAAGAGAGGTGTCAGGCAATAAATGGGAAAGCAAAGTAACCTGTATTACTTATTTGAAAAAGTAACTCAGGTATTTTGTTGTAAATGTAAAAGTAATCCGTTACTTTACTTGTTACTTGAAAAAAGTTATCTGATTACGAAACTTTTGTCACTTGTAATGCATTACCCCAACACTGGTTGTCTGTCCAAAGCCTCTGGTGTGTTTATATGGGTGTGTGTGTGTTTTTGGAGCAATGAGGGCACATCGTAATCATTTTTTGGCACTCTGTTGCACAGGTCATGTTTTACAAGAGCCAAATTAATCCTCACACACATGTGCAGCGTCAATGTGATGACATCTTTGACCTCCTTCTTGCATGGACAATAATGATTTAATAGTTTTATTTTATTTTAATTTATTTTGTTATTTTTTTTGCTGTAAGTGTTCCGGTTGCTTGTTTATTATTTCCCAAACTGTTTGTTTTGTTTGTTTGAGTGGCCTGACTGCGCCAGACATAATGACATTAAGTTTGTTTGAAAGTTGTTTGATTCATTTCTTTATGCAGTTCTATTTGGTGCCACTAGTTTCGAATAAATTACACACTTCACCTTTATGTAATGTATTATGTGGATTAATAGCAGTAGTAATGGACTAAACACTCATTTGTGTGTGGTTTCTCTCTGTCAGTCTCTGTGACGGAGGTGGAGTGTGTGCGGGAGGGCTGTCAGTCGGAGTGTCTGCGACGGATGGCAGGTCTGTTTCCAGAGACCCACTGCTTCACTGTGGTCTTCCGTGGGGGAAGGAAAAGCCTGGATCTGTGCTGCCCCACACAGGAGGAAGCGGAGCGCTGGGTCCGAGGCATCCGCACACTCAAAGACCGAGTCTCCAACATGAGTCAGAAAGAAAAGCTGGACCAATATCCTTAAAGCCATACCTGCAAGGTGAAACCTCTAGTACTGAGTACTAATTACTGTCTTTCCTAAAAGCAAGTAGACACATGTCCACTGCACATTAGTGCCATTTACAGCATTTAATACACATTTAATTATAGTATTTAAACAGAAGGCTTAGGTTTAGTTCCCTTGGCCACCGTATGCCAATAAATGCACATGTAAACACAATCTCCATTACTCAGTGAGAGAGCTGACTATATATAGACCAAATGTAGAACAGATAAACCACAGAACGTCATGCTATCTCTTTTCATCTGAAATAACTTTGTCCTGTTTCTCTTTCCCCCAATGTGTTTTTCAATGTATTAATATTATTTTTAACCTGTATGCCCCTTATTATCTTTTTCTCAACATGAAAAACTTGATACATTGTTGAGTTCCTTTGGACTGAGGTTGTGTCGCAGAGAGATGGTTTATAGTTTCATACTGTATGGCTGGCATCATGTTGTGAATGCATGTTATCGCTTTGTCTAGTTTTCCCTAACTGTTCACACTTGGATTCGAGGCTATCTGAGACATGCGGATCAGAACCAGGATGGGAAGATGAGCTACGACGAGGTGAAACATCTGCTACAGCTGATCAACATTGACCTGAACGAACAGTATGCTCGTACCCTCTTTAAGGTTTGTGCGAGAGATCCATGTAAGTGGCAGGAGTGGTTGTAAAAACGTGTTTAAATTAAATAAAGCCTCGAGCAGTCTCTCTCTTTTATTCCTGCTCTTGTCTGTAGAAGTGTGATCGTTCCTGTGACGGGCGGCTGGATCACGTGGAGATTGAGGAGTTCTGTCGTGAGCTGATGCGCAGGCCGGAGCTGGACGCGGTGTTCAGGCATTATTCCGGTAACGGATGTGTGCTCACCACCTTGGAGCTGCGGGATTTTCTTGGAGACCAGGGCGAGGACGCATCGCTGGTCCATGCGAAGAGTCTCATCCACACCTATGAGCTCAACGACTGGGGTACACAGCCATCATACATATAGATGGTTTATGTATATATATTATATATTTACACTACCGCTCAAAGGTTTCGGGTGTGGTGGAAACCTTAATATTAATCTTTTAACTCAGTGAAGACTCTTGAACAATGAAGTTTTCCGTCCTTCAGTTTATTCTTTACGGCCAGGAGAGCTCTTAACAGAAAATCTTGCTATTCAACATACCTGCACAATATTTATATTCTTACTCTTTCTCACTGGTTCACTTATGTCATTTTTTTTTCTTTCATCTCTCTTAGCAATTCTTGTCTTTTAACCTTTTCAAACAATCTGTTGGCCCTTTCCCATTGATTCAGCACTATCAGCACTCCTGACTTCATGTTACATTCTCTCATATCCTCTTTTCCCTTCCTATACACTGCTGAATTTATATTATGTATATGCAGTCTTTTAAAAATATAATTATGATTTATAAAATTATTCTTCCACAAGGGTTAGTAAGCTTTTTTAATGTTTTTGTCTCTTATGCTCACCAAGGCTGCATTTATTTGATCAAAAATATAGTAAAAACAGTAATCCATTTTTTTACAGTATTCCTTGATGAATAGAAAGTTCAAAAGAAAAACATTTATTTGAAATATAAATGTAACATTATAAATTTTAAAAATGTAAAAAAAAAAGTCTTTCTGACCCCAAACTTTTGAATAGTACAAATGCAATAATATATATATATATATATATATATATATATCCAGATACCTGGAGATAGACCTGTCCTGTAATATGAAAAATGTACTGTAATATGACCCATGGTGTTCATGCAGGCACCGTCAGTTCAAATCTAGCTCACATTTCTTTTGCTGTCCTCCCATTATTTCCTGTCTGCACTCTACTGTCTATACTGTCAATAGAAATGAAAGGCCAATTCAAAACTGTTCAAAATGGCTAATGTTGTATACAATCCAGTCTGTTGAAACCTGGAGCGAAAACCACGCCTGAAAAACTGAAAAACTCTACTTCCAAGAACTAGTGTGAGCGCATAGCTCAGTAGTGTGTCATTGGCTATTGTGCTAAATAACTTGGTTATTCCTGATTGCTCTTACTAGAATTGAGGTTAATTTCCTAGTAAAACTAAATATACAATACAAAGCACGCATGAAACACTTCTTTAGCTATTGAAGCTTGTGTTTAACTGTGTTGGCTTTTGACCAATAAATTTTCTTTCTGACTTTCAGCCCAGAAGAATCTGTTCATGACCCAGAATGGTTTCACCATGTACATGCTCTCGAAAGAGAATGATGTGTTTAACCCGGATCACGCTCACGTGTATCAGGACATGAGCAGACCACTGGCTCACTACTACATCTCTTCTTCTCATAATACATACCTGACTAAAGACCAGGTGACCAGCGCCAGCAGCACTGAGCCTTATATCAGGTACATTACCAACCCACCCACACCTTATAATCTGCCTCAAGCATCTCATAGATAAGGCATGTAGAAGAAAACACACTTATACTTTGTTCTGTAAAATCACAATCATTGCTTGTGTCTGCGTTACAGCATTCACTAAGCTTAGCTTATTTTCTGACCATTTGTGTTGTGTTCTGTTACACTGACTGGGAGAAATTTAATAGAATAGACAAACAATTACCTTTGTAAATTAGAAACTAAAAAAAAGTATATTATGCCCAAGGTTCCAGTAAAAGGAAAAACTTTTGAGGTAGATGAAATATACTGTACATCACCATTCAAAACTTTGTGGTTTGTAAGATTTTTTAACAAACATACAAACAGTAATATTGTGAAATACTATTACAATTTAAAAGAATTGTTTTAATATATTTTTTGTCTATTTGAATATGTTTTAAAATGTAATTTATTCCTGTGATGGCAAAGCTGAATTTTCCGCATCATTACTCCAGTCTTCAGTGTCACATGATCCTTCAGAAATCATTCAAATATAATGATTTGCTTATTATTATCAGTTTCAGTGAAAACAGTTGTGCTGCTTAAGATGTTTGTAGAAACCATGAAACACTTTTTCATGATTCAGAACAGCGTTTATTTAAAATATCTTTTGTAACATTGTAAATGTCTTTACTGTTACTTTTGATCAATTTAATGCATCCAAACTCCCAAAGTGTTTCCCATTTTGTGTGCTATATGCATCAGACGTTCAGCCGTGAGAGTGACGTCTGATGCTGAGACTAGAGGCAGCTATACAAAATTACAGAACCACTAGGTTATGAGATACAACACTAATGATGACATTTAATGTTCATGCTCTTTGTTTGTGGTTAAACTCATGGGTCTTGTGTGTGTGTTTAGAGCTCTGCATCAGGGTTGTCGATGTGTTGAGCTGGACTGCTGGGATGGTGATAAAGGAGAGCCCATGATCTTCCACGGACACACGCTCACCTCCAAAGTGCTCTTTAAAGAAGTCATCGAGACCATCGCTCAATACGCCTTCAAGGTGCAGACACATCAAGCATATCTTTGTATAATGCAACAATATGGGTTAGCGTAGCATGCTTTTTTTTTTTTTTCATTTTAAATAGTTCACACTTACTGTAAATAGTTGTTTCTCTTTAACAATCATGTCTCTCTCTCTCCGTAGGCATCTCCATATCCTCTGATCTTGTCCCTGGAGAATCACTGCTCAGTGGAGCAGCAGGCGGTCATGGCGCAGCACCTTCGCTCCATTCTGGGCAAAAAGCTCCTGAAGAAGCCACTTAATGAGCTGCCCCTCAAACAGCTGCCCTCGCCTGAGGTCACACACACTTCTGGTTTTCCTCTTCCTTGAATTAATAATTCATCAAACTTCCAAAAATGAAGATATTTTTAGGCATACCCGGATTTAAAAAAGCATAAGAACCAAATGTATTTTCATTATGCTAAATGGACGCCACCTGCTAAATGAAACATTCCATGTTGTAATTAGGTCATGTGACCTCAGTGTAGCTTTCTACTGTTTGAAGCGTTTAGTGTTGCATAGTACTTTTTATGTAGGCAGTATGTAGTATCTACTGTACTGTGCAGTAAGCAGTATGCTGAATTTCTCTGTTAATCATAATACAATAGTTATTGTAGGGTGAATTCAGGGTGATTGGGACACTTTTTGTCATTGAGATGACTGGGAAAAAGTGTCCCAATCAACCTGAATTCACCCTGTGTAACTATTTCACACCTCACGTTTTGCATAACGACAGCGTTCTGACGCTCATTTGCATTTACATGTATACTACCATTCAAAAGTTTGCGGTCGGTCAGATTTTTGTAATGTTTTTGAAAGTCTCTCACTAAGACTGCATTTATTTGATCAAAAAAAAAAAAACAGTATTATAGTGAAATATTTTATTACAATTAAAATAACTGTGCTGCTTAATATCTTTGAGGAAACCATGTTTGTTTCACTGTAAAAAGTTATTTTCATGATTTGTTATAACTTTCTTTTCTTTTGTCAAATCAACTTAGATAATAAATGTGGTTCAGATAACATAATATTTTGAGTTTCTCCTTCTTTGTATTAACTCAAATTTTTAATTTCAATTAATTCAAAATTTTAAGGCAACCAGGTAACTTACTTTTTTAAGTTAAACCAACAATGATTTTTTACAGTGTTTTTTTATCAATTAATTCATCCTTTCTGAATAAAAATATTAATTTCTTTCAAAAATGTTACTGACCCCAAACTTTTAAACTATAGTGCGTATTCGGCAGATGCTTTGTCTAAAATGACTTCCGTACATTCTCTGTAAATCAAACCCAAGATTTTGGTGTTGCTAACCCTTCCTTTCTTGCTTCTGGAAACTTCTTGTTTACTTTCTGAGGATTATCAGTAAAAACATCTGACCCTTGCTGCCTACAAGAAAAAAAATATATTTCCGTATAGGAAATGTGCAATCATTTAGTACTAGGAATGATTTTAAATCAACACATGCCAGTGCTCATACTGGTGTAGTGTAAAATTTTTAACTGTGTCAAGCACTCTTGCCTCTTTTTTCATATTTATGATGAGATTCCCTCCTCTCTTTCACTCTGCGCTGTTTCCAAGACTTTTCTGTCATACCTACATTCTTCCATAATATTTAAGGTGTGTTTCGGCCTCTGACATAAATTATTGTGTTTACTTCCACAGTGTTATAAAATGGCCATTTTCCAAGCAAGAACAAGTGTTCATGGAATTGGTTAACATTTCAGCAATGTTCTTTCTCTCATGTGCCTGTTTTACTGTAGGAGTTGATGGGCCGGATCCTTCTGAAGGGGAAGAAGTTGAATGGTCTGCTGGGGAAGACTGACAGCTGGATTAGCTTCTCAAATAGCTCAGATGAAGATCCTGCTGCGGGAGGGGGCGGGAACAAAAAGGAATCCAAAAAGGATCCTGTGAGGGTGAGTACAGATATAAATTAAATCCTGTTCCCAGTTTTGTAAAATATTGGATGATTATGTGGTTTGACGTGTACTATTTGTGTTTTAACATTTGGAATATTTGAGATAATTATTTGAGTCTGTGCAGCTCAGGTAAATGTATATCATCAGCTATATGGATCATGCGTATGTTTATGATTCATAAAATGCCTAAACATTCTCTGAAAAAACTCTGCCTGTGTGTGAACATATGCATTGACATGTATAAATCCCCCCCAGTCTGTGAGCACTAAACTGAGTCCAGAGCTGTCAGATATGGTGGTGTATTGTCAGAGTGTGCCCTTCAGTGGTTTTGAGACAGCCAATCAGAGACCTCCTAGCGTGATGTCCTCTTTCTCTGAAAATGAGGCACTTAAACTCATCAAAGACTCAGGTAAGATGAACAAAACAAATTTACACTGCATATTCACTAAAGTCTTATCATGTTCTGTGTGCTTTAGGACCAGCCTGATCCACAAAACCACTGCAATGAGAAGCGCTTCCTGTCTTTTTAAGAAAAAGCAATAGATAGATAGATAGATAGATAGATTAAAGACTCTGCGCAGTCTGAGCATTTTTAAGCAAGTTATTTAAATTATGGAATACAGGTGCTGGTCATATAATTAGAATATCATCAAAAAGTTGATTTATTTCACTAATTCCATTCAAAAAGTAAAATTTGTATATTATATTCATTCATTACACACAGACTGATATATTTCAAATGTTTATTTCTTTTAATTTTGATGATTATAACTGACAACTAAGGAAAATCCCAAAATCAGTATCTCAGAAAATTAGAATATTACTTAAGACCAATACAAAGAAAGGATTTTTAGAAATCTTGGCCAACTGAAAAGTATGAACATGAAAAGTATGAGCATGTACAGCACTCGATACTTAGTTGGGGCTCCTTTTGCCTGAATTACTGCAGCAATGCGGCGTGGCATGGAGTCGATCAGTCTGTGGCACTGCTCAGGTGTTATAAGAGCCCAGGTTGCTCTGATAGTGGCCTTCAGCTCTTCTGCATTGTTGGGTCTGGCATATCGCATCTTCCTCTTCAGAAAATCTATGGGGTTAAGGTCAGGCGAGTTTGCTGGCCAATTAAGAACAGGGATACCATGGTCCTTAAACCAGGTACTGGTAGCTTTGGCACTGTGTGCAGGTGCCAAGTCCTGTTGGAAAATGAAATCTGCATCTCCATAAAGTTGGTCAGCAGCAGGAAGCATGAAGTGCTCTAAAACTTCCTGGTATACGGCTGCGTTGACCTTGGACCTCAGAAAACACAGTGGACCAACACCAGCAGATGACATGGCACCCCAAACCATCACTGACTGTGGAAACTTTACACTGGACCTCAAGCCACGTGGATTGTGTGCCTCTCCTCTCTTCCTCCAGACTCTGGGACCCTGATTTCCAAAGGAAATGCAAAATTTACTTTCATCAGAGAACATAACTTTGGACCACTCAGCAGCAGTCCAATCCTTTTTGTCTTTAGCCCAGGCGAGACGCTTCTGACGCTGTCTGTTGTTCAAGAGTGGCTTGACACAAGGAATGCGACAGCTGAAACCCATGTCTTGCATACGTCTGTGCGTAGTGGTTCTTGAAGCACTGACTGCAGCTGCAGTCCACTCTTTGTGAATCTCCCCCACATTTTTGAATGGGTTTTGTTTCACAGTCCTCTCCAGGGTGCGGTTATCCCTATTGCTTGTACACTTTTTTCTACCACATCTTTTCCTTCCCTTCACCTCTCTATTAATGTGCTTGGACACAGAGCTCTGTGAACAGCCAGCCTCTTTTGCAATGACCTTTTGTGTCTTGCCCTCCTTGTGCAAGGTGTCAATGGTCGTCTTTTGGACAACTGTCAAGTCAGCAGTCTTCCCCATGATTGTGTAGCCTACAGAACTAGACTGAGAGACCATTTAAAGGCCTTGGCAGGTGTTTTGAGTTAATTAGCTGATTAGAGTGTGGCACCAGGTGTCTTCAATATTGAACCTTTTCACAATATTCTAATTTTCTGAGATACTGAATTTGGGATTTTCCTTAGTTGTCAGTTATAATCATCAAAATTAAAAGAAATAAACATTTGAAATATATCAGTCTGTGTGTAATGAATGAATATAATATACAAGTTTCACTTTTTGAATGGAATTAGTGAAATAAATCAACTTTTTGATGATATTCTAATTATATGACCAGCACCTGTATAATACTGTGATATCCGTCATAATAGATGTGGCATGTGACTTCCCAGAAATACACTGCTGTATGAATATATTTCACAAATTACTGTGAACTATGTATTTTTTTAATGTTTGCTGCTTTTATCAGGACTGGCCTGTTGCCTAGGGCCCCACCAGATGGTTTATAATAAATGAGCAGATCATCAGATCATTTCCAACGCAAAATGCTGCTGTTCCAGCCAACACTGACAGCCAGCGGCACGCCAAATTTACATCAAACTCATATCATTTCATAATTAGGTCGTGTCACACCACTCAGAGCACATTTACCATGCAAACCACAATAACTCCAACAACCCCCCCAAAAAAACATAATTAGACAGATTTAGAGGTCAGTCACACTATCCTTTTGAGAAAAAAATACCTACGTCAAAACTATAGGAGGAAACTGTAAGATTATATAATCTATTTAGTAAATCAAAGAAAAATTTACTCTAGCGTTCAAAAGTTTGGGTCATAAAAGAAGTCCCTTATGCTCACCAAAGCTGAATTTTTATCAAAAATACAGTAAAAACAGTAATACTGTAAACAGCTATTACAATTTAAAATAACTGCTGAATGTTCTGTCTTCAGTGTCACATGATCCTTCAGACATCATTCTAATATGATGATTTGCTGCTCAAATAATAATAATAATAAAAAAAAACAATTCTTATTATTAACAATGTTGAAAACAGTTGAGCTGCTAAATATTTTTGTGGAAACTGTGATATATTTTTCTTTGATGCTCTGATTAATAGGAAATTTAAAAGAGCAGCCTTATTTGAAATAGAAATGTCTTTGCTGTCACTTTTGATCAATTTAATGCATCCTTGCTTAATAATTGACCCAATCTTTTGAGTAGTAGTGTATGTAAAAACAATGAGAATATCAATTTGTTAACAGCACTAAACTAAATTATGGAAGCTTGTTTCTGCCACTGAATAAAAAATAAAAAAGATTTTTTTGCTTTTTTTCTCAGAATTGCGTGATATAAAGTCGCAATTGCGTGTTATAAAGTCAGAATGGGGAGATATAAACTCACAATTGTGATTTATAAAGTCCAATTCTGAGGAAAAAAAGACTGACTTTTTTCTCAGAATTGTGAGATATAAACTTGCAATTCTGAGAAATTCTCAATTCTGAGTCTTTTTTCCCTCAGAATTGGACTTCGCAATTGCGAGTTTATATCTCACAGTTCTGAGAAAAGAAGGCAGAATTTGTGAGTTTATATCTCACAATTGCAAGAAAAAAGTCAGAATAGCCTGCAGTTGTGTTTATGACTCATAATTCTGACTTTTTTTTCTCACAATTGTGAGTTTATATCTCACAATTCTGAGAAAAGAAGTCAGAATTGCGAGATGTAAACTCGCAATTGTGAGAAAAAAGTCAGAATTGTGAGATAAAAAGTCGCAATTACCTTTTTATCTTTTACTTAATGGCGGAAACAAGCTTCCATACTAAATAGTAAATAATAAATAAGTAACAAAATTATACTAAATACAAGCAATAATGTAGCAGTTTGTCATGCTGATCTACTACTTTGAAAACTATTGAAACGTCTGTTCATTTGTTTTACTGTATGTGCATTTGTTTTATGTGCGTTCCCTGTAGGGAAAATGTTTGTTCGACACAACAGTCGGCAGCTGAGCAGGATTTACCCATCAGG
This sequence comes from Mylopharyngodon piceus, assembly GCA_039654765.1. Taxonomy (NCBI): domain Eukaryota; kingdom Metazoa; phylum Chordata; class Actinopteri; order Cypriniformes; family Xenocyprididae; genus Mylopharyngodon; species Mylopharyngodon piceus. The sequence goes on from CM077457.1 coordinate 18,388,312, forward strand.
CCAGAGATTACAATCCTCCAACTACGACCCTCAGGACATGTGGAACGGGGGCTGCCAGATGGGTGAGCCGAACGAGCACTCGGACATTCCTGCATGTCTGCAAGTCCAGCAGGAAATGCTTGAATGCTTCATTCTCTGTTCTGTTCTCCAGTGGCTCTGAACTTCCAGACTCCGGGAGAGCAGATGGATCTGAACCAGGGCCGCTTTCTGCCCAACGGGCGCTGTGGATACGTGCTCAAACCTGACTTCCTGTGTCACCCGAAGTCCGACTTTGACCCTGAGAACACAGGTGGAGGACCAGGACACATACCCACACAGCTTACTATACGGGTTAGTAACAGCTCCTCTTCTCTAGTTTAGCTTTTCATGATGGTCTGACAGGAAATACTGCTCCGCTTCCCATGTGCCCTGTAAATATTTTGATAAATCTATTTTTTTACTGTACTTGTGGGCTGTTTTGTTTCTCTCACAGGTGATTTCTGCTCAGCAACTTCCTAAAATAAACACTGACAAGCCCAACTCCATTGTGGACCCGCAGGTCTGGGTGGAGATTCATGGAGTTTCCATCGATAAGGCTCGTGCCAAAACCCAGCGCATTGACAACAACGGTGAGGAGGTTTTCAGTAATCTAAAGGTATCCTGTTGTGGTGTAGGATTGTTTAATTCATAAAATTCTATTCAGATATCTTATAAATGGGAAATAGAAACATTAGTGATGTTTTAATGGTGTGTATATTAATTTAGTTTCATGTAATAGCACATTTGTTTGGCCTGTGACAAACAACAGATTTTGTCATTAAGATAAGAGATGCTCCTGTCAGGATTGAATATTGAGTGTGTGTGTTTGTCTCCCCCTGCAGGTTTCAACCCCCGCTGGGATTGTACTGTGAGTTTTCAGCTGCAGGTGCCTGAACTGGCCTTGGTGCGTTTCATGGTGGAAGATCACGACCACAAAGCTAAGAACGATTTTATTGGCCAATTCACCCTCCCCTTCACCAGCCTGCGAACAGGTGTGTGTGTGTTTGGTTTACACAATATAATGTTTTTATAAGGCATACAATATTTAAACATAAACATTTTTTTTTATTTGTGGTGGAAGTACTGTTTGTAGTTTATATTTTCCAACATTAACTGTCCTTCAAAAGTTTAGGGTCAATAAGATTTTTTTGAATGCTTCTGTCCAGCATGGACACATTAAATTGATCAAAAGTTACGGTAAAGATGTTTATAAAGTTACAAAAAGAGTTATATTTCAAATAAATGCTGTTCTTTTGAATCCTGAAAAAAATGTATCACGGTTTCCACAAAAATATTAAACGGCACAACTGTTTTCAACACTGATAATAATAATAATGTTTCTTGAGCAGCAAATCATCATATCAGAATGATTTCTGAAGGATCATGTGACACTGAAGACTAGAGTAATGATGCTGAACATTCAGCTTTGACATCACTGGAATAAATTACATTATAAACTATATTAAAATAGAAAACAGATATTTTAAATTGTAATAATATTTACAATATTACTGTTACTCAAATAATTGCAGCAAAATTTTACCGAACCCAAACTTTTTAACAGTAATGAAAATAAAAATATAAATGCTTTGGATAAACTATTATAAAAAGTTGACTGGAAGACTGGAAACATCTAACAATGTAAAGAGTCAGATCAACCTTTGCCTTCAAAACAGCTCTAGTTGTTTTTGGAATGTTGTTGTTCAAGTCTCTAACTGTCTAGAGTGGGATTTGCACCATTCCTGAAGAAGAATAGTTTCCAGATCACTGAGAGATCAATCAGATGGAAATCTGCTTCTCAGTCCATAGCCTAGAGCATGTAATTGTTAAAAAATGTCTAGATCTGGAGTTCAAGAAGGACGTGAAACACATTTGAATTAATCCTGAGGTTCATGAAACTTTGACTTTGACTGTATGGAAAAACATTTAGACAAAGAAAGTCATAAATTCCAAATTAGATGCTTTTTCAATAATATTCAACATTTCAAACTAAATATAAATAAAATATTAATTGTTCTAACAAGTTTGAATAAAAAAACAAAAATTGTGGTGTATTTGGTACGTATTACTTTGAACACTTGCTTGTGATTGCTTTTATTTTAAACTACATTTTTCACATATTTAAGTGTTTTGTGTTGTTCCGCAGGTTATCGTCATGTTCACCTGCTAAAAGCAGACGGCTCCAGTCTGTCTCCTGCCACCCTCTTCATTCATGTCAAGGTTGTACGGCGGGGAGTTCCTATTAAAACCGTTTCTGAGCGGATAGGCAAAGCCTGATGCTTCTGTCATACAGTAGTTCCTGGAAATGTTTATTTCCTGAAGTACAATACCTTACTGAAGGAAAAGCCACTGAGCCGGGCTCTTGAGGTGCTGCGACTCTTCAGAATGAGACCACCTGAAACATGTGACATTGGATGTACATGGACAAACTCTGTGCACTACAGTCTCAAGAATGTCAGTGTAGACCTGAAGTGCATTTGGCTTTTGTATTGTGAATCTGTGGTGTTGTCTGCAGAGCAGAGCGTCTAACATGTTAAGGACATGTTACATTCGAAGCTAAATATGTTATAAAGTCAGTATTGTTAGAAGTTACAAGTCAGTGTTGTTTATAGAGTCTGTTTCCATTGAGACACAGAATTCTATTGAGTCTATGTGAGCCTTTAATTTAGAATATTTAACACTTTTTATGATAATTTAATATTTTAATTGAATTTAAATTAGTTTTGAGCTGCTGGACAAGAATTGTATGTGCATGTAGACAGAAATGATCTTCTGTCTTTAATTGTTTTAATGTTTGAATATTGTAATTGTGTTGAAGGTTTTGATATGCTGAATACTGACAAGATAAAGAAAGTGTAGGAAAAAAAACATTGAAAGGATACTGGAAGCATAGCAAGTATATGGACTGTTTAGTAAGGTTTATGACTGATTAATTTTTTTACGCAGGTATGTTTTAATTGATTTAAACACCATCGGTGTTCCAATTAGAAAATTCTGAGAAATAATATATCTACATATTTTTTAAATAATTATGACTAATGATGAAATCTGTGTTTAACATAATGTCTGAGACAGAAGATTTTATCATTAAACCTAAAAGCAAGCATTGTAAATGTTCAGTGTCCTAAGATGTCTAAATTACAACACTTGACCAGTGCTGCTTTGCTTAAGGTGCAGGCAACTATAGCACTTGCTCCTAGATTTTATGGCTAAAATTGTTGAGTCATGGTTGAGTTATAGAGTTCCCAAAGGTCTGTGTTTTGCACTAGGCTATGATAATTAATTTCACATGATATGTAATAATGTAATATCAACTGCTTCTTTGCAAATGTGTTTTAATTGTAGATTTTCTGTTTCACAGTAGAAAACAGACCGTCCCTTGATCTTAATGTCTTACTTGTTGTTCATACAGTACTGTATGTGTATGTGTGTATACATGCATATTTTTCCTATGTTGTATTTAAATGATCAGTAATTAAATAAATTAATATTAATATTTGCATAGCTAATTGTAGCTAATTATTGTGTGTTTAGATAGATAGATAGATAGATAGATAGATAGATAGACTGTCAAACATAAAATTTAAGAACTACAGAGACCATCGGGCTTTGCGGCAGTCCACCAATGGTTTTGCGGGGTGTGAGAGCGCAGGGCGAGATCCTCACTTCCTGGTTAAAGATGGCGGATGAGAATGAGACAGCACCGCAGCTGGAGAAAGAAACTGAGGTAGAAGAGGATCATGGACATTGCAGCAATTGTGAAAATGAAGAGCATCACTCTGATGACGGGTGAGCGTGTATGCATTTTATTGTTAGCTCGTAAATGTAAAATACTCTTCCTCACGGCTCGAAAAGACAGGGCCCATGTTCGGCAAGGCTTGGGCACGCTAACAGCATATCAGCCCGCCCTAAGGTCCTACGCCATTGGTTCACTGCTTTGATTGACTGACGGATCTCTAAAATGATTGGCTCAGACGCCGTCAATCAAACAAAAGGACCGTTCCGTATGGCCAGTTCTTCTAGGATCATTGGCATTTTTGTGTGAAGGGTTTAATAGCCTCACCATAATTCTGGGTATGGTAAAAATGAATAAGCTATCACGATTTAAGTCGCTATTTCATATGCTGTTCAGTAACCCATAAACTGGCCAGTATTTATAAATCGCCACCAAAAACCGCTTTCAAACCTGCTCATGCAGGCCTCTACAACCACTAGGTTGTAAGTAAAATGGATTTGCTGTCACTAACCGATTACTTGTCGTGATCTAGTTAGCTTGACTGCTGCTAGTTGCAAGTGGAGCATCATTAAACGTGTTTATCACCCTGCTCTCGGTTTGCAGTCTCTTTTTATCGCGTTCACCGATGGAGTTTCACTTTCAGTACAAAAGAGCAGATCTGTTCACTGAAATATAGTCAATAAAGCCCCACTAACCAGCGTCTTATCCACTACATGTCCCTCAAGGTCATGTACAGAGACCTACTCGAATGAATTAGGCAACAGATAGTAAAATATTGCACTTTATTATCGTAAAGAAGTAACGGGTGTGCCGAAGAGCACGTAATATACACCGCCTGTCCTGTCATGTTTCGCCTCATGTAATTGACACCGTTTTTCTTCCGTTATAATAATAATAATAATATTTAAATTAATATTTACATACACAGTTTAGTTTTTTTATTTATTTGTGTGTAACTGGAATGTGACATGTTGGGTATATTTATTGTTAATTAATCTGGGAAATTCAAGTGTAACAAAAAGCAATACAGAATCATTTACATTTAATACTAAAAAAAAATTTTTCTGGCTGTTCAAAGTATTTTCTTATTTATGGAGTGATAAAAACCTTTAACTTTAATATGTCAAAAAATGAAACAAGAATTTTGAACCTGGTTTTATTCAATGATTTCTGTTCTGACAGTGTGTGCAAATGAGTGCATATTTAATTAGATGATGCTTAATTTGCATATTTAAACATAATTCAAAATACCTGTAATACAAAATTTAATGTCTTCAGTGTACTGTGATTAACTGGGGAAGTAAGTGTGGTGATATCTTAAACATACATAATTTAAAACTACTATACAATTGTCCATTATGTTATGAGGACATCCAACATTGCAGCTTATATCTATTGAAGTAATATAGAGATAAAGAAGGGAAGCCCTGGTGGATAGACGACTGTCAAAGCAATAGTCACAGAGGTGCTTGTTTATCCGTCAGTCTTTGTCGTATAGCCCACCACCCCTCGAACACACAAAAACATGCTTTTTCTGCAGGTCATGTGACCATCTGCCCCCCATTAACAAACGTAGCTCAGCGCTGTCACTTCTCTCCCTCCGTGGACATTAATAGGATTAGCTGCGCGTCTCTCTGTAAGTCGCCCCATTCCATCTCGACTACTGGTGTGGGTCTCGACTCTTGTGCCTGTGTAGTTCAAGCATGAGGTGAATTGCATGGTGGGATGGAGGTGACATTAGTTATTTGTTTCAGTATGTCCAGTTTTATCCTTCTTCTTTTTAATTTTTTTCGTTTAAGCTCAGATTCTGCTTGATCTTTTTCATTCACCTGCTACCAGTGTGTGTGTATTTGTCACTATACTCTCAACTGAAATGAATAGGTTCGTTAAAGGGATAGTTCACCCAAAAATTAAATTCTGTCATCATTTCATCACCCTCATGTCATTCCAAACCTGTATGACTGACTTTCTTCTGCTGAACACAAAAGAATACATTTTGAAGAATGTTGGAAACCAAATGGTTTTGGTGAATATTGACTTCCATTGAATGTACAAAGAAACACTGAAACATTCCTCAGAATATTTTCTTTTATGTTACACAGAAGAAGAAAAAAAAAACCCATACCGGTTTGGAACATGGTACATGATAACAGGAGCTACATATTTGGGTGAACTATCCCTATAACTCTAAGAAACTCTGGACCATTTCTGTTTGTCCTGTGAAAAATCTTGTTTATATGTTAGAAATGTCGAAATAAAATCCAGCCTATAAGTATTGTTGTACCCTAGTGAGAGGTTATCTTCCTGAATTACTGATGCGTGTCCATTGAGATGATGCGTGCTGCCCTTTCACCTGCATCAGCTGCAGTTAGTGCTGAGTGGACATGACCTCTCATTTATCTGCCCATGTCAACTGAGTTCATATGACCTGCAGGGAGAAGGGTGACACAGGTGCCAAGAAGAAGAAAAAGAAACAGAAGAAAAAGAACAAGGACAAGGCTGGAGGAAAAGATGCAGTACAGGATCCGCTGGCCAAAGTGAGTGTGTTTGAATGGCTCTGTGTGTCTAACACAAGATTATTTACATTTAGATTTACATTTATCTGAATCTTTAAAAACACTAATATATTAACACTGTTAAATGTAATCTGAAGCAATTCTCAAAATGAATGTTAATTTTTTTTATGCCAATATCAGTCATTTTTTTTGCTTATCCATAATTATAATGGCATATTTTACTGTCAGGAGTACAGGGAATATATTACATAAACATTGTAAAGACAAATAAAATCAAATCAGCTCATAAAACTAACAAATTTAGTTTAAAATGTAATCAAATAATTTAATTTAATTTAATTAATAATATTAATAAATAGGCTACATTTTTACTGTGCAATTTCTGTCATTTCAATGAAGACCTTTGAGTTTGTGTTTTAATAAACGGTGTTGTTATTATTATTATTATCTTTATTAATCGAAATACACTCGATTGTACAATAGTATATTTCTGTTATTTCAAGTTATACCAGACTTTTTTTTTGACAAGGTCGTGAAGACCTTTGACTTCCTGTGTATATGATACGATAAATGTCGATAGTTTTATCAAATTAAATGGAGAAATGTTCTTAAAATGACTCTAAAAGCAGCTCTGCAGATGAAGTTCATGTTAGTGAGTGAGACAGCAGACACTGAAATCATCGCGAGCGTCACGCGTGCTTCAGTATGTGTAACAGTTAGTAGTAGATGAAAATGCGGCGCTCATTCATACAGACTTCAAATTTCAATAGCAGTCTTTTTTTAGCTTTAATATTCACAGACATTAGTCCGTATCGATATCTGATTCATTGTACAGCCCTACTTTTTATTTATTCATCCAAAAATTGCCAAATTCTGTGATGTTCCGCTTTATACAGTAAGTTCCATTTGTGACTGGATTCCGTGATTTCATCCGTGTTTTCTGCATCGCGGAAATCATATGGCTCTACATGGTATTTGCAGTATTAAAGAGAGATCGTTTTGTGAGTTATTTATTGTTGTGTTATAAAGTTGTTTCCATAAGTGTAAGAAGGGTGTGCAGTTAATAGAAGTCCGCTCTCTACACACTCTACATTGCGCTTCATGGCCATTGAATAGATACAGCAGCTGTTTCAGCTACGCACCGGTATGGCGGTTTTTGAAAAATACATATCGGTCTCGAAATTGAAACTGGTATACCGCCCAGCACTAACTTTTGTTCATTTTTGGAACACAAATGAAGATATTTTTATTGAAATGTGAGAGATTTCTGTCCCTCCATTGACAGTCTACGCAGCTACTACTTCGACGCTTCAATAAGTTCATAAAGAGATCGCAAAACTAATCCATATGAATTGAGTGGTTTAGTCCAAATTTTCTGAAGAGATTCGATCGCTTGTTTTGATGAACAAATTTAATTTAGGCTTTTATTCACATATAAACATTGATCAGCGAACATAAAAAGAAGCTCAACCGACCCTGCTTGATGCACGAGAACAAACCTCTTGCTGAAGCTCAAACATGCTGCATAACACACAAGAATGAACCTCATTGGTTCTCAAACGTCAAGCAAACATGCTTGAGCTTCCATTTACCACAAATGATATGTGCGTTGATGAATGTTTATATGTGAATAAAAGCCTAAATTCAATCTGTTCATCATTTAAAGCAATCGTGCCTCTTCAGAAAATTTGGACTAAACCACTCAATTCACATGGATTAGTTTTACGATCTCCTTATGAACTTTTTGAAGCGTCAAAGTGGTAGTCACTGGAGGGACAGAAATCTCTCAGATTTCATTAAAAGTATCTTCTTTTGTGTTCTGAAGATGAATGAAAGTCTTGGAACAACATGAGTTAATGATGACAGAATTTTAATTTTTGGGGCGAATTAACCCTTTAAGGAGAAACTGGACATCATATACTAAAGACATGACTTTTATGTCATTCGAACACAAACTTGCATAGAAACACTTGCCTTATTACTAGGAGACTCGTGAGAAATGAAAACAATCAGTGTTCTAAAATTGCTCAAAATATCAGGTTTGATATCCTCAGTCTGAACATCATACACTAATCAGCTGTCCAGACTGCACATGGGGGCAAAAGTCATGTACTGTATTTCAGCCTTTGAAAATATCACCCAGAAATTTAATATTGGTGCGTCACTACTTTAGTATAGGAACAAAGTACTTTTCTAATTTTTTTAATTAATTTTTTTCCCCTTTTTCAATCATCTTTGTCTCTTCCTAAGGTAAACTCCCTCCCTGCGGATAAGTTACAAGAGATCCAGAAGGCCATTGAGCTTTTCTCAGTGGGACAAGGTCCAGCTAAAACCATGGAGGAGGCCACACGTCGCAGTTATCAGTTCTGGGACACTCAGCCTGTTCCTAAACTTGGTATTGATCATTTGTGCAATTGTACTCTGAGTAGTTTCGTTTTTGTACTTTTTAGTAGTGTAAATCTTCATCTGTACAACACATGTTTTCTTGAGACTCATGACTTGTGGCACAGTGTATTCTGAGTCTGTCATTCGTTTGTTTGTAGGAGAGACTGTGACGTCACATGGCTGCATTGAGCCAGATAAAGATAACATACGAGAGGAGCCATACAGCCTCCCACAGGGCTTCAGCTGGGACGCTCTTGATTTGGGAAACCCTGCAGTGGTACGACACTTGAACCACTAAATTTCTCCCTCGATATCTTATACATATACACCTGGAAACAACTCAGTCTTGAAGATGTTTTCAGTTTCATTTTTGTCTCTGTCTCTCTGAAGCTGAAAGAGCTGTACACTCTCCTGAACGAGAACTACGTGGAGGATGATGACAACATGTTTCGCTTTGATTACTCTCCTGAATTTCTGCTCTGGTAAGAATGTGGCTTGGAAAATGACAGATGGGTTATGAAAAATGTGATCAAATGTTTTTTTTTTTTTTTTTTTTCTTGTATTTGAAAGGCTAACTATTTATTTTTTGGTCTAAAAGTCATGTGATATCTGTCCTCAGTGTCTCTGTACTCTGTTTTTGTCCCAGGGCTCTGCGTCCTCCAGGCTGGTTGCCTCAGTGGCATTGTGGAGTGAGAGTGAACTCTAATCAGAAGCTAGTTGGTTTCATCAGTGCCATTCCAGCCAACATCCGCATCTACGACATGTAAGCAGCCATAAGTGTACCTAAATAATAGTTAAAATGCAACAAAGTCAACATCTAAATCCAGAAAAAACCTCAAGTCACCTTTTCACTGTCTCCGACATTTGAGTACTATTGTCGTATTTTGCCCCCCTAGTGGCAGTTGCGCTGAACTTTCAAATTGATCGTGAATCAGCCATTACTAGGGTGACCAGATTTCTCATGGTGGAATATGGGACGGGTGGGCAATATGACCATTTTATTTGATTTATATCGTGAGATATATATCAACAAAATATATATTTATTTATTTATTTATTTATTTATTTAACATATTTTGTTGTTTGATTTTTGTCTGAGAGAAATGGGATTGCCCGCACTCACTCTCTCTCTCTCTCTCTTTCCTTGCGCGCGATCCCAGTTCTCTCAGACAGTGCGCGATCAGTTCTTCTCGCGCCTAAAGAGCGCTTCTGGTGTGTGTCTTTCAGCGCAATTCCGCCTATCCCGCCTTCACTAATGGCAAGTTAATCGATAACGAATTGTGATTGGATGGTTATTTTGTTCTATGACGAATTTGATTGGACTGTTCTCGCGCGACAGAATACTACTACTACTACTACTACTACTACTACACGTACTGTGATCATCCAGTCATAATGAAATTTTAGGAAATACGGGACAAAGCATTTTTTCTTAATAAGTCGGGACCCTAGCCATTACCCTACGCTAAAGGCCAAAGTATACTTCAGTTTTTATGCGTAAGCAAGGGTCGCGTACAGTGCGCAGGGACTGCGTGACTTCGCAACTTCCTGTGGAGTTTTTTTCCTTCTGCGACAAACCGACTAATAAAATTTGGGTCGACTGAGCTTCTTCTTGTTGACTAGTTTAGTTGACTATTAGGAGGCAGACCTAAATGCAAAACAAATGACCACTTATATGTCTGAAAGAAAAACATGTTTTCTAGGGCTAATCAAACTAATTTATTTAATAATTATTATTTTGGACAAAAACACTTATTTTGGACAAATTTATTCATAACTGCCCATTTTAACCCTTTGATACGTAGGATCACACCGGTGTGATTAGAACATTCAGCGCATCACATGACCAACTGCCAAATTCAAATGTGCTTGCACGCTTTGGCTGGCGCCGAGTGAGAGACGGACGCGCTCAGTGCTTTTCATGTCACAAATATGCAGTATGTGTTTTCAACCACATAATGTTTATTTTAGGTTTCATACATTTAAATTCACATAAGTACTAGCAAAACAATACATTTAGAGTTTGTGAAATACACACTGATGTCTATAGAAGCAGCAATAACAATCCTTTCCATTATAATTAGACGACATGTTTTATTCATATTAGATAGACATTGTGTAAGCAACTTTAAAGTTTACTATATTCTTCTCCCAGTTCACCAGATCACATACTTTCATGTATTTCGGGAGAAATGGATGAATTCACGTGTTATAAATTCAACAGATCCAATTTTCTGTATTGCGGTGCAGACTAACATGGTGGCGCCCATCGCGCGTATAGCTCATCTAACGCGATCATTATGAAGGTGTTTATACAGCAAAACACATCCACTTGCACATATTTGACAATCAGAATATCAGATATTTCATGCTATAGTCAACAAATTTGCGAATATTTTGAGTAAAAAAGAAAAAATGAAATAAATGCAGATCATCAGTCATACAGCTCTATTGAGGCTGCGGTGTGTCACATGACTAGCAATGACGCGTCACCATGGAAAAAATAAAGTGATACGTTCTAAATAACGGTCGCCTTTAAAAATTCACACTGGGGGCACAGCCAGAGTAATTTAAACTTGCGTGTGAAAGGGTTAAAGCAAGTGTAAGAGTTAAAATGAGTGGTAAAAGTTAAAAGCAGTCTGATCCACAGAAAATGAGTGCTGACCTTTTACTGATATATAATTTGCATGTAAAATTAGAAATTCAAATTCATCCAATGAATATTTTTTTTTTTCATATTGTGCAGACTAGAATGTAGAGTACTTCTTTTGGTCTCTCAATTCTGTTGTTGACCCATATCTGCTCTTCAATCCTCCCAGAGAGAAGAAGATGGTGGAGATTAACTTTCTGTGTGTGCATAAGAAACTTCGCTCGAAACGAGTGGCTCCGGTACTCATCAGGGAGATCACAAGACGGGTCAACCTGGAGGGCATCTTTCAGGCTGTGTACACCGCAGGTGTGGTGCTGCCCAAACCAGTGGGCACCTGCAGGTAAGACATACATCTGCCCACTCGTAATATGTATGTAAAGCTACCTCTGTGCAAAGTGGAGAGACAGACAGGCTGTTAAGCGGCAGCAGATATCGCTAGCTATTAACTTTTTTTTTCTCTGACACAAAAAATGACCTCCTTCCAGGGGGTGTGTGGGTTCTCAAATATGCTTTATTCTGCCACAATCAAATCTCATGGTGATTTTGTGTGTTGACGTGTGTCACTGGAGAAATTTGGACATTCAACGTGTAAATTTTAGAGGCTCAGTAAGATTTTTTTTTTTTTTTTTTTTTTTTTTTTTATATAAAGAGAAATTAACTTTTATTCAGTAAGGATGCATTTGATTAAAAGTGACAATCAAGACATTTATAATTTTAAAAAATATTTTGAAATAAATGCTGCTCTTTTGACCTGTCTATTAATCAAAGAATCCTGAAAAAAATTAAAAAGTCATTTTTATTTATATAGCACTTTATACGATACAGATTGTTTCAAAGCAGCTTTACAGGGATAAACAGGAAAATAATTCAATGATGCAAACAGAGTTCAATTCTGCTGTAAAGCAGCTCTAAAACAAAAATAGTGTCATTGTTCAGCTGAGGTCAGTTCAGTGTTGATTCAGCTCCATTTATTAACTGTGTAAAGATCATCAATTATGAATTGAGTTCAATTCGGCTATAAAGCAGCTCTGTAGAAAACAGTGATGTCATCATCCTGGGGTGCGTTTCCCAAAAGCATTGTGGGTGAACTATGGTTGTAAGTCCCATTGAACTCTATTGGTAACGACGGAACTTGCAACCATAGTTCGCTTTGGGAAACGCACCCCAGTTCAGTTCAAATCTCTAAGAAATGTTTCTTTAGCATCAAATAATTATGTTAGAATGATTTCTGAAGGATCATGTGACACTGACGACTGGAGTAATGATGCTGACAATTCAGCTTTGACATCACAGGAAGAAATTACATTTTAAAATATACTAAAATACAAAACCTTTATTTTAACTTGTAATAATATTTTACAAATTTTACTGTTTTTACTGCATTTTTGATTGAATAAATGCAGCATAAGAGACTTTTCACAAACGTTAAAAAACATCTTTCTGACTCTTTCTGAAAACCTCAAATGGGGATAAGTAATTGTCACACAACACTGCTATTGTGTGCTAATTGCTGCTCTTATTTTAACTAATTTTAATAGCCATTTTTTTTTAAATCCCTGTTTCGTACTAACTGCCTTGCTTATTTCTATGGCAGATACTGGCACCGGTCCTTGAACCCACGAAAGCTGATTGAGGTGAAGTTCTCTCACCTGAGTCGGAACATGACTATGCAACGCACAATGAAGCTCTACCGACTGCCAGAGGTGTGTGCCAGCTACTTCCCTGGGTGATATCTGGCAGGTTTCCTCTTTTCTGTTTTCTCTTATTCCGTGTTTCTCTCCCGTAGGCTCCTAAGACTCCAGGCCTGAGGCCGATGACTGTAAAGGATGTCCCAGCGGTTCACCGCCTGCTGAATGAGTATCTGAATCAGTTCAACCTGGTTCCTGTCATGAGTCCTGAGGAGGTCCAACACTGGCTGCTTCCTCAGGAGAACATCATTGACACCTATATAGTGCAGGTATTACACTCACTGAACACCTAGAATTCATGGCACGGATAATCCTAGAGCAGTGATTCCCAAACTTTTTACAGTGGCGTAACCCCTTGAGGCATTTGACATCCTTCTGCATACCCCCTCTCTTCCATTTAGACTGCAGTCACACCTTTTCCATTAAGGGACAATATTTGCCCCCTTAAATTGGTTTTTGTGTGCATTTTTTACCTTTATTAATGCAAAGTTTTTCTAATCTTATTAAATGTATATGTCTCATGTTTTAAGCCAAAATCTTATAATGTAATTATTAATATGATAAATAAGTTAATAAATTAAACTAAACCAATAATTTTTAAACAAATTAAATCTTTGTTTCTGTCTCTGAGAGAGTTTGAGTCTTAAATCGGTCTCTCTGCACAGTTTGTCTATATTTGCTCTTTTTACAAACTTTTACAAAGGTACGAGAACGGCAGTAATGTAGCGCGGTTTGCTAAGGCAGCAGATTCTGCAGGAAACTTACTATATGCATGCTGCTTGTGTGGATGCAGTCAGTTTTGACCGCAAAAGATGAGGTTATTTGATTGGATGTCTTGTATTTGACCTTTTATGACACCATTATTTTCCCGTTTGTACACTGTTAAAAATACATGCTAGGATTTAGTGCTAATTTAAGGTGGGGTAGAATTAAAAAAAGTCTTCATCTCTCACCTCACAGGGTTACGCGTACCCCAGTTTGGGAACCACTGTCCTGGAAGTATCACTCATGAAAGTGTTTCTAGCATACAAAAATAAGAGTGGACAATCAATATATTTGGCATGTGAACGGCTGGTCCTTTATATCAACTGTGTTGTAGAGTTCAGATGGGAAGGTGACTGACATCCTGAGTTTCTACACTCTGCCGTCCACCATCATGAACCATCCTGTGCATCGCAGTCTGAAGGCAGCGTACTCTTTCTATAACGTACACACCACCACCCCCCTCCTGGACCTGATGGGAGACGCTCTCATCCTCGCCAAGTCGGTCAGTCACTCAAAGTGTGTGTGAGAGTTAGGGCTGCAACTAACAATTATTTTGATAATCGATTAATCTGTCAATTGTGTTTGGTTAATCTGATTAAATCTCACAAATGTTATTTCCCAAAAAGAGTTATTATATCCTGCCCAATGTTGTCCTCCAAACAGTGAGCAAACTGAAGATTATGAAAACAAATGTAGAATGTATCTATGCAGGGCTGTCATACATAATGTACAAAAAAGGATTTAAAACAAACATTACATTTTCTAAAAGTTTGTGGATGTTTTCCGTGTACAGACGTAATTAATCGATAATCAAAATTCTGTTGATTATTTTCACTATCGATTTTATCAGTTAGTTGTTGCAGCTTTAATATGAGTTTGCTTAGCTATAGTTTTAGTGCAAATCTTTCACTAGAAGTGAGCTACAATTTTCCATTTGGGGTTGTGCTCATTTGAAAAAGAAAAAAAAAACATTTATAAATGAAATAATGTTGTTCTAGCAGTTGAAGCACCATAGGCAAACCTGTGTTTTAGAAGAACATCTGCAGCAATTTGAAATGTATAATTGCAGGCATTACTGGAGCATTAAACTGTCAGCAGATTTATTAAAGCTTTTCTTGTGTCATTCCCACTGCAGAAAGGATTTGATGTCTTTAATGCACTGGACCTAATGGAGAATAAGACGTTTTTGGAGAAGCTCAAGTTTGGCATTGGGGATGGAAACCTGCAGTATTACCTCTACAATTGGAAATGTCCCAGCATGGGCTCAGAAAAGGTACAGGTTTTCAGATGTCAGTCCAGAGTTTTTCTAGATTAAAATCTAGTATGTTTTTAGTCGATCAGAATGAAGCTGAGGTTAAATGAATTGGCTTGTAAGACAGCATTGACATTGCTAAGTTCATACACTAGGTGGCCATAGTACCTCCCAGACCACCTAGTTGTCACTTTTTTTTATGGTTTTCTTTTTACCTTTAGTGTTGTAAGGAGTGGTTATTTGAGTTACTGTTGCCTTTCTATCAGCTCAGACCAGTTTGTCCATTCTCCTCTGACGTCTGGCATCAACAAGGCATTTTTGCCCTCAGAACTGCCATTTACTGCATATTTTCTCTTTTTCGGCCCATTCTCTGTAAACCCTAAAGATGGCTGTGCGCTGATCCCAGTAGATCAGCAGTTTTTGAAATACTCAGACCAGCCCGTCTGGCACCAACAACCATGCCACATTCAAAGTCACTTAAATCACCTTCCTTTTCCATTCTGATGCTCAGTTTGAACTTCAGCAGATCATCTTGACCATATCTGCATACCTAAATGTAGTGAGTTGCTGACATGTGATTGGCTGATTAGATATTTGCATTAACGAGCAGTTGAACAGTGGCCGGTTTATAAAGCAGCTGGTGTGCATATATGTATATTATTTTAATTTAAAGGGTTAGTTCACCCAAAAATGAAAAATCTGTCATTAATTACTCACCCTCATGTCGTTCCACACCCGTAAGACCTTCGTTCATCTTCGGAACACAAATTAAGATATTTTTGATGAAATCCGATGGCTCAGTGAGGCCTCCATTGACAGCAAGATAATTAACACTTTCAATGCCCAGAAAGCTACTAAAGACATATTTAAAACAGTTCATGTGACTACAGTTGTCCTTAATGTCATCCTTAATGGAGCGTTGCTAATGAAGCGACGAGAATAATTTTTGTGCGTCAATAAAACAAAATAACGACTTTATTCAACATTATCTAGTGATGGGCGATTTCAAAACACTGCTTCATGAAGCTTCGGAGCTTTACAAATCTTTTGTTTCAAATCAGTGGTTCGGAGAGCGTATCAAACTGCCAAAGTCACGCCCTCCAGTGGTGAACCATTGAAATTTTGAAACACTTATCACGTAACGAAGCCTCGTTTACTGAAATCACGTGACGTTGGCAGTTTAATACACGCTCCGAACCACTAATTTGAAACAAAAGATTCGTAAAGCTCCGAAGCAGTGTTTTGAAATCAGCCATCACTAGATATTGTTGAAAAGTTGTTGTTTTTTTTTTTTTTGGTGCACAAAAAGTATTCTCGTCGCTTCATAACATTAAGGTTGAACCACTGTAGTCACATGAACTGTTTTAAATATGTCTTTAGTAGCTTTCTGGGCACTGAAAGTGTTAATTATCTTGCTGTCAATGGAGGCCTCACTGAGCCATCAGATTTTATCAAAAATATCTTAATTTGTGTTGCGAAGATGAACGAAGGTCTTACGGGTGTAGAATGACATGAGGGTGAGTAATTAATGACAGAATTTTCATTTTTGGGTGAACTAACCCTTTAATGTGTAAAAATTCCTAAAGATTAATACTGAGCCGGTATAATTGTTCGAATTTTAATATTTATAATTTTTATATTTTTTAGGTGGGTTTGGTTCTGCAGTGACCCATTCCACCATCCACAACTTCTGTCTCGCATGACAGCGAGGCTGATTTATGACATCACGCACTGACCACCTGACAGATGCTACCAATGGACTTCCTGCTTCAGGAAGGAGAATTCACCGCCCATTTTTAAGTTTGAACTTTGACCTTTTGGACCTGCACTACTGCTGCCAGACTGAGAAGTTTTCTTCTCTTTCCTCTCTTATTTTTCTCTCTCTCTTTCCCTCGCTCTTCTTCTTAATCTCTCTCTGCGCATGGACTTAAAGCCATTGTAATTACCATCATCAGAGATGAGGAACCTTAATCTGTTATGATTGTTAACAACGGTGCGCGTGCACACACACACACACACACACACACACACACACACACACACACACACACACACACACACACGCTGATATGTAACTACCAGACATGCTCATGATGAACCCTGATGCATAAGTGTCACGCTACTCGCAGCGGTAGATTCAACTCATTCAGTATAACGTTATTTTACTCTCCTTATCCAATGGGAAGTGCTTTTTGCAAAAAAACAGGATGAAAATGTTCATTTCCTCAGTGTTTTAGAAAAGAACATGCAACAATCAAAGACACATGAAAGTTCCTAGAAAAAAAAACAGCCAATGAGATAATAAAAATCCCAAGTGGACATGACAAGGGCTGCTGTCAATGATTTTCCTGTGGTCGTTCTCTCCTTCGCACATCTTAAACTGTTTTTTTGCCATGGAAACCGTGTCTCTACTTTCTTTTGACAAACATTGACCAACTGACGGATACGGTACACAGTGAGCGAGATCTTTTTGTCTTGGTTTTGCTTTGTTATTGCTTTTAATATGTTCTCTCTAATCAGTTTATTGCTTATTTGTCTCTAACTGCCTGTGATCCTCTTTAACGGTTTTGCCAACAGAGAAGCACCAGTGTAAATAAACAAGGAAACAATGAGAAATACCATATAAGATCCACAAGTTGACAGTGGTTTGAACTACACTGTACACCTGGCAGATTCGGGGGGGGGGCGTGGATCATCATAAATTAGCAATAATGATGGTGTTTTTGAGGAAACGGTTTTGATCGGGTGGGTGCGGGAATGAAATGAAATGTGGTGATTTGTGTCGTGGATGATAGATTATGCCTGCTTATAAAGTTGTACAGCTCTAGAAGTATTGGAGAATATCCCGATCGTGGTGTAAGCAAATGCCCGAGCTCTTATTTATCACATGACTTCATCTGTCCAACGCATGGAAGTAGATGGATGTACCAAAGCAGTACAATTTTATGAGTAATTGGCAGTATCTACTTAAAATTTGTGGTTTTGAACATAGTATGGGTAATTTGAGGAAACAGGTTGTGGAAAATACAATGGAAGCAACTGAAAACGGGTCTTTAGGTTTTTATGATGGAGTGAAAGATGTCAACGTGTATTATTATTAATTTTTTTTTTTTTTTTTTTTTTGTGCTAAATAAAAAGTAGCAGCTGCTGTGAACGGTTGGGTTTTGGTTTGTTATTTCTGAGTTTGTGGCCTGTGGTCGATCTCATGTCGTTTCTCTCATGGTAGATCAGAATCACATTATTTCTGCCTTCTATAATGCTGTTATTTCCTCTACACATGTTTTTAGTTTTTCTTTGTGTAGGAAAATTTAAGTCTAGCCACGTCAGTCAAACGTCAGTGGGGTCGACCAGATGCTTTGTTCTATTAATCCTCATGACTAAAGCAATAGACCCTAGAGCCAGACTGGTAGAAACTGCCTGCTTTATTTCAATCCTTCATGAAAATAACAATGTGTAACTTTTCAACCACCCTACACTGAGGCAGTGAAGTATGAAAATCACATGGTACACAAACTTTAGCCATATTTGCTGTTATATAGGGCTGAAGTATTGCTGTAGTACCACAATAACCAATACAGTAAAGTACAGTATCAAGTGTTTAT
Organism: Mylopharyngodon piceus; assembly: GCA_039654765.1. Taxonomy (NCBI): domain Eukaryota; kingdom Metazoa; phylum Chordata; class Actinopteri; order Cypriniformes; family Xenocyprididae; genus Mylopharyngodon; species Mylopharyngodon piceus. The sequence continues at coordinate 18,406,924 of CM077457.1, forward strand.
AGGTCATCTTAAATGACTAAGGTTTCTGGATAAGGCCATGCATTTATTGTGTGTTTTTGTGTGTCTGTGACACAGTAATATAAAATCACTTTTCACTTCTTAATTTTGCAGTTTAGTATAATATCATCACATAGAAGTGTCATTGTGTAACACCTTATTTAGAAATGAAAATCTGCAAAACACTACTGTTCAAAAGTTTGGAGTCAGTAAGATTGAAAAGTCTCTTATTTTCACCAAGGCTGCATTTATTTGATTAAATTCAGCATCATTACTCCAGTCTTCAGTGTCACATGATCCTTCAGAAATCATTCTAATATGATGATTTGCTGCTCAAAAAACATTTCTCATTATCAATGTTGTGATTTTTATTCAGGATTCTTCAATGAATAGAAAACAGTATTTATGAGAACAGTATTTATTTGAAATAGAAATCTTTTGTAACATTACAAATGTCTTTACTTTCACTTTTGATCAATGTCTCCTTGCTAAATAAAGAGACAAGAGGCCATTACTAAACATGTTTTATGATGTGCGACAGTACAAATAGGTTATAAGGATATGTACTGTTTAATATTAATTTTGTTTTCTTACAAAGTTACACTATTAAATTGTATTTATTGGCTGCATGTGAATGGAACATGTCTTTTTAAGTGTGTCACTGTTCAGTTCTGCAGGTTGTGAATGTGAGTGGTGGAAGAAGGGTCTTGCACTCTGTGCTTCAAATTCAGACCCAGAGGAGGAAGTGGTGGTGCTTGAAAGATTAGCGTGGTCTCAGCTGAATCACACTAATAGAGAAATGCATAGACAGATTTAGATAATAATATTGTAACAGAATCACATCTAACCACTATTTAACAGACAAAAGCTGTAAATAGTCCCACTGCCATCTGTTCACTGCTTTCTCACAGTATACATATCGTGTGTGTGTGTGTGAGAGAGAGAGAGAGAGAGAGAGAGCAGTGTATGAAATCAGAGCATTTTAACACCTGCCATCTTTGCTTTAATTCATCACTTCTGTCTGATGATCATGAACAAACACAAGATGACTGATCGTATTTACAGTAATACTGCACCACTTTCCAATGAGAGGCCTGAGGCTACATATAAATGTAAGTGATTCCTGCTGTTCTTCATTTGTGCTTATCTAAGTGACTGAAATATAAATATGTTACATTGTGTAACCCAGTATGTCATATTAGGGAGCTAGAGGGACGATACACTTAGTCCTCTATACAGTTTCATTCTGGATATCATTACTGTCAAGATTCAGTCATCTTATATTTTATGATTAATATATTTTCCCAAAAGGTTCCTACATTGTCAAGACACCTTTATTTATATCACGATTTATACAATACAGATTGTTTTAAAGCAGCTTAACAGTATTAAACAGGAAAACAACAGTGATGCAAACTTCATCAAATGAGACAAATTCAGATTCTGCTGTAAAGCAGCTCTAAACAGTCAATACTGTCAGTATAAAAGATTAATTGCATGCCATTTATCAACACAAGCCATCCAGCATTTAATATGATATTCTAAAATCGATCTAGCTTACTGCAGTGTACATTAAGGGTGCTTTCACACTTGGTTCGATTGCCTGGACCGAACCCGAGTTCGATTGCTTCCCCCTCCCCCTGTCCCCACTGGACTGTGTTCATATTATATATATATATATATATATATATATTTTTTTTATTTTTTTTTATTGCAAGTATGAACAAGAACAACTTAATCATATCAATATAACAATGGATGACAAATATAAATAATGAAGGAAGACAAATGCATAAATTAGTGGAAGGAAAGCAATAAAAAATAAATAAATAAATAAAAATACAAAGGTAATAAAGCAATTTACGTAACATTCATCAGATCATTATACAGATTCATAAATTTGATACTTTTTTTGTTGTTAATCTTTTTTAGTGTTATAATTAAATAGTTAAGGTCACAGAGAAAGTGGTTTAATTTGGGCAGTGTTGAAGAAAATTTACATTTATGAATGTAATATTTTGCCACTAAAATAACTAAATTTCCTATATATTCTGTATTTTGTTTACAATGTGAAAAATAACTGAATATATCACACATAGTTAAATCAATGACCAAATTAGATTTCGAAGCCAAAAAATTTGACAGATCGGATCAAAATTCATTAACAAGGGGGCATTTGAAGAAAAGATAAATCATTCGAAACGCACCAGAGTTCGTTTGGAAGCGTACCGAGACCCATCTTTTCAGTGGTCTCGGTCCGCTTGTTTGGTGCGCACCAGGGTTCGGATGCCAGCGTTCACACATGTTCAAATGAACCGCACTTACAGAGCAATTGCACCAGGGTTCGTTTTAATCGAACCAAACATGACAAGTGTAAACGCACCCTTAGGGTGCTTTCACATTAGCACTTTTGGTGCGCACCTGGGTTCGATTGATGTCAGCGTTTGGTACGTTTGGATGATGTGAACACTGTCTTCTGAACTCGGGTGCGCACCCGCGAACCACACCCGAGTCCGCTTAAAAAGGGTGGTCTGGGGTGCGGTTCAAGTGAACTCGGGTATGGTTCGCTGCTGAAATGAACGCAAACATACCAAATTGCGGAAGTAAACTGCTATTAATGCCGTATTATTTGATAAAAATGTGTAAAACAGCTGCTGGTTTGATGACGCAAACGAACCGCGGGTCGGACCCAAATAATATAATATGAATACAGTCCACTGGGGACAGGGGGAGGGGGAAGCAATCGAACTCGGGTTCGGTCCAGGCAATCGAACCAAGTGTGAAAGCAAGTGCCTCATAGCAGCTGCCGAGTGAACGCACAGAGTAACGTTGTAACATCATTTTCAACACACTCAAATGTATCTAATATGATAAACAGAGCTGTGTTACCTCATACGCTTGACCGGAAAAGTGGAAGCGGCGCCAGCGACTGTGGCATAATAAAAGTTCCGCTGCTTGCGAGGCGTGTGTCGCGTTCATCTCTCACCAACAATCACTCCAGCGGCCTCGTTCAGCTCTCACAATACTCGGTCCTGCTCTGCTTCATACTACAGTAACGTTAATAATCACATCCATGAACATGATTTCTGCCCGGGTCCTATCCCGATTCTTTTCCAATGGCTGTGAGGTGAAGACTACATGTCCCAAGATTCCGCGCTCAAACTTGGCGTCATCAAGCTACGCCTTTGTTTTGAATAGACGACCTCTAGCGGACAAAAAAACTACATATTGCACCTTTAAGTCAGTTCTGTGCTAGTTCTGTTTAATAACTCTGTAATCAATTATGAAACAAGTTCAATTAAGCTTTATGCAGCTCTACAGAAGACTAATATTGTTATTCATCTCAAGTCAGTTCAATGTTGATTCATGTTGATGTTGTAAAATTTGTCAAAAGTCAAATCAGCTATAAAGCAGCTCTACAGAAAACAGTGGTGTCATCATCCAGTTCAATTCAGTTAAAGTTTTGTTCTCATCCAATAGTGTTAGTGCAGTCAAATACATAGAAATACTGAATATTAAGTAAGCTAAGGCGACAGTAGCAAAACCTTGGGAGAAACCAGGCTCTGTCGGGGGGCCAGTCCTCCTCTGGCCAGATGTGTTTGTTTGTGCTCCATGTGTCTCTTTTTATACACGTTTAATGTGTATTCTGTAGGGAACAGATCCAGCAGTGATTGTATCAGTATCCTGGTTCTTCTGTCTGTTCTCCTCTTCTTGTCTCTGCTGGCTAATGGTGTGTTGTCATACCTGTGTGAGTATCCACAAATTTCATATACACACAAACACATATCCCTGTGGTACATTCTTACTTTTACACTATGCAGTATTTTCACAGTATTTTTTTTAACAGTTTACAGCAGTGGAACAAATCAGTTAATTGGATGTGGGACAAAAACAAACTACTCAAATCCAGGTGGATGAAATCCGCATTGTCTTCTAATGCACTCGCAATATTCTGTTTTCTTACTTCAGTGCAAATAAATGAATGGTGAAAGACCAGAGGTGTCATGCTGATTTATCATATGTGTCCCTAACAGTTTTTAGAATTGATTCATTTTTGTTACATCTAAATGTATTTTATTCATTTTGTATTTATGTATGATATTTTTAGGTTGAATTTTATTTTACAGTTCGGCACTTACAGTGTACTTCTTACCCAAGTAAGTGTAGAGTAATAGAAGACAACTACATGGATTAAGGTTAGATTCAGGGTTAGTATATTAGTCATTACCCAGTCTTTATAATTACTATAGTAAGTACATAGTATGTACAGGTAGAATGCATGTAAAATAAAATGTGAGTTATGTGTATATGTATATTGGTGCTTTTTCAACAGTAGGCACTGTTGATTTTTAGAAATCTCCCATAAAAATAGTAAAATGCCATATTTATTTATAGTCTATTATTTTAATCTTTCTTTAGAATATCTTAGATTTATAAATGTTGTTTGTAGGTTGTAGTTTTCAAAACAGCTTTAATTTGTGGTAAATAAATATGGGAAATGTTATCAAAAAAGTGATACAAAACACAACTGGTGTTTACTCAAGAGTGGTTTGCATGGTGCTGACATAGTTTGCAAGAATCTTGCAAAAGAGTATCATTTGAGTTTAGAAAGATCTCATTGGCCAGTGTGTTAAATGTCTTGTGACTGCTTCAAAGTGTTGCTGATTTGGCATAATTATTTCTAAAAGTCCCTTATTTCCTGCACAAAAGAAACATTGTTGGACATTCACGTTGGTTTACAAAATACCACAAATGAATTAAAATTGCATAATTATGGACAGAAAATGAAAGTTCCAGATTGTGTGGCAATTTGTTCTCTTGCATTGTACTCTAGTCTGTACAGTAAGTGGTGGCAAGTTTCTCAATTCTAGACAAAAAAATCTTGCTATTCTTACTAGGCGAATATTAGAACAACAACGTTCTTTTTCACCTATACTTCCATTCAAATCTGAGAGTGCACTACCTGAATAACAAACCAGTGTGTGTGTGTACGTTTTTCTACTCCGATGGGGACTTCAACCTGAATGCACACTGACTCATGGGAACTCGTGTCACAGTGGGGACCTAAATTAAGGTCCCCATGGGGAAACAAGCTTATAAATCATACAGAATTATTATTATTGTTATTTTTTGAAAATGTAAAAATGCATAAAGTTTTGTGTGATGGGTAGGTTTAGGGGTAGTGGGGTTTGTGTAGGGGATGGAAAATACAGTTTGTACTGTATAAAAACCATTATGTCTATGGAGAATCCCCACAACGATAGTAAACCAGACGTGTGTGTGTGTGTGTGTGTGTGTGTGTGCGTGCGTGCGTGCGTGTGTGTGTGTGTGTGCGTGTGTGTAATCAGTTCTATATCACATAGACAAACTGTATGAGTCATTGATAAACTGATGTTAACTCTGATAATGGTGTTAGAAAAAAGGAGAATAAAACTACAGATAAATAAAAACTAATCCTAAAATGTTTTGTATATCCCAAACACCTAGTAACCTCCTAATAGGAAATGACAACAGGAAATGATGAAAGGAAAGTGTGGCAGCTGAATCTCTCAAATACCAAGTCCATTCAGAGCAGTTCTCTATTTGAAAATCAGCAGTAGCAACAAAATGCCTGAAAATATTTACATAAATACTTTCCAACATCACAATTCAAGATCAGCAGAGAAAGATCAACGTAAGTGCTTTTTTCTATTTCACCCTAATTTATATTTTATATAATCCGGGTAATCAGATACATGTTTCAGCCATTACACAAGATTAACATCTTGGTATTATTTATATATGTAATTTTATATGTGTTATGAACTTGAAATTAAAAGGTTTTTTTATATTATTTGATTGATTTTCTCTCTCTTCATGTTAAACACTCAACATCATTCACATTTTAGAATGTGAAAGAATTCAATACTAAAAATCTTGTATATATATGTTTGTTCTTTCTCATGATGTAAATTGAATATTGCTTTCCAATCATTTTAATTCATTCTTAGCAAGCTTTATGAAGGAGTTGAAGCTGGAGTTGTGTGTAATGGTGATTTCAACGGGTTCATGACATGACCCTGTGGGATCCCCTTTTGAGAATGAGATTTAAGAGTGTTTGGTTACCCAAAATAACCTGCGATCTGCCTGACAGAAAATGATTTAGAGAACTATTGATTTGTTTATTTATTTATTTCAAAGGCTATTCATTTGTCTACTTGTAATCTATTTTCAGAGAAGGAGTGTGTCAGTGATAAGAGAGATGGTGTCTGTACGGTGGTTCTTCTCTCTGTTCTCCTCTTCCTGTCTCTGCTGGTGAATGCAGTGTTGGCTTACCTCTGTGAGTAACCTCATGTTTTACATATCAGTTGTGTTTGCACTGTGTATCACTTTCTCAATACTATTTTATGCTTCACAGATTACACCAGTGACACAAATCAATTAATGGGATGTGAGCCAGTGACAAATAACTCAAACCTAGGTTTGTAAAACACATTTTCTTATTCCACTATTAATCAGAGTATTTCATATCTAATTAATTTATCATTTAAATTCATTGAGTGACTTTTTAAACATTTCATTTTTATACTACAACACAACCACAGAAGTTAACAAGCCATCACTCTCTTGTACTTACAAAGGTATGTCATATTACCGCTATTCAACATATTTGGCATGTACAAGGCCTTATAATCATTCTGTGTGCTTCTGTATGTTTTCATGTATGTTCAAGTTAATATACAGCATATTTTTCATGTTACGGATGTGCATGTTTGCATGTTTCTTTAAATTGGACAATTATTAATTATGTTATTCAATGAGAATTTAATGCACAAATAAAAAAATAAAAAAAACTCAATAAACACAGAATAAACTGTCACTTCAGGTTTGCCCGAGAGGTGGATCCAGGACAAGGGCAGATTCTATGTTTTCTCCAATAATACAAAAGACTGGAACAGCAGCAGAGAACGCTGTCAGGATCTGGGTGGAGACCTGGTCATCATCAACAGCATTGAGGAACAGGTACAAATAAAGAAATAGAATTTAAATAATTAGTGGTTTTTTTAAAGCTACTATTGCTTTTAGGTAGAGTTTTATGGACATGAATGATCTACCTAAATTTCTGCGAGTCAAATCTGTTGTAGGCACCAAAATATCATAGAAACCTATAGGAGTGGGTATCTTTTGACTTGACAGCGTGAAACCACTCTGAACGAGAAGATGCATAGGTCTAAAAAGGTCCATACGAAACACTTTATTAACCGCATGAAACACTCAGTTGCTCATTATACTTTACCTTGGTTGCATTGTACAATCTAAATGTCATATTTGCATTTTGTCCATGCTAAAAGTCATATTTCAGCCTTATGTCTTTTTTAGGAATTTCTTGCTCAGCAAATAGTCACTTCTAATGCATTGGTGCTACACTGGATTGGTCTGACTGACTGCCAGACTGAGGGAACGTGGCTGTGGGTGGACAACACCCCCTTAAACAACAATCTCTCGTAAGTACCATTTTATTTTAAAATTTGATGTGCTTTGAATGGCCTTTGTTAGATTTTAGAAGTTATTTAAGTGTCATATGGATTTTTGACATTTTTATACACTTATTTTGTCCTGTCAGATGGTGGAGTTTCCCTCCTGACGATTATGATACACATGATCCCTTGGGTGAAGACTGTGCTGTATTAAATGGACATTTAAGAGGAGAAAAATGGGGAGATATTTCTTGTTTGAAAAAGGAAAGAAGCATTTGTGAAATTCCATGTTACTGATCAATGCTGAAGTATCGTTAATGACTTTCAATATCCCTGTTTATGTGTATTATAGTATATATAATATGTATTACAGTGTAGAATCTGTGTAGCTCTTTATAAATAATAAATTTGTATTCTTTATTTTGTAATTATTGTTAACAGCATTGGCCAATTGTACGTCATTGTCTTTAAAATATTATGCACTTTCTTTACAGCATGAATGAATGAATGAATTAAAAAAGACATGAATGGATATGTACAATGGATACAGCACTATGTGAATGTGTGCTTATAATGTGTATGCCAAATGTCATTTTTAATCTTTCTAAAGCCTCTTTATAACATTCAGATGATCTATTCTAGAGGCTTCTGCCCCCTGATGGATTAGCCAATGCTCTTCAAGAAGTAAAATGACTTTCAAAATACAGTAGTGGCCAAAAGGGATGTCTGGAGGGGATGTTTGTACAATGTTTGCTTTTAATGACACCTCAGGTTCTACTAAATCAAAATATGAGGAGCATGTTATATTGGGAAGAAGAATAAACTAGACTTAGTTAAGGTATTATAATGACAACCTTATTTGGCAAAAAAGGCAAACTCCATCATAATTAAATATGTTTTTTTTTTTTGTTTTTTTTTTATTGTATTATGCAAAAGAAAGGCATAGAAAAACAAAAAGGCTCACAGGAAATAAAGCATACATTGACTGCGATGTAATCAGTTTTTAATATTTTGTTGGTTCTCCTTTGCTTTTGATTACAGCAGCCATTCTGCTGGGCAATGACTCAATGAACTTTGCCGATGTTTCCTTCCAATCCTCTTTAAGTTCTTCCCAAAGTTGAGCTTCATTGGAATACCTGCATGACTTTTCAGGTTAATAATTTCCCAAAGGTTTTCAATGGGTTCATGGTCAAGTGACTGAGGAGGCCACTTGAAGACTTTAGAATGCCGAGCATTGAAACTTTAATTGTGCGCAACTTTATTGCATTCGAGGTTTGTTTTGGATTGCATTTGATCTCCAAACAGATCCTCCATACTTGGCTACTTTGTGTTCAGCAGCATTCCCTAGTATCGGCCCATTTTTACAGTGCCAGCAACTTTGTAGATCCTTCTAACACCTGCTGCAGACATGCATTCTCAATAGGGTATGGGGGAAAATGCCCCCTAAAACATCACAGTTATATATGATATGGGAATAGTAAGGCCTGTAGATAGGGAGTACGTGTTATTTAAGGAAAATATAATTTTTTCAAACACAGTCTGTGGGGTAAAACGCCCCCTTCCCACTATCATCATTACTGTAGTTACTCTGTTCTGAACATCAAATCCTTTGTTTTTCAATTAAATGTAATCTAACTAGGTGGTTGAATGAAAATATTTGGACTTTATATTTAAAAATTACCTCAAGTTAGCATCAGGTAGCTAGTTAGCTAGCCAGTTAGCATCAGCTAACAATATTTTTTAAAATAAGATGTTATAATTTTGTAAATCATAATTATTGATTATATTCTTTTTAATTTTAAGCTAAAAATGCCTGTACTCTGATTTTGCTGTAAATGTATAAAGCAACTTGCTTTGTCAGACTGGGGGCATTTTAACCCACCTGTGGGGCAAAACGCCCCCTTGGTACAAATTTAAAAATCTAATAGCATGAAAACTCTGGACATTTTTCATACTTGGTTTATAATATATGTCATTGTCACTAAAACTATGATAGCTATTCTGGACACATTTAACTTTTGTTTCACAGAAAAAATGACACAGTCCTTAAGGGGGGCGTTTTCCCCCACCCTACCCTACCGTTATGTTTCTCCTGCCGTGCTTAATGGCGCCACACATGCATTTGGTATAAAAACACTGTGGAACATTCTTCCACACTCCTGTCCTTATTTTCTTTGGCAAATGCAAGGCTAAACAAAAACTAATAAATGGTTTCTTTACTGGTACACATCTCTCTCAATCCATCCTCTTGTAGCCATCGGCTTACAGTTCAAGATGTAATTGGAGGTAAGAGGTCTTATCCAGGTCTTTAGAAGCTGTTTTGAGGTGGTCCCACATTCAGGTGATTTTCATCCTCATGTTAAATAGTCTTCCTTGACCAGCCTCAAGACTTCACATTCTGCATGGTAGTGGTCTCATTGTGCTTTGAAATAATTCTGTGCATATTATTTGAAGGCTTTTTGCAACGTTAGCCGAAACGAAAACATCCTGCGCGTCCTCTCACGCCTGTGCCCCAGTAGCCTAGGCCTACTGATCAAACTCTAGAAACGCCCCTGGGATGACCACTTGGCCAAAAATGACGTTCACACAATTTGGTATGTTTCTGTCAGGGTTATGTTTAGTTTGGTCTGTGTTTCTGTTGGACTTGGAGTTGGTTTTTTCTCTGTCGGTGTTCATTGTTTGTTTGCATGACAATGATGTAGCTACTAAAAACTGAAAAGTATTTCCTTTGGGGGTTTTTTTCGCATACAGATGACATTTATTACGGAGCCCGGCACGTCACCTATAGGAGGAAAAAAAAAACAATCCGTGCCGACGGTTTTGCAATCCGTTCCCTCAGTTTATAAACCGTGCTCACGAATTCTTAAACTGTTCCCTCGGTTAAACAAACCGTGCCCACGGATTAATAAACAGTACCCACGAATTTCCAATCCGTGCGCTCAGATTTTGCAAACCGTACCCTCGGTTTTTAAATCCGTTCCCACAAATTCATAATCCGTGCGCACGCTTTCGCAAATCCGTTCCCACGGGTTTGTAAAAACTGTAGGCCTACTCACGGATTCATTTTAGAAGAAGAACAGCAAACTCCCCCAGGTGAAATAATACTATAGTAAATACTAGTGTTTTTGAACCATACTATAGTACATTGTAGTATACTGTATATATTATAGTATTTACATTGTTAATGAATGCTATACTGTAATATTAACTATAGTGAACTGATCAACTGTTATAAATACTGTAGTATACTTTAGTTTTTACTACAGTAAACTATAGTGTATATTGTAGTATAATATACCCTAAAGTTGTAGAAAACTTAGTACAATATTGGGTAAAGTAATTTGTTTATATTACAGTTTTTGCCCATTGCTTACACACTAAAACCGAATGCTTAGACCAAAGCCTCAATACCTAAACTTCTTGTAGCATACCTTAAACACAGTGTAACCATAGCTTAAACACATTGTCAACTTTGCACTTTGTTTGCAATTCTGTAACACACTTATTGCGAAACACTACACACGTTTTTTTACATTAGACACTTTGTTCAAAAACGAAATCACCTGTTATCATTGAGAAAACACTCTGTTCAAAATGCAAAACTCATCTGGCAATTGTAGGCACTTACATACACACCTGAAAACACTTGCACAGAAAACAGAACACCAATCGGTCTGAGCCTTAGCACTACAAATAGGCCTCAGGTAAGCCATTTTGAGAACTTTGCAAGCATGGAGGCAATGAGAGTCAGAGTAAGAGGAGGACAAAGAGAGAGAGTAGTCGGACGTGGAAGAGGACGAGGACAAAGACGAGGACCAGTGCGGAGACGTGTATCAGATGACATCAGGGCTACTCTGGTGGACCATGTGATAAATCATGGCCTGTCCATGAGGGAGGCTGGGCAAAGAGTCCACCCTAACCTCAGTCGCTACACAGTAGCATCGATAATAAGGACATTCCAACTGGAGAACAGGTATATCTCCGACTTCGTGAGTTGCAACAACGCATAATTGCAAATAGAAATGTATTTAACAATATCAACAGGGTCAGTATTTCTACACAAAGTCACATCCTACAGAAACATAACTTCAGAATGAAGCAGTTGTACAGGGTGCCATTTGAGAGGAACAGTGTCAGGGTCAAGGATCTGCGCCATGATTATGTGCAGGTATGTGTCACTTTACTTTACATACTATATATTGTGATGTGGGAATGAGGGTTTATGCTGCCACCTGCCCTGCCTGTAGCTTGTAGTTTTTGTCTATACTGACCCAACCCAGCCCCTACTTGTGTGAAAATATAGACATTGTAGTTACTGTATGTGTTTTCAGTAACACTATTCAATATTTTCTGTTACAGACAGTTCTGGATTTTGATGCCGCCGAACTGCCACATGAGTTCATCTATGTGGATGAGGCAGGCTTCAATCTGGCCAAAACCAGGCGTCGGGGCTGTAACGTAGTTGGACAAAGGGCTGTTGTAAATGTCCCTGGGCAGCATGGGGGAAATCACCTTGTGTGCTGCAATTAGTGTCCAAGGAGTCCTGCATCACCATGCCACTCTAGGTCCCTACAATACAGGACAGATCATTGCATTTTTAGATGCACTACATGCAGTTGTGCAGGACAAACCACAGCAGCCCAGGTTTGTTGTCATCTGGTATAATGTTAGTTTTCACCGGGCTGCTCTGGTCCGAGATTGGTTCAACAACCATAACCATTTCACATTTTTATACCTGCCTCCTTACAGCCCCTTTTTAAATGCAATCGAGGAATTCTTTTCAGCGTGGCATTGGAAAGTATGTGATCGGCAACCACATGCCCGCATAACTCTTCTGCAAGCAATGGAAGAGGCATGCGGAGACATTGAGGTGGGATCAATCCAAGGGTGGATTCGGCACACAAGGCGATATTTTCCCCGATGCCTAGCCCGCGAGGACATCGCCTGTGATATTGACGAGGTCTTGTGGCCAGATCCAAACAGAAGGCGGGATCCATAAGCCCCCCAGCCCCCCACCACACACACACCTTGCACACACGCACACACAAACAAGTATATGTTTTTTTTCCCCCCAGTAGCAATTTATCCAGTAATTGTTTTTTTGTTTTTTTTTTTACTTTTGTTTTGTTGCTAAATTTGATGATTTGTGATTCTATTTTTCTTTATTTCTGTAAGAATATTTGTTTTTTGTAAAAACTCTTGTTTGATTACTGCAGAAATTCTACTTTTGAGTTTTACAGAACTAAAAATAGAAACACAAAGACTGCAGTGTTTTATATAAAGCACATCAGTGTGTTGCTGGTGATATGAAAGAGTAATTCAAATGGTGCTTGTGTGTATGGTTTTGTTACAAGAATTTCATTTTTAGAAAGGAGTGTTAAGTTTTGATTGCAGTGTTTCATTTTGGCATAGATGTGAGTTGTTAATCTCCAAGTGCTATGTCTGATTGGCTTGTGTGTAGAGTTTTGACATAATGAGCCAAATTCTGCAAAAAGTGTGTAAGCAATAGGCAAAAACTGTACTATAGTTGTTATATTATCACAGCAAGAATTACCACAATAAATTAATTCAAGTACTTTACTATAGTATGGTTCAAAAACACTATAGTATTTACTATAAATTACTATAGTATTTTTTCACCTGGGCCACGTGTTAACGAATCTTATTGTTTTATTGTGTATTAGCCTATTCATCAAATTATATTAACTGCAGTGATTCTCTATCAACGGGTAGCGGAATACAACGATTTAATAAGAATTATGTGCATCAAAATCTTGTTTATTTGTGATAATCTTAGCACTTTATTATTATTGCCTAATAAACCTGGCATTGTGTATTATGACTGACTTTTAATTTCTTTGTTCCTCTTCTTCTAAATGCATGTAGCCTAAATGCAACAATAGGCTAATAATAATAATAACAATTATTATTATTTATTGTATTTATTTTTTAAATGTATTTATTTATCAATTATATTAATTTATGACTATAAATGAGTGCACTTAAGACAGTATGTTTATCATAAAATAATTAATGAATGCTTTATTTTTTAAAAAAACTTTTTACAGTTTTAGAAATGTTTGTGTAGCCTACTATTCATTCTTAACATGAAGACTTGTTTTGGTGATTTTATTATACTAAGCTTTTTGCCCAAAATGGACTTTAAAAGATAAAAATAATGAAAATTCTCAAATGAATTCTGAATGGAAGTTCAGGAAATTCTCCATTTTGTAAAATAAAGTTTATTTATTTACAATAGCCTATGCATCCCGCACCTAAATAGGTGGCCTGGTTGAATCTGCCGGCAAAGATTGGAGGCGGGGCCACAAATCAGTGAGTACAGTTTTTACAAACCCGTGGGAACGGATTGCGAAAGCGTGCGCACGGATTATGAATTTGTGGGAACGGATTTAAAAACCGAGGGTAGCCTACGGTTTGCAAAATCTGAGCGCACGGATTAGAAATTCGTGGGTACGGTTTATTAATCCGTGGGCACGGTTTGTTAAACCGAGGGAACAGTTTAAGAATTCGTGAGCACGGTTTATAAACTGAAGGAACGGATTGCAAAACCGTCGGCACGGATTGGTTTTTTTTCTCCTATAGGTGACGTGCCGGGCTCCGTAATTTTTAAAATGATCCCAGTTTACACTGATCCACAGAATCGACTAAAAACGATGTATTATGCTTCCAGACCAGTAGTTGGCGATGCCACTTTGTAAAGAAACACTACATGCCTGTAGACTGTAATACGCAACATTGTTATTGATATTTTAAAGGATTAGTTCACTTCAGAATGAAACTTTACTGATAATTTACTCACCCCCATGTCACCTGAGATGTTTATGTCTTTCTTTCTTCAGTAGAAAAGAAATTAAAGGGTTAGTTCACCCAAAAATGAAAATAATGTCATTTATTCCTCACCCTCATCTTCGGAACACAAATTAAGATATTTTTGATGAAATCTGATGGCTCAGTGAGGCCTGCATCGCCAGCAATGGTATTTCCTCTCTCAAGATCCATAAAGGTACTAAAAACAAATTTTAAAACAGTTCATGTGAGTTCAGTGGTTCTATCTTAATATTATAAAGCGACGAGAATATTTTTTGTGCACTAAAAAAACAAAATAACAACTTTTTAACAATATCTAGTGATGGGCGATTTCAAAACACTGCTTCGGAGCATTACGAATCTTTTGTGTCGAATCAGTGATTCGGATTGCGTATCAAACCGCTGAAATCACGTGACTTTGGCGCTCTGAACCACTGATTCGATTCGTAAAGCTCCGAAGCTTCATGAAGCAACGTTTTGAAATCGGCCATCACTAGATATTGTTTTGACGCACAAAAAATATTCTCGTCACTTTATAATATTAAGGTAGAACCATTGTACTCACATGAACTGATTTAAATATGTTTTGAGTATCTTTATGGATCTTGAGAGAGGAAGTACCATTGCTGGTGATGCAGGCCTCACTGAGCCATCGGATTTTATCAAAAATATCTTAATTTGTGTTCCGAAGATGAATGAAGGTCTTACGGGTGTAGAACGACATGAGGGTGAGTAATAAATGACAGAATTTTCATTTTGGGGTCAACGAACCTTTTAAGGTTTTTGAGGAAAACATTCCAGGATTTTTCTCCATATAGTGGACTTCAACAAGGTAGAACGGATTGTTAACCCTCGTGGTAAGAAAGAGGATGTAGAAACAAGAAAGCAAAAGTCTTTGTTCATTTTTAAGCCTACACATTAATTTATCTTTTTGTGATCAGTTGTTTTTATTCCAACCACAACAGAGAAAACAGAGTGCACATTTAGGTACAGACTTTTTTTTAGTCCTCATTCATTACAATAAGAATGTCATGATCCAAAACAACCAACAAAAGTCCCTCATACATACAGTAAACCTTGATAACTGCATATGTTGGCAAGTAAGTCTTCATGTATTGTTGAATGTACATTTTGTTTTAATAGCATGTACTGTATGTCTAAAGGTCTGTGGTTTCTGCTGCTTCATCACACATCTATTTGTGTGAACTGTGTACAGCAAAAGGCCTACAGTTCAGTAATAAAGGGATAAAAAAAAGAAACGCTTTAGCAAGTTTCTGTCTAAAGTAACAGATTAATCAATATAGAAATCAATATAGAAAGCCATAAATGGCATGAAACACAAATAGCAAGTGTTCAAGAAGCACTGACCACAGATAATCATTTATCATTCATTGTTTGAGATGATGCCCCCCAACAACCAATGACAAAGTGGCAGGAAATGATGGCAGGAAACATCATTACTGAAGTAGTTAAGCACCCCTCCCTATACCCAACCCCCCCCCAGCCAGAATTCTTCACCAGATCCTCTCTTCAGTTCTCATTTCTTTACTTGCAGAAAATGTCTGAAGCAATTTATTCCAATACTCTTCCAAGACCAATCTCAAGATCCGCACATAAAGATACAAGTAAGTGCTGTTTTGCAACTTAATTTTTGCAAATTTATTGTTTCAACAGCTTTCTTTCACTTTATCTTTTAATTTTATTGATTCATCATTATTATTATTATTATTATAGATTTTAGAAATTCTGTTGATATGAGAGATGGTGTCTGTATGGTGGTTCTTCTCTCTGTTCTACTCTTCTTGTCTCTTCTGGCTAATGCGGTGCTGGCTTACCTGTGTGAGTATCCTCATGTTTTACATGTACACATTACATTGCAGTATGTATGTTAACTACATGCATTACATGTTACTATCATTATTATTATTAGTAGTAGTAGTAGTTATATTATTTTTTACATTTCCAACAATCCAGCTCCATATATTTTCATCACACGTCACATGATTCATTTCAAACATGTTCTTCGCTGACACTATTGTCTCCTAGTGAACAAGTACACTCACTTTGATAAAAATGTGTTAGTGGCAAAACTTTATGAACTGTCACAACTGAGGGACAGTTATAATTTGTGTAAAAACAGTTATAATCATTTTCACATAACACAATAATGTTGAAATGATTTGTGTTTATTCTACTCTTTGTTCAGATTATAATGGATTTTTTAAAATTATTTTCTGTTCTATCTGGTCTTAATTTTTTTTAATGGTTTTCTGTAGTTTCCTATAGACTGAACTTATAAAAAAATTATGTTATTCATTTAGTCTGTAAATTGTGGGGAAAAGTCTCTAATTTGGATGTCTCAAATCAGTTAAGTCAAATATCAAGTGTGACTCAACCTTCCATCTCTCCTGTGTTTTTATACAATATATATTACAAAATAGAAGTTGAAAATAGAGTTTTTATAGTTGTTCATATAACCCTAAATACTTACTACTGTAAATATATTGTAATACGAACGCTGTAATGTTATGTGTGATCTTATTTGAATTACAGATTACAGCAATGGCACAGAACGGCTGATGAGTTGTGAACCAGTAACACACTGCTCTTATTCAGGTAGACAGACTCCACAGTCTCTCAGTTTACATAATACAGACACACTGTTTATTTAGAATTTGATTTTTAATTTAGTTTGTTTTTATGTTAGATGTTGATCACAACGCTCAAACCAAACAGATCTTTCGCAAGGAAATGGAAAACAGGTCCCAAGCCCAGCACTGTCCAAAAAAAAGCAAGTCAATTTATTTCTCATGTTTTTATGCATGAATATAAAGAAGACCACACACATTATAAACATGTACAGTCAAACCAAAAATTATTCAGATGTTTTTGATATTTTTTTATATATTTTACTAGTGGGTGCAGGACACTATATAAATACTATAAAATAAAGTAAACTGTGACATATTATACCCAAAAATTCTTCATATAGTGGACTACCAGTAAAATTGATAAACATTTGGGACCAAAAATTATTCAGACACTTTGACCTGACCATGTTTTGCTTAAGTGTTATCTGACATAATTAAGATTATTTTTTTATGACACAGTTTAACTCTGAGATCATGTCACATTTTATTATCATTTTTTAAACTATAGTGAATAAACTGTATTAATGAACGAAATGTTCAAGGTGTCTGAATAAATTTTGGTTTGACTGTATTAAATATTTTAGTACATAATGGAATATTTTCAGACATTCAGAGTCAGCTGCAGAATAAGTTGGTATGTAAAAAAAAATACACTACTCCTTTTACACAAAACAGTTTTGTACCTCACACTATGTTGTATATATAATGCAAAATTTAGTTTAGGGCACTGATATTAAACATTCAAAAACTGTCACGCAAGATTTCCCAGAGCAGTGGGTCCAGGACAAGGGCAGATTCTATGTTTTCTCCACTGATACCATGGACTGGAACAGCAGCAGAGAACGCTGTCAGGATCTGGGTGGAGACCTGGTCATCATCAACAGCACTGAGGAACAGGTACAAATAATATGACATCATTGGAACTTATCATTTCAGATGAAAGATGTACACTGAATTTAAATAAAACAAGCTGCAGATTAAATGATCTCTATATATCTGTCATGACAACTCTTGGAGTGTTTAGCATGGTAATGGATAAAACGATGATATGTTTGGTCTTGGCAGAATAGAACTGCTGCTGCTGCTGCTGCTGCTTTTATTGCTGCTGTTGGTTATTGCTGCTGCTGCAGAGCAATACGGGACTTGCTTCTGCTAGTACACACACGACACGCTGCTGTGAGCAAGTATATGCTGCTGCTGTAGCATACAGGAATTACCCATTGCAGATCTATACAGGTGGAGCTGGAGAAGGTGGAGGGTTTCTGAAAGCGCGCTGCAAACTGCTACAGCAAATGCTGACCGAGTATTTGAAGGTTGAGTGGCGAGCTGATTGGGTAAAGAATCAATCAGCTGTGCCCTATAGAGAATGATGTGATTGCAAGCAGATTGAGTTAAGGACCTATCAGCCTGCGCTATCTAGAGTTTCATGACCAAACTTTCTTTTGTAGAAACTTCTTGCAAACCAAATACGCATTATTGGCGCAAACACATTATATTGGATTGGTCTGACCGATAGCCGCACTGAAGGTGTTTGGCTGTGGGTGGATGAAACCAAGAATCATCTTAGGCAAGTATTATTTTAAATGTCTGTGTTGATAAATGTATATGATGTTTAAAATGTCCCGTTTGGTTACAGTATGATACCTTTTTATGCATATTTACTGTTTAATTAATTAATTCATTATTTATTAATTTATTTATTTGTCAGTTTCTGGGGACAGCCTCCTGATGATTACAAATCAGCGGACAATCCTCTGGGTGAAGACTGTGTTATATTGAATGGACGAATGAGTGAGCCGATGTGGGGAGATGTTTTTTGCTTGAGGAAAGAGAGAAGCATTTGTGAAATTCCATGTTCGCAATAAATATTTACTGAATAAAAGTTTCTATTTGTCATTTACACATCTTTACAAAGGTAGTGAAATGTGCTTTCTGCAAGCGCCCACAGAGGAATACAGATGGGTTGTTGATGTGACATCATGACATTTTCATTGTCACACAAGATTATTATTATTTTTTTTTTTTTGGTCTTACATGGACCTGTTGAAATAATAACTGCTTTGTTATTAGATTTTTTAATTTTTTGAGCCAAATCTCAAAATTGTCCTATGGTGTGACTGTCTCAAGCATGGTTCAATAAATTACAACTTTTATAAATTAAAAAGAAAAGCATATAAATGTTAATAAATACCTCAGGCATAATTTTACTATTGTCTGTTTTAGTAAATGACAATCTTTTTTTTTTTTTTCATCCATATATTTCTAAAAGCGTAGGAACTTAATACATTTTGTCACTAAAAACCATATCCTCCAGTGTGACACCATATACTGATTTTAAATCAGGCAATTCCACTGACAACTTTAATTGGGATGCAGAAAAGAAAGGGAGACATTTATACAGTATACAACAAAAGGTTGGGACAGGGAGGGTTAATGGAAGGAAACGAAGAGAAGAAATCATTTTTACTAGTTTAAGAGTTGGACACTGTGGGCTAAATAAGTACTTATATGTTATAGGTAAGCATATATCAGGAAAATGTGAATTTTGCAATAGTATTGAATCTGTTGAACATGTGATATTTGAATGTCAGAAGTATGAGAGGGAAAGGATAAAGATGAAAGAAGGCATAAGAAGGGAATCAAAAGCCAAATTCACTTAAGGAATTCACTTAAGGAACTACTGGGGAAAACATCAAATGACATTAGTACACATTTATTTAGTTTTCTAAAGGACACAGGTCTGGCAGATAGGATATAGCTAGTTTACAGCTCTGGGAAAGGGAAGGGGAAAAAATGATATATATGTGTGTGTATTTTTTAAAGTCTTTTATTTATTATTTAGTTTATAGATATAGTTTATCTCTGTCTAGCTCCGGTTCACACTCCAGTTTAGTAGGTGGCGGTAATGCACCATTGAAGTTGGATGCCAACCGCCATTAAACATCAAAGAAGAACTTTAATTAGTTGAAGGACCCCATTTATGTTACTGAAGCCCCCATGGCATGTGTACATGGTAAGTTTCTGTCTCAGAATTGTTCAAATACCTTTTGGAACCACTATAAAAGTGTTAAGTTTTGTTGTGTTTTGGTGTGACACCCCTATATTATAGGGATAGTTCATCGAAAAAATTTTGTCATCATTTACTCACCCTCATGTTGTTCCAATCCTGTATGAGTTTCTTTCTTCTGTTGAACACAAAAGAAGATATTTTAAAGAATGTTGGTAACCAGACAGTTGATGGGCCCCATTGACTTCTGTGGTATTTTTATTTTTTTGCTTCTATGGAAGTCAATGGGTGCCATCAACTGTCTGGTTACCAACATTCTTTAAAAGATCTTCTTTTGTGTAATAATAACCCCCAGCATTTGCAAGTAGCCTACACTGTATAAAGTGAAGTAGATGAGTCTTGAAAGGTGAGTCTTGAGGAACATTAACATAAGAGTAGACTAATTCTTATGACACATTGGCTTTAATGGTTTCTATTGACCAGATATACATAAAATGTAATAGGCTATACGCACTGACAAGACAGTAGAAAAATATTTCTATATCTAGAACAGCTGCCAGCTTAATAACCAATAGCGTTGACAGGAAATGACACTTCTGCATTAGTGTGTCACCGACACCCACAAACAGCCTGATCTTACTTCATTTCTGCTGCACACTTATTTGTTTGACAATAATGCCCAAACATGACATGTCTGATCATATTTATGACAACACTAGATGGATGAAAAAGGATTCACTTGGAAGTAAGTACTTGATTCTTTTTCTCCTTGATAATAATTCTTTACTCTAATTTGTGGTTGTGTTTTAGCTTAAGTGTGAAGTACAAACCACGTTTCTTTGAGCCCAAAAGATGTTAAAGAAAAGGGTAAAGTCTTTTTAAATATAATAACGTTTCATCCGCGTTTTCAAACAATGTTTCGGTAATCACAAACCTTGGGTTTAAAATTAGAGTTAATTATGTATTTAGCAAATTACGGAGGTAACCATAGCAACAGTTGAGTCAATTTACGTCGGACGGTAGGCCTAGTACATCGACAAAACACAAAGTACGGTCATATTTATCTTGTTATTATCACTGATATGCCCTATATCATTTTGTTTAAAACATTATTAAGCCTGCATGACCGTAACTCTTCTCGGCAAAATCGCTGATTGTTTTTTGTAAGGAAGAATGTGTTTTGCTTCATTTCTCCTTGATTTCTTATCCTGTTTTAAGCTCCTCTTTCCTGTTTTTAATCTGTTGTAGTCATGTGCACCTTTGTTTAATGTCTTGTTATTTCCTATAAGTACCACATGTTTGGTTTAACGCCCTATATACTGCTATTTAAGTTACAGCGAGCTCAATAAACTTTGGCTTTTGATTGAACAGCTGTGTTCGTCTCATTTTGCCCCTGGTAGCCTTCTACTCTGTTCTGCAAGACAACAATTGACTTTATTGCGGAGGTCCATAATTTTATCTAAAAGTTTTCTTTAAAATTTCTTTAAAAATTCACTTATATATATAATTTATTTATTTATTTTTTAAAGAGATGTATTAGCTATTTTTGGACCTAAAAATATTTTTAACAACTCTTTGTGTGAAGGCTGCGTGTAGCGTAATAATCTAATGAATTTAACTTCTTTCTATTTCTTCTTTCTAATGAATTAAACTTCTTTTGATTTTTCTTCAGTATTGTATACTTTTAAAATGTATAGGCTATTTTATTTTGCAGATAGGAAATCTACCAGAGAGAAGAAATGTAGACCTATCTATGCCGTTATTGCTGTTCTCCTCATCTTGTCTCTGCTCGTTAATGGGGTGCTGGCATACTTGTGTAAGTATCCTCAGATTTTAATATGTTGCATACAGTATCAGAGGTACATTTACATTTGCATATACTATATTATGCTTTTTTATTTCACTGTTCTTACTTTTGCAGGTTTCACTAAAGAAAAAAATTTGTTGCATTGTGAGCCAGTAACAAACTGCTCAAATTCAGGTAAATCATTCATCTCTCTGTGCTCTCATCTGATATGATTCTACTTACAATATCCTAAAGTCGGCATATATCCGAGTGAAATGGCTTCTTGAGCAAGAAAAAAACTCAAATGTAGGGTGGGACTTGAGTTTGTCCATTGGGAATTGATTGAATGGTTGTGGTTTGTTAATGCTGTGATGTGATGTGAGTGAGTGAAAGGTTGTCCCACCTTCACGCCAGTAAACACATCATCAAAGAGATAAGATGCTGCTGCAAGAGGGAGAGGAAGTTATTTTGATATGAGATTATAAGAGCACATGAATTTAAAAAAAAAGAAAAAAAAGATTTGTACAGAGAAATAATTTATAATAAATATGTTTCCATAAAAAAGAAATGTAAATTTTGATTTCATAGTGACATAGTAATGTTTGATTTTCTTCATTCCCCACATCCCTATTCAGACCATGAACAAGACAGTCCAGGGTGCACGTATGAGGAGGAATGGAGGTCATTGAATTATTGCCCAGGTAAAACTATGCCTTGTTTTTCAACGTACACAAGAGCTGGTAGATTATGCACTTTGAGTAATCGGTCTTTTTCTTTTTTTTTTCATCAGTCTTGAATGCTCTGTACTTTTGTACACATTCTGTCTGAGTCTCCTTGCCATATGTCTATTCTTGTTTTTAACAATGAGTCATTCCAAAATATTTTAGAACCGCCTTTAAGTATGTAAAGGTGCAGTTAAGCAGGGTTTCTGCTTTTTTCCAGTCTACAAAATGTGTGCTTCTAGCTAAACCACAGGCCTGAAACAAGTGTGCTATTTATATAGCAAGTGTGTTTCCTCTTTTTTACAAAAAAAAAAAAAAAACCCTGTCTCTGTAGATTTGCCAGAGCAGTGGTTAAAAGGCAACGACAGATTCTATGTTTTCTCCAACCACAACAAGACCTGGAGCTCCAGCAGAAAGCACTGTCAAGATCTGGGTGGTGATTTGGTCATTATTAACAACACAGAGGAGAAGGTACATTGAATTGTGTGTATTATCACTATTGTGCATGTTTTTAAAAGAGGAGCAAATGTGGGTCAAGATGTGAAAACCCAGTTATAATTCTAATATAATAATATATAATATATATATATATATATATGTATATTTTCACTGATAAAGCCATACACAGGATATCGTTGAAAATTTTGAATGAAACCCATGTTTTTAAAAGAGAAATACATGTAAGAGAAGTGGAAACAGATGTGAAAACCCACAATGTGTGTTCACAATTTTCTTTTTCTTTTTTTTTTGTAAAACAGTAACATTACTATAATAGATATTTCCATTGGTAAAGCCATACATAAATAATTTTATGATAAAAATTTGAATGTACATTATGAATAAATATAGAATAAATACACAAAATGATGTGTTTGTTGCGCAGGAATTTCTTGCTCGGAGACTATGTGTTACTGGTGAATCTGATCTCTACTGGGCTGGGAACAGTGATGGGAACTGGGCAGATCCGGATTCCATACAACACAACTGTGCTGTACTCAAAGGAAATACACAAGAAGACATTTCTTGCTTGAGAGAAGAGAGGAGCATTTGTGAGATCCCATGCCTTCAGTAGACCTATAGATTATTATTATTTTTTTTTATGGTTGACTTTTTGTTTTATTTCGCTGTGCCCTCATTTAAATATAGGAGGTTAATAGTCTTATTTGATATTCCTTTTTGTTTACATGTTTTCACATTTCTATACTTCCTCTTTATTGTAATTTTAAAATTATAATTAACCATGTGCAGACCAGTGTTGGGAAAAGTTACTTTTAAGAGTAATGCATTACTATATTGCGTTACTCCCCAAAAAAAGTAACTAATTGCGTTACTTTTTATGAAAAGTAATGCGTTACATTACTTTTGCGTTACTTTTTCTCACCTGCGCTGAGCTCGCTTGCTATTTTTGGCAAATGTTAAGGCCCTTTCACACCAAAAGTGAAATGAATAAGCCTCAGGCTGAAGGAAATGCATATTTATGCCTGTACAGTAGAGGACACAGCTCAAAAAAACCTTTCAGCTGTGCTGTCATTCTGGATTAAAGAAGAATATGATACAGGAGAAGGGAGTTCAACACTATTATTTCTAAATCTAAAGTTTGCATCCCAATTTTTGCTTATTAGTATGGTTGAATTAGATGACGGTCAGCAGCAAAGACATTGTTTAATAAAGTGAGATTAAATGCATAAAGTATATTTGTGTAATTTAATATAGTTAATTATTACAGGTTTGCATAAAATTCTGAGATTGCATTTCACTGTTTTTATTCATTTTGAGGAATACTGAATGTTTTGTGCAAGTGAGTTAAGTAAATGCATGTTCACATTTAGTCTACAACTACAATAACCATCATGTTCACACAGCGCACACAACGCCTCGGCATTTACCCTGTTTCTCTCAACATGGTGACAGGAGAGCTGTCAGTCAATAAATGTGAAAAAGTAACTTGCGTTACTTATTTGAAAAAGTAACTTAGATATTTTGTTGTAAATTGAAAAAGTAATGTTACTTTACTAGTTACTTGAAAAAGTAATCTGATTACGTAACTCAGGTTACATGTAATGCATTACCCCAACACTGGTGCAGAGCATATCTCACTACAGTAAATTCCTTTAATAACCTGTCTATTTTGAATAGCCATGTGCAACAAATCCTCCTTATGGTCTATCTTCCATAGCAATAAAACTATTTCTAAAATGTTCTTTTCTATAGCTATACTTTATTACATACATATGTAATCTCTCTTTTTAAATCTCATCACCTGTTGTAAGGTTTTACATCAATATTTAAATTAACTATAATTTGTGTTAATTGCTGCAATTGTAACTTTTTTTAAATATTTTTATCTCAATGGGTTTATTATAAAGAATACATTTGTACAATAAATCATTATCAAAGGATTTTTGTTTTTTTTCTGTAGTCAATACCAACTATAAAAAAACAACAGTTTTGCAAAATAATGCCAAATTAAAAGACATGTTAGGTATCATCATAACATGGTTGAATACATACACCACTAACCACTAATAACCAGCTGACTGGAAATTTTGCATGCACAGTTATTTTGTCAATGTGGTTGAATAAAACCCCCAGTAGCCTGCCTCTCTTCAGAGTATTTTGTCACGGGATCCAGGTGCTTCGGTTCTCTCTTCACTGCTTTAAAAATCTGCCTGAAGATGCCTGAAAATATATATCTCAATTACTTATCAGACTCAAAACTGCCGTCAGTAGATGAAGATGAGAGTAAGTGCGTTTTCTTGTCCTTACTACTTGTGCATTCTCTCACTAAACACTGTGTATTGGGGTAAAAGCCCACCATATGAATGAAAATTTCCTTTTTATATTTACATGTGATTTTATTTATTTAGCAGATGCTTTTATCTATAGCGAATAAGAAATGAGAAACGAGTTAAAAAAAATCATCTTGAGGCCGTAATATGAGAAATGTTAAAATCAAAAATGGTTCAGAATATATATATATATATATATATATATATATATATATAATGTTATAGTATTTGTTTAATTATGTGGGTGCAGTTATGGTTATATAAAATTTTATTTCACAGTGTTTAGTCAAATATTATGTATCTTAGACATCTTTAAGATCATGAGTCTGTGTGAAAATTGGTGAAGAATGCTGTACTTTTATTCCAGCTGATGATGGTAGCGAAATGATCTGTGGCAGGATGAACAGGCCAAGTATAAGGGAATAGAATGGAGTTTAAATTGGATCTCCAATGCCTTCCGCAATGCTTGTAATATCTTTGAACCCGTACTCAAGCTTCTGACAATGGTAATCACTACCTTGCTCATTGGAGTCTTGATAATTGGATGTTTGATGAAATGCATTCGAGCTGTTTTGGGGAGATTTGTCTAAAGCATTGTGGAAGGAGGAAGAGGAGAATATGTGGAACTGAATCCATTTGGCAGGAGTGTTGATTATCAAAATATTCGTAATGTTCGTCAGAATTAATCAAGTGATCAGTTAATTTGAGTAAAATATGATCAAATTATGTTCAGAGAGGGGAAATGTGATGGAATTTTTAAACTAATCATAATTAATTATGAACTAACATTTCTTTTTCCTAAAAATGGAGAAATAGTCACTAGGACTGTGTTGTAACAGTGGAAAATTTTGCTGTGTTGGCTAGTTTTTTTTTAGCTAGTTGCCAAGGCAACATTTCTCACTTTTTATTCAGTTTAAGTTGATGTACTAATACTGAAACTGATATAATAATTAATAAAAAACTATGTAGACATATATTTAAAAAAACGAAAATAATGTCAAAAACAAAACAAAAAAATATTAAAACTTAACTAAAATTAAAATGTAAACAAAATAGAATAATAATAATTCAAAATGTTAATAAACAATGTGATAGATTCTTGGTGCTAAAATAACACTGGTCCAATGTCTCTTATGGCTTGATATGCAAGTGCTTATATTTGCTTATGCAGGCCACTGTTCTGAACGAATTCAGAGGCTATTCTCTGTTCTGCTCTTCCTGTCTCTGCTGGCCAATGGGGGATTGGCATACCTGTGTAAGTAGCTTTATTTTATTTATTTATTTCAGTTCATTTCAGTTCAGTTTAGTTGTTGCTATTTGATTAGTGACCTTTTGCACCGTAATTTTCCATTTATTTTCAGGTTTTAAATAAGGTTTAAAAAAACCCCCCAGACTTTCAGTGTGGTTTTATTTGGACCCCACTGTATATGTATTAAATATCAGCAGCATTTGCATCTTCAATTTCATATTCACTACACCACAATGCTTCACAGATCACACCAAAAATGCTAATCAGCATTGTGAACCAAAAAGAAACTGCTTCAATTCAGGTAAATCATCATTTACTCTCTTTGTCCAAAGCATCATTTCTCTGATAATCTCAGCAGTTTCCCTCTTTCCACAGGCTCTCATGTAGATTCTCAACCGATAATGAAAACAAACTCCATGAATATTAAAAACCACAGTATACCGAGCTACTGTTCAGGTAGTAAAGACATGTCATTTGTGTTTTCTCTGTTTGAATTTATACCTTTGTATCTGAATCTATATCTACATTTTTTATTTCATGGGTCAGATTAGCGGCATCAGTCATTTATTAAATCAGGCTGAAGTAGTGTTGTAGTCAAGACCACCTAAACCGAGACCAAGACTTTGAGACCAAGTCGAGACCGAGTCAAGACCAAGACCAGACTAGCACTCCTCAAATTCATCTGAAAGATCCACATTTTCTGCTTGAGAAATGTCTTATTAATCAATAATTACAATTAGAATAATAAGACACTATATAGAGCTGTTACCAATCAATTGAAATCACAATAACAACAAAGTTCATCTTTACACTGCAGAGGTGGAACAGAAGTTGCATCTGAATAGGTACAATTACAAATGCATAAATAATGTTGAGATTAATGTTTTAAAAATAAAATTTTGTTTATTGAACATTTGTAAAAATATCAATATGACATTTGCAATTGTGCTCATATTTGTGAAAACAGCCCTCTTTCTTGTGATATTGGTTAATTATATCATATGTTATCAAGATCTACTTTTTTGAAATCATATCTTGAAATTTGTGGGCATTTGTATTCATTTTGGTGACATTTTTTGACACAATCCCTTGTTGATTTCTGACCTGGCACAACAGCAACAAAATAAATGAAATTAGAAATATGTTATTGATTACATTTGAAGCAGGAAGTTTTACATCCAATCAAATTAATGATGTTAACAAAGACATAAGACAATGCAACTGCAATTTAGCGATATCCCCGCAGTTGTGGTCTTGACCGGTCTTGAAATAAAATCCAGAGTCCTTTTAGTTTGAGACAAAGACAAGACCGAGACCAAATGCAGCCAAGACCAAGACCTTCAAAAAATGGTCTTAAGACCGGTCTCAAGACCAAGACGAGTACTACAACACTAGGCTGAAGCACAGAAAATTAAATATGTAAACATTTCAAGGGAGATATTTCTTTCTTACCTATCTGGTTTTAATCAATTCTATTTTCAGCTTAACCACATACTCAGATCATTTTTATGTGTGTGCATGTGTGCACACTTCCTGTACATCTTTATTAACACTATAGCTAAACTGTCGATGCAGATTTAAAAGAGCAGTGGGTCCAGGACAAGGGCAGATTCTATGTTTTCTCCACTGATACCATGGACTGGAACAGCAGCAGAGAACGCTGTCAGGATCTGGGTGGAGACCTGGTCATCATCAACAGCATGGAGGAGCAGGTACAGATGGGGAGCAGTGTGACTATGATAAAAAAAAAAACGATGCTTATAGTCTGTTTTAAAATAATACATTTTGGGTTTCATTACACAAGACATTGAAAAAAGCACTTGTTTTTGTGTTGTAGGAATTTCTCTCTGAAAGAGTCAATGACTACCACTGGATTGGCCTGACCGACAGCCAGACAGAGGGGGAGTGGCTTTGGGTGGACAACACCCCCTTAAACAACACCCTCTTGTAAGTATCATTTTAAAAGTCTGTCAGGATATTCAGCTCTGTAATTAGTGACAAATCGCAAACCAATGAAGCTGTTATTTTGCCAACACAAAAAAAGTTTCAGTGGGGTTCTATATATTTACTAGGGGCTTTGTGCAAAAAAAAAAAAGTCCTATATAAGGATAAATGTGTTAAATGTTTGCACAATACTTTCATGTTTAATGTTTTTTTTTCTAGTGATAAAAAGTATGTTTACGAATTAAAATTAAAAAAACAATTAAACCAAAATTCCTAAAATGATCGCATGATGGGAACCTCTAAAAGGTTCTATGTATGAAGCACCTGACAGAACCCTTTAAGGTTCCATATAAGTTTTTGTTTCACATAAATCTATTCTTGATCTCATACATGTAGGCTAATACTACACTTTATTTTAGATGGGAGTCACCCCCAGATGACTGGAAATCTGAAAATCCTTTGCATGGTGAAGACTGTGTTATCTTAAAGGGAGAGAAATGGGGGGACGTTTCTTGTTTGAGGAAAGAGAAAAGGATCTGTGAAATTCCATGCTCTCCATCACCTCAGTGACAGAGATCTAAATGAATAATTAAAAGAGATTACTTTTATTGCTTGTATTTAGATGTAGTTATCTTTAAACTTTAAACCTGTCGTCATAATGAGTGTTGAGTTGTAATAATTATTGGTCATGTGTAATGCCATACATGTTATGTTTTTAAATAAAGTCATAAATTTACACCCTGCGTACTGTAGGCTATAAGGTTGCTGTGCCCAATTGTGTTGTATAGGCCTAGTACTTTACTTAATTCTATTTCAAACTTGTTTTGTAAAAAGCCAAAATGCTGAAATGTGGTGGCAAAATAATGCCCAGTCATTTGCAAAGAAATTTCACAACGTTCTCAACATGCCAAACATAATAGGATAAGCTTCAGACAACAGCAATCTGAATTGCTATTCCTGAACAATTGCTTTATATTTTTGAGCAGTAGTGTTTATGGTTATTTAAACAGTAGGATATTTATTATTATGTCTTGAACGCACAACAGCTCACTAAAATATATTAAAATAACACATCCGATCTCTTCTGTCCTAATCCATTAGTTAATTAGCTAAACCATAAATGCTTTCTTAAAGGGTTAGTTCACCCAAAAACGAAATTTTCTGTCATTAATTACTCACCCTCATGTCATTCTACACCCGTAAGACCTTCGTTCATCTTCGGAACACAAATTAAGATATTTTTGATAAAATCTGATGGCTCAGTGAGGCCTCTATTGACAGCAAGATAATTAACACTTTCAATGGCCAGAAAGCTACTAAAGACATACTTAAAACAGTTCATGTGACTACAGTGGTTCAACCTTAATATTATAAAGCGACGAGAATACTTTTTGAAAAAACAAAACAAAATGATGACTTTATTCAACAATATCTAGTGATGGGCGATTTCAAAACACTGCTTCATGAAGCTTCGAAGCTTTACGAATCTTTTGTTTCGAATCAGTGGTTCGGAGCGCGTATCAAACTGCCAAAGTCACGCGAACTATTGAAATTTCGAAACCGTTCGAAAAACTTATGACGTAACGAAGCCTTGTTTACTGAAATCATGTGACTTTGTCAGTTTGATACACGCTCCGAACCACTGATTCGAAACAAAAGATTCGTAAAGCTTCGAAGCTTCATGAAGCAGTGTTTTGAAATCACCCATCACTAGATATTGTTGAATAAAGTCATCATTTAGTTTTTTTTTGGCGCACAAAAAGTATTCTCGTCGCTTCATAACATTAAGGTTGAACCACTGTAGTCACATGAACTGTTTTAAATATATCTTTAGTACCTTTCTGGGCATTGAAAAAGGAAATTATCTTGCTGGCAATGCAGGCCTCACTGAGCCATCGGATTTTATCAAAAATATCTTAATTTGTGTTCCGAAGATGAACGAAGGTCTTACGGGTGTGGAACGATATGAGGGTGAGTAATT
Source organism: Mylopharyngodon piceus (assembly GCA_039654765.1). Taxonomy (NCBI): domain Eukaryota; kingdom Metazoa; phylum Chordata; class Actinopteri; order Cypriniformes; family Xenocyprididae; genus Mylopharyngodon; species Mylopharyngodon piceus. The sequence goes on from CM077457.1 coordinate 18,437,335, forward strand.
AATGACAGAATTTTCATTTTTGGGTGAACTAACCCTTTAATTCAGTTATAATATCTTTATTTAGAGAAGGACTAAATAAATATTCATAAGAGAAAAACAGATTATGTACCATCATTTATTTAAGAATTGAGTCTGTTTCATTTGAGAATGGTAATTGAGAACCTTTTGTTTATGTAGGCTATAAAAAAATGACCATGTGAAATGAAGAAATTGACAACATGCAATACGACAAATTAGCCTATTTATTTGACTGGTTCATTTCAGAGGTCTTAATGAGACGAAAAACGGAACGAGGAAATAAATGTTAGTAGTTGCAATATCTAATGAGATAATAACTTCAAACATAGACATAATATATTATGTCTATGACTTCAAACATAGCCTTCATGAAACAAATCTTGTGATTGGTCAGTATCGTCGTCGAAGGAGGAGTCAACACCAAACACGTTTTGTATTGGGAGATGGAAATGGTATGAGGAAGTATATTACGGTATGATTGTACTTCAGCGCATGGGCTAACAACACTTTGCACCTCACAACATGTGGATTGCTGTCGTCTTAATTTCTTTGGTTTTAGTGGCCATTCTCTATAAATATGTGTTGGGAACTTCTGGACCGAACCCTTTTGGTATCGATACGCGCGAGCCGTTGAAGTCCATGGTGTTTGACCGTAAGCTGAAGAATAAAGTCCTGAAGCAAGGTCAGTAACACAAATATGAACTTAAGCACTTAAACACTACTGTCTATTTAGTGTTAATATTGCTGACTAGATAATACTGTTTGATTCACAGTACGACGATATGATTGATTTATGTTTAACAGTATTGTACTGTTTAACAGTCTTCTGTACTGTAAATTAATTACCTTTGACAGCTAAATAAAACCTTTTTTCCTGCATTAAATGATTCTGACCCCTTGCATCTCCATATATATATATATACACTTCTGAACAAAATCTTAAGACCGGGGGAAACATTACAAGTATTCGCATTTCGCGCTATTGGATCATAACCAGGTTGTAAGTACTGCTTCAAAATGCCAAAAGAAGAAACAGGAACAAGAGACAAAAAAATATAAAGTATGCAATTTATTGAAAACTGCATTTAAACAGGCTGTTCATCAGCTGATCAAAAGTTTAAGACCATTGCCTTAAAAAGTTAAAATCTGTGCAAAAATAGGGCTTTCATGTCATTCTCCTTCAGACTTCACACTGTCTTGATCTCCTGATGGCAAAGGCAAAAAGGCTTTCTGTCTTTGAACGTGGCAGGATTGTTGAGCTGCACAGGCAAGGGCTCTCGCAATGTGCCATCACTGCCGAGGTTGGACGCAGTAAGACAGTCATTTTACATTTCTTAAAAGATCCTGAGAGTTAAGGGACAAAAAAGTCAAGTGGTAGACCCAAAAAGATTCCACCTGCACTGAGTTGGAGGATCCGACGGGCTGTCCGTGAAGACACAGGCCGATCCTCGCCCCAAATTAAGGCCCTTACTGATGCTGACTGCAGCCCAATAACCATAAGACAGCTTCTGCGAGAGAAGGGCTTAAATAACAAAAAATGTCTTCAAAGGCCATGTCTCCTCCCATGCCACAAACCTGCCCGTTTGGAATTTGCAAGGGAGGACCAAACATGGGACATTGAAAGGTGGAAGAAAGTTTGTTCTCTGACGAGAAAAAAATTAACTTGGATGGTCCTGGTGGCTTCCAACATTACTGGCATGACAAGGGGATGTTTTATACACGGCACAGTGGAGAAGGCCCCATCATGATCTGGGGTGCTTTTTCCTTCAATGGAAAATGGAGCTTCAGGTTGTGCAGGGGTGTCAAACGGCGGCTGGCTATGTGGACATGTTGCAGCGGGCATCCCTCTTGACTGATGGCCCTCGTCTGTGCGGTAATGACTGGGTCTTTCAACATGACAACACTGCAGTTCACAATGCTTGCCTGACGAAGGACTTCTCCCAGAGCTCTTTTGGACCATCCTGCGTGTCCCCCTGATCTAAATCCCAGTGAGAATGTTTGGGGATGGATGGCCAGGGAAGTTTACAAAACGAACGGCAGTTCCAGACCGTGGATGCCCTTTGTGAAGCCATCTTCACCACATGGAGCAACGTTCCCACCAGCCTCCTAGAAACAGTCACATCAAGCATGCTGAAACGAGTGTTTGAAGTGATCAACAAGAACAGTTGGGCTACTCAATACTGAGTCCTTTTTTGACACTTTTAGTTCTGTTGTGGGGTTTTTTGGGCTATGGTCTTAAACTTTTGATCAGCTGATGAACAGCCTGTTTGAGTTTAAATGCCGTTTTCAATAAATTGCCTACTCTCTCTTTTTTTGTCTCTTGTTCCCGTTTCTTCTTTTGGCATTTTGAAGCAGTACTTATAACCTGGTTATGATCCAATAGCGTGAAATGCGAATACTTGTAATGTTTCCCCCGGTCTTAAGATTTTGTTAAGGAGTGTGTGTGTGTGTGTGTATATAAAATATATATATATATATATATATATATATATATATATATATATATATATATATATATATATATATATATATATATATATATATATATATATATATATATATATATATAATAAGGGGTCAGAATATATATTGCTCATTGCTTAGTGCAACATTGCTCAAAAAGTTGCCCTGTGTATCATCACCTTAACTCCACATTTGTTTCCACATCCAGGCTTCCTGGCCAGTAAGGTCCCCCAGGACTTGGATGCAATAGTGGTAGGCAGTGGGATTGGTGGACTTGCAATTGCTGTCCTGTTGGCTAAAGTTGGTAAGAAGGTTCTGGTTCTGGAACAACATGACCGGGCTGGAGGATGCTGTCACACCTTCACAGAGCAAGGCTTTGAGTTTGATGTTGGTGAGAATGAATTTTGTACCTCATCAATCTCAACCTGATAATCCCTATAAAGTCTTGCTTTGGCAAAGATAAACACATTTATTGAGTCTTATTAAACCATTTATCATAGCCATATATAATTTACCTTCAAAATAGCACACATTGTTTTCCTAATGGTCAGTTTCCGGTGATCTGAATGCCTTTCCCCTACCTCAGGTATCCACTATATTGGGGAACTGCTGGATCACAAGCCACTTCGCTGTGTGGTTGACCAGTTGACCAATGGGCAGCTGCAGTGGGTGCCGCTGGATAATCCTTATGATAAAGTGATCCTGGGTCCCCCAGAAAATCGGCGCATATACCCCATCTACAGTGGACGAAAACGCTACGTGGACGAACTGAAGAAGTGCTTCCCAGGGGAGGAAAAGGCCATTGATGAATATGTGAGACTTTCCAAGGTGAGAAACAAGGATAGTGTTTAGATATTAAAATATAGGGGTTGTCTATCAGGTATCAGTGCATATGCTGGTCATATGGAAGCTGTTTTTATTCAAATATATTCACTATTGTTTAAAGGTTGGGGAGGATTAAAAAAAAGTTTTTTTTAAATAAGTATCTTATGCTCACCACCCATGTTACAACTATTAATTTCTTTCCGAAAGAAAGAAAGATCTTATTGACCCCAAACTTTTAGTTGAAGTCATTCAGTGCTCTAAAAATCTAGGGTATTTTAATGCCTTTAGGAGTTAAAAGAAGAAATGTCTTCATGACAATATGTAGCTGATTGTTTGACCTTTCCCCCACAATCATAGCCACAGACAGGCTGTCATCCAAGAGTGTTGTGACATCTCTCTAAAGGGAAATGAGGACACTGCGTGCTTGTACATGAACTTCATTAGAGTTCTGTCCTTTGACACTTTGATGATTGTTAATGCATTATACTACATGTCATTAGTTAGAAATGCTAGACTTAGGCCTTGTTTCTACTTCTAAATGTTTCTACATTTTGGTCGATTGGATCACAGGTGGATGAGGCAGACACATACCCGTTTACACCTGATATTTTAATCCATCTCTTGTCCACTTTCAACCACTTCTGTCCTGATTTCTTCGAGGGGAGGGTCTATGGGTGGGTAAATGTATTTTTTTTTTTTTTTTTTTCTTTTTTCCAGATCTTTCAATCTAATGGACAAAATAAGCTTGACAGCCCCAAAACCAGCCGAACGTGGTGAGTGCATGTTAGAAATCAAGAATGGTGAGAAAACATTGTGCTTGGTACGTTTTTCGTCTTCAAACCAAACTTGAGTCTTCAGCCGTTTTCAAGTTTAAATCCCGTCTGGCTAGCATGCTTCCCGTAATGTTTACGCATTAGGTCAGTTGGCGGTCTTTTGGGCTGTTCGATCACATTTGACCACATGAGCGTTTCCACTAGGAAAGCAATCCGGTCGAATGCGTTTTTGACTACCTCTGGAAGTGGTCGAAAGTGTACAAGCTCAAAACGTTTTACATCCCATTTACACCTGTATTTAACGTTGTCCACTTGTGATCCGATTGACCAAAACACTTCTTAATACCAGGTGGAAACAGGGCCTTAGAAATTGATTCATAAAGACATGGAGTAAAACACAAAATGTAACTCTGATTCTTAATTCTCCTGTCAGAAAGTTGGGAATGGCGTATGGTTCATGGTTCTGCTGAAGCTCCTCCCGATGCCTCTGGCAAAGTTCCTGGTGCACACAGGCCTGGCCAAATGCCTCTCTACCTTCTTCCGCTATGCGTCCCGCAGCCTGACGGATGTGGTGAACGAGCTCACGCAGAATAAGGACCTGAGAGCTGTGTTGTGCTACATCTTTGGGACCTACGGTGAGATAATCTGGCTTTATTGGAAATTAAGATATCAGTTTGTTGTTGCATGTCTACCCTTTGTATTTCTAGTTAATAAGAGTTGGATGTTTTTGGGTGCACATATCTCACAGCTACTGACCTTCTTTGGTTTTTGTGTTTGGTAAACAGGTAAAATGCCCAAAGAAGCAAGCTTTTCCATGCACAGTTTGCTTGTGTGCCACTATATGAATGGTGCCTGGTTCCCAAAGGGTGGTGCTAGTGAAATTGCCTACCACATGATCCCCATCATTGAGAAGGCAGGAGGTGCTGTGCTTGTTAGAGCACCTGTCAACCGCATACTCCTCAATGAAGCTAAAGAGGCTATTGGTAACATGATTCAATTTAAATGAGACATTTGCAAGACATGCATGTTTAAAGATGTTTTCTGTGGATTTAATTGGATTGTTTTGCAGGTGTGAGTGTTCTGAAGGGTCAGGAGGAGGTGCATGTACATGCTCCCATAGTGATTTCAGATGCTGGAATCTTTAATACATACCAGCATCTCCTGCCTAAAGATGTGCAGACTATGCCTGGTGAGAGAGACAACAACAACAACAACAACATATTTTAATATATTGTTATTAATGCTGTGAAAATTAACGTGTAAATGCATGCGATTAATTTTTTTTCAGTTTAACGTGTTTAAAATATTTAACGCAATTAACGCAGTATCCATTTTTTTTCCATCATCCTTTAGCTAGCATTACGTTATATGATCACGCTATCATTCATTCAAGTGCTATTAAACCATTTAAGTGTGATAAGATGCAAAAAAGAACTTAAATCTGTACTGGCGCGCTGTCTGTGAATCTCCTGTCTGTGTGACAGACTCATACGACTCATGCACACAGAAAGCCGCTTCAGCGTGCCGGCCGCATTCAGTTCTCTTTCGTGCTTGAACAGACAAAAACACACAAAGTTATGCCAAAATGCCCGCTTTGTCGAGTATCCACTAATTTAAGCACAGTCTTAAATTAGTTAAATAAAGTCTTAAATGACCGTAAAGAGTTGTGAAGACATCAGATGTGTGTCAGATATTAAAGTGACAGCAGCCTAATAAACCTGCCATGATGTCTGTCATTATTAAACATTGTTAATCAAAGAGCAAAAGACAAAGAGAAAATCACTCGCTGGTCTTGAGTAATTTTTGTAGTTTTAATAAGCATTAATCTATATTTAATGTATTTCTGCAGTGAAGAAGTGTTTGATAACTTTATTCAGTTTCTGTATACTTTCTACCTGTTAGATCAAATATTTAAAATATATGTTGTTTCTACATTAATTTGGAGATTTGGAGATAAACGTGAAATTATTACAATATAAAAATATATTAAACTTTGATGTTAGGAGCGATTAACCGCGATTAATTACAGAAAATTAGATTGACGTTACTAAATATTATTAATCATCAATATTTACATGAATTTAAAGTATATCTTTAAAATTAAACATATATTATATTATATTATTGATTAATATTAAGAATATTATGTTGTGATTGTTGTACTGCAATGCTCAATAATTTGTTAATAATATTAATATATAGATTAATAATAATAATAATAGTAATCTGTATTCTGTAATTCTAACATTAAAGGAAATTTCAAATAATGTATTGAAAGTCCCCATAATGTTAGCATTGCAATACAGATGATTATTTTTATTATTATTATTATTATTATTATTATTATATCAATGTATTAATAAGTTTTGTTTAACATATTTTAAACATACTTTATTTATGTAAAAGATCCATCAATGTTAGCATTGCAGTACAGCATCAACAACAACAACAACATTATTATTAGCAATGCTAACATTCTTTCAATTAAATAAAGCATATATCTGAAATTAAAACATGAGACCTAATGCTATGACATCAGTGAAGTTGAAACCTCTTTGCTGTGAAGTTTGTACAGTATTTCTTTTAATGTGAGCATACTGTATGGTCTTTTTGTGATGGTACTGTGCAGCGATCCAGAAACAGTTGAGTATGGTGCAGCACGGAGATGGTGGTCTCAGTATTTTCATTGGTATCGATGGGACAAAGGAGGAGCTGGGCCTAAAAGCGGACAATTTCTTTATCTTCCCTGAGAACAATTTGGATGAGCTGTGAGTGTGAACCTACCTATCCTAAATAGGATGCAATCATTATTTTGTGTATTCTTCAACCATTGTCTACTGTAAAATCAGCATGGCTCTCATTATGTGCACATGTCTGCTGTTCTTCCAGGATGGAGGGTTACATGAAGGGGAACAGGGAAGAATCTTCTAAAAGTGTCCCTGTAATTTTTGTGGCTTCGCCCTCTGCCAAAGACCCAACCTGGCCAGAAAGAAAACCAGGTAGAGAGAAAAATAGTAGATAAAATGATGTTCACATCTGGAATTAAGATTTTTGTTGATCTGATCACAAGTGGAAAAAGCTACATGTGTAAACTGGATCTAAAGTGTTTTGAGCTCGTCCACATTTGACCACATGAGCGTACAAATGTGATGTAATCAAAACAATTATTACAGGTTCTCTACAAAAATAACTGACAATTCTGCTTGATGCATCATCAAAATCCAAATATGTTTCGCCTACAGGTAAATCCACCGTGACTGTTGTTAGCTTTGCTAACTATGAATGGTTTGAAGAGTGGAAAGATGACAAAGTGAAGAACAGAAGCACAGATTATAAGGAGCTGAAGAAGGCTTTCATCAATAACATATTAGAAGCAGTGACTGAGATCTTTCCTAAGATCAAGGACAGGGTATGAACTCTACAAACACGGTCTTTGTCTCTAAATTGCATATGTTTTTCCTTTTGATTTAATTTTATTATACACTCTTTTTGTCTGTCTCTATCTGTAGATTGAATATGTGGATGCAGGCACCCCAATCACGAATCAGCATTACATTGGTTCTCCTAAAGGGGAGATCTATGGTGCCGATCATGGAATTCCTCGCTTCAACATTGAACTAAATGCCATCATCAGACCACAGACACCCATTAAAAACCTCTTCCTCACAGGTGATTGCATCTGATTCTGCCTTTTTGCCTTAAAGGGTGTGACTTTCGTTCATCTTCGGAACACGAATGAAGATCTTTTTGATGAAATCTGAGAGCTTTCTGTCCCTCCATAAACAGCTACGCAACTGACACTTTGAAGCTTCAAAAGGTCCATAAAGAGGTCGTAAAACTAATCCATATGAATTTAGTGGTTTATTCCAGATTTTCTGAAGAGGCATGATCGCTTTATATGATGAACAGATTTAAATTATTTTTTTTATTCACATGTAAACATTCAACAACTCACATATCAGTTGTGGTAAATGGAAGCTCAAGCATGTTTGCTTGACGTGTGAGAACCAATGAGGTTCATTCTCGTGTGTTTGAGCTTCTGCAAGAGGTTTGTTCTCGTGCATCAAGCAGGTTCAGTTGAGCTTCTGTTTATGTTCGCTGATCAATGTTTATATGTGAATAAAAGCCTAAATTCAATCTGTTCATCATAAAAAGCGATCAAATCTCTGTAGATAATTTGGACTAAACCGCTCAATTCATATGGATTAGTTTTACGATCTCTTTATGAACTTTTAGAAGTGTCAAAGTGGTAGTCGTCAAGCTGTTCTATGAAGGGACAGAAATCTCTCAGATTTCATCAAAAATATCTTCATTTGTGTTCCAAAGATGAACGAAAGTCTTACTGGTTTGGAACAACATGAGGGTGATTAATTGACAGAATTTTCATTTTTGGGTGTACCAACCCTAATAATTTAATGCAGGGTTTCATAAACTTTTTTTTGTCAGCGGAACTGCTTAGATGTAAAAAAAAAAAAAAATGTACTTGGAGTACCCCTTGAGATTTTAAGTGAAAACTTCAATAATTATCGACACATTTGCATGTTCACGATTCTCTGATGTTGATAATAATAATGTTAATAAAAATAGTTATAATAGTTATTATTAGTAGTAGTAGTAGTTTGGAAACTTGTTTCTGACACGGTATTTTCATTTTTACTTTCTTCACTCTGAAACATGCAGTACATCATACTATAGTTATTTAATTAAATTGCAGGCTTTTATTTGATAATCATCACACTAAATTAAATCGCTTAGCTGTTCATGAACTCACGAAACCCTGTTTGGTAATCCTTCCTTAATGCATGCAAGTCCATACAGCATAGTTATACCATCCAAAAGTATATTTTGAGATTTGGGCCATGTCTTGCATTTTTTTGTATTTGCTGTTTAAAATGAAGAAAAGGCAGAGTGCATTTCAATGAAGGTCCTGAGATCTCTGCTTTGTCCCCTTTTTCTTTCAAATCTGCACTTCACTTACAGGTCAGGATATGATGATGTGTGGTTTTGCTGGAGCATTGGCAGGAGCGCTGACGTGTGGTTCCGTCATCCTGAACCGTAATCTTCATCTAGATTCCATCAATCTTGCCAGAAAAGTCAAGAATTGCAACAACAAGAAGAAAGAATAAGTATCAGTAACACATAATCTTCATAATCATTCAGATGTGTATATATATTACATATGGCTCCGGAGAAGAACAGAGAGAGGATCTGTGTGATTATTAAAAAATGAACCACTGCGCAACCTAACAGTAATGCAGAGTTAACCAAGTGCCTTACTGGTTTAAAACTACTATAATTTCAAATAAACTTTTAAAGGGAAACAAATCAGATTTAGTTAAATGGTTTTACTGTAACCTGTAAAATAATGCACTTAATCAAGGGTTTTGTAAAAACTGCTTTGCAGTTTTCCCAAACCTGTTTTTTTTTTTTTTTTTTTAGTGTATGAAAAGCAGAAGACGGATGCTTAGCACTGTGTAATTTGAGTTTTTGTAATGATTATGAACTGAAATTTTAGTTGCACTTAGATTTGATTAATTATTGTGGATCTAGGCCTCTAGGTCTGTATAAAGGGTTTACATGCAAATGATATATTTATATATAAGTTGTCTGGTGATGGCATGTGCACATTTACCTGTGTGTTTTGCTGCCTTTTCAAGTTGCAGTGATATTCCAGACTTGTATAAATCTGCTAATTAATATACAATGGATGCTTGTGCATACGGAATAAATATGTTCATTTGAACAACAAATCACTGTGTGGAATGTATGTGGTTTTACATCAAGGGGGCAGTGTGGCTGCAAGTCTCAAAATGGCAGATATTGTATTTGATAAATGCATTTTTTCTTAATTTGTTGTCTAATCATCAGTACCTGGTAAGAAAAATAATGATAATCTTAAACAAGCCTAAACTCAATCATTAAGAACTTAATTTTGCATTTTTATGTGTCTAAAAGCATGGTACAGGTATTAACAAATGTAGGTTTTTATTTTATTTTATTTATAGCCTACAATATTATGATTTTTGTCGACATTCTCAGTGCATAAATGTATATCTTTCCATGTGAGAAAATAGGTTTTCTTAAATAGTTGAGTGAGATGGGGGAAACCCAGAAGAAATACACAGCTGTTCATTGGCTGGTGGTGCCGATATAAATCTCACACCCCTGCATGTCGCGAGGTTTTATTAAAATCATGGCAAACGACACATATTGATCCGTGTCAGTGATCTAAGAGTAGATTTTCCTGCTCAAGGTTTTGGATGACATTGACAGAAAAGGTAAGGCAGTAAGTTATTACATTACATTGTAAAGTTTTCACATGAACAAGCTACACAACGTGCACGTTTACCGCGGTATTAAGATAATTTTTTAATAAACACCATTTTATCACGATATATATGTTAAGGATAAATTCTTATCTCGTGTCACCGTGAGCCATCGTTGGTCACTCGACAGGATTGTGGAAATGTCAAATCTTATACGGATACCAATTAATGTATCAAGTCAAATCTAATTGATTTTAATCTCAATAAGTCAATTTGCAAACTTATTTAATTTTACAAACAAATTTAAAGTCAGTGGCATGTCGTCCTTAACATTTTTTTTCCGCCAGAATTTAATCACTTATACTCCTAAATATTTATTATATTTATGTAATTATTATGTTTATTCATTAGTTTATTTAATTTCAAACTGCACAGTCCAAATAATATGAATCGCTAGAACACCAGTAAGGTTAAATTGAAAGCCCTGACAAAGCTCGATCCGACTTTCTTAATGACTTCATGACTTTTGTCTATTGCAGTAACGCGGTCTGACAGATTTATCTGATCTAAACATGGATGACAGCTGTTGGGAGAGCTCAGATTATGAAATCCTGGCAGAAATCGGCCAGGGCTCCTACGGGAAAGTGTACAAAGCCAGAGAGAGGCGCGAACAGCAGCGCCTTATAGCGGTGAAGAGACTCAACATCCCCGAGGAGCCGGAGTCTGGCATCCCTCAGTTTGTGATACGAGAAGTGGCTCTTCTGCGAAAAATAGAGCACTTCAACCACCCGAACATAGTCAAGTGAGTATGGAAACGGTCAAATACCAGAGAAGTTTTGTGAGTTTTCAGTTTGAGAGCATTGTGACATCTCTCTTTAGGTTGCTGAATGTTTCAGCTGGATGGCAGAACCAGAAGTTTGACCTGACGTTGGTGTTTGAGTATATCGATCAAGACCTGACCACATTTCTCAGCAGAGCATCAGCGAAAGGCCTGGCCAGGGACAAAATCAAGGTTTGAACTTTGCTCCTCTCATTTTGCAGTGACAATCTTTCATATTCAGTAGAACAAAGGAGAAACTAGGTCTAGCTGACACATATTTTCTCTGGGAATGTGTCTTTGTGAAAACCAGTTTTTGTATAGACACAGCAAAAAATTTATTGAACACTTCCTCCATTACTGCCCAGGAAAAAAGATACAGTTCAATGAACATACAACATGTCACACATAGAGATTACAGCTTAAGGCCCATTTACACCAAGGACTATAATGATAGATACATTTTTAAAAATCATTCTTAGTGTAAAAGAATAGCAGAGTCCACACCACAACTATAACAGTAATGGTACAGAGGAACGATATAGTTGGACTCACTTTCAGAATTATTTTTTCCAACTATATTAATATTTACAGCCAATCAGAGCTCAGTTTTAAAGAGCATTTAAAGTGCTAGACGACAAAACTGCAGTGCCTGCTTTGAATAAACAGAACGATATTGTGTGTTGGCGTGGGTGTTAATATAGTTACTTTTTATCTTTATAGTTATCGGTTTTGGTGTGAACGGGCCTTTAGATTGATGTGCTTTTCTCTCTCTTTCTTTATGTAGGATGTGATGCGTCAGCTGCTCAGTGGACTTGACTTCCTCCATACCAACACTGTCATCCACCGGGACCTGAAGCCAGACAATGTGCTTGTGAGCAGTCGAGGGGTGGTCAAGATCGCAGACTTTGGTTTAGCCAGGATATATACATACCATATTGCCCTCACCCCATGTGTATGGACCTCACATTCACGTTCACAATAATAAGTGGAGTGGTAGGGAGCTCTGGCGTGTGATTTGTAATTGTGTGTTTGTGTAGGTTGTGACTCTGTGGTACAGGGCTCCAGAGGTCCTGTTGCAGTCCAGTTACATGTCTTCAGTGGATATGTGGAGTGCCGGCTGCATCTTTGCAGAGCTCTTTCTGTTAAGGTGAGAGCAAAACAGAGACATTTTTTTACAATGGATGTCAGGCCGCAACCCGACATATGCTACCGTTCTAAAGTCAGTTTTTATGCTTTTATTCAGCAAGGATGCATTAAATTGATCAAAAGTGACACTAAAGACATTTATAATGTCAAAAAGATTTCTATTTCTAATAAATGCTGTTCTTTTGAACATTCCATTAATCACAGAATCCTGAAAAGATGCATCACGGTTTCCACAAACATATAAAGCAGCACAACTGTTTTCAACATTAATAATAGTAATAAATGTTTCTTGAGCAGCAAATCATCATATTAGAATGATTTCTGAAGGATCATGTGATACTGAAGACTGATGCTGAAAATTCAGCTTTGATATCACAGGAATAAATTACTGTCTAATATATATTAAAATAGAAAACAGGTATTTTACTGTATTTTTGATAAAATAAATATTATAGTTCCCAAACTTTTGAACGGTAGTGTATTTTTCTATAGTACAAACGTAAGCAAAAACATGCTTAATATTGAAAATTGAAATGTATTAATATTACCATGAACTGCATAAGTCAAGTCAGTAGGTATAACAAGAAAATATTAATTATTTTTTTTATTTTAAAGTTTGTTTTATTATAGTTTATAACTTTATAGTCTGCACACCTTGTATTTAATGTAGTCTGGGTCATATTTTCTTTTGCCTTATGCAGTCATGTTTATGGTTTTGAGGATGCCAGACAATCACTAATACAAGGCAGGCCTAATATAAATCTTTAACCAAGTGACAGATGAATTTGCACCAAAATACAAACAGCTTTTCAATTTCTGAGATTGAACTTTCTCAACTTTTCTGCAGGCCGTTGTTTTGTGGATTCACAGAGATCCAGCAGCTGCAAAAGATCTTTGAGTGAGTGAAAATACTTTTGCGTTCCCAAATCTCAGTTAATATTAACTGCAACCAAGAACTACAAACTTTTGTGATAATTGTATGTTCCCTTTCTCACAGGGTAATTGGTTTGCCAGGTGAGGAGGACTGGCCCATAGAAAGCCCTGTCTGCTACACTCCTGCCTGGGTTGAGACAAAGCCAACAGCACAACTACTGCCCAGCCTCGCCCATGAGGAGAATGACCTGTTGTCTGTAAGCGTTACTCATTGATTCCTATATGGAGAGAGATTTTAGTGACTGGAAGTCAAAATACACATTTAAATAGCTTTTTTCTTGTCTGAAACTTCCTTCTCCATGCAGCAATTTTTGGCTTTCAATCCAGCTCATCGCATCTCTGCCTGCAGAGCTTTGGCTCACCCTTTCCTGGCAGACCGCAACAGTGAAGATGAGTGAAGAGGGCGGGGTCACATAATTAGACTGGCTCCTCCCATCCAGTCTGAGGTGCACCAAGAATTATTCTGCCACAAGAGCTATTAGATTGATTTTTAAATAATGGAGTGAAGTGCAACACCTTAACCATTGGATCACATTTTTTTTTCTTTCTTTTTTTTTTTCTCTCATATGAAAACTTCTTGGTGAAAATTGAAAATGTTACTGATACTCTGTACTGATGATGTTTAAAAAGAAACAAATGCCCTTATGAAACTCTCTAACCGAAGCTCTCCTGCCCTAATATTTTATTTTATATACCAACACCTTGTTCTCATGTTTAGGAATGAGAAATTGTCTATTTCACTTGTGACAACTCTCTAATAATGACATTTTGTGTATGTTGCAGCACAATTGGTTGTTTAACAGGTAAGTTTGATGTTTCCAGATTGTTTCAATGTGCTACTTTAAAGATGTTTTTGAAAGTTTACTTTTTTATAGTAACGTTTTTATACCATTTTGTGTTTGTTTTGCCTTAATTTTAAAGGTATACAATGTTTTTGGTTCTGAGCAAAATGTTTGAAGTTTTGTGTTTTCTGTTCCTGGTGAATTTGAGATAAACACAAACTAGAGCCAATGTGCCTGTTTGTTGTTGAATGAGCTGAGACTGATATTTAAGCTTAGTTGACATTATGATTTTTCAAATGAATAAAAATTAATTAAATATGTAATTGAATGCACATTTAACTATTTTCTTTATACTGACACTTCAGTAATAAAACAGCAATTTCAACATTGTTTGCCGCCTTTTTTCTTTAACCACCGTCAAGAATATCTAATGCAATAGTAAAGAGCAAGATGACTACAGTTATGAAAGGTGGCCACTGGGAGGCAGTCATGCCACAGTATAATTTTTTATTTATTTATTTTTTAACAATAGCGCATGACCATACATTGGAACTAGTTCAGTCCCATGGAATTACATCTGCCATCCCCAAGAAATGTAATGCAGAGGGATCAAATCTCCATTAAATGCAATAGGTGAATCTCTACAGAAATATTTTTTGTTATACTGGTTGAAAGTCTCATATCCTGATAGCACTCACTATGTTAAACGGTCTAAATGTAATTTTTATAAATATATATAATCTGTGGGAGGCGTAGGACCATAAAATGTTCATCCAATCTTTATATTCGGTCCGAATGAAATAATACGATGTACCTGCCTGTCAGCATATGTTTTTACATTCCCTTCTATGCAGTTTATACAGACTACAGACAGACCTTAGTCACAAGCACCGCAAAAAAAAAAAAAAAAACAGCAGCCATGGTACCTTCCGAATCAAAACAACAAGCTTATGCAGCATTCATAACTAACCATAACGTGCTATCGGAAATTTGATAATTCCTACTTCTGAAGTAGTGATTATGAGCTCGTATTCAAGTTTCAAAATGGGAGGGCGCTCATGTGCAGTTTTTACATAGGAAACTCGTATTTACGATAATTCCGAGAGCACATGAAGGCAGCATAAGAGATGGCAACCCATGAACCGAGCTGTTTAGAATTAGAATTATGCGTTACCATGTCAACAGTATCAGCACCCAAATGAATCTGCATCTTGTCACATGACCTGCGGTGCGCTTGCAGCATTCTGAAAAGTTGAGAATTTTTAATCTCGATGCGCCTGGGAAACGCACTGCATGCGTGTCGCGACCGCTTCACTTCCATTATGAGCGCGCCTGCCGTTCAGCTACATTTGAAATAACGAATTTGAGCGTGCAAAAGACGCGATATGTGAACGGCCCCTAATGCAGTCTCTTTTATGACACTTTTCCGAGAGCTGCTGTGTGCGCGCGTTCATGTGTTTTGGAGGAGGCGTGGTTTTGGACGGCGATTTGCAGGGAAGGTCAGGTGGGATGCTTTCGATGCTAGTAGGCTAACTTTAGCATTTCCCAGATCTCCTACTGCACCTTTAAATATCCACGTACTGTAGATCCAAATTAAAAGTGTACTCAAAAATTTGTTTATTTGTTTAGCTGGCTTCCGTTGGTCCCAATAGTAGCTAGCTACTAGTGTTTTGCGCTGTGTACTTGAAGTATGACACCTGTCAGCCTAGATTCTTAAAATATGTTTACTAACAAAAGTTGTTCTGTTTTTGTTCCTTTTCGTTTGTGTTTCTCTGTATCATTCAACAAACATCCACAGCGTTACTATTTTTATCAGAAACACCGTCGAGTGCATGTGATGTAAAAATTATGGCGCCCATGAGGGGGCGACCCGCTCCATGTAACGCAAAACGCTTTTTCTAATCTAGACTACTGATGTGAATCGTCATTACATGCGAGTGTAAATCATTTTAATAATATTTCTTAAAAGTGCTGTTCTGTAACACTTTTAAATTAGTAAAAAATTATGAGTGCGACCAGAAGTAGCTTTTTTAATAAAATGAGCTGTGGCCCCTTGCAATGGAATGTTGCCCCCTAGTCATGGGGGTATTTTTATCTCTCTCTCTCTCTCTCTCTCTCACTTCCCAACCCAGCCCCGTCGCCAACCCCCCCCTCCACACACACACCCTAAAAGGCATGTCACACTCTCTCATTGGCCATTGGGGCAGTGTATGTGTGTGTGTAGCTGTCAGCGTTGATCCGAGCGCACAGCTGATCCATCCACAGATCGAGTAAGTACCGTCATTCATTTCTACCGTTACACTTATCACGAGTTTTAAGAATAACAACAGTCAGATTTTCCTATCGTTCTGAAACTAAACGACAAAACGAACTTTTCAGTTTATATCATAAAGTTGCTTTGGCAGTTCATACTAAACATTTCAATAGTGTCTTTCTCGTGCAATGAGATGGCGCGCTGGATTTTGCTTGCAGTCAAATGAGTTTTTTAATTGTATTGAGAATCTTTATTGTATAAAGTGAACGAAATGTGATATCTGCTCCAGTATCCTGCTCAATACATAACTGCAACTGGGCTTGCACCTTTTTGCAGCGCAGCAAACGCACCTGTACACCTCAAATTAAATACCTCACTTCCTCAAGTTTCTAATAGCACGATCTATAAATGTACGATACTGCAAATTCAAATGACTTTGCCATTTGTTAATATAGCAAAATCATTTGACCATGAGGCACATATTTTCATATTGCGGTCGCCTGAATTTTCTCACCAGAGCTTGATAAGCAGTATGTTAAAGGTGATTATTATTTCGGAGAATAGATATTACCGTTTCTGCAATTATTTATGAAAATGCATTGCATTATAAAGTGTACTATCCAATCTTATGAATACCTCTATAATACATCATATGTACAGGCGTCAAAGTGTTACAGGTTATAATTATTATTCAAATTGTGTGCATAATAAAGGATAATGATCATAATGGTAAATTAATTGTATCTTGGAAATTCTTCCATGAGATTATGAGTGTGTGTGTGTGTGTGAGGGTTATGACTTGACAAGGTCAAAAGCTATGTAATTTCTGTTATCCGCTGCCATTTATTTTTTTCATTTATTATGTTCATGCAGACAGTTCCTGATAAACTCTTAAACATCTTGTTGTTGAACTGTTTACCTCTTGTCCTAAGACTATTACCATGCCTGTCATGATGGTGTTAAAAATAACCTTGACATTGCATTACCTGATCATAGCTCAGTATGGGGGCTAGAAGTGCTGGAATCCCATAATGGTTATAACTGTAAGTCCATGAACTTGCTCTACTCTGAATCCTTGTGATGTAACGGAGCTAAATGACATGTAATAGGACGTGTCTTGTGGTAGAGTGTCTTATAGCGAACAGAGTCTTTAAAATAGTCATGCAAATCTTCAAACTCTTAGTATGTACAAACCTACATCTGAATTTTTATTGTTTTGCTGGTCATTCCCACATAAGAACAATGTGATGCAGTTTTTGCGTTTACTCTTTGAACTATTCAATAACTTTGTCTTTTGTTGAGGTAATCGGTTTCGACTAATATTGATTTATTTATTTTATTTTATATTTTTTGAACCATTATTCATACTTTTCTGTGGTTATCAGTGACAGTTATTTGTGACTGTGGTTATTTGTGACTGTTTGTGTTCGCTTGTTCCAGACAAACTTGACAGTCTGTAAAATAGTGGAGATTTTAAGGGTGTGTTCACACTTGGCAGGCTTGGTTCAATTAAAACGAACTCTTGTGCAATTTCTCTGTTAGTGTAGTTCATTTGAATGAGTGTGAATACTGCCATCCCAACCTTGGTGTGCAACAAACAAGCGGACCGAAACCCCTGAAAAGGTGGGTCTCGGTCCACTTCCAAACAAACTCTGGTGCGGTTCGCCTGAAATGTGAACTCAACATGGACCAAAGACATCTAAATGAACCAAAAACAAGAAGTGATGTCACAAGATGCGACCTTAAAAATGACAGAATGCTCAAGCATACATGGTTCTTTTTGTCATAAGAGCTATGTTGCCCATTACAGTTCGGTACAGATGTTGGAAACGCAACACATTTGTGTGTGCAACGGAAGAATTCCTGGCGCTGTTTTGACTCCTACACAGTTTATATACTCTTTGTGAGTTATGTACGCAGATACAACAAGCGCATTTAGCCTAGCCCACAGCATTGTTTTGAATGCTCAGTAAGTTCCAGCGCAAAATATATAACTTAAAAGCCTTTTTTTTGTATCTTTAGGTTAGTAGTTAAAAATGACTGTGTCCAGACCAAAATAACTAAGAGAACCGAGCTACTAGTGTGAACACACCCTTAACTCTTTCTGCAGGTTACATTGTTATGCTAGTAGGTGGTGACAAGTTACTGTCTTCATGAGTGATTCATTTGAATCATTCAATCATTTGTTCAAAAACGCTGATTCATTCATGAATGAAAAAATTGACTGTTTTCATGAATGAGTCATTGAATCATTTACTCAACCAGTTTGTTCAGAAACACTACTGTCTCTGTGACTCATTTCAAAGGCTGCGCCCTCCGGAGGTCACATTGGTCGACCGCATACGTAATTGAGGCTGCTGTCTCGTTTTAGAAAAGCACCCATTATAAAATTGACTTTGACTTTTATTATTACTGTAATTTCTTTCTTACTTTGGAATGTAATGGATATTCTGAAATGAGACAGTGTAGCTGTGGCTTTGTTTGGAACTTTTTTCAATTAAGAGGTAAAAACAAACAAAGTTTTGTTTGAAAATGTAAGTTGCTCAATATTACCTTCTTGTTCATTGAATTGTTTTTTACTGAACACATTCTGTCTCTGCCTTGTAACATGTAACCTATCAGAAAGCCGTTGTTGCTAGTTCTAACATGACATTTTCGGATTAGTAACAGAAGCTTGGACACATCTTTAAATTAAAAAACATCATTCCCTGAATCTGTGGTGTAACCTGCTGCATCGTTCTGTGCTGATATATGGCAATTACATACTCTTGCTCATGTGATTTTGCTCTAATGAAGTTATTTACTTATTTAGTGTAGTGGTTGCATAAATGTAATGTTTTGATTAACAGCCATTAATTCTACATAATTTAAAGGGGAACTATTATGCCCCTTTTCACAAGATGTAATATAAGTCTCTGGTGTCCCCAGAATGCGTCTGTGAAGTTTCAGCTCAAAATACTCCACAGATCATTTATTATAGCTTGACAAATTTGCCCCTATTTGGGTGTGAGCAAAAACACAACGTTTTTGTGTGTCCCGTTAAATGCAAATGAGCTGCTGCTCCCGGCCCCCTTTCCAAAAGAGGGTGGAGCTTTAACAGCTCAAACTTCGGTTGCTCAACAACAACAAAGCTGGAGAATCTCACACAGCCAAAATGACGATTGTCAGTAACGGTGTTCAGCTTTACATTGTTCAAACTGGAGTCGGACACTGATGGAGAGACTCAGGAAGAAGTTACAACTTTTAGAAAGCATCTGGACGTTTCTGAAGGGTTAGTGGATAAATTTATGTAGTTGCTGTGGAGTTGAACTCATCGACTAGCATGTGCCGTCATGTTAATCTTTTGTGCAAATCCAGCGTTGAATTGACCCTGTAAATTCAACAATTGAACAATTGACCCTCGTTTGTGAAGCAGTCTGGTGTAAAATGACGGCATGGCAACAACACTGTACTACTCTTCCTCGTCTCTAAAGCAGCCCAACATGGCCTCACCCCCTTTGTTGCGTGTTCCCGGGGGCAGGGTTTATGTAAATTTTGGGGTTTGTGATGCCACCAACCTGGGAAGAAACCCATTGTAGTGCCTACCAGCCGTTTGTTGTAGTCTTAAAAAAGTGATTTCTGTAAAAGAAAATATCTCCCTTTGCATTGAACTTTGAACGTCGTCACTTTGCAGATGTTGTTTATGCTCAAACAGCAACATTACACACTAACTAAAGTTAAAAAAAAGTGAAATCATAATCAAGGAACCCTTTAAGCCTAAAGTCACCAAGAAATCAAAATTGACCATTCTTATTTTTTATGGAATATTGCAGTATTTATTATAAATTAATTATCTGTGCACATCACTATTTGTCATCATAAATAACTTCCCCTCCCTCTTGCAGCGACATCTCTTCTCTTCTCTGATGATGTGTTTACTGGCGTGAGGGCGGGACAACCTGTCACTCACATGACATCACAGCAATAGCAAACCACAACCATCCAACGATACAATCTATACCCTGGTGGACACAATTCCTGCCCTACATTTTTTCTTGTTCGAGAAGCCGTTTCACTCAACCTTCTGTTTCATGCCAACTTTAAGTTAGACAGCAGCCCAAAACAAAGTAGCAACCGTTATTGTTACTAATAATAACAATAACAATATTATACAAAATTGCAACCATTATTTTTAGTAGTAGTATTACTATTATATATTTTTGTCTGATTAATTATTGTGTCAAAAACCAGGAATAAATCAATTATTTAAAGCACATCTGAAGATGTGTACCATACTGAATGCATTTCACATGCTCCTGTTTCTCTTTTTAACATGAGTACAAACCCTTTGGCGATTAATAAACTGTTTAATCTGTGTATCTCAAATGCATCTTGTATTACCTGTTTTTCCTGGCACAAGCTCATATGAGACTTGATCTTAATGCAGCTGGATTGTTGTGAATCAGCCACAAGAAAACAAGAAAACACACCTGCCATAAGCTAGCTGTAATACAATTAATCCACCGGCTGTTAAGCAAGATAAGTGGCGTGTGCTGAGAATACCTCAGACATAACTAGTGAATCGTGAATGTTGCCGTCTATGTGTGTGTGTTTGTTTGCGTATGTCTGTGCTCAGCACATGTCCATGTCAGATAGAGTTACTGGATTAAGGACTGATGAGTCTAACTGATCCCAAACGTCAGCCAGCTACTACAGCGCCTTTCCATCCCGTATCCTCAAACTCCCTCTCTCACGTGACTCGCTGTCTCTCTGACTCTGTCATCATAATGTCTCTAGTGTAACCGCCTTGTTTTGTTGCTTACTGCTGGATGCTGTGTAGGTTTTGAGTGTCATCAAAAAGGACACTGTTATATTACGCAGTACGCACACAAAAATAAATAAAATGTAAGTTTTAAGTAAAATCAAAGTGGTGCCAAACTGACAGCCTGCAGTGATAAGTTCATTACACTTTTATAACCACTTATAAAATACATTTTTTGGTAAGTTAAATAGATGACAACACAGATGTTGCTACATGCATATTCAAATATTTTTTATGTTTTACAAAAATATTAATAGATTTATAAATTTTTTTTAGATGTTTAAAATCAGCATACACATTTTGATTTTGTCACATACTGTACTGTGTGCTTTCCTGATTTGAGACACTTATCAGGGGTCGTGACATGGCTAAGCTTGTTAAATCTCTCAGGAAAGTCACTCTCAGATGAGACCTGACTCTCATGCTCCCTATAGAGAGGATATTGTTGCTGAAGATCCGGTTCAGTATTGCATTAAAAGTCTGTTAAGAGGTTAAAACTAATATTAGCCTTTATATATATATATATATATATATATGTGTGTGTGTGTGTGTGTGTGTGTGGCAAAATAGCATTAGAATTACTGACTTGTATATTATTTATCTGCATTTATATGTAGGCCAGCTGTTTAGTTGTACCAGAATGACAGTCGGAGGATCCCTAAATGATGCAGTCTTGAATTGCAGAATTGACTTGTTCTTTGAACTTTGTGATGTCACAGAGTTAAATATATCAACCTGTAATTTCCAGTATTAACATATGACAGTATTTAGAGTTCTTGGAGGAACTTAGGTCCATTTTGTAAGTTCCTCAAAGAACTATTTTCATCATGGAAATTGTGATTCTTCATTAAACTATTGCTGTAGATTTGAGAGCTCAGACTCTGCTTTGGGCTCCTGAAACACCATATAAGGCTCACTGAGTGAAGTTGTACCCCTCTCTCTGCTGTAGTACTGCTGGATCTTTGCTCTGTTGTTATATTGAGGCTATTGTGTTTCAGTTGTGAGCGGATCTGGCAGAATGCTGATGCTTACAGTTTGCTTATTTAGGAGGAGAGGACCCCCCTACAAACACACACACACACACACACGCACACACACACACACGCGCACACTCACACACACACGCACACACACACACACACACGCACACACTCATAGCTCCTCTTTGATGCAGCTCTCTTGGAGGGCTCCTATGGGTTGACCATCAACCACATGGCAGGTCCATGTTGTATATGGGCGATAAGATGATGATGTCATTATTTATTTATGAGTAAAGCTGTGTTTGTGTTGTTATGGCAGCTTGGTGACTAGGTAACCACATCTGTAGAGTCATGAATGATAATTTAGGAAGGCATGTTCTGACCGGTCCTGTTTGGGTAATTTCATGCATTACAGCAGAGTGTGACTAACAAGATTATGGCTTACAGTCTGTATTCACACCAGATGCATTAGCTCCACTTGTTCTTCAGGTTCCTCATGTTATTGTTCAGAAATGACGCAGAGAAGCATAAAAATAAACAATAATACTAATTTCTAAACTGAATTATAGTTTTCCCTTAAAACATGTTTCTCTGACCATCAACATCTATTTGACAGATAGTACTGAATCATCAACACTATCCAATAGAGTAAAACAAACAGCAAAAATCCAAAAAGATAATTAGCTGGAGTGCTCTTTTAAAATATATATATGTTGCTTTCTATTCATCAGAGAATCCTGAAAAAAATATATCAAGGTTTCCATGAAAATATTAAGCAGCACAACTGTTTTCAACATTGATAATAATAAGAAATGTTTCTTGAGCATCAAATCATCATATTAGAATGATTTCTGAAGGATCATGTGACACTGAAGACTGGAGTAATGATGCTGAAAATTCAGCTTTGCATCACAGAAATAAATTACATTTTAAAATATATTAAAATAGAAAACCGTCCTTTTAAATTGTAATAATATTTTACAATATTACTGTTTTTACTGTATTTTTGGTCAAATAAATGCAGCCTTGATGAATACAGTGTTAGTATATTTTTGGAGCTATTAAAGGGTTAGTTCACCCAAAAATGAAAATTCTGTCATTAATTACTCACCCTCATGTTGTTCCACACCCGTAAAACCATCTTCAGAACACAAATTAAGATATTTTTGATAAAATCCAATGGCTCAATGAGGCCTCCATTGACAGCAAGATAATTAACACTTTCAATGCCCAGAAAACTACTAAAAACATATTTAAAACAGTTCATGTGACTACAGTGGTTCAACCTTAATGTTATGAAGCGACGAGAATACTTTTTGTGCACCAAAAAAAACAAAATAATGACTTTATTCAACAATATCCATTGATGGGCGATTTCAAAACACTGCTTCATGAAGCTTCGAGGCTTTACGAATCTTTTGTTTCGAATCAGTGGTTCGGAGCGTGTATCAAACTGCCAAAGTCATGTGATTTCAGTAAACGAGGCTTCATTACGTCATAAGTGTTTCGAAACGTTTCGAAATTTCAATGGTTCACGTGACTTTGGCAGTTTGATACACGCTCCGAACCAATGATTCGAAACAAAAGATTCATGAAGCAGTGTTTTGAAATCGCCCATCACTAGATATTGTTTAATAAAGTAGTTATTTTGTTTGTCTGGCACACAAAAAGTATTCTCGTCACTTCATAACATTAAGGTTGAACCACTGTAGTCACATGAACTGTTTTAAATATGTCTTTAGTACCTTTCTGGGCATTGAAAGTGTTAATTATCTTGCTGTCAATGGAGGCCTCACTGAGCCATCGGATTTTATCAAAAATGTCTTAAAGGTCTTACGGGTGTAGAACGACATGAGGGTGAGTAATTAATGACAGAATTTTCATTTTTGGGTGAACTAACCCTTTAAAAGGTCTTTGGGGTCTTTCAAAATGAAAACATCTGATAAACAATAAACAAGCATTATTCAGTTTAATCATTTATGCAGTATTGCCCATACTTACAGCACAATAATCTTGGAATTTAAGCTGGTCTAAGCTTTTTTTTTTTTTTAAGTAGGAATAATTTTTGTGTGTTTGGCAATTGTTATTGTATTACTGTTTGACTTGTGTTATTTACTTAAATGTGTCGTAGTATGCCAATACTAATGATCCTGCTGAGACTAAAATATAAGCCTACTAAAATACATCTGCGTTGGTGTAGATGGATCAGCTTGTCTGATGAATGGCTTGCCCAAAAAAGACTGCTGAGTTGAGCTGCACTTCAGAGGTGTAGAGTGTCACTGCAAGAGGAGTTTCCCAAATGCAGAAGCTTAATAAAGCAGGTCATGGAGTACACTTACACTGATAAATAGGAAAGGTAAATGCTAATTTTGCAGGTTTGCAGGTAAAAATAATAATTAAACAGTCTAAATGTATGGGTGTTGATTGTTGAATTAAAGTATTTTCCTGTCCTCCTGTTTATCTATAGATGTCTGACACCTCTGTATGTTGAGCGGATGAATATGTCTGTTTTAACCAAGAATTCTTTCATTTACTTTTCAGCAGTGCCATGTCCTCGGGGAAGTGATCAGGATGGTACACAAAAATAATATTAGAGGAACCTGCTGTAATTTGAGCTTCTGATCAATCAAACATTTCTTCAGTTGTGACTCCACCCTTGTTTTCCAAATTGAGGTGTCATCTGGTTCATACACCAGGAATTGTTCTGCCTGCTTCAAACATCCAAAGTGACAAAACAGGAGTTGATGATATGGACAAAATGGAAAATGTAGCCCAGGAGTCCAGAGCTGAGCGGATAGCTCGCTACAAAGCAGAGAGACGGCGAGAGCTGGCTGAACGTTACAGCAGCCAGGAAGAGGAGCTTCCATCTAAGTGGTCGAGAAGAGAGAGAGAAGGACGTGGTGTCCGTGACTCTACCTATGTGGATAAGTCTGTTTCAGGAGGAATGAATGGAGGGATGGGGAGGAACAGACGAACACCACTCGAAGAACGGCCTGTTCCTGCAATGATCTCCAATGGATGTAAGGTGAACGCCAGTGGAGAGAACACACACCAAAACAGGTGAGCTTTCCTGAGGCTCAAAATTCATCCTAATTACTTTCTTAAAATACATTCCTGGGTTTATTGTGGACATAAAGTGGGCATTACATATTATGAGGGAGTTATGGAAAAAATCCTCTGCAAATATTCACGAGATCACGCAGGACTTCCAGCTTTTTATATATTCTAATCCTCACAAAATAAAATTTCTGCTAAAATTCCCTGTACAAAAAAAGACCCAAATTTAAGATTTATATATTTAAATTACATATAAAATTTTCCTTCCATTTGATTTACACAGTTTTAACAAACAAGCAAATAAACTGAATGTGATGCATATTTGTCAGTCATGCATAAATGAAACAGGTAACAAACAAGCAAGATTTCTGCACTCAAAATCATGGCATAGTTTATTATTAACTATTTGCATCTATGTGTATTTTATTTTATTTAAATGTTTATTTTCAAAATGCACAAATGCTTAGAATCAGCACAAATCTGTTCTTACCTGTTTCATTTATGCATGACTGACATGCATCGCATTCAGTTTATTAGTTTCTTTGTAAAAGCTCTGTAATCCAAATTGATGAAAATTTTATGCAATTCAAATAAATAAGTCGTCAATTTAGTCTTGAATATTTTTTGAGTGTATTAATTTTTCAGGCTACACTTTCATCATTCTCTATATCTGCGCCATCCCTCCTGTGCATGTCTCTGCCTTGCACACTTTATTTCCTCCAGTTCTTCTCTGTAGTTGAAGTCTTCTGCCTCTCTCCATAACCCTCTCCAGGGAATGTTTGTTGGGCTCGTCTGGTACAGTGGATGGGGAAAACACTCCAGACTCCCATGGGCCCTCAACCCCTGACACACCCCAGTTACACACTCATGTATCAGTAGGCCAGCTGAAGAGCGCTCTTCTACAGCAAACCTCGAGCTCAGCTCCGTCTAATAGAGTGTAGGGACACCTCAGTGTGTGTGTTCATTTCCTGCTTCACTCTGTTTGTATTGCCACAGGCAAACATTTTCATTTATCTGGCCATCGCTAACTCTAACACCACTATTCTGCATAATAATGATATTTCATTAAAGGTACACTATGTAACTTTTGGCCCTCTAGCAGTTAAAAACAAAACTGCATGCATTTTGTGGTACAACATTGTTATGGCTGTGCTTCGGATCTGTGTGACTGTGTGGATGAATAAGGTTGTCCTACTGCTAATAAAGCTATAAGGATTAAGAGATATAATCAGTTTAAATAAAAAAGGATCTCAAGCCGACCAGCTGAAGATGTTACTGTAGCTTTACCCATTAACAGACACGGTACTTCCTTGAAGATAAATTCCAGCACAGCAGTACAACAACCACAATGAAATGACCCTTCACAATAGATAATGCTTTACAATCAACTCTGTTAGAGAGCTACATATGGTAGTTTATCTGTTCAAAAAAATTCCTTACTTACCTGTTGAGTAATAAAAACACCATCTCTGCGTCGCTTTTACAACATTTCAAATCCCTCAGTTCTCGCCATCTCCGAAAAACCAAGCCAATGTTGATTCTTGTTTTATTACAAGCTCTGTCGCATTCTCTTTTTGCCAGGAGACTCTCCTCTAAAAACGTTTGATTCTCTGGAGGTTCGCAATTTAGCGTGCTTCATGTCAAACTTTCCTGCTTGTTTTGACTAAACTCTGACACTCTCACACCATACGCACGTCAAAGTAACGTTTCTCTATTTACAGATATGACGAGAAATGCGTAATTTCTGGCCAACACCATCCTGCTAGGTCTAAAATATAAATACTTATAATAAGCTTACCATGGTGAAACAGGGTAAGACAAGGATTGATGATATATTGACTTATTTAAATTTTGTTAATTTTGTACAAAAAATTTACATAGTGTACCTTTAAGTATCCACTTATTTCTAATTTGCTACAAAAATACACTTAGATACACATTTTCATATTCACAACAGCCTAATAAAAGCTTTTTTTTTTTTTTTTTTTTAAATATATGATATATATTCTTATAATGTATATACACTATCATTCAAAAGTTTGGGGTCATACGATTTTTCTTTTAAAGAAATTACTACTTTTTATTCAGCAAGTATGCATTGAATTGATCAAAAGTGAGAGTAGAGACATTTATAACGTTACAAAATATTTCTATTTCAAATAAATGCTGTTATTTTAAACTTTCTATTCATTAAAGTATCATAAAAATATGTATCACAGTTTCACAATAATATTAAATTGCACAACTGTTTTCAACATTGATAATATTAAGAAATGTAAGGTTTCTTAAGCATCAAATCATATCAGAATGATTTCTGAAGGATCATGTGACACTGAAGAGTGGAGTTATGATGCTTTATCATCACAGGAATATTTACACTAAGTGAAAATAGAAGTATTTTCTTATATTATTGCATAGTAAATATAGTTCTTAGCAGCAATTAATAAATGTAATTCATCCACACATCTAGGAGTCACACCATTTTAAAAACTTTCAAACACATTTAAAAAGCTTTTAAAAGTTTTAAATGTAATAAAATAAGTTTTTTAAAAGTAAGTTTCTAATGTGCTTAACAGTGTTTTAGCTACTCATTGTTGGCTGGATCTGTGCCCTTGCATTTTAAACGGTCAGTTTTAGGGTTCATTTATCTCTTTATGTAATTAATTGTATTCTGTGCACATTTTGTGGTGCTAACACAATGCTAATTGGCACCATAGTGACAGTGTGATTGATGCTGTCTAACATTCTACCATCTTCAGTGTGCTGTGAGAAGTAGTAGTGTCCTTTTCTAATCTTTTCCTTTGACTCAGTCCTTCTTTCTCTGTTTCTGTTTCCCCCACAAACACACATTCTTCCTCTCCACCATCTGTTCTGGTCTGTGTACTCAAACATCAGAGCCACTGATGGTGGCGTGGTGGCCTTGACTCTTGACCTAGCGGTTCAACCAGGTGCCGAGGGAAGTCGTCGGCGTACCCGTCGATACATGCCAGGGGATCCTGCAGGGAACCGCAAAAACAGTGAACGTTTCCGTACTCAGCCCATCACAGCTTGCGAGATAAAGGAGAGCTGTGGGTATGGAGACTGTCTTTGATCTCCACACAAGCCTGCAGTGTGCTTACAGCAGTTGCTTACTTCCTACACACACTAACTTAGTTGGGTGTTATGATTGTCATTAACCTTTTTTCATGTGACAAAACCATACATGCACATGCTATATATATATATACATATATATATATATATATATATACATATATATATATATATACACACTATACATATGTACACTACCGTTCAGGGTCAATGCATTTTTTTTAAAGAAATTAATGGTTTTATTCAGCAAGGAGACATTAAATCAAAAGTGACAGTAAATACATTTACACTTACAAAAGTTTATGGTTCAAATAAATGCTGGTCTTTTGAACTTTATTCATCAAAGAATCCTGAAAAAAAATGAACAGTTTCTACAAAAATATTAAGCAGCACAATTGTTTTCAACATTGTTAATAATCTTAAACAAAACATTGTATTAGAATGATTTCTGAAGTATCATGTGACGCTGAGGACAAGATAATGACTGCTTTACCATCACAGGAATATTTACACCAAGTAAAAATAGAAGTATTTTCTATTTAATTAGTATAATTAGTTGTTAGAAGTATAATTAGTTGTTAGATGCTATTTATACTTTGTGCAAATAGTGGAACATACTATTTGCCTCCTCTGTGTATTGTATTATATTATAAAACAGTATGCAATAATAACAACATATACAGTGTATATGACTATATTAAAATCATAAATGGATGATGCTCATTACTTGTACTTGACATTACCTCACTTAGACCTACTCCTAACCCTACCTGTTAAATACTCGATTCTCACTATTAAATACCCATTATAGGCACTTTATTTCTATTTTTTGAACATTTTCTTTTAATATAGATAGATAGATACATAGATTGATTGATTGATTAAAATAAATGCTACTCCAAGCTGATATGCGATGGGAAAAGGGAGAAGAATGAGTTCGGTAAAAGGCAGATTGGAACATGGGTTGGTCGCGTCAAAAGCTAACGGTACTCGCCGTACTCTCCACGCAGGATTTCTTTTGTTATTTTGTCCAGCTCAATTTAATTAAATTAACGGTGGGCGGTTTAGTGTAAATAGCCTCTGCCAACAAGGCGGGCTATTTGCACTTGGTGTAAATAGACACACTGTTTAAGGCATATTAAAATAGAAAACAGATATTTTAAATTGTAATAATATTTCATAATATTACTGTTTTTACTGTATTTTGAGATCAAGATATATATATTTACATTTTAAGTAATATTAAGCACTTTCTTTCACTTAATATATTTTACAATTATTAAAAACTAGGTTTAAACGTTATTAGATCAGGAAAATTAATGCATAACCACAAATAAATGTTTAGGAAAGTGATGTATGTATTTGTTGATATTTAGTCATTTGAGAGTAAAATCAAAAATTGCTTTTTAGTAGTGTTGTACCTTTCAAAATCATAAATACCTGGAATACATTAACAGATGCCAGATATCATAAGTCAGCACAGTCCTTTCCTTTGAGTCAGGAAATGAGTTCAGCATGTATCCCATGTGCTTGATAGGATCATCAAACAGGGTGTGTGTAAGAGTTCACAGTTTTAATAGATAGCATTATGTCATGCATATAACCTGCACAGATGTGTCTGAGTGTGTCAAAATGCCTGTAGTGCGGGAAAGGCTTGTTAAAGCAGATCTGGTGTGAAGTCATCTCATTTTTTTCTGCATAACATGTACATGTATTTGTATCACTTACTTTGCATGAGAAAGACTGAGTGAGTGGTTGAATGTGAGTTTGATTTTGTGGTCCTTCATGTAACTTTAAGACTTCTCATAAAGTTCTTCATTTCACAGAACAATGGATGACGGAAATCAGGACACCTCGCAAAGTAAGTGCTTAACCTACAATTATACGCAGTAAAAATGTTAATCAACTAAAATGGAACATTAAGTAATTTGCTGCCTTTCAATTTAAGTAAAAAGTTAAAACCTGCAAGTGAGAAGCTAACTGCACATTTTCAACAGCGTTGAATTTAATTACAAATGAAAAAATTTAGTTGAAACTCTGAATTGAGTAGACATTATAGTGACAAGCTGTATTGATGAAAACAAAGATGATGTTATAATATTGAAGTATTTTTGATTTTTATGAAATTCAGTATTCATACCGTTCAAAAGTTTGGGGTCAGAAAGATTTTCAGCATTACTCCAGTCTTCAGTGTCACATGATCCTTCAGAAATCATAATAATATGCTGA
Organism: Mylopharyngodon piceus; assembly: GCA_039654765.1. NCBI lineage: Eukaryota > Metazoa > Chordata > Actinopteri > Cypriniformes > Xenocyprididae > Mylopharyngodon > Mylopharyngodon piceus. The sequence goes on from CM077457.1 coordinate 18,467,775, forward strand.
TTTGCTGCTCAAGAGTTTAAAAGAACAACATTTATTTGAAATAGAAATATTTTGTAACAAGGTAAAAGTCTTTACTGTCACCTCTGATCAAATTAATGCATCCTTGCTAAATAAAAGTATTAATTAATTAAAAAAAATCTTACTGACCCTAAACCTGTATACTATATACACTACCCTGAATGGTAGTGTATGGGCCTGTATGGAGTTTTGAAACACTTCCACTACATAGAACCAATGCAACGCAATACCTATAAAAAAATTACATTTTTATAGTATTGCAAGATTTATTATAAAACAACTCATAAAAGTGAAACTGTGTGTGTAACGGAAATGTGCATGATACCATAGTAAACTGAAACATAAACACACTCTTATACACTTTTACACATGCATATATTCTGAGTAAGTGGATACTGTCATAAATAGTTATAATGACCTCTGTTTTATTACTGGTGGTGAGACGATAAATCTTACGATGCTGTATTAGAGAAAGCTTGAAGAGTTATAAATATAAGCCATGCTTTTTAGGACAGTAAGTGACACTTACATAATCTAATTCCTTAAAAACACATTTAGTATAATACTTAACATGCCCTAAGAGACGAAAGGAGGGATAATGTGTGTGTTAGGTTTAGGGGATAGAATATACAGTGTAAAAATCATTATGTCTATGGAAAGTCCCCATAAAACATGGAAACCCAATGTATGTGTGTGTGTATGTGTGTGTCTGTGTGTGTGTGTGAGATCACCCATAAATCTGCCATTCAAGAGAACTACGCACAGGTGAAGAATACATCTGCCAGACTGTTTGTGCATGTGGCCAAACACAGAGCAATAGGCTTATGAGTGTGTGAGAGAATATGTATGATATGTTTGTTAGTCATTTAGTGATCTCACACAGAAATTTCATCATTATGATCTAAGGTGAATCAAATGCGTATAGGTTTAGATAGCTATAGTTTGTGGACAAATTAATTAGTCACCAGGACTAAGCTAAATCTGACCAAAACCTTTTATAGGGACGTCCTTAATTACAAAAATCGTTCTGAAAAAGCAAAATGTCTTTTAGTGGTAGGGTTTGAATTACAGATACTTAGCTATGTAAAACAGTATGTTATGTCCTCAATTAGATACGCGTGTGTTTGTGTGTGTGTAGTGTGAATCAGCAGGATCCGTTCACTCAGTTCACATTGTACGGCATTATGAGTAATGCAGTCTGTTATGCTGTGTCAGTTTTGATTACCGTGGCATTTCTGTTGCTCTAAAATGCATGTGTGACTTGGAGATACTTTTCCCCTTGTAATGTTGTGCTTGCTATTTTTCTTGCAGTGGATGTAAAGACAGATGACAGAGCCAAGATGAGTGTAGCTGCCAAGATGTCTCTGTTTAAAGTAGGTGAAACAAGAGCCCACCGTATCTCTTTAGCAACTGCTGCAGCCTGAATAGAAAAAGGTCATTGCCATGGATGGAAAACAGACACACACACACCTTGTATATATTTACCCTTTTGGGGACTTCCCAATTTACTGTTTTTAATAGAAGCTACTGTATCCATTACCATAAAATACACCTTTTGATGTTTTAGTATTTCGCACATTTATGACCTTTTTGTTTTCCTTTTCTCATTTGTCAAAAATTACACACACAGAACACATTCTCACATAGAAAGGCGTTTTTAATCTTCTAGAATTTGTTAAGGATACAGTAAATTTATGAAATGTGATGCTGATAGGAAACATTTGAAAATGAATTTTGAATGCACTGCCATTTATTTTACTATAGGTATTATTTCTAATAATGTTGGCGTAATCTCTCTCACTCTCTTTCTGCTCCAGTATGTTTTTTCCTCTCTGTTCTTATGCTTTGTGTTTGGGTCGTAGGTGGTAATAAGACACCTGTGAGTGTTTGGTTACAGCATGACCCACTGGGTTTCATTTGTTACTGTGACTTCCTTACCCAGACTGTCAGCGCTGTATTTTATTCATTCTGCCACTGACCCACTTCACAGACAGAGACATTAGAAAATTGCATTGTCGTTGAATTTTCTTGGCGATACAGAAAATACAGGGATTGTTCTCCTAATGACAACAGTTATGTTAAGTCATTAACTCACTCACATGTTAATGTGACAAATGATATTCATTCTTCCGTGGAACACACAAGTAAATTTTCACAAAAAATTCTTTTATGTGCAATGAAAGAGAATTGTGACTAAATATGGGCTGACATGACTTCACACAGCATACAGTATTATAGTATTCAAAGTATATACCAAAATAAATGATATTTGAGATATGCAATGACTGAAATCTTGTCACATAAACGAGTTGAATGGACCAGCACTTTTATGGTCATTTTTTTGAGTTTGATGGCCCCTAGTCAGTATTCACTTTCATTGTATGGAAAAGGGCAGCGTGAACATTCTACAAAAAATCTCCTGTTTCGTTCCATGGAAGAAAGAAAATCAAACGGATTTGGTAAAGCATGAAGTATTTGTTTAAATAAAAAGGAATTTAAAGTAATTAAGTTTCTATACGCAGTTAAAGTTGTGTTTTGAATTGATGCATTTACATTTTTCAAATTACACTATACCGTTCACAAAACCATTATAATTTTGGGATCAGAAAGATTTTTTGATGTTTTTAAAGGGATAGTTCACCCAAAAATGAAAATTCAGTCATCATTTACTCACCCTCATGTTGTTCTAAACCTGTATGAGTTTCTTTCTTCTGCTGAACACAAAAGAAGATATTTTGAAGAATGTTGGTAACCAGACATTGATGGCAACTGTTGACCTCTTATACTATTTTTTTCCCTTTCCTACTATGCAAGTCAATGGCTACCGTCAACTGTTTGATTACCAACATTCTTTAAACACTTGTGTTCAACAGAAGAAAGAAACTCATACAAGTTTAGAACAACTTGAGGGTGAGTAAATGATAACAAATTTGTCACATTTTTGGGTGAACTATCCCTTTAAAAGAAGTTCACCAAGGCTGCATATATTTGATAAAAAATACAATAAAAACATTAATAATTAATACTGTGAAATATTATTACAGTTTAAAATTACCATTTTCTAAATAAATATATTTTAAAATGTAATTTATTCCTGTTATGCAAAACTGTATTTTCAGCATCATTACTCCAGTCTTCAGTGTCACATGATCCTTCAGAAAATCATTCTGATATGATGATTTGATGCTCAAGAAACATTTATTATTATCATCAGTGCTGATAATAAACAGTTGTGCTGCTTAATATATTTGTGGAAAACATAATACATTTTTCAGGATTCTTTAATAAAAAGAAAGTTCAAAAGAACAGCATTTATTTTCAAATATAAATCTTTTGTAACATTTTAGATGCCCTATTGTCACTTTTGTTTAATTGAATGCTTCGTTCCTTAATAAAAGCATTAAAATAAAAATCTTACTTATCAGAATTGCATTTTTTGGAACAACTGCATCTCTAGGTAAATTATATACATTTGCCGCTCTCTCTCTCTCTCTCATCTTTTAATTTCACCATTTAATACTTTTAATTACATTGTTATTTTGCTATCAGGAGTTGGAGAAGACAGCTTCACCTGAGGCGTCCTCGTTCCTCAAACCTCGCTCCAGTAATAGTTTCCATGAGCGCAGAGTTCGCCGTAACAAAGATCCTCGAGCACTCACTCAGCCAATCACCTTTGAGGAAACAGTGATGGCAGCGAGGTGGGCAGGACTTCCTTATCAAATATGCTAATTTCTTGCATCTTAACAATACATGTATCTTAAAATCTCTATCTATGCCTACAACAGCAGTGCCACTGCTACTTTAAGAAGTAATTCTGAGGTTAAAAACAAACAGCGTATTTGGGAAAATGAATGACCTTATTCACGGTCTATTCTTCCTCCTTCAGTCCTCAGTCAGCTGAGGCAGGTGAGCCTGAGGCAGAGGTGGAGGATGATGCTGGCACTAAACTGTCTATGAGTGAGAAACTGGCTCTCTTTAACAAACTGTCTCAGCCTATAATGAGTGCTGTGGGGAGTCCCGTGAGAGACGGCAGCCCTCTAGAGGCCCCTGAGAGACGCAGACAGAAGGGTGCACGCTACCGTACACAGCCCATCACTGTGGATGAGGTCAATTTGGTAAGTATATTTGGTGTGCATGAACATATGGGTCTGCATGTCTGTGATTACTAAGCATCATCTCTATTTGCCACTTGTGGAGTAACTGTTAAATCTGTCCAGTCAGCATGTTTTAATCAGTGTGCATCAGCTTCAGATCTAGTGACCATGATAAAAATAATAAAATAATAAAAATAATAATAATAATAATAAAGACAAACGGATTTGGTAAAGCATGAAGTATTTGTTTAAATAAAAAGGAATTTAAAGTAATTAAGTTTCTATACGCAGTTAAAGTTGTGTTTTGAATTGACGCATTTACATTTTTCAAATTACACTATACCGTTCACAAAACCATTATAATTTTGGGGTCAGAAAGATTTTTTGATGTTTTTAAAGGGATAGTTCACCCAAAAATGAAAATTCAGTCATCATTTACTCACCCTCATGTTGTTCTAAACCTGTATGAGTTTCTTTCTTCTGCTGAGCAGAAAAGAAGATATTTTGAAGAATGTTGGTAACCAGACATTGATGGCAACTGTTGACCTCTTATACTATTTTTTTTCCCTTTCCTACTATGCAAGTCAATGGCTACCGTCAACTGTTTGATTACCAGCATTCTTTAAAATATCTTCACTTGTGTCCAACATGTTGGTTTATGCTGGTTGGTGCTAGCCATCAAAAAAAATAAAATAAATTTTTTTTAAAAAAAAATAAAAGTTTTATAGCCGTCACAGCAAACAAGAAAGAAAAAAACAGCCGAAAAACAGCATTTTCTTTTTATTTTTATGTTCATTATTTTTTTTATTAATTTTCAGAAACTTGGAACATCCGATAGTTGGTTTGTTTTTCAGCATTTTGGACTTTTTTCCAGTATCATATTTTCATTATTATTCTTTAGTTGTTGTTTTTTTTTTACCCTATTGTCATTTTTTAAGCTTAATGTTTAAAACAGGGTGAAAAGTAATACATTTCATTCAAAGTAATACATTTCATTCAAATATATTTTCTAAAAATCTTGTGTGAAGGAAGTTTAGATATTTTCTACTGGAAAATAAAGTAGAAATACTGGATATTAGGATCAAGATTGTTGTAGTAATGTTGCTCACCAGCAAAAGTTTCATTGAACACAGAAGTCTTGCTAGTTAAGTTAGTTAAGCAGCATCCAAAACACATAACATCAGCATCCAAAATAAAACATAAGGCCTTTTTTCCTACAGGGGATTTTTTAATTTTGTGACTAACTTCTAGAGTACCTTCTCAGGTTTTTTTCAGAGATGTTTATAAGCCTTTCTTCCACTTTAGCTTCAGAAAGGGCCTGTTCAGCTTCCTCGTCTTCATCTGGCGCCTCACCTCACTGACCGACAGCAGGCTGATTCCATCAATCTAAAGCCCAGTGAAGTGCGTCTCTCTGGGCTGAGCTCTTCACAGGAGTGGGGTTCCTCCTCTGAACTCACCTCATCACCCCATCTGAAGCCTACAGCAGACAGCAACTCCCAGAATGCAGTGCAGATTAAAGGCATCTTGAAAAAGAGCTCTTCGGAGGGAGTGGTTTGGAGGAGTGGAACCAGAGATAGGGATGACCTGAACGGACATGGCCTGGAGAAGAATGGGGGAGAGAGGGGAGAGAGGGAGGTGACAGAGGAGAGACACATGTCAACTGTGGATCCGTCTCCAGATCGTCTCTCCAGCGCTCCCTGGAGACAGAGGGCAAGGAAGGAAGCCGCTACGTCCTCCGGCAGAACACGGAGATCTGCTCCAAAGCCTGAGGAATGTCCATCCCTATCAGAGGACCTCCAGATCACAGAACAGAGCAGAGAATCAGCCATCACTGACAGGTTCTCTCCCTTTCACTCTCTTGCTCTTTGTGTTTGTTGTCAGATATACACTACCTTTCAGTTTGGGTCAGTAAGACTTAATACTTACTATTTACTATACTATTTATAATGTTACAAATGATTTCTATTTCAAATAAATGAGTTTTTTAACTATATATTCATCAAATAGTTCTGAAGTCTATCCACCTTTTTAACATAAGAGCAGGCACGGCTAATTATAATGTGCAAGGCTTCTGGTGTCAGACGCTTGTAGTTTTATACCATTTTTGTAAGAAATAAAATTTTGCTGTTTGATATTGCAAACTGGTATTTATCATATTATTTTCATTTATTATCATCATCATAAACAGGTTTGTTGGGCAAACAGTTTTACTGTTTACTGTACTTTGTTATTCTTCTGATAATTACCTATAGCAATTAAAGAAACAGTCTCGCACATTCACCAAAAATTGTTTAAGACGGTGAAAAATAAGATGGATTGGGTGTGATATTGTATGTTTTTGAAAAAATGCATCAGTGTTTGGCCCCTATTAACTGAGAAAGTCTTTTCTTTCACAGGCTGACAGACTCAAGAGTAAGTGAAGAAGAAGAGGAGAAGCAGAGTGCAAAGGCAAGCTGCAATATCAGTCTAAACAGTGGGCCACAGGTGTGTATGAGATGCTAATTTCAATGTGTTTTTACAGAGAACTGAAATATCAAAGCATATTTAACCAGGGGATATTGACTAGGAGGTTTATTTGTTTCTGTGTGTAAATAAATACATCAGCATGTGTGTTTGTGGTCAAATGTATGCTAGCATACATAGCAAAAGTTTCCTCAAAAGTCTTTCTTCTCCATGGTATCCACACTGCCCTCTGTAGGATGAGACTGTCAGTACAGCTGAATCTACTCCCCAAACTCAATGCTGGGTAAGAATGCTATGTGAGTTTATACAGGACGTGTTTCAGTTCTTTAACTGACTGAATGATCATATATCATTGCTTATTACTTTATGTGTTAAAAGGTGAGATTTCATTAGTCATTGTCTCTCTGTGTTCATTCGATTTGACTGGCCATATATTGTTGTATGTGTGCGGGAGTGAATGAGATATCATTAGTCAATCACCCTCTCCTCTCCTCTCCTCTCCTCTCAGGAGCCGGTGTTTTCCTCTGTATACTCTCGTTCAAGCACCACACCTCAATATGTGATGTTTTTCAATGAGGTGAGAATTTCATTAATGTGATGAATGTGTCTATACACTGTTATTGCTCTAAGCATGTGCTTTTCAACAAAACATTTGTTTTTGGTTTCCAGTATAGTGTGTCCTGAATGTGTTCATTTGCCTGCCTTGTCCTTTTAAGATCCACTTTGTTTTGTCCATAGAAAACGTTTTAGCAACGCACTTTCCACACTTTACTGTTGATAATGTCAAAAATTTGATTTGACTTCGACCAGCAGAGCTAGAAATTTGCCATTATTATATTCTTCTCATCATTTTCCTTTCTCCCTCTCTAGAGGAGTCTTTCTTATGAAGCTCAAGAGGTTTCCACAACCACTCAAACCCAACCACAGGTGACGGGGAGAGTCAAGGTAGTTTTATGATATTCATACACTGCTGTTTAAAAGATTTTTTTTTTAGCAAGGACACATTAAATTGATCAAAAGTGACAGTAAAGACTGTTGTAACATTGTTACAAAAGATATCATTTCAAATAAATGCTGTTCTTTTGAAATTTCTATTCATCAAAGAATCCTGAAAAAATAGTATCACGGTTTCCATAAAAAATGTTTAGCAGCACAACTGCTTTCAACATTGATAATAATTAGAAATGTTTCTTGAGCATCAAATCATCATATTAGAGTGATTACTGAAGGATCATGTGACACTGAAGACTGGAGTAATGATGCTGAAAATTCAGCTTTGCCATCACATTGAAATATGATATGAGATATTAGAATATTAGAATATCAACTAATTCAGTTTTTCTGTTATTTCAGGCAAGCTGTGAAGAGGAAGACTCTCCCAAACCCATCTTTACAGAGACACAAACCATTTGCACCAATGAAGTCCAAGAGAGTCAGATGTTTGGTACTGAGATGGCTAAAGAGGTCATGACCTCTGAACCCTGCTCACTGCCAGCATGTCCTACCACTGGAGGAGACACAGAGCCAGACCTCAGCACTCTCTGTCAGACCAACACGCCAATGTAAAGCCAGCGCCTGTAAGGGATTTCTCAATTTTTGTGATTAGATACAGGTTTAATGCTCTCTCTCTGTCTGTGTGTGTGTGTTTAGTTTGAGCTCAGCTGTAGCCGAACACAGGCGCTCAGTACGGCCATCCCGCAGGACTCAGGGTTCGAGGAATCCATTACGTGCTCTCGCTGCTCGAGAGGATATCCAGCAGGATTTCATGCAGCCTGAGGAAAACAGTGAAACGGAGAATACAGGTTTATAATGAAAATTTGTAACTTTTATCTTACATCCTGGACTTGTACTTGTCATCCAGTGTTGTCATTTTTTAGAGTCAGATGATTAAAATATTTTATCATGATTAATCAAACATATTCAGCATCGTCACACTTCCTTCAGTCACAATTTTTGTATTTTTATCTCTTTATTTTCCCTAAAGCTATGAAAAATTCTAACTGCACCCCAGCTGATGTCACTTCCTCTGGAAAAGTGAGCAGACCCACAGTGCCATACAACAAACTCATGCTCATCCAGGTTAAAGGTATGATAATGTATCTAATATTCATCTTATGTTCTTCAGAAGATTATACATTTACACTAGATTTTTTTAATGTTTTTGAAAGAAATCTTTTATGTTTGCCAATGCTGCATTTATTTGATCAAAAATACAGTAAAACAGCAATACTGTGAAATATTATTACAATTTAAAATAATCTTTTTTCTATGTTAATATATTTTAAAATGTAATTTTTTCTGTGATGCAAAACTGAATTGCTCCAGTCTTCATTGTCACATGATCCTTCTAATATGATGATTTGCTGCTCAAGAAACATTTTTTTTTTTTTAATCAATGTTAAAAACAGTGCTGCTTATTATTTTTGAGGAAACCATGATATATATTTTTCAGGATCCTTTGATGAATAGAAAGTTCAAAAGAAGCATTTATTTGAAATAGAAATCTTTTGTAACATTATAAATTGTATTAAACTGAATTATAAATACTGTCATTTTTGATCAAATTAAGGCATACTTGCTAAATAAATAAATAAACACACTTTTATATACATACTACGAACAATGTAAAATTTTACTATATATATATATATATATATATATATATATATATTAGGGATGCACCGATACCAAGCTCATGTACTTGTACTCGTACTCGTAAAAATACCCCCGATACCAAAGACCGATACCTCACGTGACAGAATTTTCCGTGCACAGAGACACCGGCGGCAACAGCAGAAACAATGTCAGCCTCAGAGGTGTGGAAATACTTCAAAATTAATGATGACAACACACACATTGCGAACTGCATGCTTTCAATCACAATTCATTATCGATTAGTGAAGGCGGGATAGGCGGAATCGCGCTGAATGACACAGACGCTCTCTCTTTCTTGCGCGCGATCCCAGTTCTCTCAGACAGCGCGCGATCAGTTCTCCTCGCGCCTGAATGGTAAAATGCACACATAGTTGTCAAAATGTCCATCGTGTGGAGTATCTCACGTAAATACAGTCGGTTATGGCTTAAGTGGACGTAAACATTTGGGTGAAAACAGGATATGTGTCAGTATCCATGGATTCGGTCTTAAAGGGACCATAGCCTAATTAAATATTTGTCATTAATGTTAATAAAACAACAAAAGATGTTAAATAAACATATACATCGTAAATAAACCTACTGTATCTGAAAAACAAGTTTATTTAATTTGTATCTCTATAGTATTTGTTGTATTGTTTGTAAATTTCTTTTTATATAATAACAATTATATATACTGGTAATTATGCCCTTTGAAGGTTATTGGACACTGTGAAATTTTTGTTCTTTAAGTTTGTGACAAGCACATAAAAATTATTACTTTTTTCATTAGAGTAATAATAAAGAAGCTGTCCTACATTCATTAGTCTCTGTGCTTGGAAAACTGCAACATCACCAAAAAGAGAGAGAGAGAGAGAAATTAATAAATGTATAGGTATCGGTATCGGCAAGTACTAGAAAAAAAGTATCGGTACTCGTACTCGGTCCTTAAAAAATGCTATCGGTGCATCCCTAATATATATATATATATATGTGTGTGTGTGTGTGTGTGTGTGAACTGTACCTTGAACTTTTAAGTGGCAATGTAAAATTCTACATTGTTTGTTGTAGTCTTGGATGCACACTTGATTTTTCAAGTTTCCATGCTTGGAAGTTCCATAAGATCCTCTTGTGAGAGCAATGTAGGTAATGTAGTCTATGCATGTGTCTGTTTATCCAGGATGGAGGCAGGTGCAGGTGCGCTTGGTGGAGCCGGTGTCACGCTCTCTTAACAGTGGCGACTGCTTTCTGCTGGTCACGCCCTCACACTGCTTCCTCTGGACCGGCAAACTCTCCAACACCATCGAGAGAGAAAAGGTACCATCAGTTCAAACAGAAACAGAGTAATTCCTGTTTAAGCCAGTGCAAGAATTTTCACATTTTTGTTGTAGAACAAAATGTGAAGTACTTGGGTAGATTGTTATTTATTAATACATTTTATTTTATTATAATAATTGTAATAAATTCAAATTAAAAATACATTTTAATTAAATATTTTAGCTCAGATGAGATTCAAATATTACATTTAATTAAGATGCATTTCTAAACAATTTTAAGTGTTTTGGTGTCAGTTTTTGGGATTTATTTCCTGGATGTTGACTAATGCTGTGTTCTAGGCATCTGAAATGGCCTCGTTGATTGTGACCCAGAGGGATCTGGGTTGTCAAGCAACAGGCGTCGTTCACCTGGATGAAGGTGTAAATACAGACAGCCTGCAGGCAGCAGAGTTCTGGAACCTTCTCGGGGGACAGACCCAGTATAAAGGCAAGAGCCGTACTGTAAACATTACAACACTTTTATTTCCCAAAACTGCTCAAATTACATTTGTATGTTTATGTGGGCATTTTTCTTTGCATGTCCAGACAGTGCAGATGATGATGAGCACTATGAGAGAGCCATATCAGAGTCAAACTGTATTTATAGGCTGCAGGGGGACAGACTCAGCCCCCATGAGCAGTGCTGGGCTGCCGTACCTCACCTCAATCTACTGAACTCCTCTCAGGTCCTGATCTCAAGCCATATACTATTAAAGAATAAATGGCATGCACTTTATATGCAGTTTTGTTTAACTGCTTGTGATTACATATGACAAAACTGCATTTAGGGTGTTTTAGTAAAAATTATTGACAGTGCTTTTTTTCCGTTTCAGACTCTGCTGTTTGACTTCGGCAGCGAGCTCTATTTGTGGCATGGGAAAGACGTCGGCCCCAGCGAGAGGAAACTGGCCCTTCAGCTGGCTCAGCAGGTTTGGGACGGAGCGTACGACTACAGCAACTGCAGGATCAACCCTCTGGATCCCTCTGGTGGCAGTGCCCACATTCACAAGTATGTACACTGTAATGGGAGATTCTTCATATATTCAACTACAGTGGGGTCCAAAAGTCCACTAGTGAGAATGCTTCTGTTTTGCATTCCTTTTAATGAATACAAATTATATTATTAGCATAATAACATGAATTAACATGAATATCAGAATTTCTCAGTATTTGCTCTGTCTCCTTTGTTTTAATAACAGCAGCACTTAAGCTGCATGAACAACGTAAGTTTGTATGAATGTATAAATGATGTAAAATATATATAACAATTATATTAATACTATTATAAGTTTTTTTTTGTTCCACTGAAGGAATAAAAATAAATTGAATTTTAGGATACAAGCAGAAAGAGAAATCCAAGCATATTGCTTGAATTCACAAACAAATGTACTTGTTTATGTGTTCAGGCAGGGAATTGGACGGCCAGACTGGGCACTTTTTGGCCGTGTGTTTGACCAAAATGAGACGGTACTGTTCAAAGAGAAGTTTGCCAACTCATTTGAGCAGACAGAAGTGAACAAAAATCACATCGAACCTTTCATACAAGAGGAGGTGCAGGTGAGGAGGCTTATATACATATATGTTATAATAACAAACATATCTCAGGTTCGTCTTTTATACCTATGACTTTCATCATCCTTAGGGGCCATTCACACAGAACGCGTTTTTGCTTTGAAAAAACACAAGATGCGGGGAGTGGAATTTAGAAAAAACACAAGGTCTCGAGACGTGTTTTTTAAAAATTGAACTTTTAAACTCGAGCACCGCATTTTTAGAAATGTCATGCACGAGACTCTGGAAAAGACGTGAGCAAAATGGTCAAACACATCCGTCTAGGGTGTGTTTACATAGAAAAACAACGGAAAAGTGGGGCAGCGAAATGGAAAAAAGCGTTCTGTGTGAACTGGCCCCTTAGTTTTTTTTATATTACAGCCCTCTAGTAATCAGTTTTCACTTTTAAATAATTTTATTTTCTCTCTTTCTAGCTTGATAATGTTTTCCGTCTTTTCTACAGACCCCCTCACTCATATCATCTCCTCAGCCAGTGTCAGCTGAGCAGTGGTCATGTGATGCCAGAGCTCTCTTCGGTGGAGTCTGTCTCTCAGGGGTATCACAAATCGTTCTGGATGGTGTGGATGTACGAAGGGGACGAGACATGGTCACTCTGAGTGATGGTCGGCAGGCGGAGTTATGCACACTTGCAGTGAAAACATGGCTTATTTCAGAGGGTGAGGAGTGTGAGGTCGCCCCAGAGAGCTTGGGACAGTTTAATGAGGGCAGCACATACGCTACATGCTGGACGTACAACTTCACAGCATTAGGTGAGTTATTGCATTTATATATCTTTTACAACCCGAATTCCGGAAATGTTGGGATGTTTTTTAAATTTGAATAAAATGAAAACTAAAAGACTTTCAAATCACATGAGCCAATATTTTATTCACAATAGAACATAGATAACATAACAAATGTTTAAACGAAGACATTTTACAATTTTATGCACAAAATGAGCTCATTTTAAATTTGATGCCTGTTACAGGTCTCAAAAAAGTTGGGACGGGGGCATGTTTACCATGGTGTAGCATCTCCTCTTCTTTTCAAAACAGTTTGAAGACGTCTGGGCATCGAGGTTATGAGTTTCTGGAGTTTTGGTGCTGGAATTTGGTCCCATTCTTGCCTGATATGGGTTTCCAGCTACTGAAGAGTTTGTGGTCGTATTTCGTTTAATGATGCACCAAATGTTCTCTATAGGTAAAAGATCTGGACTGCAGGCAGGCCAATTCAGCACCCGGACTCTTCTACGACGAAGCCATGCTGTTGTAATAGCTGCAGTATGTGGTTTTGCATTGTCCTGCTGAAATACTTCAGGCCTTCCCTGAAATAGACGTCGTCTGGAGGGGAACATATGTTGCTCTAAAACCTTTATATACCTTTCAGCATTCATAGTGCCTTCCAAAACACGCAAGCTGCCCATACCGTATGCACTTATGCACCCCCATACCATCAGAGATGCTGGCTTTTGAACTGAACACTGATAACACGCTGGAAGGTCTCCCTCCTCTTTAGCCCGGAGGACACGGTGTCCGTGATTTCCGATAAGAATGTCAAATTTGGACTCGTCTGACCATAGAGCACTTTTCCACTTTGAAACAGTCCATTTTAAATGAGCCTTGGCCCACAGGACACGACGGCGCTTTTGGATCATGTTCACATATGGCTTCCTTTTTGCATGATAGAGCTTTAGTTGGCATCTGCAGATGGCACGGCGGATTGTGTTTACCGACAGTGGTTTCTGGAAGTATTCCTGGGCCTATTTAGTAATGTTATTGACACAATCATGCCGATGAGTGATGCAGTGTCGTCTGAGGGCCCGAAGACCACGGGCATCCAATAAAGGTCTTCGGCCTTGTCCCTTATGCACAGAGATTTCTCCAGTTTCTCTGAATCTTTTGATGATGTTATGCACTGTAGATGATGAGATTTGCAAAGCCTTTGCAATTTGACGTTGAGGAACATTGTTTTCCACAATCTTTTTACACTCTCTTTCACAGATTGGAGAGCGTCTGCCCATCTTTACTTCTGAGAGACTCTGCCTCTCTTAGACATCCCTTTTATAGCTAATCATGTTACAGACCTGATATCAATTAACTTAATTAGTTGCTAGATGTTCTCCCAGCTGAATCTTTTCAAAATTTCTTGCTTTTTCAGCCATTTGTTTCCCCCGTGCCAACTTTTTTGAGACCTGTAGCAGGCATCAAATTTGAAATCAGCTCATTTAGTGGATAAAAGTGTAAAATTTCTCCCTTTAAACATTTGTTATGTTATCTATGTTCTATTGTGAATAAAATATTGGCTTATGTGATTTTAAAAGTCTTTTAGTTTTCTTTTTATTCAAATTTAAAAAAACATCTCAACATTTCCGGAATTTGGGTTGTATTTAAGTCGGCATGAAATGAAAATTCACTATATTTTCTATATGCATGTTATAGATCTTGCATATGTTGCACATGTTTCATTTCCTATGTTTTGATCTCACAATATTCAACTGAAATGTCATAACTGGACCATCCGGTGAAAATGACAGACTTCTCTGGTGAAATATGCAGGACTTCTCCAAACGTTTATTCTGCTTAAACCTCGCTCATGCAATCTCGTTGTCACAGTCAGTTGCACCAATATAAGATGTTGAGGCAGGATCTAATTGCAGCAGTAATGTTTATTAACAATACAAACAAAATAACAGACAAGCAAGGTATTCAAGAAAGCAGGTTATATGACTTACCTGGGTACCTTTACTCAGAGTAAGCTGATGACCTCAACTTTCGGTTCCAAAACCTGAGGAACTTTGTATGTAAGTAGCCATAGCAACTTATTCTCAGAAGATAACCTGCTCCGGATTATTGCCCTATTGATGAGGCTCCAGTGGGCGTGACATTTTTTGCTCAATAATATTAAATAAAGCCATGTTTATTGTGCTCTAATTTATTTCTTTTATCCTAATCTCACATTGTGGATCTGTACTCAAAAGGTGGCGATATGCACTAAGAATATAAATCACCATTAAACAAAAGAGAAAGTATGGCGCGCTTCTTCTTAGCGTCCGTTTTCATGGTGACTCCTGAATTCGGCGCTCTGTTGAGAATGTCTTTGTGTGGTCACCGTTAACTATGAGTTTCATACTCTGAGTTGACTGATCTTACTCCATACTGTGGTTTTGGAACCTGCATACCTCGAGTAAGCAAGGTTTGGGTTAATCATCTGAGAGTTCAGGATATATGCGACTGTAAGTTTACCTTGCTTTCTGAAATTCCCCCCTGGAACACAAGAAAAACACAGGAGTAAATCAACCAACTAAACGGAAACGAGAACGGACAAAGAAACAACTGAAAATGAGAACTATAAATACACATATATAATAAACTATATATAAAGAGAGAAAATAAGGAACAGGTGGCGTTAATCAATTAACAAATGAGTAACTATGGAAACAAATGGAACATACCTAGAAATCATGGCAACTGATAAACAGGGACTAAGGAAACAAGAACTAACACATGTAAAACTATGTCTATATATATATATATATATGATACAATTTTTGAAAATTAATAAGTTTGAGAATTTAAATGCATTTATTCTCCTGTTATTTCACAGGGGATCAGATGGCAACAGGTCAGGAACGCTCTGCTCTTTTCATCTGGAAGGGGCGGCACTCCAATACCAGTGGGCGGGACCTGTCACCAGCGCTGACCAATCAGTGTAGTTCTAAGGTGTTTGTAACAGAAGGGGAGGAGCCACCCTGTTTTCTGCAGCTGTTCCAGGGAGGAATGGTGATTTATAGAAAACACAGCAGGGACACAGGTCTAGTCATTGCAAAATCTAAAACTCTTCCCTACTATGGATCCACTTATTCCATCTGACAATGTAGGTTTGGTATGTGTTTCAGGAGGCTGGCGTCTGTTCTGTGTGAGGGGTGATGTGTCTGTGGAGGGCAGTCTGTTGGAGGTACCATGCTCCTGCTCCAGTCTGAGGTCTCGTGGCTCATTGGTCTTGCTGAACAGCCAGCAGGGGGCGATCTACCTGTGGCATGGCTGCAAAGCTCACAGCAAAGCACGTCAGGTGGCCAAGCAGACCGTCCAACGCCTCACACAGATGTGAGCCACACCTTTAACATTATGTATAAAGTATCATATAAACACATGAAACATGATGAATGATGCACATTGCCAGATTGTGATCGATGTGATTGATTGTGATGAATAGGTGCCCACCTGAGCTGAGTCTGAGAACTGGCAGCTTTATGAATGTCCAGGAAGTGGAGGAGGGGAAAGAGCCCACAGAATTCTGGAATGCTATTGGACCACAGGACAGGAAGTCATATGACTGCATGCTACAAGGTGTGATGTATAACAAATCATGTTCAATCATGTGTGAATTTTCTCTGTCATGCAATGAACATTTGCAACCATTTTTCACAAGAGATGTTCTATGCTTTGTATTCCTTTCAGATCCTGGTAAATTTAACTTTACCCCCCGCCTTTTTCACATGAGTGCCCAATCAGGAACTTTCAAAGGGGTGGAGCTCATTAGCCCCTCCCATGTTAATGGAGTAATTACAGCAATGCCTTTCCTCCAGGATAAGTTATATGCTGTGCCACATCCAGGTGAGAGCAAGCAAGTTCACATACACAGAAACACAAGTGCACATAAAGGCTTTTCACACTACACTGAACCACAGGATAACTTTTAACGCAGAGTTAAAGTAATGTTTTGTTGATGAGCCTGTGTTATCTGTTTTTGGCGGTTGTTATCGGGGAATAATGCTGCCTTCACGTGCTATCGGAAATTTGATAATTCCCAATTCTGAAGTCGTGATTACGAGCTCATCGCATTTAACTTTAGAAATTGGAGGGCGTTCATTTGCAATTTTTACCTAGGAAACTCATATTTCCGATAATTCCGAGAGCACGTGAAGGCAGCATTACATACCGCTGGATGGCGCGATTGACCAATCAGAATCAAGAATTCCACAGAGCCGTGTAATAAGATACAAATACACATAACTTTGGTGTTCCCTGACAAACAGAATGTAATATGCATTATTTTTTTCCTCACACTGCTGTGGTGTTGTAACATTCTCTCGGCAGCACTCTTCCTGCTGGATAACTATCTGGAGGTGTATTTATGGCAAAGTTGTGAAGCTTCAGTCTCACAGCACCCCCACTGGGACAAAGAGAAGAAGTGCGCCATGGAGACTGTCTTACAGTACTGCAAAGGTGAGTTTGGATTCGGCAAAAAGATATAAGGGACCACAGATGCTGTTCAGAAGCCTTCTGTTTCTGTTTTGTAAGCTGTTTTTGGTGTTTTGTGTTCAGAGAGAAATCCCAGACGGCCTCCCATGGCGTACCTTATTGATGAAGGGGCAGAGCCTCTCACCTTTACTAATATATTCCCTTCATGGGAGATGAGACTGACACAGGGAGTACAGGTGAGTGAGGACAAATCATCATCATCATCATCATCATCATCATATACTGTACATGAGAGAGTGCTTATATGATTTACACTTAAGTCTCAATTAAATATTTGTTTGTGTTTTCTTCCAGGACTGCACAGTGTGCAAAAAGCTGACTTTGGTGCAGGATGCTCTAGCTGCCCTGAATAAGACCCAGTTTCCCCTTAAGGATCTGCTCAAGAGACCTTTACCTGAGGGAGTGGATCCTTTACACCTGGAGAACTACCTCTCTCAGCACGATTTCAAGGTCTAACACTAAAGCATAATATAGATACAATATGGTTGAGCTTTGAAAGTATCGCAATAGCAGCTTTTTTTGTCATCAATTATTTTTACACTGCATTTTGAATCTAAAATTGTATTTTATATGCATCTTTAATTTATATCAAGTGAGTATTGCATTGCCAAACCTTTGATTTTTTTTTTTGTCATTTAAGGGTGGTTTTATTTTAAATATTTTTTTTTTTGTTTACATATTTAATAAATAATCATTTAAAACAATTAAATATTTAGTTATTTAATTAATTTAATAAATTATTTTACAGACATATACACCTATTCAAAAGTTTGGGCTCAGTAAGTTTTTTTTATACTTTTGAAAATCTTTTATGCTCACCAAGGCTGAATTTATTTGCTTAAAAATACAGTAAAAACACTAATATTGTGAAATATTGCTTAATAAACATTTCTTATTATCAATGTTGAAAACAGCTGCACTGCTTAATACTTTTGTGGAAACCGTGATGATTTTTTTTAAGGGTTTTTTGATGAATAGAAAGTTCAAAAGAACAGCATTCATTTGAAATAGAAATCTTTTGTAACATTATAAATGCCTTTACTTACACTTTTTATCTATTTAATGCACCCTTGCTAAATAAAAAGTATACATTTCTTAAAAAAAAACAACAACTTACTGACCCCAAACGTTTGAACAGTAGTATATTTCAGAAAATAAAGCAGAATATATATGTGGATGTCTAGTTAATTACAAACTAAAGTCTTATAAAACTAAAATTTTATAAATAACTTGGTTTCCAGGCAGAATGAAAAAAAAAAGTGTGGCCTTTAAAGTAAGCCAATCAAATAAAATAGAGGCTAATATCAAGTAAACTATTAAGTCTAACAGGTTATCTTAATGAAGGAGAAAAAAAAAAAAAAAAAAAAGAATCAGGGAAAGGTTGAAGTAACTGCCTTGTTTGTTTGTTTTAGGCTGCTTTAGGAATGACATGGAATGACTACAACTGTCTGTCAGATTTACAAAAAATGGACCTGAAGAAAAGCAAAGGACTTTACTGAGTGTCAGCAGCTCTGTGACCTATAGGCTCAACAGGAAGCAATATTTTAACAAGATATGTTTGTAAGAGGACATTTTCTTGATGGCAGTCATGTGTACAGTGTAACTGTGAGTGTGTTTAACAGTGAGTGTGTCTTTTGGTCTGCTTCTCTTCAGTCTGCTGCTTCTTATAATGCCTAATGTCCAGCACTCATTTTGGCCAAAAGCTTTCTGCTCAAAAGCTAGACAGAACCGTTAACTATGACTTTGAGAAATAGCTTTCATGTTTTTCTTTCTTCCTCCCCACCCTCCATTGCAGCTGTTTCTCTTCCCTCTTTCTTTATCTATTCCTGTCTGCCTTTTATCTCTCCTCTCTACACAAAGCAGCACATGTGAATAAAGGTCTGATTGTTTTACTGAACTTACAGTTGAATTTAGTACTGTTTATTTTAAAATAAAAAAGGTTATGACATCTTTTCAGTGTGAAACTTTTATTCAACTTTACAAATCTCAAATGCAATAGAACAAGAACTGACAAAATAGAGGAACAAGCAAGAAATGTCAGTAACAATATTGCACAAAAAAAAAAAAAAAAAAAAATTCCCAAAACCACAGCAATAGGAATCAAAAGAGGAAATACTGATAGTCAACAACAGAATGATGAAATATATTCTTATTATTGAAACTGAATATATGATTGATATCTGTATTTAATAGATGAATTACAGAATACTGTATGTGTGTGTGTGTGTGTGTGTGTGTGGCTCCGGAAAGTGTAAAGTGTAGTGGGGGGTTGAGGGAAGGAATTAGTGTGGATTTAGACTTCATGTGACTCTAGTGAAAAATTACAGGCCACAGCTAGATAGCAGATGGACAAAAGAGTGTGAGTGAGTTTTGCTTGCTGCATAACTGTTCACATCCAGCTAGTTACACTGTTCAAGTTTGGGGTCAGTAAGATTTTTTTTTTCTTTTTAAAATGTATAAATTCAGCAAGGATGCATTAAATTTATCAAAATTGACAGGAAAAAAAACATGCATAGTGTTATAAAACATTTCAAATTAATTCAAATTTAATTCAAATTAATGCTGTTCATTTGAACTTTCTATTTATCAAATAATCCTGAAAAACCACAGGAATAAATTACATTATTTTACTGCATTAAAATATATCCAAATAGAAAACAGTTATTTTAAATGGTCATAATATTTCACAATATTACTGTTTTTACTGTATTTTTGATCATCAGTCTTGGTGAGAATAAGAAACTTCTTTAAAAAATATTTTTAAAATCTAACCAAACTTTTGAACTGTAGTGTATACACCATGAGAGAAAAATACCATCTAATACAAAAGTATTATATCAACATAACATGTGATTGTATTATGTAAATATCTCTTCAAATTGTGAATATTTACTATTGGATATTGACTATATGTTATTTTTGTTGAGTTTGATATATTGACTATATACAAACTGATCTGCAAATGAGACTGAACTGGAAATAAGGAAATACACCAGAACTTGTATATTTTAGAGAGAAAAAAAATACGAATGACTGTTTATGCTAATAATTAAAATTAGTAAATAATGCATGAAAACATAGCATATATTATTTTAAAACAATACACCATGTAGGCTTAAATATGAGACAAGAGAAAGAAAAGGTAGACCTTATTTTGTTTATATAAGGTTTAGCTAACAAACTTAGCAATACCATTTAGCATATTTGATTTGGTTTATACATTCATGTTTTTGATTGTCTCAGGCATTGTTTGGCACTACTATATACAGTCAAACCAAAAATTATTCAGACATTTTTTATATTTTTGATATATTTTTACTAGTGGGTGCAGGACACTATAGTTCATTTATGTAAGTGAGGATAGCAAAATAAAGTAAACTGTGTCATATTATACCCAAAAATTCTTCATACAGTGGACTACCAGAAAAATTGATAAAAATTTGGGACCAAAAATTATTCAGACACTTTGACCTGACCATGTTTTGCTTAAGTGTTATCTGACATAATTAAGATTAATTTTTTCTGATACAGTTCAACTCTGAGATCTTGTCATATTTTATTACCATTTTTTTAAACTATAGTGAATAAACTGTAATAATGAATGAAATTTTCAAGGAGTCTGAATAAATTTTGGTTTGACTGTACATTTGAATCCAGCATGAGGAAATATCAGATAGTATGACCACCAGAGATTAAACTGGAATGTAACAGATAAAATGAAAGATACAGTGAAAGAGAGAAAGAAACAATATTTGGAAACAAGGCTAAGCTAAGGTGCCTTTCTCTTTCATACCATGGATGTGCTGAGGTATTGTCCACTAAATTACATACTCTTTACAGGTGCATACATAATAGTGTGTGTACATATAAAGTCTTGTGAGTGATTCAGATTGACTGCTCCCTCTCTGGCAAACCTCTCTCTGGTTCAGACGCTAAAGCCGCCTCTCTCAACACAACCATGTGATCCTCGGCTGCATGCAGTGATTGGTCGATCCAGTCCAGGCTGCCAGACATGTGACAGGCGTTTCGTGTCACCAGTACCAAGTGACTGACCGACAATAGTAATGCTGTGGCCCTGGTCCAGAAAACAAGTTGGCAAAGTCAATGCACTTCTTTGCAGAAACTTATAGGGTTAGTTCACCCAAAAATGAAAATTCTGTCATTAATTACTCACCCTCATGTCGTTCCACACCCGTAAGACCTTCGTTCATCTTCGCAACACAAATTAAGATATTTTTGATGAAATCTGAGAGCTTTCTGTCCCTCCATAATTTAGGCTTTTATTCACAAACATTGATCAGCGAACACAAACAGAAGCTCAACCGACCCTGCTTGATGCACGAGAACAAACCTCTTGCTGAAGCTCAAACGTGCTGCGAAACACGAGAATGAACCTCATTGGTTCTCACACGTCAAGCAAACATGTTTGAGCTTCCGTTTACCACAACTGATGTGTGAGTTGATGAATGTTTATATGTGAATTAAAGCCTAAATTAACTCCAGCGTATAAAATGATTGTGTCTCATCAGACTAAACCGCTCAATTCATATGGATTAGTTTTACAACCTCGTTATGAACTTTTTGAAGCGTCAAAGTGTCAGTTGTGTAGCTGTCAATGGAGGGACAGAAACCTCTCAGATTTCATCTAAAAGATCTTCATTTGTGTTCCGAAGATGAATGAAAGTCATACGGGTTTGGAACGACATGAGGGTGAGTAATAATGACAGAATTTTCATTTTTGGGTGAACTAACCCTTTAAACATACAGTAGACCCTGCTAGCATATGAAGTTACCTGGCATCCAGAAGAATGGGATCCAGCGGAGGGTACATGGATCGAACCACGTCATCCACCCTGTGATGGCACAAAGTGTCAGTATCAGCACTCTCATATGTGTCATATCAACTCCTCAAACTGTTTACCTTGGGCTGATGCGTTTGGCCACGGTGATGATGTCATTCAGGCTGGCAGGTGCTTTGACCTTTGCTCCAGAGCCCATTGTCATGGCGACTAGCTTTTCAGTGAGAGTGTGGCATATCTGTACAGAACCAGGATGCTCATTCAATTAAACCAAAGGAAAAATTCAGTGTATTATTATCCTTACACTACAGTACTATTCAAATGTTTGTGGTCAGTAAGATATTAATACTTTTATTCAGCAAGTATGCAATAAATTGATCAAGTGTGACAGTAAAGCATTTATGATGTTACAAAAGATCTATTTCAAATAAATTCTGTTCATTTGAACTTTCTATTCATCAAAGAATCTTAGAAGAATGGATCAGTTTCCACAAAAATATTAAGCAGCACAACTTTTTTTTAACATTGATAATAATTAGAAATGTTTCTTGAGCACAAAATCATCATATTAGAATGATTACTGAAGGATCATGTGACACTGAAGACTGGAGTAATGATGCTGAAAATTCAGTTTTACCATCACATGAATAAAATGGTAAACAGTTATTGAAATTGTAAAAATATTTCACAATTTTACTGTTTTTATTTCATTTGATCAAATAAATGCAGCCTTGGTGAGCATAAGATACTTCTTTAAAAAACAATAAAAAAGCTTACCGACCCCAAATTTTTGAACAGTAGTGTAACTATTATCCATGTCTTTTCATGTATTTGATCTTGAAATTTACTACCTTCAGAATTGCAATGCAGTGAGACACAAGACCACTGAGAGAAAGAGATACCAGTAAAGTGTTAATAACAGAATATTATTATTAATAAAAACATTATGGTTGTGAAAATGAATGTGGAGAGAAGGCATACGAGGCATCTTCGATCCAGTCTTCGTTCTCCAGCATGGCCTCAATATGAGGATTAGTGATGACAACATCATCCAGCTCCAGCTCTGAAGGTTCACTCTGAGTCTCCATCGCTCCGATCAAATCCACTGTAGGTCTAAAATATGAAGAAGAGTAGATGTTTTTTCATGTCTCAGAATGAAATGTTGGAATGCAAAATGGTGATGCCTGCTTAATCCTGAGTGTGGGAAGGAGGTCATGTCTTATTCTGTAATGTACACTTAGAATACATACTTAGAATCAAACTGGTGCAGAAAGTCCGGAGGGTGGCAGTAACGATGGCGGCACACAACCACCAGTGCCACAAATGATGCCAAGAAGATGGTGGCGAGTACACCGATGGCCACGATCACCACCGTCTCCATGCTTGTGGTGATGATGAACGAGGATTGTCAAAAGTTGCTTGTCTGGAATTTGTAGTTGCAAAAGCTAGACGTTTCTGAGGAAATAAATATAAGAAGACTTGTGTTTTATATCAAAATATTAAATTTTTAATTACTACAATTCTTATCTATCTATCTATCTATCTAGCTATCTAAAATTTATGTTAAAACTTATTTTCTAGTACAGAGCCATTAAGGCTTGGTTTTATCTTTGTGTTGCCTATAAAGGAGCAATTTACATACTGACTTTAGTAATATTGTAACATGTTGAGTAAATAATGTCTTGTTGAAAACATTTCCTCCCATTTACTCTCCTTATGCTTCACTAAATACAGAGATAACTTGATTTATACGTTTATCGTTTATCATTTCACTCTTATCTAGACTCTTTTAAAACTTCATTCAGACTGTCGTCTTATCCTCTCTCTCTATGACCTCTCTGATGCTTACAGCAGGCTAAGAGCTGTTTATGCATGTAAAATGAATGAAGGAGTGTTTTTGTGTACCTGTGTCTAATTGTGTGTATGTAAGGGCCACACCTATCAGACCTTTGATCAGTCAGTCATCAACTGCTCACACTTTATATGTGTTAGTCTGGCACCATGTGTCTGTATCACTGTCATTAATGCTGTATGGTGTGTTTGCCTTGCCCTTTAGTAAAAACCAGAGGCAATGCTGAATATTTCAATTTAGGCACGGAAAGCCTGTTTTTAAAAACATGTTTTTGAACAAAGATGGCTTTAGGATTACAATTGGGCCTATATCCCAACAGTCTTGAAAACTTAGTGAAAACTTGCTTTCTATTTCACTTCTAATCCCAAAAACAACAAACCGAGAAATATTGTTCATTTAAAGCATGTTGTCTTTTCAGCGATTCAATGCTTATTCAACATGGGCAGCAGTTACAACACATGAGAAGTAGTATTTCAATCAAGATGATTATGTGAAATTGTGTTTTGGAATGCTGTAATTCCCTAATCGGATTAATTTGAATTCTCCTGGCCGTATCATACTGTGCACTCTCTATAGGCTCTTATTCAAATTCACTCAGGCATTCAGAGACACTGGATTAACCTTTACGGTTTTGATGAATACAATGTATTTTGGGGACACAAAAACAGTTATGTTATCACAAATTTTACACCATGTGAAAGGAAACAGAGAAAAACATTGCCTTGCTAAGGAAGATGGTCTTTAGTTATAGATACATAGCCATTATTTTGATATCCATGCAGACTTGAGTTCATGCAGCCCAAGTAAAGCAATTAATAAAGAAATGAATGTAAATACAAAGAAGAGCTTGGTAGATTATTTACAAATTGTAGTCTGTAACTGATTACAAATTACATGATGAAAATTATAGTTAGTATTAGGCCTACATATTTTAGGTAATACAATCAGACTACTTTTAGATTATTTTTGACCTAATTCGTTTATCACGTTGATTTGAATAGGAAAATCTTATTGATATAATATATTGATATACCATATTGATATAAAAATATATTGACAAATATTTTATATTGCAATTACATATTTTTTGTTATCAATGACATGAAGTGCATTAAACATTACATTACGTGTTTCCCAAACTGGGGCTTGTGAAGGAACTGCAGTTGATGAAAAGCTAATATTGTAAGTCATTAAAATTTAAATAAATAATAATAATAAAAAAATAATAAAAACAATCAAAATAAAACACTGATGATATATAGACAGTATTCTCAATTTAGGTTGATAATATAATTTATAATGAAACTTAGAAAAGAAAGCAAAATATAAAAGCGTTTTGAGTAGTGGTCCCCACTGTAGGTGGGAATGTATTGATTATGATCTATTGATGATCACTATGATCTATTGAACATAGAAGTTAACGACTTAAAGTTATTATAAAGTGTTACCAAAGCATTAACAAATAACAGAAGTGTGTGAACTGTTATTGGCCTAAACACAGTAGCTACTCTCCTCCATTTTACTCCTAAATGTCTAAAGGATTCGATGTTTATGGCATGATGTATATATGAGGCACATGAATAAAGACTTTCAAAGCTAGGCTACTGCATATTCACAATTTAATTCATCTGCACTGAAACAAAGAAAGCTCTATTCTGACCAAATCAGCTAACAGGCCGAACACAAGGAAAATCAAACTGATATGCTCATAAGTTAATGTTATTTAATTTAAATATCATTAAATTCAAACAAAAGAAAAACGAAAGCCTGGTTTCTGTCTGTCACTTTTGACTCACTTAATTTTTTTAACGTTATCATAGTAAGTTACAAATCGCTTAAGTATTAAAATTTTAGTTGTATTTTATGATCTTACCTATATATCTTTTCCATTTTATGGCGTTTGTCCCACGAAACAAAGCGCGTTTGGCTGGACAGGCGGAGACGGCACGGAGATCTCCAGCGCGGGAGCGCGCAGAGCAGAGCAGCGCTGTGAACTTCGCTCCTGCCCGAATCGCGCGCTTACATCCACAGACGTCAGCTATTTTGAGCCACCAGGTGTCATTCACGAGCCTTGTGTTGTCGAGCCCATGCGGGTTTTTCCTTATTGCGCATGAGCAATACCTGGGGGCAGTTCGGCGCGCTTGCAGTATGGTACAGTGGTTACACAGTTTTTAAAGCACGAGTGTGTGAGAAAGTGACAACGAACTAAGTCATTAAATCACTCAACTTTTATTAAAAACATTCCGCAGTCATTTGCTTTGTAAATGGACATTTTGAATGCACAACAGAAACACTGAATTTCAAATACAGGGTCCAAGCACGACGAACAGAGAGAAGTATGTCATTTCACAGCTCTTCTCGGAGAGACCAAGCTAACTTCATCTCTACATTTAGAAAGCACAAGAAGCTAACCACATTTTTTTGAAGTTAGCACTTTAACATAGGCTATGTATATATTTGGTTTTTTTTTTTTTTTTTTTTTTCCACTCATGTGCAAGCTGTATGTTAATATGAGAACCTTAAGACATTAGCAATTCACAATGTCCAGTTTATGCAAAAAAAAATATTTTAACAATGTCATTGGTCCAAATTCGTGAGAAGGACATTTGTGCAGAAGTTAAAGTCACAAATGGCTGAATTTTTAACATTTTAAACATACATTTTGCTAGGCAACTACACCACTAATCCATCCCATAGCCTAAAAAGTTATTAACCCTCAAAAAACTCTGCATGACACATTTGGTAAAATTTCACATTACAGTCACAAAGTTTAATCTGTTTGCAATAATATGAAAAGCAATTAAATGAAAGTTGTATATTTTGACTTCATTTGATGCTGGCATACTCAGAGTGCTCTTCCATGACGGTCTGTTTGTCAGCTGGTTTGGCAGCAGTCTTGACATGGACAACAGAAGTGTACGTCACCTCATCCTGGAGAGAGAGAGAGGAAAAGACAGAGATTTAGTTAAAAAATACCTACATGTAGCTATATATGCATTTATGTACATACACAGAATACACTCTGCCTGACCTCATTTTGATCTTGTTTTAAGTTTTGTCCTTGAGTTAAGCTATCTGGAATTACATCAGCCTAAAGGAAGAGACATCATGATCAGAACACACACATTCAGATGCTGCTCTTTATTTCATTCAGCTAGTAAATACATACACTGGAAGTGCATACATGACATGTACAGTATCAACACATTAAATATTTATCTGAATGAGTTACATAGAATTCATCTCACCTGATTCTCATTTTCACTACACACTAGCACAAGTCCATCATTGGTCATCTTTCTGACATCTCTCCTTCCTAGAAATGAACAAATCTTAGCCAAATTGCTGTGAAATATCAACTCAGTCTAACGTCAGACAAATCACCAATTTAATGATGGTGTGGCTAAAAAAATGATGGAGGTGAGTTTATAATAATTGAAGCTTAAAGTTCTACATTTTACATCCTTTTGACATATGTATTTTTCTTTTAATATTTCACATTAGTTCAAAGATAGTATATAAAATTTAAAATAAAATATAAAACTTATAATTTTCACTTTAAATGTGTGCTGTATAACATCAAATGGTAATGGTGATGGTAAGTAAATCATTTTAACATTATTTCAAAAAAATCAAATGTTTGAGAGGCCAGTCTTATTTCATTTTGTTCTATTACCATCACATGTACTGTATCTGTGTGTGTGTGTGTGTGTGTGTGTGTGTGTGTGTGTGTGTGTGACAGAGAGAGAGAGAGAAAGAGAGAGAGAGATTGTGTACCTCTGCATTTCCAGTAGATCAGTGCCAGTACTGCTAGTAACATTACTACTGGAAGCACTGACAGCAGAATGAAGACTGAAAAAAAGAAGAAAAGAAAAACACACTCACACACACACACACACACACACGCACACACACCTTAAATACTATGTAGACACTTCGAGAAAACAAATACAAAAAAAAAAGATTTAAAAAAAGAAAAAAGAAAATTATCTTTAAAGCATTGAGGCTGTTACGTACGGCTTTTGTTGTCTGTCTCTTGAAAACTGAGTATGATGTTGACGTGTTGTTGTTGAAGCACAGAGCAATGATATTCTCCCTGGTCTTCTGTGTTCAGGTCTGATATGAGTAGAGAGAGATTTCCTGGAGAGTTTTCATTCAACAGTTTGACTCTACCTCTGTGTCTCTCACTCTGTTCATTTGGGTAAATTTCTTCAGGTTTTGTTTTGTGTTTTAGTGGAGTATATGTCCATGTAAGTTGTGGAGGTTTGTCCTGTAGTTCAGTACAGGAACAGGGCAAAACTACAGACTCTCCCGAGTGTCCCGTCACCTCGACCGTCTGTTTATTCTGATCCAGATCACACCCTGACAACACATTCACAACAGTTAGACTGACATTGACATTTACACTGCACTTTACTGAAAGAAGAAAACATATGCTGCATTTTGAGAGATACGGGTTTCATACGAAAATATTCCATTTACCTTTTATCTGTACCCGAATGTCTCTAAATGATCCTAAAATCTGACACCGATAAAACCCTTCATCCTTCTTTGTGAGGTCAGAAATGAGCAGAGACAGATTTGCTGGAGAACTTTCATTAAACAGTTTCCATCTGCCCTTGTAGTTTTCATCTTCAAAAACTTTAAACCAATCTTTTGTGTGATGTAACCAGGTGAATTTGACTGTAGATTGAGGGTGTATGCAGGAGCAGGGCAGCAGGACTGATCCACCTGTGTAACCTGTTACTTCTTTAGACACACTAGCTGAAAGATGACAACCTGCAGACAGAGAGAGTTTCTTTCAGAACTGATCAGTTTGAGATTTAGAGATTAACATCAGGAAGAAGAGTTTTATTACACCATCATTGAATTATAATTCAAGATGCTTAAAAATGAAATAAAGTTTCACAGACATGATAACAGAGCATGAGACTCAATCTGAGCTTTAAGTTCTCAGGGTGTCAGAGGCTGTATAACCATATGACAAATATTCTGTTTAAATTAAAACTCACATTACTCATCTAAATCAGTGTTTCTGAACCCTGGTCCGGGAGTACCGCCAGCACTGCACATTTTAGGTGTCCACTTAATCAAAACACCTGATTCAACTCATCAGCTCATTAGTAAAGACTCCAAAACCTCAGATGGGTGTGTCAAACAGACAAGAGAGTTCAAAGTAGTATGTGCACATCTAAAATAACTCAGACAGGTGTTCAATCAAAAATTAACCTTAGCTAAAATACAAAAGAATCGGTTTGACCTTGTGGTCAAAACATTGCAAGTTAATAAATGTCTTTGACTGTTAAACATTTCTGTAATTTCTACAGTTACTTACTATATATCACCCAGTATTATACTGCTAATTCTCTTTACAGTAAATAACTGTGATTCCCTTTGCATCATGGGAATTTTCTGTGACATCAAACACCAGGCACCATTCCATCATGTTTTTTATTTCTTCTTTTTTGTACATTTGGTTTGACATGATTTGCCTTGGCTGTCTATATTGGACACACTGAAGCGACTGGACCTTTGCAAAATGCAAACCTGTTTGTCCCTTGTGTCAGAAATAGCGCGAGCGCTTGGACTCGGAGTACCGTACTTCAGAAATATAACGGGCATCAGTATAGAGTCTGGGATTTGTCGTGTCGTGCCGGAGCATCCAGTGTAAACAATATCACTGATTATAATGGGTTCTGTCTTTTGTTGGATCGCACTGTTCGCGTCCGGGGTAGAGACAGAACCAGCGCGGCAGCGCCACAATCTGTGCGGTGTACCAATGCACCTCATGAAGACTTATCCCCGAGAGAGAGACCAGCAAGCAGGGGCATCGTAAGTGGGGGGGAAAGGGTGACAGAGTGCATAGGGCCCTGGCGTGTGAGGGGCCCTTTACGATCCTGAAATTATTATTATTATTATTATTTTACAATTGTGCGCATTCACTCCGTCTGCGCTATTTCTCTGTTTGCTCATTTGACAAGCTTTGGCACACGTCTGTGTAGGCGCCTCCCACGAGCACAGCATGCACGCAATTTGCATGATTTGATTGGCTGTGTCTGGGAACGTTGCAAAGCGCTAAATGGCTGTGAGGGAGAGCGGACGCGCCGGACTCAAGAGTGCGGTGATCTTCGAATCGCGCCGTCGCAGCTGTTCAAGCTAAGATCAGCCAAAAATTAAACAGTAGGGAAGGGAAAACAATTCCTCATAAGTTTCTTTCCAAAGAGACCAAATGAGAACCTATATTGTTCGAGCGAGGCGACGGCGAAATATGCTGCTGTTTATTGTGTAAATAGATGCTTGCTGAACGGGAGTCAGCATTTACCTACTTAATGAGAAACAACTTGTTTCTAAGCCAGTAATAAACACTTTTATCGTACTCTAAACACCGAAGTATCACAAAAAGTGAGTGACAAATCTTTAAAGATAAATTGTAAATATGGAAAACAATATGTAAATGATGTTTGTGTGGATCTTGCATTAAAATAGCCTATTAATATGAGCAAACTTGGTCATTTAATTTTAAGATAGTGTGATGATTATAAACTAAAAAAAATGTATATCAAAAACGATTAAAAACATTAAACACTTTCACAAGATCCAAATCCAACACACTTTTAACATTTTACAGAAATGACAAAAATGTTTTAAAATATATATAAAATTGGCCATCTCAGTAACCGTCATGAAAGATTAAAGTAATATCACAAATGCCATTATTTCTACCATGTCTACTATTCAGCAGCTATTCTTAAGCTACTGTTATGATAGCATAAATATCGGACATGTAGCCTAATATATGGCTCAGGTAATATCAATCCTGCGTTCATCATGCTTGTAGAGGTACCTACACTGTTAAATAGTTTAGAAAGATTATAATGTTTTGGAATACAAAGCACAATGTCTGTTAATAAAACACAATTCCAATTAAATATCGTTAAACTGTCATTTTTATGTCTAATATTGCGGTGCTCTATTTAAATATAGCACAATTCAAACACAAATGTGAGTGTTACATGATATAGTACAACTGTTTTTCTATCAGTGAGTGCTATGTGTAATATATAGTTGTACACTATTATTTTAAATAAAAGTGTAAAAATAAAAACAGAATATATAATATTATAAAATAAATAGCATGGATCATGGGATGCTGGCAAAGGGGCCCCACACACTATCTTTGTGTAGGGCCCAAGAATCAGTGCTACGCCCCTGCCAGCAAGCAAGGTAAAACATTTTCTTTACCACGGTAAACTGCGTTAACGTTTCATTTTACAAAAGATTGTTAGATTATGGAATTTAATTTTTACTGCAGTTTTTGTGTTTTAAAGGCAACTGCAACAAAGCGCCAATTTGTGACTGCTGGCAAGATTCCTGTTCCTGAGGTAAGCTGTACTTGAAAGCATATTTTTACTTACATTTGCTTACAAAAGCAATGTTTTCTGCCTTTGTTATTGTAATACTGGTTTAAAAACGCGGCCACAACGAAATTTTGCGGGCCAAAAAGTTCATTGTCATTGTCAATAGTATAGCTGAAGCACAGCTAATACATTAGCAGGGTTGCCAGGTTTTCACAACAAAACCCGCCCAATTGCTCCTCAAAACTAGCCCAAAACTAGCCCAGTCGCATTTCAGGGGGGTCCCACGGTAAAAATCGCTTTCTGGGGGGTAAAATTCGCATTTTTGGCGGGGTTCTCCTGGTAAAATTCGCATTCCAGGGGCTAAATATCACGTTATTTTGGGTCAATTCAACCCGCGGCAACCCGCAGCAACAGTATAAAAGTAGCCCAATTCTGCGGGAAAACTGCAGACTTAGCAACACTGTGCATTAGTCACTAACCAAGCAGCTTTGTGTTGCTCAATGTGGCAAATTCGCGTTGAAAAATTGATTAAAACTTGCCATTTTACCCATCCCCCCCTACTTTTCCCCCCATATTTTCCCCCACATTCCCGATAGTGAAGATACCTTTACAAATGACTGGATTTCGTACGCGGAATTTCGCCAAGCAACGGCAAATGTGTCCGCAATTTTAGACTCTGTTTTTACTCGTTTTTGTCAATAAAATACTCCTTATTTATTATGTCTAAAGTAGTGGTTGATGATTTAAAAGTTTGTTAAATTAGCAATATGTGAAGCAACCAGTGGATCCACTGGTGCAGACTAGGTAGCTTTCTAAATTTGCTAACTTTTTTATCAAATAAGTGACTTTGCATCATGTCTAACATTATGTTTATTACATACAGCAAATGAACCAATCAGAAGATGGACCATTTTCTATATTCAGTCTCACTAGATTAAATTTATCCAGGTAAGCACTGCAATAAAACTCTCACTAAATCATTCATACCAAATCTAGCATTCTAAACAACTTTAGTTTATACATTTTAATTATTTTGATCTTTTATTAGGCAGAAGACTCTCTACCATTGCAGTTCCACCTGACCAGGAAGGTACTACAGTTTTTTTCAAATTGCTTACACACTAAAAGTGTTACTTGAGGCCCACTCAGTGAAACCCCCTTACCCCCTTGCATTTCTGCTTATAGTGTGTATGTATGTATGCATGTATACACACACACACACACACACACACTATATATATATATATATACACACACAGTTTTTTACAATTGCTTACACAATAAAATTAAAAATAACACACAGTTACTGAAACTCTACACTCAAGGAGCAAAACCTCAGCTCAGATCTGCACAACTATAAGCACATTCTCAGCCTCACACTTTTTGCAAAACACTACACACATTGTTTTGCACAACACTAAACACACTTCTCTACATTAGACACAGAAATCTAACATAATCTTTGCCATTTCAAGACACTGCTTTCCAAAATACCACACCTAAAACCAAAAACATGGCCGTCAGGTGTTCAGACACTTAGGTGCTTAACTGTAAACTCAACAATCAGGTGCAAGTACTAAAAAAAGGCAAAAGGTGAGTTTATGTGTCTTCAACAAAATGGAAGGCAATGTTGCAGTAAGAGGGAGAGGGAGAAAAACTACACAAAATCATCAGAAGACCAAATGGATGCAGAGTAGATGAGATACATTGTCATATGGGACAATGTAAATTTCTACCTATCTGCTCTGTGTCACAGACACGCCAGGCTCCAACACCCACCAATCACAGCGCACTCCATCTCCGGAATACTGATCACACGCACCTGCACCTCATCAGCACGCTCATCACCTCCACTACAAAAGACACTCACACACACTCAGTCACTGTCCGGTCTCGTTCGCATCTAGACTTACCTACATGCTTACCTCAAGGACTCCCAGCGATCTACTTAGCTGTCTCCAGCGTCTTCTAGTATCTCCTCGTGTTCCCAGTGAGTGTCTCCAGTCTTCAGCCAAGCGTGTTCTCCACCGTCTTCCAGGATCCTCACCTATTCAACACTAAAGGACAGTATCATCTACTCTCATCTCACCATTCACCTGCAAAGTTCACTTTATACTCACCTGCACGACTGTTTACTCTGCTGTTGTTTAATAAAACTACCATCTCTGCCATCTTCTGTCTCCGACCCTTCTGTATTGTAACAGAAGACCGGACCCATACCGCTAAACAACAGCATGAGCCATCAAGATCCATTTCAAGAGCTCGTTGACGCTTTGCGCCGAGCACTCACCGTCAACCCGACTTCACCTCCACCAGCGATCACATCCGTCAACACAACCACCACTCCTTCACCGCCCACGCACGCCAGTCCCATGGACAAACCAGCGCCCTACTCTGGATCGGCGGAGGATTGCAGCGGATTCCTCCTACAATGTGCGCTGGTCCTGGAGATGCAACCGCACTATTACAAGGCAAAGCACTTCAATGGGCCGATTCCATCTGGTCCCAAAATAACCCTGTCACCCAGTCCTACTCTGGTTTTGTCGCTCATTTCCGGGAGGTCTTCGGAAAGCCTGCAACAGACTCTTCAATGGTGAGAAACTGTACAATTTGAAACAGGGTTCAATGTCAGTAAATGATTATGCTTTGCAATTCAGAACGCTAGCAGCTTCGAGTGGCCGGAACGAACAGGCTCTGATAACAACCTACCGTCAAGGTTTGGACCCTCGAGTGCGGTTGCATCTTGCTGCATACGAGGACTCCATCGGGCTAGAACGGTTTATCCAACTCTCCATCCGCTTCGCCACTCGTATGCAGTCGTGTCTTGAAGAACACCAGGGCCAGCCACTGTTTAACCTCGCTCCCCGCCGACCAGAATCCGTCAGCCCTCCAGAACCAGCCCACGAACCCATGCTCCTGGAGAATTCCCGGCTCACCCTTTCTGAACGGCAGAGGCGGCTGACCCAGAATCTGTGCCTGTACTGTGCTTCTCCTGGGCATGTAATCTCCACATGCCCAATCCGTCCTCCTCGTCCCATGGTGAGTGCCATCATTCCCTCGATAACTAAGATGAAGCCACTCACCACTGTTGTAAACCTTACTGCTGCTGATATTTCCCTTCCAGTGGTCGCACTCCTCGATTCTGGGTCAGCAGGCAACTTCATCTCCGGCGCCCTCTTCCGGCAACTCAAGCTCAAGACCACGGCCACGCCGTCTACCTACCAGATCCACTCAGTGACCGGGAAGCCTCTCAGCAGGAAATCAGTACGTTGGTGCGTCGGGCCCATCCAGTTGCAAGTGGGAATCCTCCATGTGGAACAGTTACATCTGCTGGTTCTGGAGGAATCCACCGCTGACGTGATACTAGGGCGTCCCTGGTTGGAGCAGCACAACCCAGTCATCTCCTGGAAGACCGGCGAGATCCTGAAGTGGGGCGACACATGCTTTTCCAGCTGTTTCTTTGAGCTTCCAGTTCCTCCGTCTCCTCATCCTGAACATCTCTCAGTCTGTGCCACCTCCATCGAGAGCCCCATCGAGAAACGCTCCGTGGATGTTCCATCATGTTACGCCCCCTTCAGCGACGTCTTCTGCCCTCAACGAGCTTCCAAGCTGCCTCCACACCGGCCATGGGACTGTGCCATCGACCTGCTTCCGGGTGAGTCAGTGCCTAGGGGTAAAATCTACCCCTTATCAATCCCGGAGGAGAAGGCCATGGAGGAATACATCAAGGAGGCCCTGGCGCAAGGTTACATCCGCCCGTCTACTTCCCCTGCTGCTTCGAGTTTCTTCTTTGTGGCAAAAAAGGACGGAGGCTTGCGGCCCTGCATCGACTACAGAGCACTCGACAATATCACCGTCAAATTCCGCTACCCCCTTCCTCTCGTCCCAGCTGCCCTGGAACATCTCTGTGGTGCCACTGTCTTCACCAAGTTGGACCTCCGCAGCGCCTACAACCTCATCCGGATATGTGAGGGGGATGAGTGGAAGACCGCCTTCGTCACACCCACCGGCCACTATGAATACCTCGTTATGCCGTATGGCCTGGTCAACGCCCCCTCCGTATTCCAGGACTTCATCCATGAAGTGCTCCGGGAGTTCCTCCACAAGTTCGTCTTGGTGTACATCGATGATATCCTCATCTACTCCCGGAGCTTGGCCGAACATCGCCACCACGTTGCGGAGGTCCTGAAACGCCTGAGGGAGTTCCATCTCTTCCTGAAAGCTGAAAAGTGCTCTTTCCATCAACCCTCAGTGCAGTTCCTTGGCTATAACATCGACAGCAGTGGCATCTGGATGGACGAGAGGAAGGTGGAAGCCATTAGGAACTGGCCCACTCCATCCACAATCAAAGAACTCCAGCGTTTCCTTGGTTTTGCCAACTTCTACCGCCGCTTCATCAAGAACTACAGCTCCATTACCGGTCCACTCACAAGCCTACTCCGCCACAAGCCCAAGTCTCTGTCCTGGACAGCAGCTGCCACCACCGCATTCAACACCCTGAAGGAAGCCTTCACCACCGCTCCACTCCTCGTCCACCCTGATCCCGACCTACCCTTCATTGTGGAAGTGGATACCTCCACCACTGGAGTCAGGGCGGTGTTATCTCAGCAGCAGGGGACACCGAGTAGACTCCATCCATGTGCCTTCTTCTCCCGCAAGCTCAACCCGGCGGAGACCAACTACGACATCGGTAACAGGGAGCTACTCGCCATCAAGCTCGCCTTTGAAGAGTGGAGGCATTGGCTGGAGGGAGCCAAACACCCCTTTCTTGTACTCACCGACCATAAAAACCTGGAGTATCTCCGAGCAGCCAAGAGATTAAACCCCAGGCAAGCACGCTGGGCGTTATTCTTCACGTGCTTTAATTTTACTATCTCCTACCGTCCAGGGGACAAGAACGTCAAGGCCGACGCCCTGTCTCGCCTACACGCCCCAGAAGAAAGACCCGAAGAACCTGAATCCATCCTTCCTGAGACCCTCATTGTCAGTCCCATCTCCTGGTCAGAAGAGACCATGCCCTCCTCCAATGCCTCCGCCAACACTCCGCCGGGTTGCCCACCGGGCTTGCAGTACACCACCAGAGCACGGCGCACTCCACTCATCCACACTGCCCACGCGTCACTAGGCACTGGCCACCCGGGGGTCAACGAGACCCTCTCATTGCTGAAGGAACGCTTCTGGTGGCCCAACATGGCCTCCGACGTCAGAAGGTACGTGCAGGGGTGCAAGGAATGCGCCATCTCTAAGAGCCCTCGCCATCTTCCAGCCGGCAAACTCCTTCCGCTGCCCGTTCCTAACCGTCCCTGGTCACACCTAGGAGTCGACTTCATCACCGACCTCCCAACCTCCAATAACTGTACCTGCATCCTAGTCATTGTGGACAGATTTTCCAAATCCGTGAGACTGATCCCCCTAACTGGACTACCCACTGCTATGCAGACAGCGGAGCTCATGTTTAACCACGTGTTCCGATACTACGGTATCCCTGAAGACATCGTCTCTGACAAAGGACCTCAATTCGTTTCTCGAGTATGGAGAGCATTCTTCTCGCTCCTAGGTGTGACCGTCAGTCTGACATCGGGCTACCATCCCCAGTCGAACGGGCAGACGGAGAGGAAGATCCAGGAGATCGGTCGCTTCCTCCATACCTTCTGACACGGCCACCAGGACTCTTGGAGCCAGTATCTGGGTTGGGCCGAGTACGCACAGAACTCCCTGCGCCAACCATCTACTGGACTCACCCCTTTCCAGTGTGTACTCGGGTACCAACCCCCACTGTTCCCCTGGTCCGGGGAACCATCGGACGTACCATCGGTCGATTACTGGTTCCGAGAGAGCGAGAGGGTCTGGGACTCAGCACACCATCAGCTACAACGGGCCCTGCACAGACGCAGAATGGCAGCCGACCTTCGACGTTCCAACGCCCCGGCCTACCAACCTGGACAGAAGGTCTGGCTGTCAACCAGGGACATCAGGCTGCGTCTGCCCTGCCGGAAGCTGAGTCCCAGGTTCATTGGCCCGTTCACCATCACCAAGCAGGTCAACCCGGTCACGTACCAACTCCAGCTCCCACCTCAGTACCGCATTCACCCTACCTTCCATGTGTCACTTCTGAAGCCTCACCACCCTTCTGTTCCTCTCTCCACAGAGCCTGGCGTAGCAGCAGCTGAACCCCCCCTTCCACTCATCCTGGACGACGGTGCAGCCTACGAGGTGCGTGAGATCTTGGACTCCCGGCGCCGTGGTGGCCAGCTGGAATATCTAGTGGACTGGGAAGGCTACGGCCCCGAGGAGCACTCTTGGGTCCCCAGAAACGACATACTCGACCCCAACCTGCTTCACACCTTCCACGCAGCCCATCCCGACAGACCTGCCCCATGTGGAAGAGGACGGCCACCACGACGTCGGGGTCCTCGGCCCTCAGGAGCGGGCCGTGGAGGGGGGGTACTGTCACAGACACGCCAGGCTCCAACACCCACCAATCACAGCGCACTCCATCTCCGGAATACTGATCACACGCACCTGCACCTCATCAGCACGCTCATCACCTCCACTACAAAAGACACTCACACACACTCAGTCACTGTCCGGTCTCGTTCGCATCTAGACTTACCTACATGCTTACCTCAAGGACTCCCAGCGATCTACTTAGCTGTCTCCAGCGTCTTCTAGTATCTCCTCGTGTTCCCAGTCTGTGTGTGAGTGTCTCCAGTCTTCAGCCAAGCGTGTTCTCCACCGTCTTCCAGGATCCTCACCTATTCAACACTAAAGGACAGTATCATCTACTCTCATCTCACCATTCACCTGCAAAGTTCACTTTATACTCACCTGCACGACTGTTTACTCTGCTGTTGTTTAATAAAACTACCATCTCTGCCATCTTCTGTCTCCGACCCTTCTGTATTGTAACACTCTGGTCCAAAACTGGTTTCATTAGCGTCCACAATTTTCACTCCAATACCTCTCACCATACTGTCCCTTCCTTAAACCCATTGAGGAGGTTGTTTTTTTTTTTTTTTTTGCCATGGAAGGTTTACAATCTTCAGCCCTATGTCAGGATATGCCTCATTCAAGCCATGGAGAAGGCCTGACCTAATTGATGCAGGGTCTGTGCAAAGATGGATTCAAGAAGATTCTTCCCTCGCTGTCTTGCGAGAGAGGACATCGCCTGTGATGTGGATGAAGTGCTATGGCCAGATCCAGCTAGACCAAGAGATGATGCTTAGGTGTTTTTTCTATTTTTTTCATTTAAAATCATGCTTTTGTTTTGTCTCCACAAATGTTTTTGTCCGTGTAATATATTGTATTTAGAATATGTTCTGATTTTCAATGCAAAATGCAACCTTTGGAAAGGCATGGATGTATTGAATGGTTTTACAATGTGGTGAGAAATAAATATTTTCATCAATACTGTGCAGTACTGGTCTTGTGTGTGTGTTTTTTGTCAATATATTCATGTACTATACTCTAACAATATCTCTGAAAAAAAAAATCAAACCCAGACGATATCATTAGAAAAGTATAAAAGTTACAAGTGTTTAAGATTGAGCACAGCAGTGTGTAAATGAATCAGACAGAATCAGAATGTATGAACCATGTGTGTCCATACGGTGTCAAAGTTGGGTTTTGTTAAATTAATGTAAAGTTTTGAATGAAGTGTTTCATTTTGCAAAAGAACTGAGGTGTTCTGCTACTTGTGTGTGTGGATCTGTGAACTGTGTGTAGTGTTTAAATATATATATATATATATATACACACACACACACACACACACAGAATGTGCATACAGAAAGTCAACTTTATTTCTAAAGCGCTTCATACAATATAGATTCTTTCACAGCAGCTTTACACTAGTAACAAATTCAAATAATCGTCTCTAACAAGCCAACAGAGTCATTACAGCTCAA
Source organism: Mylopharyngodon piceus (assembly GCA_039654765.1). NCBI lineage: Eukaryota > Metazoa > Chordata > Actinopteri > Cypriniformes > Xenocyprididae > Mylopharyngodon > Mylopharyngodon piceus. Next base: position 18,507,025 of record CM077457.1, read on the forward strand.
GTCAGTTCAGTATTGATTCAGTTCACTTCCAATAACTGTAAAATTCATCAGCTGTGCATACATACTGTATATACAGTGTATTTGTGCAAATGTACATGTGGGTGCTATGACAAACTCCTGTACACTGCATTGTACACTGAACAAGCAAAAGACACAAGATAAAAGTGTTTTACATTTTTCACGTCTGTGTGTAGTTTGGCGTGTATGTGGCTAATCATTTTATGTTTGTGTGTAGAGTTACTACACAAAAATACAATTTTTAGAATAGTTAAAATAGTTTTGAGTGAAGTGTTTGATTTTGAAAGATGTGTGTGACGTTTTGCATGTTGTGTGCATGTTTTGTGGGTTTGTGTGTAGAGTTTTGAGAAATGGAGCCATAGTTTCAAAAACTGTGTGTAAGCAATTTGAAAAAACTGTAATATCAGCGCACAGGTGGGTTAACTACTGCAGGAAGGAGAAAAATCATCACATAGTGATTTCTTGCACGTGTCTTACTGTGTATTTGTCTCAAACAGCTACCCCTTCACTGCAGACAAGCTGAAATGGGCTAAATCATCGATTGCAGTCTCTCTCTCTCTCTCTCTCTCTATGGATCTCAGCATTTTTTGGACAGAATTTAGGATATGTAAGTATTAAAATTTAATCTGGCATAATTTAATTTACAGTTCAGATGAAATGTTTGAATATGCTTTTGACAAAAAGATGTTACTTAAAAATATATATTCTTAAGTTATAGTAAAAAAAAAAAAAGGTTAAAAAGGAGGTTAAAAATAATTTGACCCTAATATGGAATTTTATCTTCTCTCTCTCTCTCTCTCGCTCTCTGTCATGTTTTTATATAGTGTCGGAGCTGGGATCTCCTCTGAAGGACCGAGTACATTTGTGTTCGTGGACACGCATACAGACCAGGGAACATTCTAATGTTGTCAGTTAAGTTCTGAACAGGAACCAATCTTTGGAGAAGTTCATTTATTCCCAAAGGTGGACAAAAACATTGTGTTGACTTTTTAAATATGATTTTGAGAACAGACACTGATGATAATAATAAGAAATGTTTCTTGAGCAGTTTTCTTTCAAAAACATTAAGACACTTAAATACTTAAACTTTTGGCTACCAGTGTACATTAATCCAACAAATTTTGGAAATAGTGAGATTTTGAAAGTGGGGTTATGTGTCATGTTACCTAATGAGATTGTGAAAAGAACGGTTTTGTCCTGTGTTGGACATTTCCTTTTTGACTGCTTAAAAATGTATTTATATTCTGCAGTTTTATGAATGTGATATTTAATTATAATAATTGTTTTGACAATAAGCTAAACAACCATTGACTGTACATTCATTTTTTTCAAATGCTAACGTTTTGCTAACATTATGTTTTTTTAACATAATGTGTGTAGTGAAGGACAACACATAATGTGTTAATTTAACACGTTTACACATATTTGTGCTAACCTTTCTGACACATTTACTTTGTTAAAAACATTAACACAGCTTAATGAGTTAACACAAAAAATGTTGTCCCTAAACTCTCCCATTAATGTGTAAAAATTGTGTCATTTTTATCATCCTTTCCAGCATTGGCAGACTGTTTATTTTGTGATATATATGCAATGTTTTAAATAAAAAAAAAAAAAAAAGATATTTTGCAATAATTTTGTATGTTTGAATTGTATGTCAGTAGTACTTGCGTAGGATAAAAATAAAATTAATTCTATATAAAAATTATGAAATCTAATTTATATTTCGGACAAAAGAATTACAGTAGTGTACTGATTACCTGGGTTTTTTACAGTAATTGCACCATATTACATAATTACTTTACCATGTAGTTACTGTAAAACTGAAATACGGTTATAGTACTGTAAATCTGTAAAAACCCCTTAAACTGTAAAAACCCCTTGAAATGTCTAACATAATTAGCAGTGTGCTGGATCTTTTGTATTTTAGCTTTTGTCAGACAAGAGAAATATCAAAAATGTGCAGTGTTGGGGTACTCCAGGACCAGGGTCATGAACCACTTGATCTGAATGACTCAGCACTATCACAGAATCACAACCATTGATGACTGATTAATTTCACTCTTAATTCTTTAAAGTATTTATAAATGTGGACTTACCTTCAGTAAAGTGCAGCACAAAGAGGAAAAGACAGAAATACTCCTTCATGACTGATGCTCTGAACTCACTCACTCTCCACTTTATCAGCAACTGTGAACTGAGTCTTAATTCTGTGCTGCTGGTTTTCTTTGAAGTCATCAGGAACTTGAGACATTTTGTGCCATTTCCTCTTTTCATCAGCTATGTAATACTACTTCCCTTCCTGGATCACTGACACTAGTAAAACATGCTGTTTTCATATACTGCAGCTCATGATTTAACATTTAGAGAGTTAAATGATCTACATTTAGTCAGTAGATCATGATTCACAATGTTGTCTATTTTATGGCTGATTTTGCTAAAATTGAGGACTGAATTATTGCTTTGAGCTCATCAAACTGAAATGATCCTCATTTAAAGTCATGAAAACATATGAATGTTTCATCTCAATTAGCAGATTAAGCTGACTGTCAAACAAACAATAAAAGTAATAGGTAAGCAGTGGATTTATATCTCTAAACTTGCTCTAAACAGTGTTCTTCAAATCCTACTGATTACATGATGTTCATGTTGTGTAAATGTGAAAGTGATTAACATGATATGACATCAGATGAACAGATGATTGCGTTCTTTGTGCTGATAACTGCTTTGTGGTGATGTGTGTGTGTGTGTACAGGTTTGGTTATACTTGTTATCATACTTGTCCAAATGTCCTCACTTATACAGTGAAATATATTGTGACAACTGACTAGTGAGGACATTTTACTAGTCCTCACTAGTTAAAAAGGCTTATATATTGGCCAAAGCATGTTTTTATTTAAATCTAGTGTTTTGTAAATGTTTCGGGTAGGGGCTGGGTCAGGCGATAGAAAATATCATTAGCCTAATATAAAAACAATGTAAGTTTATGAGACGTCCTCACTAATATAGTGAAACAAACGTGTGTTTGTGAACATGTAGAGGAATGATATTTGATGATGCAACACTAAAAATGTTTTACTTAAGTAACATCAGAGGTCAAGACCTCTAGCCATAATGTACTCAAAAAGTATTTGACAGTATTTTTTATTGTAATAAAACAGCACAGTCCTGCTGAAAGACAGATATTCATATACTCCACTATTTGTTAAATCATTAAAATGTCGACATGATACCAAGATAACAATGCTTACAGGAAACTTGCCACAGAGATTATGAAGAACAAGCTACTATAACTTTCTACGTACATAAACACTGGTTTTGGTCTGGCTGTATAAATCTCTTTATAGTTTGTCTGTCTATGTAGTATTAGCAGTACATGGTCAGAATACAACCTGGTGTTTTATTGTTTGCTTTTTAAACCAATGCATTAGCAAAAGGGCTTTTTGAAAATTATCTAACACACACACACACACACACACACACACACAGACACTATAACTGCACAGGGTGTAAACTAGATAAGTTGAGTTAAAACAGAGGGCATAAAATTGGTACGCTGAGTTAAAACAGGAAGTTTCAAACTAAATACAGATGATGAAGTCATATTTCTTTGACGCTGGTATACTCCACATGCTCTACTGTGTCTCTGTGAGCTGGTGTGTCTGTTTGAACATGTCACTTCATCCTAGAGAGAGAGAATGAGATGTTGTACAGAGAGATCAGTGTCTGGGTTGATAAATGTCACAAGCACAATAAAGCATTCAAAAACAGATAAGCAGCATATCATGTATCAATATATTAATTTATCCGATTAATTCTAGTCAAGATACTTTTAAAACTAAAATCTTAACATTGACTACTTACATTAAGGTGAGTTGTGTGGTTGTTTTCTCGATATGCCTCCTGAGTGTTGAGTGCTTGTACTTTTTTCTTTTGCAGGTTTATGGATTGATAAACAGATTGATTGAAAGTAAAGTTTCTCTGCAGAATTCAATAATTGTCAGTCATAATATAACATAAGAGGACATATTATAATAAAGCTTAAGGTCATTCTTCTAACAGTTAATTTTATTAATGAACTAATTAATTGATGTTCAAAACAGCAGCAGCAGCAGGAAATTACCTTGAAGACTGAGTCTGATGTTGACATGTTGTTGTTGAAGCACAGAGCAATGATATTCTCCCTGGTCTTCTGCGTTCAGGTCTGATATGAGTAGAGAGAGATTTCCTGGAGAGTTTTCATTCAACAGTTTGACTCTACCTCTGTGTCTCTCACTCTGTTCATTTGGGTAAATTTCTTCAGGTTTTGTTTTGTGTTTTAGTGGAGTATATGTCCATGTAAGTTGTGGAGGTTTGTCCTGTAGTTCAGTACAGGAACAGGGCAAAACTACAGACTCTCCCGAGTGTCCCGTCACCTCGACCGTCTGTTTATTCTGATTCAGATCACACCCTGACGACACATTCACAACAGTTAGACTGACATTGACATTTACACTGCACTTTACTGAAAGAAGAAAACATATGCTGCATTTTGAGAGATACGGGTTTCATACGAAAATATTGCATTTACCTTTTATCTTTACCCGAATGTCTGTATAATCTCTGCCCAAAGTCTCACACCTGTATGACCCTTCATCCTCCTTTCTGAGGTCAGAAATGAGCAGAGACAGATTTGCTGGAGAACTTTCATTAAACAGCTTCAGTCTGCCCTTGTAATTGTCATTTTTGAATACTTCATTTCGTTGACTCCCGTATGGCTTGTGCCAGGTGAATTTGACTGTAGATTGAGGGTCAGTACAGGAGCAGGGCAGCAGGACTGATCCACCTGTGTAACCTGTTACTTCTTCAGACACACTAGCTGAAAGATGACAACCTGCAGACAGAGAGAGTTTCTTTCAGAACTGATAAATGTTAGATTTAGGCCACGTTCACACAGTCATTTTTTGGGATTGACAACCGCATTTACTTAACAGGTGTGAGTCTCGAAATGTCTCGTTCACACAGCAACTTTCAGTAGGGTTTGGAACACTGTCTGTATGAACGTGTCAAGCCCGTATTCTGTTACTAGTAACCATGACGACAGTGATCAACGTAATATTAAAGATGGCGACGTCCATAAAACTGAAAAGTATTATCACTTTTCACATGACAAGAGACTAATTGAACCGCGAGTTCATCCATCAAAACTTCATTAACCAACAGCAGCATGTAAACACGCACTAGCCGGAGACTTTAACCGCTGCACACGCGACATCTCGCGCATGACACGGCATTTGAAAAGAAACACAAAACTGACATGAGCCGCTCCGGTGGAGAACAGTGACTGGATCTAACACCTTAAGATGACGCACAGCTCACATCTCTGTCGCAGTAAGTTACTGAAAGCGAAACCACACACAACACACCTTAGAAGAGCGGCTCTCTCGCACTGTATGACCTGACAGACAACTAGTTATCCAGTACGGTTCCGTTCACACAGTGCGAATATTCCGAGAATGCGGTTGTGAGTCCTGAAAATGTACAGGTGTGAGTTCGGTTATAGAATGCGGTTGTCACTCCCGTAAATAACCGTACTGCGTGTGAACGCAACCGTATTAAGGACTCAAATACAGGACTGACAACCGTATTCTGCTGCTGTGTGAACGTGGCCTTAGAGATTAACATCAGGAAGAGTTGTATTACACCATCATTGAATAATAATTCAACATGCTTAAAATGAAATAAAGTTTCACAGACATGATAACAGAGCATGAGACTCAATCTGAGCTTTAAGTTCTGCTCAGGGTGTCAGAGCCTGTATAACTATATGACAAATATTCTGTTTAAATTAAAATTCACACTTCTCATCTAAGGGGCTGTTTACATGACAGGTTTCAGCTAAAAATGGAAAACTTTTTATGCATTTGGTTGTTCATTTACACAACAGCGGCATTTTGGGGGCCTGAAAACGTGAACTTTTGAAAACGGGTTACAAAGTGCAAGTTTTTGAAAACGATATTGTTATCATCTCCATGTAAACTGCAAAAACGTGAATTTGTGAAAACGGTGACGTCATGTGCATGTGTTTTATGTGTTCAGTCTATCGGCACATAGTGTGTTTGTGAACATGTAGAGGAATGATATTTGATGATGCAACATAATAAAAATGTTTTACTTAAGTAACATCAGAGGTCAAGACCTCTAGCCATAATGTACTCAAAAAGTATTTGACAGTATTTTTTATTGTAATAAAACAGCACAGTCCTGCTGAAAGACAGATATTCATATACTCCACTATTTGTTAAATCATTAAAATGTCGACATGATACCAAGATAACAATGCTTATAGGAAACTTGCCACAGAGATTATGAAGAACAAGCTACTATAACTTTCTACGTACATAAACACTGGTTTTGGTCTGGCTGTATAAATCTCTTTATAGTTTGTTTGTCTCTTTGTGTAGTATTAGCAGTACATGGTCAGAATACAACCTGGTGTTTTATTGTTTACTTTTTAAACCAATGCATTAGCAAAAGGGCTTTTTGAAAACACACACACACACACACACACACACACACACACACACACACACAAATACACATAAAGATTATAATTGCACAGGGTATACACTACACTGAAAAAAACAATAAGTAAAATTAACTTAATTACGCAAGTTTTTGCGTGCATATTTTTTTAAGTAAATTTCACATATGGAATTAAGTAAACTCTACTTAACTAAGTTAAGTAAAATTAACAAAGAAAATAAGGAAATTTAACTTGGCCAGTAGGCTAAAAGTCTGAGTAATTTCTACTTAGTTCAACGTTTCTTTGCAATACATTTTACTCAAACATTATAAAAATGAATTAAACCATGCTTTTAAAGTGTATGCTTTACTTAGAAACATCTAAGTAAATAATACAATAGATATTGTGTAGACACCAGGGGACTGCAAGCAGCAATCATCAGGGTCCGAGCACCAATGGCACATGTGGATGATTAGCGATCAAGTTGAAATGTGTCTTATGATGTTGTGTTTACTAAAAATTCCATCTTAAATCTTCACTGAAAGTTAGGGTTTGATGAGAAGGTCTGAGCAACACACAGGTGTCAAAAAGTGCAACTGACTTTCAAAAGAAATCTCTCACTCTTGCTGTTAGTTTAAACAAGAAGTCAAAAATACAGTTTAAATACAAAAAAACAAAGAAACAAACAAACAAAAAAGTAAGTAAAAAAGTAAAAAAAAGTAAAAAATGTTTAGTCATTTGTATGGCATGTAATCATGTGGTGTATGTGTGGACTCATATTCAACAGTTAAATTTAGATGAATCACATATCATGTGTCACAGGACAATTTCAAATGAAAGTGAAGACAATTTGCAGCTCAAAACCTTATTTATCTGAAGCAATTACCTTAAGACCCTTTTCATTTGTATCATTTATTTCTATAAATTATACAATTATAAAATTATACATTTTATAATTTGTGTAGCCTTCAAACCTTTTAAATGGTGTATTTGTGTGAACTGAGGTGTTTTAACTCTAAAGTAAAATGATGAAGTGGTATGTCCCAAAACTTGCCTACTATTCTGGTACACACTCAAAAGTATGAACTTATTCTTAACAAAAAGAGTTTTAGGTCATAGTGTGTGTAGGCGATTTGGGATGCAGCAAATGAGTATTATGAGTGAGTCTTTTGAATTATTTACTCGATTCGTTCAAAACACAGATTCATTCAGGAACAAAATATGCAACTAGTTAAATTTGGAATAGCATACTACCATACTACCATTTCTGCCATGTAGCCTATAGATATTGCAAAAATAGTGTGCGTAGTATGGCTGTATGCTTGCTATTCTGAAATCCGCCTCTGCCTTTATGAGTGAATCATTTAATCACTCAACTGATTCATTTAAACACACTGATTCAGTAGGGAATGAATAGTCTATTGCTGCGTTCCCATAGTCTCGAGATCACAACACGTGATGTTCCATTTGGAGCTGTTCAAGTCAAGGCTTAAATCTACGGAGCCCCTAAAGGTGGTGGAAAAAATTTGGGATGGGAGGGAAAATATTTTTTCAAATCTTTTGCATTCCCTCGCTAATATTATAAGATATTATCGTTCCCTGGCAAAACCTGTTGTGAGCTCGGATGAACACTTCCTGTTTAATGTCCCACTGGCTGTCAGTGTTTCAGTCAGCTCCATACGTTAATAATGCACACAAATAATGCGCCGCTCATAGAGTTTGAACTTGTTGGACTCAAATATAAAGAAATGCGGTCAGTGATTAACTCAAGGAGCTCAGTAAAGGTGGCAATATATTCACAAATTCGAACTTCCCGGATCAATAACTCGCGAGCTAAACGTTGTTAAAACACAAATGCAACTATTTCCAATCATAACCTAGACAACGAGCTACAACAACCCAATTTTCCTCAATTGAGCTTTACCTAATATAAATTGGTCTCTATGAGCAGGCGGCGAAGAGACAAGTCCGAAGGGACCTTCTGAAAAGTGCAAAACCCAAAACCATTTTGCTCTTTTTATATTATGAAAAATATTCACTAACTTCATGTAAAACACTGTACTGTCACCAAGTTCAGTATTCCAAAGATCAGAGCCAGCCCAAGGCATATGCGAAATAAGCGGCTGCTTGGGGTCCCTGTGGCCACCAGGGGGCCCCCAAGAGCACATAAAATGACAGCTTGTTTTTTTTTTTTTGTTTTTTGCTTTTTGTGGCTGGTTACTGTATGATGATTGAAATCAGGAAATGGCCTTAAATACTAAATAAACTGCAAAATGTTACGTTTTCTAATACATTTATTTCAAGCACGGATTGCTTCTGACAGTGCTGCATGAGATCGCAGCGCCATCTGCAGGAAAGTTAGCGCCAAATGCGAGGAAAAATCGGTGCTGAAACGGTGTTACTCGCCAGTTGCCCTGTAACTTTTTTACGAATTGGCAATGAATGGTCGTGAGAATGTGATATGCCTTAGTGTGATCATCAAATTGCAACGGTTGTTATGTAATTATATAAATATATAGTTTGACCCGCTGCTTGTTTTGGAGTAAAACAGCTTTCAGTTTCGAAGAAACCCCCCGGAGCCGTGTGGAGTATGTTTATGATGGATGGATGCACTTTTTTTTAGTTTCAAACAGGTGGTTTCAGTTCATTGCCATTATAAAGCTTCAGAGCATCAGGGTGATTATTAATTTAACTCAGATTGTATTCGTCTGAAAGAAGAAAGTCATATAGAGGATGGCTAATTTTCATTTTAAAGTGAACTAATCCCTTAAGTATGCCACTTAGTACTGTAAGACTTTGATTATTAAAGTGCAAATGAACACCAGACCACTCTTGTGGGTTTGCTGCTGTTACAATTAAAAACCGTAGAAGGGTAAAAACATGCCAGGCAGACATTGGTATGATGCAAGCAACACAGCTACAACTAATAAAATTGATAATGGGTGTGTTAGATTTATAGTGTGCGAATAATCAAGCACTGACAATAGTCAATAGTCACTGAGGGGCCCCCAAATAAAATTCTGCTTAGGGCCCCATAAAGGCTTGGGCCGGCCCTGCCAAAGATACCTGAATGGTCTACCTTTTCTGGCTGGAATCTGAAATGCAGATTCGTTTACACTCTAACACTGTGTCTTCACTGAATGAGAGCGGTGCGACTCAAGCAACAAATCTCCGACAGTAAACTGATGCCTCATTCTATTTATGACATACTGACAGGAAGGACAAATGCTTTGCAACGGGCGCTTTGTCACGTCCAGTGTAGACCGCTTTTAGCTGTTGTGACACGAACGACAATGGTCGCGTCCGGTGTAGACAAGCCCTGCGTTCCATTCGGAAGGGCTCATCTGCCCTAATCCCTTCAAAGGGTTTACCCTCCGGAGTTTTTTGGAACGCACTTCTGTGTCATCTTAACGAGACAATCAAGGAGGCGCCTTCGTCGCACATTTTGTACGCTGGTCGACCTACCAAAAAACACGCTCTGAAGGAGTAGATTGTGTAACATTCATTCATTCATTCATCCATTTATTTATGTATTTATTTTTTAGTTTATCGCATCATATTGTATATTGTGTCTATGTATTTGAATGTTTGAATGGACTGATAAAGGGAGCTGTAAAGTATTTTTGTTGAAGTACAATGTCGTTTTGACAATAATAATGCACCAAATCTAACTCGTATAAATATTACAGTAGTATAGAAAATTACTATACATACATTTATAGGTAAAATTGACCTCCGAGCCTCCTGTACCCATTTTGTGATGCCAAACAACTTTCCTGTGCAAAGGATCATGGGGGCCCGAAGTGTCCATCAGTTGTACCCTTCGAAATCCTTCAATCCGAAGGGCCCTTTGAAGTGGCCAGTTTTGAGCGGTTTCGAACGACCCTTCAACATGGCGGCCATGATTGTTTTCACTCCGAAGTGCCCTTCGGAAGGCGATATATCCCGTTTGGAATGCACCGCTTGTGTAACGCCTAATATTGCCCACAACCCATTGCATGTTAGACGAGGATTCGATTAGAACTACAGACATGAATAAAAAGTGTCAAAAAACTACAAACATGACGGATGTACGAGTCAGACGGTTAAGTAGATAAAGTGGTTTGAGTGATTAATAATCAGTATTAATTCAAGTCGTCAGTGGTCATTATTGCTTACTAAGAAGAAAAGACACGACAATGGTGCCGAAACCTGGGACAACTAGCAAGCAATGTCCGAAATGGCGGAGCGACTCGAAAGACTACTCAGAAAACAGAGACCTGTGCGCGGTTCCACCACGAGACTTTTGCAAGACATCGAAACAGAGGTTAGCAAAGAAGATCCGATCATTGACAGATTAAGTGAACTGTTGGCCCTGTTATCTGCAAAGGAGGGAACGCTGCTGGAGTTAGACCATGAAATAGAGGAAAGGATAGACACTGATGATCTGGAGAATGAAGTCGCTGATGTTGAGGAATATGGAGAGCGAATCATCAGCGCGAAGGATCGCGTGAAGCGCGTGATAGAGAGAAACCGGGAAAACAGCAGGCCGAGTGACACAGAGCCCTCGCAGCGCGGACAAACAGTTAAGTTACCCAAGTTAATAATCGGCAAGTTCAGCGGTGAAATTAGCTCGTGGCAAGACTTTTGGAATCAGTTTGATATCGCTATTCACAAAAATGACGCGCTGAGCAAAACAGAGAAGTTTAATTACTTAAAGACGTATCTAACCGGCGCTGCTTCAAAGACAATAGCGGGACTGATGATGACAGACGGCAATTATGATAACGCGACTGATCTGCTTCAGAACCAGTTCGGAAGAAAGGATCTGCTTATTAACGCGCATATAACAAAGTTGCTGAATCTCTGCCCAGTAAAGAAATCACATGATGTCGCTGCTCTGAGACAACTTTACGATGAATGTGAAGTGCAGATCCGTAGCTTAGAATCGCTGGGTGTCGTTTCAGAGGCATATGGCAGCCTGTTATGCCCTGTTCTGCTACAGATGATTCCAGATGACATTGCTCTCCAGTACAGTCGTCAAAGAGGAACCAGTGATGAATGGAAGGTCTCAGAAGTTATGGAATTTCTGCAGAAAGAGATTCTGAGCAGAAAAAGAGCCATGCAACTGATTAAGCCAAGTAATTTCAAAGACAGCCAGAGCTATCACAAACTATTTAAAAGGCCAGACGCGTCAATTGAAATGAAGCAGAAAAAGCATCACATGCCGTCAGCTGCAGTACTGCAAACCACCAGTCAAAGAATACAGAACTGCCTTTCTGTGACAGTGCAGCACACAAAACAGAACTGTGTCCAGAAACTGATATTGCTACACGGAAAGAAAAATTAATGAAAATGGGACGATGCTTTGTTTGTCTTGGGCCAAAGCACATTGCAAGATTCTGTAAGGCCAAAGTGTGCTGTAATGCGTGTGGAGGCAGACATCATAGTGCTGTGTGTGAGAAAAGAGAAACACACACTTCAGATGCTGACAACAAAGACAATGTAGTTTCTTCATTTGCTTCACATTCTGTTAAGATACAGCCCACTAAACAGAACAACACTGTGCTGCTTCAGACTGTAAGAGCATGGGCAGAAGGACCTGGTGGACGTAAAAGCATTCTCTGCTTACTGGATGGTGGCAGTCAGAGAAGCTTCATCAGTGAAAACACAGTAAGAGCTTTAAAATTACCTGTGATTAAACAAGAAACGTTCACTCTGCATACTTTTGGCTCAGCAGCCCCAGTAACATCAATGCGCAACACAGTGAAAGTAATTCTGCAGAGCATCTGGAACAAAGAGCAGAAAGTTGAAGTAAAAGCGCTTGAGACCCCCCAAGTATGTACCGCTGTGATGAAAATTCCAGGTGAGCACATCCAAGCAGAGCTGAAACGAAAAGGCTTGTAGATGGCAGACTACCCAGACCCCAGCACTTGTGATACAGAGTTGTCAATGCTGATTGGTGCAGACTATTATTGGAGTATAGTGTCAGGCCAAGTAGAAAGAATCACAGATGCACTTGTGGCCATTGAAAGCATTTTTATATGGTCAGTGCAGGGCCCAGTCACAATGTCCAGTGTTTCTGATGCAGCATACTTGCACATACAAATGAATGAAGACACACTGGTCTCAGAGCGTCTGAAGGCCTTCTGGGAAATAGAGTGCCCGGCATCAACATGAAGCAGACACAGTCCTGAAGAGGAGGAGGCTCTTCACCTGTTTGAAAAGACAACTCGGTACAAAGACGGTCGATATGAAGTCGAGCTGCTGTGGTGACCTGACAAACCAGAACTCCCAGATAACTACAGAATTGCAAAGAAAAGATTTGAAGTACTTAAAAGAAAGTTGCAGTCAGATGTAGTGCTGTATCACAGATACAATGAAGTTGTAAATGATTACCTTGAGCAGGACATCGTCGAAGACGTGGTGGAGGGCAGGTCGTCTCCAAATGCTGTGAAGTACTACATGCCTCATCACGCTGTTCTGTGGGAAGACAAGGTAACCACAAAGCTCAGAGTAGTGTTTGATGCCTCATCACATGACATTGGCTCTCCATCGCTAAATGACTGTTTACTTACTGGTCCTAACCTGAATCCAGATCTGCTCAGCATACTGATAAAATTCAGACTGAATGAGATTGCATTTACCGCAGACATCAAGAAGGCTTTCTTGCAGATTTCTCTTGCTGAGAAGGACAGAGATGCAGTATGGTTCCTCTGGCTCACTGCACCACCCCATGAAGATGCAGGTGAGAAGCTGCGTGTGCTTTGGATGACGAGAGTGGAGTTTGGGGTGTCCCCCAGCCCATTCCTCCTGGCAGCTACAGTGAGAAAGCATCTGAAGGGATATGAAGCCCAACTACCTGAGGTAGTAAAGATAATAAAATAATCACTTTATGTTGATGACTTAATCTCAAGTGCAAGTGATGTTGAAAATGGCTTCTCCATAACTACTGGTGCAAGGAAGATTATGTCTGCAGCTGGCATGGACCTTTGCAAGTGGACAACCAACTGTGCTGCATTGAAGGAGAAATGGAAGACAACAGTGAGTGAACTCGCAGAGGAGACAGAAACGCATGGAACTGTGTTGAAGGTACTAGGCTTGGTATGGAGAACTAGAACAGATGATTTCGTCTTTGATCTGACTGCATTGCTGGATGCTGTAGCTAAAAGAGAAAATACCAAAAGAAGCGTTCTAAAGCTCTCTGCTCGCATATTTGACCCAATAGGCTTTCTTACCCCATTCACTGTGCGAGTGAAATGCCTTTTCCAAGAGATGTGGATACGAGGCCTTGACTGGGATGAGGAGCTGCCCACAGATCTTGCACAAGAATGGCAAGGATGGTGTTCAGAACTTCCACAGATCCACCACATAATCATTCCTCGCTGGTATGGAATAAAATCTGAGCGCAGACACGATGCACAACAACTCCACGTGTTCTGTGATGCAAGCGAGAAATCTTACAGTACTGTCGCCTACTTGCTGCGAGTAGCTGATGATGGAACAAAGACCACATGCCTTGTCAAAGTCCAGGGTAGCCCCCCTGAAGAAGATATCACTGCCTTGTCTTGAGCTCATGGGAGCAGTGATTGAAGCAAGACTAGGAACCAGCCTGTTAAAGCCTTTGAATATGGAGCTCCATCAAGTTCACATATGGACAGATTCGATGATTGTGCTGCAGTGGATTCACAGTCCAGCTCACAAATGGAAACAGTTCGTGTCAAACAGAGTATCTGAAATCCAGTCTCTAACCCACCCTGCAATGTGGTCTCACTGTAAAGGCAAGTTCAATCCGGCTGACCTCCCCACCAGAGGTCAGACTGCAGCTAAACTGAAGGAAAGTGAACTGTGGTGGAAGGGACCTTCATTTCTGACTGCACCGAATCTATTGGAAGAGAGCGATGAAGAACAAAGCAATGAAGATGTCACTAATGAGCAAAAGCAAGATCAGCAAATCACCTGCTAAAAGATCTGCTAGTACAAATTAGAAGTAGACACTAGATTTTGCGAGGCAGACAAATTGTGAAGAGTATTCTGTCCAAATGTTCTGTGTGCAAAAGATTCAAGGCAAAGCCCGCACAGCAGGACACTGCTCCATTACCACGAGACAGATTAACAGAAAGCCCTCCATTTGGAGTAACTGGTGTAGACTTTGCAGGTCCACTGTATGTGAAGTATGATCGTGTGCAATGCAAGGCTTATGTTGCTCTGTTCACATGTGCCGTCACTAGAGCAGTGCATTTGGAGCTGGTTTCAAGTCAGTCAACAGAAAGTTTCTTATTTAGCACTCAAGCGATTCGTTTTTTTAGAAGAGGACTGTGCAGAGTCATTTATTCAGACAATGCCAAAACCTTTAAAAGAGCAAATCAAGACCTTAGCGAGCTGTGGCAAGCCATCAAAGATCCACAACTGCTGGAATACTTCTCAGGGAAGGGCATCACCTGGCGTTTCATTGTGGAACGAGCAGTCTGGTGGGGTGGATTTTGGGAGAGGTTTGTAAGGTCTGTGAAAACGTGCCTGAGGAAGGTGCTAGGAAGAGCATCACTCACCTTTGAAGAAATGTCTACACTCCTCTCAGAAGTAGAGGCCACACTGAATTCTAGACCTTCTTACCTTTGTCCACAATGAGATCGATGAGCCACAACCACTAACACCTGCACACTTCTTGGTTGGTGAGTGACTTACTTCACTGCCCCCAAAACCATTTCCGGCAGACCATGATCATCCCACTGTCAGTAAAGAAGACATGACAAAATGGTGGAGATGAACCGACTCATGGAACCAACTCATGACCAATCTCTGGAATCGCTGGAGAAAGGACTATCTACTGGACCTGAAATCTGCACATTCCTGCAACACACAAAAACCTACTGAGTTAAAGATATGTGACATAATTCTCATCGGGGATGCCAACATGCCAAGACAAAGCTGGAAGTTAGGAAGAATTGAAGAGCTGTTTCAAGGCAGAGATGGAAAAGTTAGATCCTGTGCTGTTCGCACATCCACAAGGACTGTGTTAAAGAGACCCATTCAACTGCTTTATGCATTAGAGATTTAAGTTGATGAACAGTTGTTCATGGGGGGAGGATGTTGTGAATTAATTAGAGTAATAATAGCAATAACAGAATGTTTAATTAATTGTCATTGATAATAACAGATAGTTTAAATTGTCATATATTAGGTTGTTCAGCTTTAAGAAAAGTCTACCCATAATGCATAGTGAGCAAGTGAGAGCGTGCAGTAAGAAAATGTGACTGATTTAGTGTGTGTGTGCTGCATCTGTGTAATCCAGTTCATAAACTTCAGTAATCAGTTCGTTTATTTGAATTCAAGTTGTCAGTGGTCATTATTGCTTACTAAGAAGAAATGACACGACATGAACTATCCCTTTAACCGTTTTAGTTTTTTTATCTGTATGACACTGTACTGCGCTATAGAAAATTTTTATCTTCCCACGTGTCAGTTGATGCGACGATTTCTCTGATGTGATTAGATAACCACAACAAATAATTTTGACACGTTACACAGTTTGTAAAAACCACAAAAATGTGTAGATGGTTAGCCTATATACACTTATAATAATACATGGGGTGAACATTCAATGATAGATAATAGGGCTGGTCTGATTGTGGGTGAGATATGGCCATACAGACCCGGACCAGTTTAGGTTGAGTGCTGGGGGTGGGTCTCCTTTTACAATGTGGTAAACTGTATGTAGCAGTGACCCTTAAACTTAAACAAAATATAATTTCCCTGTTATATGTTATTTATTAGTGTATTTTTTTATTAACTATTTTATTAATATTTCATCACAAAACTCAGACAACAGAAACCCTTTAAATCCTAACAGAACATTAAAAAACTAACAGATCTCTCAAGATCTCAGCAGAGGAGGATAAACAACAAAAACAGCATTACCAGCTTCACTTATTACTAACCAGATAGACTTTATTTCTGTCAGACGTCTACAGACGTTCTTATTGAGAATCAACAGAGGTTTAGATGTTAATGATTTACTGAAAATAATAAAGTTTGTAGTTACCATGATGGAGATCAGTATTTACTTTAGTTGGGCTCTTGACCCTTGACTTTATAACATTAGTTTTTCTGTCTGCTGTAATTGTGTGTTTATATGACACAGTCATTATGGCTAAAAAAGAGAAATTCTGGGGATGATCTGTTAGGTGTTTATTAATGATTTCATAATCATCATTAAACATTCTAAGCCACAGATCTTATCTCAAGATTTATCGCTGATCTGTGTCTCTAAATTAGGTCTTTAAATGCATTTTAAATGTTGTATTATTAACACTTTGAAACTATATCAAGACATCAAACATTGATGTGGTACCACAAAAATGTGTAGATTGTTATATACTACACTTATAATAATACATGGGGTGAACATACAACGATAGATAACATTACGTCTAAGTGGATTTTTTTATTTAGGCCAATATAAACAACCCTTTCCCCCTTCTGTTCTATGGATTTTATTGTCACTGGTTGAGAAACCCTTGTTTATTGTCACTGAATGACACTACATTATTTAAATGTTTAGTAATATTCACAATATATTAATAGCACAGGAATTATAGTATAGAAACATTATGCCAGAGTAGATTAGTCAGAGTTGTGTTAAGGGCTGTTAACCACACGGGGGCAGTAGCTCTTTAAAGATGAAAAATGATACAATAACAAACTAAAACAGAGAAGATTTTGATGTTGGCATTAGTCAGTATGGAAAATTCATGGCAAAGTATGCATAGTACCAGATGAACAAATACAACTGAGAGAATTAAATGATGACTTTGTAATTCAAAAAAATCTGTTATATGAAATTTTTATTGTTTTGGATATAGCAATGTGACAGTGGGTAACTGATGAATGAAGCCGCAGCAAAATAATAACAGTTACTTCACATCTTTGAGGTCTTTGACGTTCAGAAAGCAGAATGCTGTGAGTGACGGTTACATGGCGTTTCAGCATCTGTGGCGGTGCTTCCCCACAGAGTTCATGGGTTTCAGCTCAGCTGGACTGCTGTTACACAAAGGGCTTCTTGGATTTGACAGGGTTTTGTTGAAAAGTCAAGCATAGTGTGTCACTTGTCACATTAACAATAAGGTGCTTGAGCACACATCCTCTTTGGAAATGTACTTGGCCACATTTAATTTCTGATCCCATTCCAATGAACATCATAACCATTTGGTCATATTATATCTGATGGGGATTCTTACTGAAAGAGCTGTCATTTTAACACAGGTTTCAAAGCAATTT
Organism: Mylopharyngodon piceus; assembly: GCA_039654765.1. Lineage (NCBI taxonomy): Eukaryota > Metazoa > Chordata > Actinopteri > Cypriniformes > Xenocyprididae > Mylopharyngodon > Mylopharyngodon piceus. Next base: position 18,524,804 of record CM077457.1, read on the forward strand.
CTGTTCATTTTGCCTTTGCATAAACTATGAGAGAGATGAGACATAAGAGATACAATGGTAAAAAAGTTTCTTCTCTTTTTAAAATCATTTTGAAGCATCTAGGCCCAGCATTTTTCTAAAAGTGAGCGTGTATCGCTTTTTTTGTGTATACAGTGTATGAGAAAGAAATAAAGAGAGTGAGAGAAAGAAAGCACCAGAGACACAAGGCTAAAAAAACATTCCTCTCAAAGAGCTCCATGCTTTGTTCTCCCGCCGTTGGTACATTCAGTTGTCTCATTATCATCCATTTTCCTAATAGTTGGCCAGGCTTAAAAGGTGCCTTAGGTGATAAACAGTCATTTACAGGAACTTAGATATTAGATGTTTAAAAAGAATCACGATGGCTTTATTTATCAGTAATCAGATTTTCTAAGGTTGTGTTTTTCTGGTATTTTCAGGACGTGTGCTGGAGAGGAGCTGAGTGTGTGTGTGAGTGATTGACGGTTCTGCTTAAAGATTTCAGAGCAGGATGAGCTTGCCGTCTGTGAGTACAGAGCTGTTTTCTGTGCTGAGTCATTAGGGCTTTCTTTACTGATGATGTTTACAGACAGTCCTCTTCCTCTTTTGCCATGCAAAACAAAAGAAGATGCAAGCTATGCCCAGCTATGACATAGAAACAATATATTTATTTTGTGTCCTGTTTACATACATGTATATACACTCTCAGAAAAAAAGGACACAAAAGCTGTCACAGTGGTGGTACAATTTCAAAGGGTGTTTACCACTAAATAGTGCACATAAATACCTTAAAGGTACATATTAGTACCTAAAGTGTGTATTTTAGTACCTAAATGGTACATATTAGTACCGTTTTAGAGGGTATCGTCCCAGTGACAGCTTTTGTACCTTTTTTTTCTAAAGAGTGTATGCTATAGTATTATATAGAATACTATATAGGACTGATAATTATTGACCATAAATGGCTTAGGACACTTAAAATACACTTCAAAAAGTATGAATTCGCATTAGATAAAATATCAAAATCATGTTAGAGCATTGATTATTTTTAGTGGATTTATGAATTCAGTTCCTTTGTTTTGATTCTATTTGTGTCATAGTTTTTGACCGATCTTTGTTCTGGTGTTCTTATGATTAGGAGACGTTAAAAGTCAAGTCCTTCTTATTCACTGATTACCTTGTTTCTAATGTCTGCTCTCTTAAGTGTCTCAGATGGGGCTCACCTCCCACTAAGCTGTCTGGACTAATTGAAATCGGACTTTTCTGGACTTTTTAACAAAGGTCAGGTGCTGAGAAGGAGCACTTGGAGGTTCAGCCTCAGAAAATGTAATAAAAAAATTCTGGTTCAATAAAAAGCTAAGCTCAACCAACATTACCATAAAATGAATTTCTATTTCAAAAATTAAAAAACAAAAAACTGTTACAATGAGGCACTTACAATGGAATGAATGCATTTTTAAATACTCACTATTTCAGTAGTATAGCCACAAGACATAAACAACATGCATGTTAAAATGATTTTAATGTGTTAAATTGCTTAGTAACCATTTCTCTGTAAAATTATATCCAATTTTACAACTTCAATGAAACAATCTCAAAATGACCAAAAAAATTATGATAACAACTTTACAGTTCAAATAATAGGCAAGTTTTAACAGAAGAAATAATGTAACTCATATAAGTTTTTACAATTCTGCTTTTAAATCCCCCCAAAGTGGCCCCATTTACTTCCATTGTAAATACCTTAACTTATATATATATATTTATACAACAGTTTGTTCTGGTTCTCGAACCTGATTGGCTGAGAGGTCTTTCCAGCCATGTGATATTCTACCAGTATCGCCAAGGGGACTGCTTCACCGTTTGAATCACTCCGCTGTCCGCATTCTCACAGCGAGTGTCATGGCGGACGAGCAAACCCATCATATTTTTGTAGATACTACTGTTATTTTGTTCACATTATTTGAGTTTTTTAGACCTCAGATATGCGATTTATATGTAAACATATTTGAAAACACTTTTGGAGATGCGAGCTCCAGGCCGTCAGCAACCATTCAGCGCTCATGTACCCGCAGAGAACAGCTTCATCTCGGCCAGTCCTTCGAGAATTTGCTGCTAGCTCTTATGTAGATAGTGTTTAACTTGAGGTATAATTCGTTTTGGGTATATCAAACGGGCAATCTTTGGTCTTATTAATCTATTACTTGTTCCAGAGCTAATAGATTTGGCTTAAGGGTTATATTAAGTGTCATAACTTTATTTAAATTGAAATTACGTTGAAAGGACGTTGTTTTTACTAAACAACATCTTATGAGAAGCAACTGACAAATGCATTGACTAGCACTGTCATGGGAAATCCTCTTAAATGTTAAAAGGACAAAGATATCGCTTTCCTCATGGACATTCAAACTGAATTTGTGAGTATGATTGACTTGAAGAATATCAGTTCTACCAGAAAGACTCGGGAGGCAAGATAACAAAACAATGATATTTATTACCAAACAGCAAGCAGGATATAAAGGTTAACGTTCTTTGGCGTAGGCCCCGTCCGTAGCTCACATGCTGAGGGTTGCAGACTTTGCGTTTCCTGCCTGAAGCTGAAGGCAGGGGCGTAGCCAACCCCCGGGAAGTATGGACAGGGACCATCTTGGTGGTGGTGGGGAGGATGGAGGTGAAGGTTGGCGTCAGCATCTGCGAACTCAGACGTGTAAGTACCGATCTTTTATACTCCAAGTGTTAGATAATGATTGGTTAGATCTGAACTAATAAGTGACGTAACATTTGAGTCTTCCCGGCAGAACTTGCGCTAGAGCTTCATCTAGATGCAGGTAATGCACTCGCTTAGTCAATCTCTCTCTCATAATACTATAATATATATTACAATGAGCTTCATTGAAGCGACTCAATGTTCCTTCGTTACGTTGTAGAATTAGTAACAGAGGCTTGGGCTCAACTGTTAAACTGTCAACTTGAGATTTAAATCCATGGCAGAAGAAAGAAGGATTTTAAAGACAATCCATTACTGTTTCTTATTTATTTACACACTCGTGCCGTCTAACTGTTGTATAAACGCTATATCACACTCGTAGCCATGCGATATGACTGTATATCAGCACGCTGCCTATGGCCGAATCATAGCCATGCTGATATACAGCCATATCGCACGGCTACTCGTGTGATATTGCTCATATATATATATATATATATATATATATATATATATATGGACTAGCCGAAATTATTATTATTATTATATTATTATTATTTTTTTTTTTTTTTTGCTAATGAACATTATTCCGCAACTGCTGTCTATATTAAACTTACAGAACCTGAACATTTTCATTAAAGACTTTTTTTTCTGTAAAATTTAAAAATGTTGAGAGTTCAAACTTTTCTTTATGAATTAAATGGGAGACATAACATTGTGTGCTGCTAGATGCTGTGACTCAGGGCCAACGTTAACCCGTCAAACTTTGACTCCTTGCTTCACAGAAACAGGAAATGTGACATAGATGTCAGCTGGCCTGTTATGGCTGTGATCCGGCTGAGAAGAGCTTCTGATTGGACATGACGAGAGCATCATTGGCTTTGCTCTTCCATGCGCTCCTCTCTCTTTTCACAGTGAAGTTGTTTGTGTGTGTGTGTGTACATTTTTTGAGCCTCAGCATATTAATTGAGTGCCAGGCTCATGTTTAATCGGACACATGCACTGTCACTACGAGCTGCACTGCCTGCTGGGTAGCATGTGGCAAACATAGCAGCTGAACATCATCAAATGCTGAGCGATTAACAAAAAGCATCAATGCTATCAACAGAATTGCTGTCTTGCAATTCCACCTGTATTTCACATCTGGTTTTAAATATGATTGACCAGTTTATACTCTAAATATGCAGATTGACCATAAATGTTTTTAAAATGTGTGAAGAAGATCTTTTGTCCTTTAATAGATTTGCAAGCAATAAGAGTGTCTCAGACTTTTCCCGCAGAATAGCAGATTTGACAGGACTAATGTAGTTCCCTTGAAGCAAATCTTGCAAATATGACACAAACTTAAAGGTTGCTGGTTTTGAATGTCAAAGTGCAATAAATGAGTGAATGGTTAAGCAAACCGTAACCATTACTTTAAACTCAAATATTGAGCACTGCTATTGTCCCTGAGAAAGAGCTCACATGTTTTTTTTTTTTTTTTTTTTTTACATCACCCACAAAACAAACACACACACTTGATACTGTATGTCCAAGTCTATCCACAGGCTCTTTGCTTTAATGCAGAGTCACATTTGATTTCCGTAAGGTGTTAAATGACCTTTTGAATCAGACTCCTCTGGGTCTGTCTGACCATACCAGCCGTCTACTGCATTTCTGACTATGTAAGTGCACATTAACAATATGCATGACTTGTACACACAAAGATAGTCATGTGAAAACAGTAGGAGTGCTTTGCTAAATGTAAACCCTTAATGAAATTGATCTTTTTATATGCATTTTCACTGTGGTACCTTCAGTATTCACACACACACACACACACACACACACACACACACAGACTGACAGAGCCGGTATTTAGGATTACACTCTTGGACAAGTTAATATGAGAACCTTAAGACATTAGGAATTCACAATGTCCAGTTTATGCAAAAAATTCTTTTAACAATGTCAATGTCAAATTCGTGAGAGGGACATTTGTGTGGAAGTTAAAGTCACAAATGGCTGAATTTTTAACATTTAAAACATACACTAGGCAACTACATCACTAATCCATCCCATAGCCTAATATAAGTAATATAAAGTAAAATAATCTGCATGACACATTTGGTAAAATTTCACATTACAGTCACAAAGTTTAATCCGTTTGCAATAATATGAAAAGCAATGAAATGAAAGTTGTATATTTTGACTTCATTTGATGCTGGCATACTCTGAGTGCTCTTCCATGACGGTCTGTTTGTCAGCTGGTTTGGCAGCAGTCTTGACATGGACAACAGAAGTGTACGTCACCTCATCCTGGAGAGAGAGGAAAAGACAGATTTAGTTAAAAAATACCTACATGTAGCTACATATGCATTTATGCACATACACAGAATACACTCTGCCTGACCTCATTTTCATCTTGAGTTATGCTATCAGGAATTACATCAGCCTAAAGAAAGAGACATCATGATCAGAACACACATACTGATGCTGCTCTTTATTTCATTCACCTAGTAAACATATACTCACACGCATGGCACGTTCAGTATCTACATATTAAATATTTTTTTTTAATGAGTTACAGAGAATTTGTGCTCACCTGATTCTCATTTTCACTACACACTAGCACAAGTCCATCATTGGTCATCTTTTTGACATCTGTCCTTCCTAGAAATGAACAAATCTTAGCCAAATTGCTGTGTAATACCAACTCAGTCCCACTGGACGGGGAAGGTTTCTTGCGCGTTCGGTCTTTTCAGTGTGGCAAAGTAGTTTAATTCCAATTAAACTTTTATCTGACTCCATTTTATTATGACCTCGAATTTAGGGTAGAATGCCAATTTATTATTGACCATTTATATGATAATTTATCTAGACATTTGATTATTCTATTTAACTCTTTACTCTTATTGTACTCGTTTATTCGGATTCCTATAACGCTTTGAGTCTCGCACCGGCCGGGCATACGATCTCATACTCGCAATCTCGTCAGTCTTGGTCATTAGACAGAGGCAATGACTAATATTCTAGAGGCCGTACCCACTTTGCTCATTCTAGAATACGTTTATTTAGTCCCCATAGATCTGAACACACCGAATTAAGGTAAGATTACTTTTAACCAGAGGCCATGACCATTACCATAAAATCAGGCTGACCAATTTAGCTTCCTCTAGTGGTAACTTTACATAATCACACAGTAGTTTACCCACAGACACTTAGTTAGAATAATCTTACCATAATCAGAGGTTGAGGCCCACCCTGTTTAGATTGGTCTAGCAACACTCTGTTGCTCTAAAAGGAAAAACCCATTATTAGCCTACACAGTCTAAGTATACATAACTAATGCCAATGTGTTAGTCGGAGCTCTAAAATATCAGTTGGTGTGCCCCACTGCTCCACCTAAACTGTACTTTAGTCCGTTACTAACCTGAGCGTAGATTTGTGTGGTTATGGATTTAACGTAATCTACTAGAGTCAATAATTTCAGAGTAAGTCAGAATAAAATCAAATGTAACAATTTATTAGTCAGGTAAATGTATCATGCCAATTACATAATCAATTCAAAGATGATCAATACAAAACGTTAAATGCTCAGAAACAGAGTAAAAGATACATACCTGACATTAGGAAAATGCACATTGCTGAGTGTCTGAAGGACACTCAGCAATGTGGGCTGATCTGATTACAGAATCGCGCCCTGAGCCTCCTGCAACATCTCTTTAAATACTCAGACCAAGACAGAAACTTCTTTCAAATGGAAACATGAGTTCACAATAGGAATTTGCATTAATCAGGGTCCTAGACTGAGTAGTTTACACCTTTAGGCCATTTGCATGAAAGACCCTGTGAAGGTGGACACACCCATTACAGAGAGCAAAATCTCTCTAAAATCTTAAAACCTTTATTACCTTCTGGTTTACTTCTGTGGGGATGAGACCTTTGTACCAGTCGCACTTTTCAAGAGACATTTCAAATGATACCAAACATGTATAATGTTGTATGATAACTGTTCACATTAAACCATATAGATTTTGGGTGAATTTCAGGTCATCTCTGCATAGAGAGAAGAGATGGGGGAAGAGGGGGTGAAGGAAAGGAAATGTAGATTAAGGCAATGCTGGGGTGTGATCGACTCAGGGTGATTGCGTCTTGGATGGGGATGCTAATTTTGCTAGAGAGAGTTCAAATGTTAATTTCCTTTGTTTTCTCAAAGAGTAGCCCTCTCTTGGTCTAGACCAGGGATGGGCAACTTCGATAGTGACGAGGGCCAACATTTTTTCTCCTTAATACCAGGGGGCCAGATTACTAATCCACACTCGCACCTTTTACACCGTCTTACTCAATTTACTTTTTAATAAGGGAAATCAATGTACAATTAATGTATTTTTTTTTAATAGATTTTATGAACTGTTAAACTTGTGCAATTTTGCTAATACAAATGGAAAGTTTGTTTTCAGTTAACAAACAATATTACTCCAACAAGCAATTTTCCCAGCAATTGCATTATCTGTAAATTTGCAACAAACAAATGTACAGAAGTCCTATTTTTGATTACAAGCCTAGAGAACATTTTCAACTCAGCCTCGTTAAAAAGTGCTTATTTAAAAAAAATAGTTGTTCCATATGGCATTACTATAATCCACATCCACATATTACCATGAAAAATACTATTTTTAAAAAATGTATCAGAACATAATAAGTGCATACATTTCTGTCATTCATTTGGCAGAAAAAATGGTTTTGTTGACTATGCATTTTACCTTTGAAATCTAAGACAACTGCAACTCTGGCGTCACATGTGTATCTTTCATACTAATCGTTAGCCGCTTTTCCACCGTCGGGCCAAACCGTTCTCTTTGCTTTACTGTTCCATTCCGTGCCGATCTGATCCGAGCCGGCCGGTACGGATATGGTTTCGTTTTCCACTGTGGGGCTGATAACGGAGCTCTTCAGTCGTTGCCTTAGTAACGCAAGAGTTTACACACGATATGCGATGTAAATAGTGACTGCGTTATGTAGGACGATCAGTTATTTCTTTTAATTGTATGATTAATTTGTGTTCATGTTGCTCAAATATCATGTTTAGCAAGCTACGGAGAAACCGGCAGCCAGGCAAGTGACTGATCCTGAGTGACGACGTCACTACTCGCATTCTAGCAGCACGGTTCGGCACGGTTGGCTAATTCCGGGCGGAGAACGGTTTGTAATCGTGCCGTGCCGTACCGGGCTCAGTTGGAAATACAACTGGAACCGTTCCTTACCATTCATCCGTTCGGCCCGACGGTGGAAAGCGGATTTTGTGAGCAGTGCTGTGGTGTAATGGCAATTTACAATAAAATCTTTCATTACAGATTTTGTTTCCAAACAAATCAAACATATGGGTGACCCCTTGAACTTGGTAAAAGATAATCCCTTAACCATCCTGATTAGATGGTGAAAACGATTTTTATTTTTTCATTTATTTTTGCTACTTTTAGTAAACTTTAACATTAGCGTGCACATAGGCTATACGCTGTTATTAATACGGGGATCGGCTGGAAATAGCGACCTCTCCTGGAGTGATTTAGCTAGTATTAATACTATAATCTGAACGCAATCTTTACATTACTTGCTTTTCAAATGTCCAGCGGGCCATATGCGCCAGTTGCCCATCCCTGGTCTAGACGGTCCAGCATCAGTCTTACATTTACATGGTACCAAGATGCTTACAGGAAACTTGCCACAGAGATTATGAAGAACAAGCTACTATAACTTTCTACATACATAAACACTGGTTTTGGTCTGGCTGTATAAATCTCTTTATAGTTTGTTTGTCTATGTAGTATTAGCAGTACATGGTCAGAATACAACCTGGTGTTTTATTGTTTGCTTTTTAAATTGAGTTAAAGCAGAGGGCATAAAATAGGTACGCTACAACAACAGGAAGTATCAGAAGTTTCAGACAAAATACAGATGATGAAGTCATATTTCTTTGACGCTGGTATACTCCACATGCTCTACTGTGTCTCTGTGAGCTGGTGTGTCTGTTTGAACATGTCACTTCATCCTAGAGAGAGAGAATGAGATGTTGTACAGAGAGATCAGTGTCTGGGTTGATAAATGTCACAAGCACAATAAAGCATTCAAAAACAGATAAGCAGCATATCATGTATCAATATATTAATTTATCCGATTAATTTTAGTCAAGACACTTTCTTAAAACTAAAATCTTAACATTGACTACTTACATTAAGGTGAGTTGTGTGGTTGTTTTCTCGATTTGCCTCCTGAGTGTTGAGTGCTTGTACTTTTTTCTTTTGCAGGTTTATGGATTGATAAACAGATTGATTGAAAGTAAAGTTCCTCTGCAGAATTCAATAATTGTCAGTCATAATATAACACAAGAGGACATATTATAATAAAGCTTAAGGTCATTCTTCTAACAGTTAATTTTATTAATGAACTAATTAATTGATGTTCAAAACAGCAGCAGCAGCAGGAAATTACCTTGAACACTGAGTCTGATGTTGACATGTTGTTGTTGAAGCACAGAGCAATGATATTCTCCCTGGTCTTCTGTGTTCAGGTCTGATATGAGTAGAGAGAGATTTCCTGGAGAGTTTTCATTCAACAGTTTGACTCTACCTCTGTGTCTCTCACTCTGTTCATTTGGGTAAATTTCTTCAGGTTTTGTTTTGTGTTTTAGTGGAGTATATGTCCATGTAAGTTGTGGAGGTTTGTCCTGTAGTTCAGTACAGGAACAGGGCAAAACTACAGACTCTCCCGAGTGTCCCGTCACCTCAAAAGTCTGTTTATTCTGATTCAGATCACACCCTGACGACACATTCACAACAGTTAGACTGACATTGACATTTACACTGCACTTTACTGAAAGAAGAAAACATATGCTGCATTTTGAGAGATACGGGTTTCATACGAAAATATTGCATTTACCTTTTATCTTTACCCGAATGTCTGTATAATTTCTGCCCAAAGTCTCACACCTGTATGACCCTTCATCCTCCTTTCTGAGGTCAGAAATGAGCAGAGACAGATTTGCTGGAGAACTTTCATTAAACAGCTTCAGTCTGCCCTTGTAATTGTCATTTTTGAATACTTCATTTCGTTGACTCCCGTGTAGCACGAGCCAGGTAAAAGTCTCTGCTGTAGATTGAGGGTCAGTACAGGAGCAGGGCAGCAGGACTGATCCACCTGTGTAACCTGTTACTTTAGACTCTCTACAACCTGAAAGTTGACAACCTGCAGACAGAGAGAGGTTTTTCAGTTTGAACTTTAGAGATTAACATAAGGAAGAAGAGTTTTATTACACCATCACTGAATTATAATTCAAGATGCTTAAAAATGAAATAAAGTTTCACAGACATGATAACAGAGCATGAGACTCAATCCGAGCTTTAAGTTCTCAGGGTGTCAGAGGCTGTATAACTATATGACAAATATTCTGTTTAAATTAAAACTCACACTACTCATCTAAATCAGTGTTTCTGAACCCTGGTCCGGGAGTACCGCCAGCACTGCACATTTTAGGTGTCCACTTAATCAAAACACCTGATTCAACTCATCAGCTCATTAGTAAAGACTCCAAGACCTCAGATGGGTGTATCAAACAGACAAGAGAGTTCAAAGTAGTATGTGCACATCCTAAATAACTCAGGCAGGTGCTCAATCAAAAAAGAAACCTTATAAAATACAAAAGAATCGGTTTGCCTGACGAAGACCTTGTGGTCAAGTCAAGTCAAGTCACCTTTATTTATATAGCGCTTTTTACAATGTAGATTGTGTCAAAGCAGCTTTACCTTGATAACTGGTACATTATTTGGCTGCACAGCAGCTCTTAAAGAATAGTGTCAATGCAGGCAGATCAAAGCACTGTTGAATATCAAATGTCAAGTGTCCCCAACTAAGCAAGCCAAAGGCGACAGCGGCAAGGAACCCAAACTCCATCAGGTGACATCAGGTGGCAGACAAGTGGCAAATAGGTGTTTAAATGGAGAAAAAAAACCTTGGGAGAAACCAGGCTTAGTCTTGTGGTCGAAACGTTGCAAGGTAATACATGTCTTTGGGAGCATAATTAGCAGTGTGCTGGATCTTTTGTATTTTAGCTTTTGTCAGACAAGAGAAATATCAAAAATGTGCAGTGTTGGGGTACTCCAGGACCAGGGTCATGAACCACTGATCTAAATCACTCAGCACTATCACAGAATCACAACCATTGATGACTGATTAATTTCACTCTTAATTCTTGAAAGTATTTATAAATGTGGACTTACCTTCAGTAAAGTGCAGCATAGAGAGGAAAAGACAGAAATACTCCCTCATGACTGATGCTCTGAACTCACTCACTCTCCACTTTATCAGCGACTGTGAACTGAGTCTTAATTCTGTGCTGCTGGTTTTCTTTGAAGTCATCAGGAACTTGAGACATTTTGTGCCATTTCCTCTTTTCATCAGTTATGCAATACTAGTTCCCTTCCTGGATCACTGACACTAGTAAAACATGCTGTTTTCATATACTGCAGCTCATGATTTAACATTTAGAGAGTTAAATGATCTACATTTAGTCAGTAGATCATGATTCACAATGTTGTCTGTTTTATGGCTGATTTTGCTAAAATTGAGAACTGAATTATTGCTTTGAGCTCATCAAACTGAAATGATCCTCATTTAAAGTCATGAAAACATATTAATGTTTCATCTCAATTAGCAGATTAAGCTGACTGTCAAACAAACAATAAAAGTAATAGGTAAGCAGTGGATTTATATCTCTAAACTTGCTCTAAACAGTGTTCTTCAAATCTCAGACTGATTACATGATGTTCATGTTGTGTAAATGTGAAAGTGATTAACATGATATGACATCAGATGAACGAAGTGCTTTATAGCTGCCATCGAAAGATAATCTGACTTCCTAAATATTAATGATTTGCGTTCTTTGTGCTGATAACTGTTTTGTGTTGTGGTGTGTTTGTGTACGTGTGTGTGTGTGTGTGTGTGTGTGTGTGTGTGTACAGGTTTGGCCATACTGGGCCAAATGTCCTCACTTATACAGTGAAATGTATTGTGACAACTGACTAGTGAGGACATTTTACTAGTCCTCACTAGTTAAAAAGGCTTATATATTGGCCAAAGCATGTTTTTATTTAAATCTAGTGTTTTGTAAATGTTTCGGGTAGGGGCTGGGTCAGGCAATAGAAAATATCATTAGCCTAATATAAAAACAATGTAAGTTTATGAGACGTCCTCACTAATATAGTGAAACAAACGTGTGTTTGTGAACATGTAGAGGAATGATATTTGATGATGCAACACTAAAAATGTTTTATTTAAGTAACATCAGAGGTCAAGATCTTTAGCCATAATGTACTTAAAAAGTATTTGACAGTATTTTTTATTGTAATAAAACAGCACAGTCCTGCTGAAAGACAGATATTCATATACTCCACTATTTGTTAAATCATTAAAATGTTGACATGGTACCAAGATGCTTACAGGAAACTTGCCACAGAGATTATGAAGAACAAGCTACTATAACTTTCTACGTACATAAACACTGGTTTTGGTCTGGCTGTATAAATCTCTTTACAGTTTGCCTGTCTATGTAGTATTAGCAGTACATGGTCAGAATACAACCTGGTGTTTTATTGTTTGCTTTTTAAACCAATGCATTAGCAAAAGGGCTTTTTGAAAATTATCTAACACACACACACACACACACACAGATTATAACTGCACAGGGTATAAACTAGATAAGTTGAGTTAAAACAGGGCATAAAATTGGTACACTACAACAACAGGAAGTATCAGAAGTTTCAGACAAAATACAGATGATGAAGTCATATTTCTTTGACGCTGGTATACTCCACATGCTCTACTGTGTCTCTGTGAGCTGGTGTGTCTGTTTGAACATGTCACTTCATCCTAGAGAGAGAGAATGAGATGTTGTACAGAGAGATCAGTGTCTGGGTTGATAAATGTCACAAGCACAATAAAGCATTCAAAAACAGATAAGCAGCATGTCATGTATCAATATATTAATTTATCCAATTAATTTTAGTCAAGACACTTTCTTAAAACTAAAATCTTAACTGACTACTTACATTAAGGTGAGTTGTGTGGTTGTTTTCTCGATATGCCTCCTGAGTGTTGAGTGCTTGTACTTTTTTCTTTTGCAGGTTTATGGATTGATAAACAGATTGATTGAAAGTAAAGTTCCTCTGCAGAATTCAATAATTGTCAGCCATAATATAACACAAAAGGACATATTATAATAAAGCTTAAGGTCATTCTTCTAACAGTTAATTTTATTAATGAACTAATTAATTGATGTTCAAAACAGCAGCAGCAGCAGGAAATTACCTTGAACGCTGAGTCTGATGTTGACATGTTGTTGTTGAAGCACAGAGCAATGATATTCTCCCTGGTCTTCTGTGTTCAGGTCTGATATGAGTAGAGAGAGATTTCCTGGAGAGTTTTCATTCAACAGTTTGACTCTACCTCTGTGTCTCTCACTCTGTTCATTTGGGTAAATTTCTTCAGGTTTTGTTTTGTGTTTTAGTGGAGTATATGTCCATGTAAGTTGTGGAGGTTTGTCCTGTAGTTCAGTACAGGAACAGGGCAAAACTACAGACTCTCCCGAGTGTCCCGTCACCTCAAAAGTCTGTTTATTCTGATTCAGATCACACCCTGACGACACATTCACAACAGTTAGACTGACATTGACATTTACACTGCACTTTACTGAAAGAAGAAAACATATGCTGCATTTTGAGAGATACAGGTTTCATACAAAAATATTTCATTTACCTTTTATCTTTACCCGAATGTCTGTATAATTTCTGCCCAAAGTCTGACACCTATATAATCCTTCATCCTTCTTTCTGAGGTCAGAAATGAGCAGAGACAGATTTGCTGGAGAATGTTCATTAAACAGCTTCAGTCTGCCCTTGAATTTTTCATCTTCAAAAACTTTAATCCATTCTGTTGTGTAATACCAGGTGAATGTCTTTACTGTAGACTGAGGGTCAGTACAGGAGCAGAGCAGCAGGACTGATCCACCTGTGTAACCTGTTACTTCTTCAGACTGTCCATGACCTGAAAGTTGACAACCTGCAGACAGAGAGAGTTTCTATCATTTTGAGCTTTAGAGATTAACATCAGGAAGAAGAGTTTTATTATACCATCACTGAATAATAATTCAGCATGCTTAAAAATGAAATAAAGTTTCACAGACATGATAACAGAGCATGAGACTCAATCTGAGCTTTAAGTTCTGCTCAGGGTGTCAGAGGCTGTATGACTATATGACAAATATTCCGTTTCAATTAAAATTCACACTACTCATCACTTAGAAATAGGGATGGGTATTGTTTGAATTTTATCGATACCAGCATCGATACCGGTACTTATCGATACTCTCTATAATTTGGTGCAAAAAGATAATGTGAAAATTTCAAGTTATTTTATTTCTGCTAAACTTTAGTACTGCAGTTTACAAATGCCTCTAAGCAAACAGAAAAGGACACAAAGCACATTTTTTAAATAAAAAGGCCCTTCAAAAAGAGAGAAAGAGAGATTTCCTCAGCATACCACAGCACAACATATTTCTGAATAGCATGTGCATAGGAGCACAACAGAATGTAATAGAGAATTCTGGCGTCTATAGCTATTTTTATTTAAAAAAATCAACATATTTACTTTCTCAGGGAGCAAGTATTAAAAATACCATAGCAAAAACAACTAGCCTAATGTAAATTTCAAGCATTATTAAAGACAAGTAAAACACTAATTAAAAAAGGACAAATAAAAAATTAACAATCGCAACAAATAAATACAACTGAACAAAGATATGATTGAAGTAAACAGTGTTTAAGATATTCAGGTACAGAAATCAAACGTAAAATAACACTGCACTTTATAAATATACATTACAAATAGAGTTACAAAAGTTACTCAGTCAAGAACGAGTGAATTTTCTCTTTGTCTTTTGTTGTTTGATTAGTGTTGTTATAGAGACGGTAGCAGGAATTGTCACTTTAAGAGCTGCACGGATCTGCGCTGTACACAACGTTTCCTTGGTTACCGCTGTCAACAAAGCAGCACTGCGCTTATAAATAGCTGCTTTATTCAGAGGTAAGAGGAAAATAAAGTGCCATTGCCATCGAAACTTTTCTGAAGACAGCACGTTCCCTCCAGAGATACATTCATATAACCACTCACCCCCAATTCAATGTTCATATTTTCTTCCTATATTTCGAGCACCGTGAACAGTGAGCTGCTCTGTCTGCTACAGATTTTTTTCGTCTTCGCGTCCGTCTTCAGCATCTCTGGCCTCTTGTTAACGGCCATTTACATACTCAGACATGATCTGGGCTATTTACCTTTATCACTGTCCCAGTAGCTCCCGAAAATAAATACAAAAATACAGTACAAGGACTGGAGAAATGTAATGTATTTTTCTACTCATATTTCTGTTATTTTCGCGAGCTACTGGGACAGTGATAAAGATCGACCAGTCGATGCACACAAAGGAATCGATAAGAGGAATCGAATTTTTTATTTTATAACAAGTATTTGATTCCTGACATCGAGTATTCAGTTTTCGATACCGAACCTTAACTAGCACTGGCTAAAGACTTATAAGATTTTATAATGAATGTTATAAAGTTGGAGCTGGGAGACGATGGAGACAGTAAATACAGCGCATTGCTTGAGGTAGATGGCATGTTTTGTTTGTAAATGTTTCATTATACAGGTGCTGGTCATATAATTAGAATATCATCAAAAAGTTGATTTATTTCACTAATTCCATTCAAAAAGTGAAACTTGTATATTATATTCATTCATTACACACAGACTGATATATTTCAAATGTTTATTTCTTTTAATTTTGATGATTATAACTGACAACTAAGGAAAATCCCAAATTCAGTATCTCAGAAAATTAGAATATTGTGAAAAGGTTCAATATTGAAGACACCTGGTGCCACACTCTAATCAGCTAATTAACTCAAAACACCTGCAAAGGCCTTTAAATGGTCTCTCAGTCTAGTTCTGTAGGCTACACAATCATGGGGAAGACTGCTGACTTGACAGTTGTCCAAAAGACGACCATTGACACCTTGCACAAGGAGGGCAAGACACAAAAGGTCATTGCAAAAGAGGCTGGCTGTTCACAGAGCTCTGTGTCCAAGCACATTAATAGAGAGGCGAAGGGAAGGAAAAGATGTGGTAGAAAAAAGTGTACAAGCAATAGGGATAACCGCACCCTGGAGAGGATTGTGAAACAAAACCCATTCAAAAATGTGGGGGAGATTCACAAAGAGTGGACTGCAGCTGGAGTCAGAGCTTCAAGAACCACTACGCGCAGACGTATGCAAGACATGGGTTTCAGCTGTCGCATTCCTTGTGTCAAGCCACTCTTGAACAACAGACAGCGTCAGAAGCGTCTCGCCTGGGCTAAAGACAAAAAGGACTGGACTGCTGCTGAGTGGTCCAAAGTTATGTTCTCTGATGAAAGTAAATTTTGCATTTCCTTTGGAAATCAGGGTCCCAGAGTCTGGAGGAAGAGAGGAGAGGCACACAATCCACGTTGCTTGAGGTCCAGTGTAAAGTTTCCACAGTCAGTGATGGTTTGGGGTGCCATGTCATCTGCTGGTGTTGGTCCACTGTGTTTTCTGAGGTCCAAGGTCAACGCAGCCGTATACCAGGAAGTTTTAGAGCACTTCATGCTTCCTGCTGCTGACCAACTTTATGGAGATGCAGATTTCATTTTCCAACAGGACTTGGCACCTGCACACAGTGCCAAAGCTACCAGTACCTGGTTTAAGGACCATGGTATCCCTGTTCTTAATTGGCCAGCAAACTCGCCTGACCTTAACCCCATAGAAAATCTATGGGGTATTGTGAAGAGGAAGATGCGATATGCCAGACCCAACAATGCAGAAGAGCTGAAGGCCACTATCAGAGCAACCTGGGCTCTTATAACACCTGAGCAGTGCCACAGACTGATCGACTCCATGCCACGCCGCATTGCTGCAGTAATTCAGGCAAAAGGAGCCCCAACTAAGTATTGAGTGCTGTACATGCTCATACTTTTCATGTTCATACTTTTCAGTTGGCCAAGATTTCTAAAAATCCTTTCTTTGTATTGGTCTTGAGTAATATTCTAATTTTCTGAGATACTGAATTTGGGATTTTCCTTAGTTGTCAGTTATAATCATCAAAATTAAAAGAAATAAACATTTGAAATATATCAGTCTGTGTGTAATGAATGAATATAATATACAAGTTTCACTTTTTGAATGGAATTAGTGAAATAAAACTTTTTGATGATATTCTAATTATATGACCAGCACCTGTATTTCTAGTGTTGCCTCCTTTTTGAAAAATGACAAGCAGCAGCTTCTAATTGCTATTAACACCGAAGTATATGGAGATAAAACAACGCGAGTATCGATATCGATAAGCTTATCTGTACTTCAGTATTGACCCAATTGCGTACCGGTCCAAAAAAATACCGGTTCTCGGTACCCATCCCTACTTAGGAATATCACAGTATCACAACCATTGGCTGATTAATTTCACTCTGAATTATTTCACAATGAAAGTATTTATAAATGTGGACTTACCTTCAGCAAAGTGCAGCATAAAGAGGAAAAGACAGAAACACTCCCTCATGACTGATTCTCTGAACTCACTCACTGATGGTCCAAACTTACACACTCTTCACTTGATCAGCGAACGTGAACTTAATGTGTCTTAAATCTGGGCTTTTTTTCTCAAACATGTTGCATCATTTCCTCTTTTCATCAGCTCTGTATTTCTATTTCTTTTCCTGGATCATTGACACTAGTAAAACGTATATGTCATCCTGCTGTATTTATGGGACTATATCAGGGGTTTTCATGTCACTACTAGCTCATGATTAAGCATTTAAAGTAACCAAAACATGATCCAAAAGCAAACAGACTCCAAGTTTATTGCTTTTACTAAATGGGTGCCATATTGATGTCAGCCTAAAGGAATGACCTTTAAAGGGTTAGTTCACCCAAAAATGAAAATTCTGTCATTAATTACTCACCCTCATGTCGTTCCACACCCGTAAGTCCTTCGTTCATCTTCGGAACACAAATTAAGATATTTTTGATAAAATCTGATGGCTCAGTTAGGCCTGCATTGCCAGCAAGATAATTAACACTTTCAATGCCCAGAAAGCTACTAAAGAAAATAGGGCTGTCAACGTTAACGCGTTAACGCATGCGATTAATTCAAAATCCTTAACGCGTTAAAATAATTTGACGCATTTAACACGAAAAAATTACAGAAGCATGTGAAATTGCGTCATAATGTAATTTACGTCATGCAGTTAGATGATCTCAAAGTCCATGCTGATTATATCAGAGATGGCAGAGAGAATTATTCATTCCAGTGTCTGTTTCGCTTTAAAACATGAACTCTCTGTCATATTGTGTGTGTCATTGTATCTGAATTGTACCCGCATCGCTGTTCCTGTCTGAACGGAACATCAAAACATCCCACCGCTGTATGGCCAGATGATATGAAAAGTATGTTTCTCAGCTGGATAAAGCAAACCAGCTTCTTGCTATGAAAGTTTTGATGGATGAGGATTGCAATCAAAATAAAGAGGATTGCGGTGTCCAGTAGCCGGTTTTTGGCACGGGCGAACCGGGCAGCCGCCCGGGGCGGCATTTTTTCATTATACATGGGGGGCGGCACGAGCAGTTAAAAAAAAAAAATAATAATCCTCTGCGCTGCCGCCGCGAAGCGTTTTTCTATTATCTATCATTTCACTGTGTGGGGAATTGGCAAATTGGTGCCCCTGCTTGCTGAGAAGGTGCCGTGTACAGAAGCTGTGTGAGAAGGGGAAAGGGGAGTGGGGCGTGGCGCGGGGGACAGTTCACCTCTGGGTCAGTGGCGTAGCCACGGGGGGGCCTACATGTTAATCAGGGGGCCTAGGCCCCCTCAGGCCCCCCCGTGGCTTCCAAATAACGCACATTTCATTTATAATATTATAAATACAGGCCTATAGTTCCTGCACATTTTTGTTTTTCTGAATTGTGTGAAATGGCTAATAAAAATAGGTAATACAAAACGATTATGTGGTCACCAAGGTGAAATGGTTTAGTCTTGACTTCTGGTTGTGAGTGACAGTGTTGGGGGGATGGGAAATCTGTTGATTGTCGAGTGCCAAATAAACACAGAGATGGACAGGAAAAGGTCAAAGCCATCAGGTGCCCAATTTAGAAAAAAAAGAAAAGAAGAAGAGGAGAAACGAGCAAAAGATAAAGGTATGCAACTATGTTCTCTCTGTATGATTATTACGGTATCCATGTCATGAATGAAGGGCTAATGTTAATTGGTGAGTATAACTCTTAAGTTTGTTAGCCTTTTTGCTATGATGCTTGCTATGCTTATACAACAATAATTCGGTTTTAACTCAACAAACACCAGATCTAATTTCACCATAATATTGTGCTTTGCAACAAAACTGTTACAAGTTCAGTTATTATTTGTTTCCATCAGTTGGATTAGCGTTAGGCCCTGTAATTAGCCAAAACGGAATTTTCAAATCCGTGTAATTATAATTTACATCGGACTACTTTTCAAATTGTATTTCATAAACCAACATCTCAGATGTTATGTCAAAACTTTATGGGGTTTCAAATCAAAAAATGACTTTCTGTTACAGAACAGGGCATTGATTTCATACATGTCCACTGTAGAGGACATCAGGACTTAAAGCATGATTATCAGACATTTTGGGAGACACAGCAAGTGAATATGGAAATAAATTATACATCAATATTCCTATGAAATATTAGATATTATTATTAAAATGTTGCCAATTATTACTCCCATTATTACACTTCTTTTTTCATTAAATGTTGCTCCAAGAACACATTAATATGCAAATTAGATACAGTGTATAGATACATTGCATTGAATGGGAATATTAATTTATGGCCATTTTACCCACATATTGCATAAAGTAAAATGGTGTATCAATTCATTCCATTATATCTTTCATAACATAGTTGAGAATCATCTTTATACAAATTTTGGTTAAAAAAAAATTCCTGAAACCCAAGTTATTAAGTGTGTTTTTCAAATGTTCTAATGAAGGATTTGTGCAATTGAGAAATATAATTTTCTCTTTCACTTATGTTGTTATAATAAAATATAACTGTGCAGAATTTTGTGGGGTTTTTTTGTTTGTTTTTTGTTTTTGTTTTTGTTTTGTTTTGGGGTTTTTTTTTTTTGGGGGGGGGGGGGGAGTCTGGTATGACTCTTATACAATGTGCGATCAGTGCATCGCTCTCGATGCACTGATCGCACATTGTATTTATGCACAGACACATTTCAGTACATTCACGTTGTTTTCACACACATTCAGGATAATGTTTGGATTTGTCCTGTGTATGTTGCTGTGTACTTTAGTATATATGCAGGTCAAGGCGGTAGGTTTAGGTTTTTTGGCATCTCCATATGGTCCTGTTCAGTATCGCAACTTGACTTGTCTAAAATGTAAACAAGCTCTTTGCTGTTTGCACATACTATACACTGTGAATTCTGAAACGTTTTTTTGCTTTGATTTTTTATGGGTACTTTGGTGTACATAAATGTATGAATTATTATGAAATCATATAATTTGGTTGGTGTCCTTTTTTGGAAAGACATATAAATTTACCTTGAAAAAAGCTGAAAAATACAGTTTTGTGAAAATCACACTTCAATCTGATGGTCAGGGGCGCCGCTAAGGGGGGGAAAGTAGGACGATTCTAAGGGCCCACGCACTTTTGGGGGCCCCCAGAGATCGGTTTTATTAGTAGTAACAGTCAGTGCTCGACGTGGGCCGGTACGCAGTACCGGCACTTCTCGCGCACCGGCACTTGTCACATGTTGCCGGTACTCTGAACGCCCACACCGAAACGTAGAATCATCAGACTATTAATTAATTGTACATCGCGCATTCGGAGCTTTTATAAGCTTTACGAACTGAACGGATCAATGGTATGCACAATATGACTGTGACTGAATTTTGCATGAGTGGGGCGCGAATCACCGTAAGCGCGTTCACCAGCGCGCTCCAAAAGTGTCAATATTTGCACGAGCCGTTCCTATGCGACGCTGATGATAAAATGTGCGACCCATTTGGATTCTATTGAGAATAGTAAAACGCTACGGAGAAAGTCAAACATGATCTAAAACAGAAACTAAAATGTCTAATGAAAAGAGGGGAAAACATCATCCTGCAAGCTTTTTAAACTCATGAAGACCACATTTACTAGAATTTATCACGTTCTGTTGTATTTATTGTGGCAAATTTTGACTAGTTGTAGAATTTATTATAGATAATCTGTTAAGGGAATAGATTTTTCACAAAAGATTTATATTACAACTGTGGCAAGTTGTAGCTATAGTTTCTGTGTACTGTGTTGCTATTTTTCATAACAAATGCTATAAAAAGAAAAAATGGTCTTACCTGTAATTATATCCTTATTGTAACAAATGCTATAGTTAACAATTACAAGAACTGTTATTTTAAGGCCGAGTACAAGTTAGAGCTTTAGGATATGGACCTTCTTGAATTTTTGACTAAACAACTGGTTTTGTCTAAGAATGTATGAATATGAATATATGATTACTAGCTGTATTTTTCTATTACATTTACGTTTGCATAATAAATCATCTGCTAGCGCTAGCTACAGCCATGGGAGGTCTCTGACTAAATACTGATACCTAGTGGTCAAAAGCAATAGCAAAAATACTAGGTCATTATTATTGAATTGCAGACAAAGATTTTGGATAGCTAGGTTGATTTGTATGTTTGGTGCAGTAGGGGCCCCAACCTCAAATTCTTTCATAGGGCCCAAAATTGCTAGCGGCACCTCTGCTGATGGTTTACTTTGCTGGATATAGGCAATGATGGCAAAATGGACGTGTTAAACAAGATAAATGGTGTATGCTTAATTTCAAGATAAGTGTGCGATTAATCGCGATTAAAAAAAAATTGACAGCTATTGACAGCCCTAATTTAAAACAGTTCATGTGACTACAGTGGTTCAACCTTAATATTATTTCACGAGTTCACATATCCATATAATTAAATAGAGTAAAGTTATGCGTATTTGGCGTGCTGTCCGGGGAGAGGGCTCAGAGCTCGGAATTTTGGCCCGAACCCAGAGTACTCCCCCCGGTGTAGTAAAAGTAGATAGAACTAGAAGTGAGGAGATGGGGTGGAGGAGGGATGCTAATAAACTCTCAGATGAACAGAGGTAAGTCTGCTGAATTTATACCTCTTGTCATTGGTTGAGTTGATTAACTGAATGCTCTCCACCTGTGTTAATTAGGTTAATTATCTGAACCTGCTCCTCCCGAACTTTGTTAATAAAACATCATGAAGCAACGAGAATACTTTTTGTGCGGCAAAAAAACAAAATAACAAGTTTTCAACAATATCTAGTGATGGGCGATTTCAAAACACTGCTCATGAAGCTTCGAAGCTTTATGAATCTTTTGTTTCGAATCAGTGGTTCAGATCGCATATCAAACTGCCAACGTCACGTGAACTATTGAAATTGCAAAACACTTATGAAGTAACAAAGCCTCGTTTACTGAAATCACGTGACTTTGGCACTCCGAACCACCGATTTGAAACAAAAGATTCGTAAAGCTTCGAAGCTTCATGAAGCAGTGTTTTGAAATCGCCCATCACTAGATATTGTTGAAAAGTCGTTATTTTGTTTATTTGGCGCACAAAAAGTATTCTTGTCGCTTTGTAACATTAAGGTTGCACCACTGTAGTCACATGAACTGTTTTAAATATGTATTTAGTAACTTTCTGGGCATCTGAAAGTGTCTTGCTGGCAATAGAGGCCTCACTGAGCCATCGGATTTTATCAAAAATATCTTAATTTGTGTTCTGAAGATGAATGAAGGTCTTACGGGTGTGGAACGACATGAGGGTGAGTAATAAATGACATTATTTTCATTTTTGGGTGAACTAACTGTCAGGGTTCTGTCACTTCTGTCTAGTTTATTTCTTGGTTTTGTGACAGAGCTCTGACACTCCCATTTTTATCCTGTCTTTGTGTGAGCGTACGGTCTCGAGTGTTCTCGAGCCGTGCGCTCTCTTGTCTGCGTGCCTTGTTTCATGTTGGGAGCGTGGCGTTCGGATCCCGGCACTCACGTCTAGTTTGGTTTCGGTTTCGTGTCGGGATTCGGACACTCGCGCTCCCTGTCCTGTCTTTATTGTGAGCGCACGGTTGAGTGTACTTTCACTTGCCGTGCGTTCTTGTCTCGCGTTTTGTGAAGCGCCTGGTCGGTTCTCATTGGCCAGGCGCTCTTGTATTGTCATGTGTTGTGTAGCACGCGGTTTGTTTCCACCTGCCGCGTGCTATCATGTTCTTTTTGTCTTGTGCTGTGTAGCACGCAGTCTGTGTTTCACGGGCTGCGTGCTCTCATGTTGTCTTGTTTTGTGGGAACACGTGGCTTATGGGTTCTCTCATTAGCTGCATGTTCATGTCTCATTTAGTGCTTGTGTTTTTGTCATGTTTGGTGTGAGCACATGGCTTGTCACGTGTTTCTTTGTGCCATGTGCTCTCATGTCTATTGTCTTGACCCCGCCCAGCTTGTTACCTCATTATTGGTTCATTTGCCTCTCCTGTCCTCCCTCATTACCTGCCTTGTTTGCTCTCCTATTTATTCTCCTTGTGTTTGCAGTTCTGTGCTGGATAGTTTGTTGTACATCACCTCATGCTTTGCTTCCCTGGTTGTTTTAGTCAAGTCGAGTCGAGTCGAGTCGAGTCAAGTCAAGCTGAGTCAAGTCTGTTTTCCCCCTCGGGGTAGTTTTGTTTGTTTTTGTTTTATTTTTATATATTAAATAAAAAACCTATCCTCACTGCAACTGAGTCCTCATCCTTCCACCACCAATACCTGACAGAACGATCCAGCCCAAAAGAGGACTCAGCAGAAGGATGGGCATCTTCCTTTTTCCATCTCCCAGCCCTTCCGCTCAGCAGATGGAGAAACAGCGCAGCAAGCTCCTTTCTCTTCGGCAAGGAGGAGCCAGTGTGAAGGAGTTTGCTCACCAGTTCGTGTTCATAGCGGAGGGGCTCAACATCAGCAACGCAGTGCTCAAGGACATTTTTAACAGCAGCCTTAATGAGCCCGTCAGCGCCTGGGAGATGGGAATGCTGGGGATTTTGTCTTTCTGGCAGTTTGTGGGGTTTGTATTCAACCGCAGAGAGGAGGGTGGCCTTCCCCCTCTTGGTCCACCTCCCATTCCCCTCACAAGCTGCCAAGTCCCCAGTCCTCCAATGACCCCTTCGGGGAGAGGGAGGAGGAAGAACAGGTCAGCCTCATCTGCCACCTGCCCAGAGGTGGCTGAGCCCACTGCAGACCTTCCAGTGATGGCTGTGACCGCTGCAGTCTCTCCTGAGGCGACCAAGGATGCTGCAGCCACCCCAGAGGCCATTCTTGTGCCGCCCAAGCGCCCTGCCCTGCCGACGCCACCCAAGCACCCTGCCCTGCCGGCGCCACCCAAGCTTTCTGCCCTGCCGGCGCCACCCAAGGTCTTAGTCACAACAGTGTTTCATACTATTTATAAATCGAGCGCAGCGTTAGTTCAGTCAGGCCACATAGGCATAGTGCTGCGACCAGCTGATGCCGTCAGCTGTCAAATCGCTCCAATCACTACCATTCTCCTATTAAACACGGGACATATATACATGGCATTACTGCTCGGTAAGTATGCTCAAACTGCTCGCAAGCTTTGCGATACAGCAACAAACAGCATGAAAATTACGTTCACGTTATTTCTTTCACATCTTACCTGCTGCTTCCTGGTTATGGATACTTCGGACATCCTAGGACAAATCCTATCCGAAGAGTCTCCGGACGAGATTCTGGATCATTACACCGAAGACGGCGATCCAACCCAGCTAGTAAGACGCAGCTCTAGGATAGCAGCGAGGAATCTTTTCTCCATCAATGAATGGCCCAAAGAAAGGATCTTGGCCACCTTGTACTCTCTCAATGTACCAGTGCCTCCGAATCTGAATCATGATCAGCTCTTGACTCTTTTACAAGAAGTCAATCAAGACCCGTAGCCCCCATCTACCAACGCAGTATCTTCTCTTCCCCGATCTACCGGCCGTAAAGCCACGGAGAAAAGAAAAAATATCTACACTGATCAAGCGTCTCCATCTCCAAAGAAGGTAAAATCATCTCATCCCTGTCAAGCTCCAGCACAACAGGGAGACGACAGGGTTCTCACAGCGCTGCTGTCAAACCAAGGAACCCTCTCCAACATGGACAACAGGATCCAGGCGCTGGAATTGCAGCGCTCGTCTTCTGCACCTCGGGTGATGTTTGACAGGCAGACTTCCAGCTCGACATCTAACTGCGCCCTTACTCCCGACTTGGCTCTTCCTAGAAGATCTCTCGGATCAGCGTTACCTGCCGCTTCCACCGGGGTGCCCTTTTTCCCCCCAGCAGCTGCAATTTCTCCCCAACTGCGCGCTCAAATCCTGTCAGGTAACGACATAAACTTGGTTAAAATATTGCTATGCGCAGAAACTAACGAAAGAAGGATTGTGGGGATATATTTGTCATTCTTAAAGATAACGATCCAAGACTCACCAAAAGTTTAACTATGGCAGAATTTAATGTTGCTTTCGGCGTGTTCAGAGACATTATCTGTGAAGTGTATCCAGACAGGAGAAAGGAATTAGATACCTATCTAGCTATTATTTCGGATCTCGCCATGTCTTACGGAGGCACACTATTCTACGAATACCACAAATCATTTTCATCTAAAGCAGCAATGTACATACAACGATTTAATCAGCGACTGGACTGGTCCGTGGTCGATCTTGCACTCATTAGCAGACACTTTACAGGCCACCGAGCACTGTCATGCTCACTCTGCGGTTCGTTTTCCCACACTGCATCTCTCTGCCCTAAGACCGCTTCAACTCATGACACTAGCACTTCGGCGCCAGAACAGGTGAAGCCTGAAAGACAAACCCCTCTTTGCTATAATTTCAATGAGAATGTTTGTACTCGTAATAATTGTAAATTTTTTCATGCTTGCAGCTATTGGAACAGTCACCCGAAGTTTTCTTGTCCACGCCGCACAAAATTTCTAAAAAAGAAATAAACACTCCGGTGAACACCAAGGAGCTATCTAAAGCTCTGGAAAAGCATCCAAATCGCTGTTTTGTGTCATATCTCATTCTAGGGCTCATGCATGGGTTCCTAGCTGGTCTTTCCTATCTGCCCACTTTCTCTTTCACCTGTCAAAACCTCCAGTCGGCTATCAAAGATCCACAGTCCGTAGATGATCTGATGGGGAAAGACATTGAGAAGGGCTACTTGATCAGACCTTTTGATCAACCTCCTTTCAAACTTTTCCGCATTAACCCTTTAGAAGTTGCAGTTAGGAAATACTCGGGAAAAAACGTCTAATTATTGATTTATCCGCTCCCCACTCCATAGTAGGGGTTCCTAGCATTAACAGTTTAATTCCCTCAGAACCATTTTCCCTGGCTTATTCCACAGTGGACAACGCAATTAAACTCATTAAATTAGCCGGCAGAGGAGCGTGGCTTAGTAAAGCGGATATTACCGACGCCTTCAAAATCATGCCCTTACACCCTTCTCAGTGGCATCTTTTCGGGGTCAGTTGGTGAGAAAAATTTTATTTTTCAGTCAGACTCACCTTCGGGTGTAAAAGCAGCCCAAAGATTTTTGATACACTGTCTGAAGCACTCTGCTGGGTCTTACTAAATAATTTCAAACTACCATTCGTTCTTCACCTGTTGGATGACTTCCTGCTCATCGACTTTCCAGATGCCAACCCATCGCGCAGCATCAATTCCCTGGTTAAAGCATTCAATAAATTCGGCATTCCTCTTGCAGAAGAAAAAACAAAAGGCCCATCTCGTGTCCTCGATTTTCTGGGGATCACGCTAGATTCCGTGAAAATGCAAGCATCTCTTCCGCTAGACAAACTAGAAAGGATTAGAGGTTTCATCAGAACTTATTCCCAATTACCTACCTTAACAAAAAGGGATCTTCTTTCTCTGCTGGGCCATCTCAATTTCGCTATGAGGATTATTCCCCAAGGTCATTCCTTTATTTCCAGACTTTTAGATCTGTCTAAAACGGTCGAGAAAATGCATGACACGGTCACGTTAGATGAAGGCTGCAGGTCCGATTTAACATTCTGGTCTAAATTATGCGACAACTGGAACGGCATTTCCTTCTTCTACGAAGAAGATATAGAAACCTCAGTTAAACTACAATTCTTCACTGATGCAGCTCCTTCCATCGGGTTCGGGGGTATTTTTAACAAACAGTGGTTCGCAGAAAGATGGCCAAAAGAATTTAAGGAACTGGCTCCCTCTATCCAATCGACAGCACTCATGGAATTATATCCTATAGTGATTGCTTGCTTATTATGGGCAGATCAATGGACTAGGAAAAACATCCTCGTTTTCTGTGATAACGAAGCCACAGTGAACATTATTAACAAGGGTTGCTCCTCTGTGCCTTTCATTAACCGTTTTATTAGGCACCTAACCTGGATCTCAGTTATGAACAATTTTACAATTAAAGCTACTCACATACCTGGGCTGGATAATAAAATAGCTGACTCTCTGTCTCGGTTTAATTTCCAGGAATTCAGATGCCTGTGTCCGGGAGCTGCTTCATCACGACTGGGCTGCCCGGACTTCAGTCAAACAGTCCTAGACTGAATGCAACATTGCAAAAATACCTTAAATCAGCCGCACACTACATGAGATCAGGGCTAGCAAAAACGACACTTAAAACTTACGACTCGGCGTGGTCGTCTTTTTCAGATTTTTCAGATGTTTATAACTCCCACCTAACATACCTATCATATGTGCTTTCATTACGCACTGCTTCGAATCCAGAAAGCTTAAGCCTTCTACCATCAAGATTATGATCTCAGGCATTCAATTCCACCTTAGATGTTTAGATCCTTCCTCCCAAAGCCTGTTACAAAATCCCTCCATATGCCTTCTCCTCAACGGGTTAAAAAAGGAAAGCCCTGCAGTTCCAGATAAACGACTACCGCTGTCTCTCTCACAGGTGCAAACGATGGTGGATAAATTAAGATCAGGCCTCTTCACTCCGCACACAAACTTGCTTCTAGAAGCAGTGTTCCTCACCACCTATTATGGATTCCTCAGAGGAGGAGAATTCACTATTCACTAACACCAAAAAATTCGACCCTTCACACGATCTCACAATCAAAGACATATCATTTCACACCGAATACTTTTCCATCCATCTGAAACATTCCAAAACAGACAGAGATAATAACGGAAGTACCATTAACATTTCCAGAACCAACGACGGATATTGTCCCCTCACAGCCATGAACCGGCTGGTAAGCTCACGCAGTAAATCAAACCCTACAGATCCACTTTTCATCACAGAGAAAGGAGAAGCTATGTCCAAGCATTGGTTTGCCTCACGTTTCCGAACTGCATGCCTCCATTGTGGCATGGACCCTGCGCTTTATACCAGCCATTCATTCCGCATAGGCGCGGCAACCACCGCAGCTTCAACAGTCTCCATACCCATGCTCAAAGCAATGGGTCGGTGGTCATCATCAGCGTATCAACGATACATTAGGCCTACAACTCAGGATGTAATATTAGCACAAAAAGCCTTGAGCAGCTCTTCCATATATATATATATATATATATAAAAAAAATGCACTCTGCATTCTCGTAGTATTCACATACCATAAGGGGCACGCTGCTCTCCTACCCCTCATGCCAATCCCAGGGGGACAATGCTGCTTTGTTTTGTGGTTCTCCCGCTGAAGAGAACACCACTGCTGTATATTTGGGGCCAGCAGTCAGTCCCTCGCAAAGAAAAAAAAAAAAAAGGGGGCTGCTGTTTTCTCCCGCTGGAGAGAACACCCTTTGCTGCTATAACTGCAGGGGCCTGCTGTTCATCCCTCAGCAGGGGATGAACACCCCTCGCTACTTAAATTAAAAGAGGGGCCTGCTATTCTCTCCCTCCTTTTAGAGGGGAGAATACCCCTCTGATAGCCAGTAGGCTACATTAAGAATATCTCAATAATATTGTCTTTTCTATTTTGCAGGAATGGAACAAGGATGGTTTTGGGGGGTTCTTCTTTGGGCAAGTTAATACCTCTCATTATGTTTGGGGGGTTAATGTTAAAGCTCTTGTATGTTCACTTAATTTTGGAGCAAGAACCCCCATAAGGAACCATACCGCTAAAGATAAATTGTGTTCAATAAACTCAAGTAACTTGCCAAAGTGGTCCTGTCTGAACTACTATATATTTGTGTATTTTTGTGAACTGTTGTGTTTTAACTCTAAAGTAAAATGTTTTGTAGAGCTGAAGCTAAAGCCAAGTAAACACTTAACAATTAATAAATCATGTAATATTTTTTGTAGAAATTATAATGCTTATAATTAATAATTATAATTATTAATTATAGTTATAGTTATAATATTTAACTGTCAAATTAAGACAGTATGTTACAAAAAGTAAATAAATCCCTCAGAATATCCTGTTGTCTGTATGTCAAGATTCATTAAGCTTAGACATTGCATTATATCAGCTTGGAAAAATGGGCTTTACCTACCTGACTTTTACAGTTTTTTTCAACTGCTTACACACATTTTCAAAACTTTGTCTCTTTTTTTCAAAACTTTACACACAAATCCAAGAATTGCACACACAAAATGCAAAACGCCTCACATCTCTTGCAAAATGAAGCACTGCATTCAAAATATCACAAACACATCTCAAAAGCAAACATTTGTCTTACTTTGCAAACACATTTGCCATAATATTCTATTTTTGGATATATCATATACACACAGTTATTCAAAACCTAAAGCTCTTCTTTCATAAGCTGCTATGTACATTTCTGTACAAGATTGAGAGTAATTGGCAGAGAGATGTTGAAAAATTCATGGTAAGCATGAAAGCAAGATTGAAACCAAACTTTTTTTTTTTTTTTACTGTAAGCATGTGTGGTTGTGAATACAGTATTACACATTACGAAAGAAAAAAAATACATCAACCATGTGTAGTAAAAAAAAAAATAGCAATAAAAAAAACTAGCATAATTTTGAAACAGGTGAATATTCCAAAGGAATGGTGTGTATGTGTGTCCTGGTAGGGGACCAAATGTCCCCACAAGTATAGTAATACCAGTGCATTTTGACTTTGTGGGGACATTTTTTACAGTAAGTCCCTATGAGGAAACAAGCTTACACGTAAATCATACAGAATGATGTTTTCTGAAAATCTAAAATAGCAGAATGTTTTCTGTCATGGGTAGGTCTAGTGGTAGGGTTCGTGTAGGGGGATAGAATATACAGTTTATACAGTATAAAAACCATTACGTCTTTGGAATGTCCCCATAAAACATGGAAACCCAACATGTGTTTGTTGTGTGTGTGTTTGTTGGTGGGCGAGATGGTTGGGTGTATCTAGGCTCCATCTCTCCTCCTGGCTGGTTGTGTTTGAAAAAGGAAATCAAGATACTTCCTGTTAGATTTTTGTGTGTTACATAGAGAATTGTGTGTTGTGTTTTGCAAAAAGTGTTTTATGAAATTGAAAAATGAGTCAAAGGCCGAGAATTAGTGTATGGTTTCACAGATTTGGTGCGTGGTTCTGCTGTTTGAGTGTCAGGTTTCAGAAATTGTGTGACAAGTAAGGATTTTGTGTGTAAGCAGTTGAAAAAAACTGTAAAGTCCCCCTGAAATCAAAATGTAAGTTTTTTTTTATCTTTTAGTATGAATATGTTTGCCTTAAGGTTATGAATAAGCTGGTGTGTTCCAAAACAATGACACTTAGTGACTATAAATTTCTTTGTTCGCTGTACACAAAGGAAGATATTTGGAAGAATGTTTGTAACCAAGCAGATCCCCCCCCCCCCCCCATTGACTACCGGAAAAAAAATAGGAAAAGTAGGAAAAAAAATACTATGGTAGTCAATGGGGGGCGAGATCTGCGTGGTTACAAACATCCTTCCAAATATCTTCCTTTGTGTACAGCGAACAAAGACATTTATACAGGTTTGGAACAACTTGAGGGGGAGTAAATGATGACAGAATTTTCATTTTTGGGAGAACTATCCCTTTACACGTTTTTTTTTTTTATCTGTATGACACTGTACTGCGCTATAAAGATTTTTATCTTCCCACGTGTCAGTTGATGCGACGATTTCTCTGATGTGATTAGATAACCACAACAAATAATTTTGACACGTTACATAGTTTGTAAAAACCACAAAAATGTGTAGATGGTTAGCCTATATACACTTATAATAATACATGGGGTGAACATTCAATGATAGATAATAGGGCTGGTCTGATTGTGGGTGAGATATGGCCATACAGACCCGGACCAGTTTAGGTTGAGTGCTGGGGGTGGGTCTCCTTTTACAATGTGGTAAACTGTATGTAGCAGTGACCCTTAAACTTAAACAAAATATAATTTCCCTGTTATATGTTATTTATTAGTGTATTTTTTTATTAACTATTTTATTAATATTTCATCACAAAACTCAGACAACAGAAACCCTTTAAATCCTAACAGAACATTAAAAAACTAACAGATCTCTCAAGATCTCAGCAGAGGAGGATAAACAACAAAAACAGCATTACCAGCTTCACTTATTACTAACCAGATAGACTTTATTTCTGTCAGACGTCTACAGACGTTCTTATTGAGAATCAACAGAGGTTTAGATGTTAATGATTTACTGAAAATAATAAAGTTTGTAGTTACCATGATGGAGATCAGTATTTACTTTAGTTGGGCTCTTGACCCTTGACTTTATAACATTAGTTTTTCTGTCTGCTGTAATTGTGTGTTTATATGACACAGTCATTATGGCTAAAAAAGAGAAATTCTGGGGATGATCTGTTAGGTGTTTATTAATGATTTCATAATCATCATTAAACATTCTAAGCCACAGATCTTATCTCAAGATTTATCGCTGATCAAAAGTGTCTCTAAATTAGGTCTTTAAATGCATTTTAAATGTTGTATTATTAACACTTTGAAACTATAACAAGACATCAAACATTGATGTGGTACCACATAAATGTGTAGATTGTTATATACTACACTTATAATACAGTTTTTTATGATTGCTTAAGCACAATTTTAAAAACAAGGCTCATTTTGTCAAAACACTACACACAATTCACAGATCCACACACACAAGTAGCAGAACACTTCAGTTCTTTTGCAAAATGAAACACTTCATTCAAAACTTTACATTTGTAAGAGCCACATAAGGACTATAGTTCATATATAAAAAAAAACTATTTCATGAAAATTCATAAGTAATTTATTGGTTTAAAATGCATAATTTAGTAATGTTTAGATCTGATAACATTTCTGTATTTTGTGCTTCCAATCAGATAGCACTACGTCATAGCGTAAACGATTGGATGTAGTTAGTTTTAGTTTGAAGTAAGAGACGTTGGAAGCAACACAGTTTTTTGACCATGCATACCATGTCTATGTAAGTTATTGTTTTGGAAGTAAACATCAAAAAAGAAGACTGTTGGTTTGCTCGTGTTTCCAAATACTGGTTGTAGACTTACTTCAAAAAGTGGTACAGAAGAATTAAAGGCAACTAGGTGCCACTACATTAGTCAAAAAACTTGCTAATACGAAGCTACTCTGGATAACGAAGAAGACGTGGCTAGCTTGTTGCTGCAGGAGGAAGCAGCGGATCGAACTTTAGCGCCGAAAACGAGACACGGGAACGGGCCTGTCTGCCACAGCGAGCCGCGAAGGACCGTCGTCAAGGACGCAGTTTCTCCGCTGTTTGTCGGGCTTCCATACGCACCGCTAGCTAGCGGCTAAGTAGTCTGTCTGTTAAGAGAGAAGTGACGCTGCGCGCTGCGGCTGAGTGAGGACTTTTTTCTTCAAAAGACGGAGACAGAGTGGACTTTGTCTGTGTGAATTGTCAAAGAAAGGCGTGATAAGGACGCACGAGATAAGTGAGCCAAAGAGAACGAAAATTTGTGAACTTTTTCTCTGCATAACGTATGCTGATATTAAAACTCTGATTCAGTCAATGTGGAGTTATGGCGATCTTTAAGAAGTTGTATTGCACTCGTTTTATTAAGAAAAGTACATTTGAAGACAGTGCTTGAAACGTTTGCATACAATTAGAGCATTTACTCTGCAATTCGTAAGATGGCTGAGGAAGATGAACATAGATGTATCGAGGATACAATGGAACAGAGAAGGTCACATAAGATGACAGAGAAGGCGTTAGAGGAGAGATTGCAGAGGTGCATTGCACAGAGAAGAAGAACATTAGGAACTCTGACAAGCAAAAGAAACGAGTTGGAGACAATGATGGGTGATGCTCAGAATTTACAAAAGGTGAAAAACATGATGGAAAGTGATTTTTCAGCATCACTAAAGGAGTTTAACCGTCTCAACAACGAAGTTGCAAATCTTTTGAATGAAGATGAAAAAAGCTATGATCAAGAGAACTGGTTTGAACCTAAAATGGCAGTGATTAGAGGATTTATGAAAATGACTAAAAACTGGATTGCAGCTGAGCAAAAACCCATACTGC
The DNA here is from genome assembly GCA_039654765.1 of Mylopharyngodon piceus. NCBI lineage: Eukaryota > Metazoa > Chordata > Actinopteri > Cypriniformes > Xenocyprididae > Mylopharyngodon > Mylopharyngodon piceus. The sequence goes on from CM077457.1 coordinate 18,558,149, forward strand.
CAGTGGAAAGAGTACTGCAAGAAGAAAATAATGTGGATGATTATCTGCAAGAAACTGTTAAAGCAAGTGACAGCGTTTCACAGGTGGGGGTCAGCGATGTTACAAAGGCCAGCCCACGTGGATCACAAGTGAGTCGCACCTCAGCTGTATCACGAGTATCGTCAACAAGAGCTAAACAGGAAGCGGAACATGCAGCCCTGCTCGAACGTGCTGCAGCGCTAAAGAAAATGCAACAGCTTGAGTTTGAAGCAGCTAGAATCAAAGCTGAAAAAGAAGAGTTGAAGCTGGAAACTGCATTAGCTGAGAGTAAAGCAAAAATAAGGGTGCTTAAAGAATATGAAAGATCTGAAGATGGGTTTAGTAGCTATGCGGCAGCGCAAAAGCCATGAGGTGAGCATGTGAAGGAAAGAACCAGCATTATGCTTCCACAGCAAGCTAATACGAACACTCATGTTCAACCACAAACACGGCACTCCCGAACACAGCAACAATCTCAATTGGTCTCCAATTATGTGCCAAATGCTCAACCTAACGGAGGTGATGACATACTAGCAGTTATGCAAAAACAGAATGTAATCACCGAGCTACTTGTAAAACAACAGCAGCTATCTCATCTACCAACAAAAGACATTCCTGTGTTCAAGGGTGATGCGCTACAGTACAAGTCTTTCATGAGGGCGTTTGAGCACGCAATAGAGCAGAAAACCAGCAATGATCAAGACAAATTGTACTTCTTGGAACAGTTTACGGCCGGGGAACCTCAGGAGCTTGTTCGCAGCTGTGCTCATATGACACCTAACAAAGGCTACTGCGAGGCAAAGCGACTACTTCATAAGCACTATGGGGATGAATTATGTATTGCCAGCGCATACATTGACAAAGCACTCAAATGGCCTCAAGTGAAGTCGGATGATGGGAAAGCATTGAGCGCCTATGCTATGTTTTTGATTGGATGTCGCAACACTATGGAAGACATCGAATTTTTAGAGGAGATGGACAACCCAACCAACTTACGGACAGTGGTGTCTAAGCTACCATACAAACTGAAGGAACGTTGGCGTGCTGAAGCTTATGACATGAAAGAGCAAAGAGGCAGGAGAGCAAAGTTTGCTGATTTGGTGAGTTACATTGACCGCCAAGCTAGAATAGCCATGGATCCCCTCTTTGGTAATATTTCAGACAGTCGCCCAATCCCAAGTGGAAAGACGGACCAAAAGGAAAAGCATTATGGAAGAAAAGAGGTCCGTGGAAGTAGTTTCGCAACCAATGTTTCCACTGAAAGCATAGAGCCTCAAAAAACGCATGTTAAGCCAGCAAACGCAAGTAAAACTCTGAGTGCCTTTGAGAAGCCGTGTTTGTACTGCCAGCAATCTCACACCCTTGCCTCATGCAGCAAAATCAAATGCCAACCACATAAAGAGCGTGTGGATTTCTTAAAACAGAAGGGCTTGTGTTTTGGATGTCTAGTTCCGGGACATCTTAGCAAATTCTGCAAAAGAAGAATTGAGTGTAAAGAGTGTGCTTTAAAGCATCCAGACATTTTGCACATAATAAAAGAAGAAGGTTCTGTCTCACCTGAAAAGAAAGATGATCATCATGAGAGTGAAGTATCGTGTGCTCAAGTTTCTATTCTGCGAGAGTCCTGTAGCCTCACGGGGGCCGGAGAAGCGGAATGTGTGCTGTCAATTGTACCGGTGAAGATCAAGTCGAAAAGGAGTGACAAGTGTGTTGAAACATACGCCTTTCTGGACCCGGGAAGCACAGCAACGTTCTGCACAGAAGACTTACAAAAGAAACTAAACATTAAAGGTAAACCGACACGAATACTTCTTAACACCATGGGTCAAGACAAACCTGGAGAACAGAAACTCATGAACAGTTTCGTTATATCAGACCTGGAAGTGTGCGGGCTGGAAAACACCAAGTTCATTGAGCTACCAAAGGTGTTCACTCATAGCAACATACCTGTTCACACAGAGAACATACCTAAACAGTCAGATATCCAGAAGTGGCCTTATCTCAATGAAGTACGCTTGCCAAAGATAGAAGCAGATGTAGGCCTGCTTATTGGAGCTAACTGTTCCAGAGCAATGGAGCCATGGCACGTTATTAATTCTAAGGATGGAGGCCCTTATGCTGTGAAGACTGCCATTGGCTGGGTTGTGAATGGGCCTGTAAGAAAAGAACTGGATGATGCAGGTAATGAAACGCCTACCTTTGCAGTAAACAGAATTTCTGTGATGGAGATTGAGAAGCTGCTGGTCCAACAGTATAACACTGATTTTCCAGAGCGTAATTATGATGATCGAGAAGAGATGTCTCAGGATGACAAGCTGTTTTTGCAGTCTGTGCAGAAAACAACCATTTTTGAGAACGGACATTACAGCATTGGACTGCCACTCAGGAATGAGAAGCTACAAATGGCTAATAACCGTTGTGTGGCGGAGCAACGCATAGCCTGTTTGCTTAGAAAGTTCAAGAAGAATCCTGAATTCTTTGAAGAATACAAGAGCTTTATGAAGACCATCATTGATAAAGGCTACGCTGTCCAAGTTCCGGTCCAACAGCTGAGCCGTGACGACAACAGGCTGTTTTACATCCCACATCACGGGGTGTATCACCCAAAGAAAAGAAAGTTGCGGGTGGTCTTCGACTGCACAGCTTCGTTTCAGGAAAGGTCTCTGAATAGTGAACTGCTCCAAGGACCCGACTTGAACAACACGTTAATTGGTGTGCTTTTAAGATTTCGTGAGGAGCCAGTCGCTATAATAGCGGACATCGAGTCGATGTTTTATCAGGTCAAGGTGCCAGAGCGTGACGCCGACCTACTTCGTTTTCTTTGGTGGCCCAACGGCAAGGTGAATGAACCTATGGAGGAATTCCGAATGACTGTGCATCTCTTCGGAGCCACTTCTTCACCAAGTGTCGCCTCTTATGCACTGAAAAGAACTGCTGAAGATCACAAGGCTGATGTATCTCCAGAAGCTGTCCAGACAGTTCTGCGCAACTTCTACGTAGATGACTGTTTGAAGAGTGTAGCTAAAGAAGAAGATGCGGTGACTTTGGCTAAAGATCTTCGTATCCTATGTGCCAGCGGAGGTTTCACCTTAACAAAGTGGATGAGCAATAGCAGGAAGGTGTTGATGTCAATCCCTGAAGAACATAGAGCTAGTGAAGTGAAAGACCTGGATTTAAGACATGACGCTTTGCCAGTCGAGAGGACACTCGGTGTACAGTGGGACACAGAATCTGATGCTTTCACCTACAGTATGAAACTGCAAGACAAACCGATGACTAGAAGAGGCATTTTATCAGTCGTGAATTCCATCTACGACCCCCTTGGCTTTCTGGCTCCAGTCATCTTGCCCGCTAAACTCCTGCTGAGAGATCTTTGTAAAGAACGATACGGATGGGATGAGAACATTGGCGGAAAACATGCTGAAGATTGGAAAAGATGGATTGAAGATGTCAGTCATCTCTCTACCTTCCGTGTGAGCAGGTGTTTGAAACCTATAGATTTTGGATGCGCAGCAGCAGCACAGTTACATCATTTTTCAGACGCTTCAGAGTCCACTTATGGCACTGTGTCTTATCTGCTGCTAAAGAATAACCAAGGTGAGAAGCATTGTGCATTCCTCATAGGGAAGTCAAGAGTTGCCCCACTCAAACTGGTCACCATTCCCAGACTCGAGTTGACTGCAGCAGTTATCGCTGTTAAAATAGACAAGATGTTACAGCAAGAGCTTCAAGTTCCATTGCAACAATCTATCTTCTGGACAGACAGCACTACAGTGCTCAGATATATTGACAGTGAAACAGCTCGTTTCAAAACTTTTGTTGCGAACAGAATCTCGTTGATCCGAGAAGCAACCAAGCCATCGCAATGGAAGTACATCAGAACAACAGAAAATCCTGCAGATCAAGCCAGCAGGGGGCTGAAAGCCAAGAGTTTGGTGCAAGGAGGAACCTGGATCAATGGGCCAGACTTCTTGCTGAACAATGAATGTGATTGGTCGGAACAGCCTATGCGAAGGAAAGAAAGCCTGCAAAATGATCCGGAAGTCAAGAAACGAGCTACAGTCAACATGATCAAAGCTGAAGAAAACCAAGAACCAATCGACAAACTCATCAACTATTACTCGGACTGGCATAAATTAAAAAGATCAGTGGCCTGGATTTTAAAAGTAAAAGAACATCTGTGGAAACTGAAAGAGGAAAGAAAGGAAGTATCAAAAGCGATCAGGCAAGCTGAAAAGAACCCTGAAAAGGAAAGATCAAAGTTAGAACAACAAATGAAAAAATTCAAAGCAACAGAAAAGAAATCACTAACCTTGGATGATCTGGTTGCTGCAGAATCTGAAATAATCCAGTTCAGTCAAAGACAACAGTTTGGAGAAGAAATTAAAGTACTGAAGCAAGGTAAACAGCTCAGTCGCAGCAGTCAGCTGTTTAAATTGGATCCGATTCTTCAAGATGGCACGTTAAGGGTTGGTGGAAGACTCAACAAGTCTGCCATGCCAGAAAATGCTAAACATCCAACAATTCTTTCAAAGCACAGCAAAGTTGCTACACTGAATTTGAGAGACATCCACCAAAGAACAGGACACTGTGGACGCAGTTATGTCTTGGCACAACTGAGATGCATGTATTGGATCCCACAAGCCAATTCTGCAATTCGAAAGATAATCAACAAATGTACAGTGTGCCGCAGGTTTAATGGAAAGATTGGTGAGCAAAAGATGGCAAACCTGCCTGAAGATAGGCTCTTGCCAGACAAACCTCCTTTCACAAATACCGGCGTTGATTTCTTTGGGCCGTTTGATGTTAAGCGCGGTCGGGGTACAGTCAAAAGGTATGGTGTAATGTTCACTTGCCTTACTCTCAGAGCGGTGCACATCGAAGTTGCAGATAGCCTCGACACAGACTCCTGCATTAATGCAATTCGTCGCTTTATGTGCAGGAGAGGTCAAGTTACCATCATGCGTTCTGACAACGGCACAAATTTTGTGGCCGCTGAAAGAGAGTTGAGAGAAGCCATTCAACAACTTGATAACTACAAGATTGAAAAGGCCTTGCAACCAAATGGAATAAAGTGGATATTCAATAGCCCAGCCGCTTCGCACCAAGGCGGGGTTTGGGAAAGACAAATTCGCACTGTGCGAAGAATCCTTAACTCCCTTTTGAAAGAACAAGCGGTAAATGATGATTGTCTTCAGACAATAATGTGTGAGGTCGAAAGCATCATCAATGGCAGGCCTCTTACAACTGTTTCAGATGATGTGAATGACGTAGAACCTCTAACACCCAATCATTTATTGCTGTTGAAATCTCAACCCAACATGCCTCCAGGGATTTTCAGCAAAGATGACATGTACACAAGAAAAAGATGGAAGCAAGTCCAGTATCTTGTGGATTTATTTTGGACTAGATGGACACGTGAATACCTTCCACTTCTTCAGCAGCGCCAGAAATGGCTAAAGCCGAGAAGAAACTTCATGACGGGAGATATTGTGTTAATAGTGGATAGTTCTTCTCCACAAAACTCCTGGCTCATGGGAAGAGTAGTTGAAACGTTGCCAGATTCCAATGGAATGGTACGAAGAGTGAAGATAAAGACCAAGACCAACACTCTGGAAAGGCCTGTAAACAAACTGTGCTTGTTGGAAGAGGCGATGTCAGAAGAGTGAAGAAAGAAGAAACAAGTTGATAGTTTATGGACATTTAAAAATAGTCGACTCTTAATGTTTAAGTTTATAATTGCTTAATCCTCCTGCTTAACCAATTAGGGGCCGGGTAATGTAAGAGCCACATAAGGACTATAGTTCATATATAAAAAAAACTATTTCATGACAATTCATAAGTAATTTATTGGTTTAAAATGCATAATTTAGTAATGTTTAGATCTGATAACATTTCTGTATTTTGTGTATTTTGACCGTGCATACCATGTCTATGTAAGTTATTGTTTTGGAAGTAAACATCAAAAAAGAAGACTGTTGGTTTGCTCGTGTTTCCAAATACTGGTTGTAGACTTACTTAAAAAAGTGGTACAGAAGAATTAAAGGCAACTAGGTGCCACTACAACATTAATTTAACAAAACCCAACTTTGACACCGTTTGGACACACATGGTTCATACATTCTGATTCTGTTTGATTCATTTACACACTGCTGTGCTCAATCTTAAACACTTGTAACTTTTATACTTTTCTAATGATATCGTCTGGGTTTGATTTTTTCAGAGATATTGTTAGAGTAAAGTACATGAATATATTGAAAAAAAAAAAAAAAAAAAAAATACAAGATCAGTACTGCACATTGATGAAAATGTTTATTTCTCACCACATTGTAAAACCATTCAATACATCCATGCCTTTCCAAAGGTTACATTTTGCACTGAAAATCAGAACATATTCTAAATACAATATATTACACGAACAAAAAAATTTGTGGAGACAAAACAAAAGCATGATTTTAAATGAAAAAAAAAAAAAAAAATAGAAAAAACACCTAAGCATCTCTTGGCCTAGCTGGATCTGGCCATAGCACTTCATCCACATCACAGGCGATGTCCTCTCTCGCAAGACAGCGAGCGAAGAATCTTCTTGAATCCATCTTTGCACAGACCCTGCATCAATTAGGTCAGGCCTTCTCCATGGCTTGAATGAGGCATATCCTGACATAGGGCTGGAGATTGTAAACCTTCCATGCCAAAAAAAAAAAAAACCCTCCTCAATGGGTTTAAGGAAGGGACAGTATGGTGGGAGGTATTGGAGTGAAAATTGTGGACGCTAATGAAACCAGTTTTGGACCAGAGCAGATAGGTGGAAATTTACATTGTCCCATATGACAATGTATCTCATCTGCTCTGCATCCATTTGGTCTTCTGCTGTGATGATTTTGTGTAGTCTTTCTAAAATGTGAATATGTGGGCCGTGTTGTAAGGGCCTAAGTTGGCATGCTGGTGGAGGACCCCATTCTGCGTGATTGCAACATACATTGTGATGTTACCACCACGTTGTCCCGGGATATTCAAAATAGCTCTGTGGCCAATGATGTTTCTCCCTCTCCCTCTTACTACAACATTGCTTTCCATTTTGTTGAAGACACATAAACTCACCTTTTGCCTTTTTATAGGACTGGCAAAGAAGTGACATTATGTTAGATTTCTGTGTCTAATGTAAAGAAGTGTGTTTAGTGTTGTGCAAAACAACGTGTGTAGTGTTTTGCAAAAAGTGTGAGGCTGAGAATGTGCTTATAGTTCTGCAGATCTGGGCTGAGGTTTTGCTCCTTGAGTGTAGAGTTTCAGTAACTGTGTGTTATTTTTAATTTTAGTGTGTAAGCAATCGTAAAAAACTGTAATACATGCGGTGAACATACAACGATAGATAACATTACGTCTAAGTGGATTTTATTGTCATTGGTTGAGAAACCATTGTTTATTGTCACTGAATGACACTACATTATTTAAATGTTTAGTAATACTCACAATATATTAATAGCACAGGAATTATAGTATAGAAACATTATGCCAGAGTAGAGTTGTGTTAAGGGCTGTCAACCACACGGGGGCAGTAGCTCTTTAAAGATGAAAAATGATACAATAAACTAAAACAGAGAAGATTTTGATGTTGGCATTAGTCAGTATGGAAAATTCATGGCAAAGTATGCATAGTACCAGATGAACAAATACAACTGAGAGAATTAAATGATGACTTTGTAATTCATAAAAATCTGTTATATGAACTTTTTATTGTTTTGGATATAGCAATGTAACAGTGGGTAACTGATGAATGAAGCCGCAGCAAAATAATAACAGTTACTTCACATCTTTGAGGTCTTTGACGTTCAGAAAGCAGAATGCTGTGAGTGACGGTTACATGGCGTTTCAGCATCTGTGGCGGTGCTTCCCCACAGAGTTCATGGGTTTCAGCTCAGCTGGACTGCTGTTACACAAAGGGCTTCTTGGATTTGACAGGGTTTTGTTGAAAAGTCAAGCATAGTGTGTCACTTGTCACATTAACAATAACGTGCTTGAGCACACATCCTCTTTGGAAATGTACTTGGCCACATTTAATTTCTGATCCCATTCCAATGAACATCATAACCACTTGGTCACATTATATCTGATGGGGATTCTTACTGAAAGAGCTGTCATTTTAACACAGGTTTCAAAGCAATTTCTGTTCATTTTGCCTTTGCATAAACTATGAGAGAGATGAGACATAAGAGATACAATGGTAAAAAAGTTTCTTCTCTTTTTAAAATCATTTTGAAGCATCTAGGCCCAGCATTTTTCTAAAAGTGAGTGTGTATCGCTTTTTTTGTGTATACAGTGTATGAGAAAGAAATAAAGAGAGTGAGAGAAAGAAAGCACCAGAGACACAAGGCTAAAAAAACATTCCTCTCAAAGAGCTCCATGCTTTGTTCTCCCGCCGTTGGTACATTCAGTTGTCTCATTATCATCCATTTTCCTAATAGTTGGCCAGGCTTAAAAGGTGCCTTAGGTGATAAACAGTCATTTACAGGAACTTCTTGGATATTAGATGTTTAAAAAGAATCACGATGGCTTTATTTATCAGTAATCAGATTTTCTAAGGTTGTTTTTCTGGTATTTTCAGGACGTGTGTTGGAGAGGAGCTGAGTGTGTGTGTGAGTGATTGACGGTTCTGCTTAAAGATTTCAGAGCAGGATGAGCTTGCCGTCTGTGAGTACAGAGCCAAGGTATGTTGTGATTTCTGATTACTCACCTTTTGCTGCAAGGAAACACACACACACACACACGCACACACACACACACACACACACACACACGCACACACGCTCCTGTGTTCATGATGATGAGCAACAAATCTCTTTTTTCCTCTCCTGTTCTCTTTCACAAACACAATTTCATAACAAAGACAAATGTAGACATATAAGCCATTTCATAGATGCACAATCTGAAAGAGTGGGATGTTATGGTTGAAGTGTGCTTCTATTCTCTCTGTATCTCTCTGTCTGTCTCTGTTTTCTGTGCTGAGTCATTAGGGCTTTCTTTACTGATGATGTTTACAGACAGTCCTCTTCCTCTTTTGCCATGCAAAACAAAAGAAGATGCAAGCTATGCCCAGCTATGACATAGAAACAATATATTTATTTTGTGTCCTGTTTACATACATGTATATACACTCTCAGAAAAAAGGACACAAAAGCTGTCACAGTGGTGGTACAATTTCAAAGGGTGTTTACCACTAAATAGTGCACATATATACCTTAAAGGTACATATTAGTACCTAAAGTGTGTATTTTAGTACCTAAATGGTACATATTAGTACCGTTTTAGCGGGTATCGTCCCAGTGACAGCTTTTGTACCTTTTTTTTCTAAGAGTGTATGTTATAGTATTATATAGAATACTATATAGGACTGATAATTATTGACCATAAATGGCTTAGGACACTTAAAACACACTTCAAAATGTATGAATTCGCATTAGATAAAATATCAAAATCATGTTAGAGCATTGATTATTTTTAGTGGATTTATGAATTCAGTTCCTTTGAAACTGTTTTGATTGTATTTGCGTCATAGTTTTTGACCGATCTTTGTTCTGGTGTTCTTATGATTAGGAGACGTTAAAAGTCAAGTCCTTCTTATTCACTGATTACCTTGTTTCTAATGTCTGCTCTCTTAAGTGTCTCAGATGGGGCTCACCTCCCACTAAGCTGTCTGGACTAATTGAAATCGGGCTTGAACACACTTTTCTGGAGTTTTTAGCAAAGGTCAGGTGCTGAGAAGGAGCACTTGGAGGTTCAGCCTCAGAAAATCTAATAAATAAAAAAATTCTGGTTTAATAAAAAGCTAAGCTCAACCGACATTTACAATGAGGCACTTACAATGGAATGAATGCATTTTTAAATACTCACTATTTCAGTAGTATAGCCACAAGACATAAACAACATGCATGTTAAAATGATTTTAATGTGTTAAATTGCTTAGTAACCATTTCTCTGTAAAATTATATCCAATTTTACAACTTCAATGAAACAGTCTCAAAATGACCAAAAAATGAAGAGAACAACTTTACAGTTCAAATAATGTGCAAGTTTTAACAGAGTTTCAGAATTCTGCTTTTAAATTCCCCCTTAAACTGGCCCCATTTACTTCCACTGTAAATACCTTAACTTGTATATATTAAATATACAACAGTTTGTTCTGGTTCTCGAATCTGATTGGCTGAGAGGTGTTTCCAGCCATGCGATATTCTACCAGTATCGCCACGAGAACTGCTTTACCGTTTGAATCACTCTATCAGCATTCTCACAGCGAGTGTCATGGTGGACGAGCAAACCCACCATATTTTTATAGATACTACTGTTATTTTGTAACGGAATGTAGTTTTAAGAGTTTTTTTTTAGGCGAGAATGTAGTTGTTTAGACCTCAGATATGTGATTTATATGTAAACATAGCGCCTATTCGAAAATTTGTTTAGACGCTTTCAGAAATGTGAGCTCCAGGCCGTCAGCGACCGTTCAACGCTCATGTACCCGCAGAGAACAGCTTCATCTTGGCCAGTCCTTCGGGAATTTGCCGCTAGCTCTTATGTAGATAGTGTTTAACATAAGGTATAATTCGTTTTCAGTATATCAAATGGGCAATCTTTGATCTTATTAATCTATTACTTGTTCCAGAGCTAATAGATTTGGCTTAAGGGCTATATTAAGTTTCATAACTTTATTTACATTGAAATCCTGTACTAACTAGAGCGCTGCTTTTGACTAAACTGTTTGCTTTTGTTTATTTCCTATTTTAATTCTTATACTGTTATAATGGCTATTGTTGTTCATTTAAATATTATTGTTCAATAAACATTTTATATAAATAACATGCCATATATTTTGGTATTGAGAAAGAGTCCGTTAGTGATTTTGACTTTAGTGAAAGTGACATTAATACGCCATGAGATGGCGGCAAAGACTGTCTTTATGAGTGAGTCAGTCAGTCGCAAATACTTTTATATTGAAATGGACTGAAACAAGGACGTTGTTTTTATTTTAATCAACATCTTACGAGAAGCAACTGACAAATGCATTGACTAGCACTGTCATGGGAAATCCTCTTAAATGTTAAAAGCACAAAGTTATCGCTTTCCTCAGCGGACATTCAAACTGATTTTGTGATTATGACTGACCTGAAGAATATCAGCTAGATGCAGGTAATACACTCACTTAGTCAATCTCTCTCTCATAATACTATAATATATATTACAATGAGCTTCAGTGAAGCGACTCAATGTTCCTTCGTTACTAGTTCTGAAGTGACGTTGCAGAATTAGTAACAGAGGCTTGGGCTCAACTGTTAAACTGTCAACTTGAGATTTAAATCCATGGCAGAAGAAAGTAGCTCCTCACAAAAGAAGGATTTTAAAGACAATCCATTGCTGTTTCTTATTTATTTACACACTCGTGCCGTCTAACTGTTGTATAAACGCTATATCACACTCGTAGCCATGCGATATGGCTGTATATCAGCACGCTGCCTATGGCCGAATCATAGCCATGCTGATATACAGCCATATCGCACGGCTACGAGTGTGATATTGCTCATATATATATATAGGGACTAGCTGTTTTCTGTAAAATTTAAAAATGTTGAGAGTTCAAACTCTTCTTTATGAATTAAATGGGAGACATAACATTGTGTGCTGCTAGATGCTGTGACTCAGGGCCAACGTTAACCCGTCAAACTTTGACTCCTTGCTTCACAGAAACAGGAAATGTGACATAGATGTCAGCTGGCCTGTTATGGCTGTGATCCGGCTGAGAAGAGCTTCTGATTGGACATGACGAGAGCATCATTGGCTTTGCTCTTCCATGCGCTCCTCTCTCTTTTCACAGTGAAGTTGTTTGTGTGTGTGTGTGTACATTTTTTGAGCCTCAGCATATTAATTGAGTGCCAGGCTCATGTTTAATCGGACACATGCACTGTCACTACGAGCTGCACTGCCTGCTGGGTAGCATGTGGCAAACATAGCAGCTGAACATCATCAAATGCTGAGCGATTAACAAAAAGCATCAATGCTATCAACAGAATTGCTGTCTTGCAATTCCACCTGCATTTCACATCTGGTTTTAAATATGATTGACCAGTTTATACTCTAAATATGCAGATTGACCATAAATGTTTTTAAAATGTGTGAAGAAGATCTTTTGTCCTTTAATAGATTTGCAAGCAATAAGAGTGTCTCAGACTTTTCCCGCAGAATAGCAGATTTGACAGGACTAATGTAGTTCCCTTGAAGCAAATCTTGCAAATATGACACAAACTTAAAGGTTGCTGGTTTTGAATGTCAAAGTGCAATAAATGAGTGAATGGTTAAGCAAACCGTAACCATTACTTTAAACTCAAATGTTGAGCACTGCTATTGTCCCTGAGAAAGAGCTCACATATGGGTACTAATAAGGTGTAATGTAATGTCATAATGTAGTGATCACAGGTTTTGTCTTTTTATTTTTTTTTTTACATCACACACACACACACACAAAATGCACACACACACTTGATACTGTATGTCCAAGTCTATCCACAGGCTCTTTGCTTTAATGCAGAGTCACATTTGATTTCCGTAAGGTGTTAAATGACCTTTTGAATCAGACTCCTCTGGGTCTGTCTGACCATACCAGCCCGTCTACTGCATTTTTGACTATGTAAGTGCACATTAACAATGTGCATGACTTGTACACACAAAGATAGTAATGTGAAAACAGTAGGAGTGCTTTGCTAAATGTAAACCCTTAATGAAATTGATCTTTTTATATGCATTTTCACTGTGGTACCTTCAGTATTCACACACACACACACACACACAGACTGACAGAGCCGGTATTTAGGATTACACTCTTGGACAAGCTGTCCCTTTGATGTGGTAACATGTGCTTGCATGCTAAAATATGAAGAGAAGAGCGGAGGAGAAGAATAGGGGGCTTGTGTGAACAAGAGACCCTCTGCGTCAGAGGCTTAATCTGAACAAAAAATGAGCGTAATAAGGAAACAGCATGAAGTTTCCTGGTTTCCCTCATGCTAATGAATAGTAATGACTCTTTCAGTTGTAATATCTACAAATATATGACTCCCTTACAGCAAAATAATAAATAGCTAAAAAGCAAATACAATTAGGAAAGAATGGTTGCAGGCCAACCATGAAATGACATATTTACTAAATCAAATTTGTGTTAAATGTTTTCAATGTCTTCCATCAAAATTCAGATACAACAGTAATAATTTTGCATTTTAGAATGTTTAGAATTTAAGAAGCTAAAGCTGAGCTAAATTTTAAGTAGTTGATGCATTTTAATGTGGAACAGGCAATTGCTTAAAATTTGTGCACTATTTTCCAAGTTTTCTGAAACCAGTGGATGTCTTAGTGTGGGGAACAGACCAAAAATGAGTTAATTTGTTATTCTTTCGATACCCTAACTGTTCTTATCACTCTCATGATAGTTCATGAGATAAGTAGCAATGGCAAATGCACAATTAAATTGGTTCTTTGGAGTTGGATCTTACATTTCATTGTTAATTTGTTCACAAACCATCTAAATGATTATAACTGCTCTGGTTCTCAAGTTCAACTGATTCAATGATCCAGTTGCAGTGGTTCACCGCTCACTGGAGGGGATGATTATCAGTGAATGGTAATAAGCTTAAATTTCAATATGTTCCTCACACAATATGGCTTCAGAAGACTTTAAATATTGCACACTGCTTTTGTGTTGTTTTGAGCTTGAAAGTCCCCATTCATTGAATGGAAAAAGAGCGACCAGCATAGTCTTTAGAATTTCTCCTTTTGTAAAGATCCTTCTTGTTAGAAGAGCATAATTTTCATTTTCATGTTGTTTCATTAATGATAATGTTCATATAACCCTTGAGAGCTGTTAGGCAAAACAGATTTGCTAATGGATGAGCTTGAGGATGAGCAATTAATGCAATTTATTAAATATAGAATAGAACAAAAGGTGGAACTGGTGTGGTGGAGAAATGCTGGAAGAATTGCCACAGAAGTGAGGTAAACATTTGCTTGTATATCTTTGCATGGTTGGCAGGGTTAGATGAACATCCTTGTCCTGAACTTTTTCTGTTTATAACGTGATTTCTTTTAGTGTGCTCAAGAATGCTGACATAAACATGCCTGTGTGTGTGTGAGAGAGAGAGATTATATACTCTGTACTTAAAAGCCAAAGCCAGCAGATTCTCACAGATTCAGTTAATGAGCTTCAAAACAAACAGACTGTCCTCACATCATTTCTCCTCTTAAAGTATACTTCTCAGAAAAGCACAGTACCATTACTTTTCCATTAGTCAATCACAAATTTCCATTTTGCGTGCGTGTGTGTTTGTGGTCCCGGTAAACCCTACATTATGGGGACAAAATGTCCCCACAAAGATGGCAATATTAGAAGTCCTTGTCCTTGTGGAGACATTTTTTGGCCCCCATGAAGAAAACAGCTTAGTATAAAAAATACATTATAAAAATCATTACACCTATGGAAAGTCCCAATAAAACATGAAAACCCAATGTGTGTGTGTGTGTGTGTTTTGAAGCCTGACTAAACTGACATAAGTACAGCCGCTCTTAGATTTTGAATGCAACTTCCATAAAAAATGTATCTTTCATAATTAAGTTGCACAATTATTGTAGGTTAAAAATGTTGGTAAGGTTCAATTTGTTAACATTAGTGAATTCATTAGAAATCATCAACTAACAATGAACAAAGTTTTTACAAAATGTATTAATGTAGGTTAATGTTAAGTTATACATTTTCTAATGTTCATTGTTAATTTATGTCTATTCATAATACATAAGCTCATGTTATTACACAGCTCCATCACTGTCATCCATTGCATATATCAGTCTTCTCATCTGGGTAAATAAAACTTGTGCTGCTAGCTTGCTACTCTTGTTTCATATAAATGCAACTGCCGCCATCTTGCATCTCAGTTTTTGATTGTAGTGAAAATGACCTCAGAGGACTTAAGTATTAATATTACCTGTAATTTTGTTGCAGTGTTCATTTTCTTGCTAGGCAGATTGTTTGCGTTGTTGTAGACTGTTTTTAGCTGAAGCTTTATCATAGCATAAAGGAAAAATTCTCATATCACTATTTCATGTTCACGAATTTATTTAATTATTTATTTGGTGAGTAATGTACATTTATTCCTTACAGGATTAGTTAACTGCTAATTAATTTACTCACCCCCATGTCACGCAAGATGTCTTTCTTTCTTAAGTCGAAAAGAAATGAAGGTTTTTGAGGAAAACATTCCAGGATTTTTCTCCATATAGTGAACTTCACCAGGGTACAAAGGGTTGAATGTCCAAATTGCAGTTTCAGTGCAACTTCAAAGAGCTCTACACGATCTCAGCCGAGGAATAAGAGTCTTACCTAACGAAACGATCAGTCATTTTCTAAAAAATTATATACTTTTTAACCACAAATGCTCCTCTTGCACTAGCGTTCACGACTTTATGCATTACGTAGTCACATTGGAAAGGTCACGTGTGACGTAGTACTGACCCAGTCAGAAGTACTGACCCAGTCAGTGTTGCCAAGTTCGTGGTTTTCCGCGGAATTGGGCTACTTTTACACCGTTGCCGCGGGTCATTTTTCATGTCCGCGGGTTGAAGCGACCCCACATAACATGATATTCAGCCTCTGGAATGCGAATTTTACTAGGGGAACCCCACCTAAAACGTGGATTTATACCATGATATTATGCTGTAGCCACATTGGGAAGTGGATGGATGGAAGATTCAGCTGTGAGCGCCATCTTCTGGTCAGACGCGGGAATTCATTCGGCGCCCGGCGTGAATCTCTCTAGCCGTTGAGTGTACATCGGTTGTACACTCGTTATTGTGGTGCATTGTGGGATTGAATGAGTGCACTCATAACGTCCACTATGGTTTTAGACACCACTACAGATGGCTTTTTTAGGGGGCGATTTCTGACACAGTCTAAGTAAAAAAAAAAAAAAAAAAGGTACTCATAAAAGGTAAGTTTTCCGGTACTTCCGCCGATGTCACGACCTTTCCAACGTGACTACGTTGGAAAGTTGAAGGTGCTAGTGCAATATGAGCATTTGTGGTTAAAAAGTATATGTTTTTTTTTTTTTTTTTTTTTTAGAAAATGACCGATCGTTTCGCTAGACAAGACCCTTATTCCTCGGCTGGGATCGTGCAGAGTCTTTTGAAGCTGCAGTGTAACTTCAATTTGGACCTTCAACCCGTTGTACCCTGGTGAAGTCCACTATATGGAGAAAAATCCTGGAATATTTTCCACAAAAAAAAACTTAGTTTTTTTTCGGCTGAAGAAAGAAAGACATGAACATCTTGCGTGACATGGGGGTGAGTAAATTATCAGGAAATTTTAATTCTGGTGTGAACTAATCCTTTAATACAGTTTGAAATATGTATTAATAAATGTATAGAATTTAACATTAAGCAAAATTAATAAAAGTTCATTATACACTAAAATAAAAATACAGTAAAACAGTAATATTGTTTCTGTTTAAATATATTAAAATGTAAATAAAATAAAATGTAATTTATTCATGTAATGCAAAGCTGAATTTTCTCCAGGCTTCAGTGTCACATGATCCTTCAGGAATAATTCTAATATGCTGATCTGTTGCGCAAGAAACATTTTTTTATTATTATCAATGTTGAAAACAGTTGTGCTGCTTTATATTTTTCAGGATTGTTTGATGAACAGAAAGTTCAAAAGAACAGCATGTAATGTATAAATTGTTTGTAACATTATAAATGTCTTTACTGTCACTTTTCTAAAATGCTGTGTCAGAAATCACTTATTCACATGTCTAAGTTCGGTCAGTTCAATCGAGTCCAATAATCTTCCGCAGATCATTTGGGTTAAACAGAAACTTCTGTCACCATACCCACACTCATGTCATGTGACAAAATTTATTATGTCACAAATTGGACCTGGGTCACTAAAGAAAAACTGTACCATTAGACCAACACAAAGACTTATTTAGTGAACTTAAAAAGTAATATCGTTGTTGAAATGTGTTTATGTGTTGGTTGATCATGTCTTTTCAGTGGGGACAGTGTGAGCCAAGACTGTCACTGGTGCCTCCACAAAAATAAAAATAAGTGTATGACGCCCCTGTGTTGCACTTTTTCTCCCCGATCTCATACACTTTCTCTTACTTTTATTTCTTCACTGGCCCAGTAGGTTGCTTAGGAACCCTATCAGATTAATGTCCTGCCTTATCGAGTCACCCTCCCAATTTCCTCTAGTCGTGTCCCTCCCTCTAGCAGACGGTCCCCTGGAGCCAGAGATGGTATGAAGACGAGGGAAAGAAGGAGAGGAGGGGATGAGGGCAAGAGTGTAAGAAAGAGGCGTGAAGCCAATGAGACAGATGGAAAAATGAAAGAAAAAGGATAAAAAAGAGAGGAGGGGGACAGAGAGATGGATGTAATATTTATGTAAACACGCTTCTCTAATTCTGTCTCTTTATTTTAGGCTGAAATCTGTGAGCTAGTATCTTTGCTGAGCAAATATCCATTATTTGGTAAGTTTTACTTGGAAAAAAAAGAATGCTAGAAACAGATCACATGTCCAAGTGAATGAAAATCATTGCAGTTCACTGACACTGATGAATTGATAAGATGTAGAATCTGAATTGATTGAACTCATCTCTTGAGGCTTGGGTCATAAAGTCACTTTGGTGATTGACAGGGTCATGACACAAGCACTATGGGCTAAATCATATCCCTTTAAGAAAAGGGGGAGTTCTCTGATGGTCCCATTTGTTCACTGATGCCTTTTAGTTTGAGGAGACCATGACACTTTCATGTTGGACTTAAAGGAAGAGACATTTCCCATTGACTCGGCTCTGATGTCCAGGCTGAAGATGGTGATTCAGATATATCCCTGAAATACTCCCCAGGATCGGTCTTGATCACTGGACCGGACACTGAGATGAGATCATCATGTGCTTTAGTTCAGTTATTTCCAGTCCCCTTCAAGAAAGGAATGTAGTTGTTGAACACAGTGGCATCTGAATCAGACTCATTTCATGGCATAACATCATATTAGTTTGAGATATTACACAAAATGCACCATATCAGTATAAAAAGTTCTTTTGATATTCGTTTGCTTGATTTCACATTTGTTGAAAATTATAAAAAAATAATGAAGTGTATACTTTAAGAAAATAGCTTTTGTGTTTTCTGTAGTGCTTTATATTCTGAAATATGACTGTTTAATTTCACCCATTTTGAAAGATACAATAAAAGCAAGCACATTTATTAAAGTCTAAAATTTAATATTCTATATATGTTTTATATAATATATTCTGTAAATTTATGCAAATTTCTCTACATCCTTTGGAATGAGGAGGTTAACAATAGCTAGAGTTATTTTCTAGGTACTCAGAGGTCTATCTCAGTGATTTGCACTCAGCGGGATGTTGCCTACAGCACAGGAGAGGGTGTTTGATTTAGTTTCAGATATATAAACCCCCTTATTCTCGCAGTCGCATACACATACACACACAAATCATGCAATGGAGAAGACATACCACATGTACAGGTACAGATATAAAACTGAGCTTTATTCAGTTACACAGACACACGCCATCACACAGAACCAGCAAATAGAGATTATGTAATCCAATTTCACATGTCAGCAGTTTCTTCATGAGCATTAATATCTCTCTCTCTCTCTCCCTGTCACGAGAGGCTGTCCAAGGCTGGGCTGATGAAGATCTATTACACAACAGAGATTCGCAACATGGCTTCTCAATTAGTAAGATACTGATACTGATTCCACCACGAAGCAACATGAAAATCCCTGACCCGTACCAGAATGATTAAACACCAACCATCAATCTTCTCATCAAAGCAACTAATTACTTTTCTTGTGTGCTGCATTGGTTCGATGCTAATCACATTCAGAGGTGACCGTGTGCTTCTACAGGGCTGGGTTACAGTAAAGTTCCTCTGCTGCACTATATCGCAGTCATTTAATAAGCGTGTAGAGAGAGTTGTACATTGTCAGTCGGCATTATTAAATCAGTCCACTCTGCCCTTGCATTCACAAGCAGCTGTTGCTTCTGGAGAGCCACTAATTGTGTGTGTGTGTCTGGAAGTCTGTTTTAAAGGAATATATTTACTCAGGTTGTTCCAAACTTGTATTTTGTTATTTTTTACATGAACACAAAAGGAGAAAATTCATGTTTAAGAAACTTCAGATGTGTGACCACATCTGTCAAGCTCCAAAATGGACAAAAAAAGTGATTCATTCAAAAGTCTTTTGCAGCCACATGATAGCTTTGTGCCATGGACGGACTATTATTTAATAGGCTTCACAGCAGATAAAATGATATATAAAATTATTAAATATACGGTTATGTCAGCATGTGATGTGTTTATTATGGACAAAACAGTATAAAATTCAGCTCACTGAGTCCAAGTACTGAACTTCCAATTTTCAGTAAATATTGTTGTACTCTATGAGAAAATAAATATATGCATATATAAATGTAGAAATGTTTTATTTAAAAACATTCTATAATGACCAATGCACAAATATATTTCAGGAAAAAATATTGGATTATTTCTAAAAAAAAAAAACAAAAAAAAAAACACTACTGTTCAAAAATTTGGGGTCGGTAAGATTTTTTTTTTTTTTAAAGAAGTCTTCTCGTGCTCATGAAAGCTGCATTTATTTAATCAAAATACAGTAAACAGTATTTTTTTGTCTGTGAAATATATGTGAATGTATTTTAAAATATAATTTATTGTTAATTATTTATACTAAAATGCTGATTTATAAGAAATATTTATTATTATGTTGAAAACAGTTGTGGTGCTTATTTTGTGGAAACAGTGATACTCTTTTTTTTTTTTTTTAGCATTCTTTGATGAATAGAAAGTTCAAAAGAAATAGAAATCTTTGAAATAGAAATCTTTTGTAGCATTATAAATGTCTTATTATAATTACAACAGCCATAATTTAAATTGTTATTCACTGATAATGTTCCTGTCCATTGAGCTGTTAACTGAGAACATGGATAATTGAGTCATCAAGTTTAAAGTGCCCCTATTATGGATTTTTGAAAATTACCTTGAATGAAGTGAATGAAAACATCCTGCACAGTTTTAAATCTGAAAGTGCACCGTATATAAAGTTATTGTCTCTCAAAAGTAAGAGTCGACTCTGAGTCAATTAAACGAGTCGTTTGTAAAACGAATCCCAAGCCGTTTCGTTGTGACGTCAAAACGAAACATTAGCATATTGCCCGTCCACTTATTGTGCATCCAGACATCAGGGAAAACTTAAAACCGCTCAAACACTGCCAATACGTAAAGAATCAGTGGTTAAAGTTCATCTTTACAACGATACCACAGCAGTATAGCCCGAACCTTGTGCCGTATTCCCGTCAACCTAAATGCGTTCAACGAGGGATTCGCAAGCCGGTTGTTATTGAATGATGGGTCAGTACCCAGTTTATTTGTACCAGCTTCTTCCTCCTCCGAATCACAACCTATAAGTATAATTAATAATTGTTGATGTTCTCTGTATCATGCACAATACGTATTTAGCCTGTGTGTGTTGTGTACGCTCCACGCAGCTTGTAGGTCCCAGGCTAACCAGCTAACAGCAAAATGTGTTTGCTCGCAATTGTCTAGAAATGTGTCAAATGTTTTTCGTTGTTATTACTTGGAGTTATGATAAAGAATAGAGCAATATGTTGGTGTACAACTGCAGTGCTTTATCAATACGTTTCTGCGTTGGGCTAACGCTTATACCATGACTGTTTGGGTGTTTACCACCGAGCTGTGGGCTAAGTTCGCTAAAATGAACACAAAACAACTTATTTCCTCTCTGAGTCTTTATTTTTAGAACAGAGCGGAGCACCATCCTTATTATATTACAATGTAAATGATGCAAGCACTGTATTCTCCATGTTAACCAGCAGAAGTCATCTGACCAATCACCACAGATTAACGTCACGCAAACAATGGGTTCGGCAAATTGAATCTTTGAGCGAATCATTTGGGAGTCGTTGAGCAAATAAGGTAAAAATAAATGCATATTATAAGACAATGAAAGTGTTTTTGACCTTGCATGCTTGTAAACCTGTTGTTGGGGACTCCCAAAACAAAAATAGGAACCTTTCAAATGCCATAATGGGGCACTTTAACTTGAACGCAAGAACCATTGGGCTGATTCAGTTTGTGAGTTCAACTCACTGAATCAATGACCTGGTTCACTGGTGGGGTTATGGTTGTGGGAGCTTGATAGACGTGGATATGTTATTAGATAAAAACAGCAATATTTGGATAAACAGCAGTGTAGGACTGGAATAAAATGAGGGGAAGTAAATAAAAGACAACTGGGTCAACTGTCGCTTTAAGATGCTGCTTGTCAAGAAGTGAATTTCATTGCGACCCCTTCATTCACACACAGAAAGGCCACATTAGGTTCATACACTCTTAAAAAATAAAAGTTCCAAAAGATGGTTTTCGTAGCGTTGCAGTAGAACCATTTTGGGTTCCCCAAAGAACCTTTCTGTTACCAGTTCTTAAAAGAACCATGTTTTTCTTAGTGTAAAGAATATTTCAATAATCAGTATAAAGAACCTTTTGTGCAATAGAAAGGTTATGGTAAAGGTTCTTCATGGAACCATAGATGCCAATAAGGAACCTTGATTTTAAAGAGTGTAGAATAACATTGAAATGATCATGAGAGGGTGTTTCTGTATTTGTATGTGTGTCCAGTTTGTGAGTATTTGTTTTTATAGCTGGAGACATGCTGAGTGACTAAGCGTAATGATTGTAAGTCCCCGTGGTGAGTGTTCTGTCCTGCCAGTGTGTGATAAGTAAGCCAGATCCCCAGATGCACACTCACTCTTTCTCCTCTCTCTCTCTGTGAGGGGATCGGCTGAAGAGAAGCTAACCACTTCATACATGCTCTCCTGATGCTGGCTAGCTTAAACAGGCCTGAAACAAAACCCAGGGGATACGCAGTCACACAAGAAACACATACACAGTCTGTTTTTGGTCCACCTTACTATGTTTTTGTGAGCATTTGTTGTGTTCCTTGTGACTGTATTTGATGCTAAACTTTGAATACCTGTGCAGTTATTTGATGGTGCTATATAGTATGTGTCATGTGGTATAGAATTCTGCTTGACAGCACCCTATTAAAAACGAATTAATCCAAGTGAGGCAACATGACGCTATCAGAATGAGCCACAGAGGGAAAAAGTAAAAACACACACACACACGCCATAACCTCCCGAGGGACTGTAATTCCCAGAGTGCTCTGGGATCATATGGAAAGCCAGATGGTGCAGAATACAGACATCAAATAAGACATTTAATGATTAATCCTAACTAACAGTACTTTGTACAGTACTGTATGTGAAGGACGGCAAGCTACCTGCCTAGAGATTAAAAAAACAAAACAAGGGGTGAGTAAAAAGCAGTTTGAGCTAGTTGAGTTGCGTTAGTAATATGTTGAAATCCGTAGTTATGGTACGGGGCATGACATTTCAAAAACGGGCTCAAAGTGGTTGACCAATCACAACACACTGGTCCAGGCGCTTTTTGGAAGGAGGGGATTCATCGGGCATAATATTGCCTGTTTAACACACGCATATATGGACTAGATTTGTAATGCTTCCAAAGCTTTAATACAGCTGTTTATGGCACAATCTTCTATTTCTTTGATGAATTAATCAGATACAAGTTTAATTTAATTTACTGTATTTCATTTAAAACAAATGTCATTCCACATCCTGCCCAAAGTTGCCCTCCAAACAATGTGCTTGTTTTCTGCAGTAGAATCACTGTATTGTACCTCAACCATTCAAGGATGATGCAGTCGTTTGGCCCTTAGACCCTGTAATCACATCCGCATCAGTATGTTGGAGAACACAATGATTCTTAATGCTGATTGGTTTTCTCACCTCTGTGCCCCTTTACCTCCTCACCGTCTGATTGGTCTGTGTTGTTGTGTTGCATTTCTATGACGATTAGCTGATGAGGGTCAGGGTGAATGAGGTTTTTGCTTGTTCATTATGGACATGCAACTCAGGACACATAAACACATTTTTGTGTGTTTGTGTTTATATCTGTGTATGTGTATTGCACTACTGTATGTGTGTGTGTGATGCTGATAATATACACTACTGTTAAAATTGATCCTGAACACAAAAGTTTTTGGGTCAGAATGAATTTTAAAAGTTTTTTTGGATACCCTAATATTTTTTTTCAGGATTTTTTACACAAGAATTTAGAACAGCATACAAAAATGTTCAGTTCAGTATTTGTCTCGGATTTTAGTTCTAGGAACTCCTTTTGGGGGAACTAAATTAGCTCCTACTTCAGAGTAAGGTCTAAACCAGCACTATAGGAACTATCAGTGATGTAAGTGTTCGTTGATTGGTCAAACGCATGTAAAACACCGGCACCTGGCATTTTTAAAAAGCAGTGTAAACGTATTTACTTCACGAACATGGAAAACAGCGATAACAGCATTTACCTGTTGTCTGCAGGGTTGTTATTTTCTCTTAGCCCCACTTTTTGCTTTTTCAGTCACGTAAATGATGCATTTATATTCCATCTCCATTATCACGACACACAACAAACACAGCTCCAATCATGGCATCCTCTGTCCACTGTTTTTTAGCTTTTGTAAATGCTGCGCTTAAAGACGCCGCTGTCTGCTGCTTCAGAGTTCCTATTGCCTGTGCGAATGCAGTTAGGAACATGGCCCGGGGGAGAAATTAGTTCTCGGGGAACTATCCTAGTGGCTAGTTCCTATAACTGAGTTCCTAGAACTATTCTGTGTGAAAGCCCATTATGTGCAGTTTAATGTTCAACGCTTTGTTTACTCAACATAGTCTGTAAGCCTAATCAGTAATTGTGAGTATGTGATGTATAGATGCCTGATTTTGAAACCTATCCTTCAATGAACCCAGTGCACAATGAAATTGAGTGTTTTTGATTGTGTGTGTGTGTGCAGGGCATTTTACACATAATTGAATGCAGCTCAGCTCCAGCGTTTCACACTTCAAAGAGCTTCCAGTTTGGCTGTCACAGACTCGACAGCTGGCAGATGAAACGTATTTTGGAGCACTCACACACAACGATAAACACACACACAAGGACATATTTGGTGCTTCTGAGGAAATCTCTGAACAGTCAAACAAAGGCAGTTGAGTCGAAACAATGGAGGAGGTATCCACAGAACACTTCACCACATACACGAATGATACATGACCCACATTTTGAACCCTCACTCAACTGTGAAATAAGAGTCTTGGTCTTTTGTTTTCTCTAGACATATAAAGACTTTGTTTAATACACCTGGCTGCCTTTTATAATTTCTCAATTTGATATTTAGCTGTTGTGACATTCTCAGAAATCTGATGTTTAGTACTCAGCCGAACAAATTAGAGGACTGAAACTGTTGAATAAACAAATTTATGTCGAATCAAATGCTATCTAGAAAATAATGCCCCTCCCCCTATTTGCACATATTGTACATACAGTGACTAAAAGTTAATCCGAACTAAAGTCTACTGGCTACTTAAGTATGATATGCCCTGCTCTAACATCTTGTTTCAACAGGAAATATGTCAGTACAGAGAGGAAGAAAATTGCATTCGTCAAATCACATAATGGGTATTCGCGTTAGTCATTCACACAAATGCGCACACACGCTGTTTAGTAGTATTAAGAATTAATCAATCACACAGTTGATGGCCACACTTGAGTAACAATTTGCACTCAGATATAACCGTCAACATGAATTTATTGTGTAGTAGCGTACGAGGCATGAAACCATACCACATTTACCGTGAAATGATAAAACTAGCCATTATGTACTTGTGTCTTGCTTGAAGTGCCACTTCAGCTGATGTGCTAGCCCAAGATAAGTGGTGTACACAGGACAGTTTAATTATATCCCTGACTTGTTCTGTGATAAAACCTTTAGCCTCCATTGTGTGAAATTGTTAGAATGAGAAAAGCCCACCATGATGGACTGACATTGTTAGAAATTTCTAATAGAATTCATTATTACACTGCTTTAAGCAATAGCACACACATGCATATGCACACACTTATGCACAGCAATAGCAACAACCACGGTTAAAGGTTATTCCCAGCATGCTTTGTGTGTGGGTGATGTTATGAGAAGACCTTTGGCTAAAAAAAAAAAAAAAAAAAAGCCAAGATATAATTGTTTTCCATTCATCCTGTCACATCACTCTTAGCAAGAATTTATGCCCATTTACAGATCATAGGCAGATTTAGAAACTTTAAGTGCTGATTGACAATTTAAAAAAAAAAAAAAACCAAAAAAAAAAAACCACACAATAAGAAATTTAACACAAATTGTAAGATATTGTGAGTTATAAAGTCACATTTGTTAGATTTAAAGTCACTATTGTGTGTGATATTCACTATTGTGAGTTATAAAGTCACAACTGTTAGATATAAAGTCACTATTGTGAGATGTAAAGTAATGACCTAGATATAAAGTCTTTGTGAAATAAGTCACAATAAAAGATATTAAAGTCAAATTGTCAGATATAAGGTCACCATTTTGAGATATAAAGTCACAATTATCAGATATTTAACTCATTGTGAAATAAAAAGTCACTATTGTGAGATAAAAAGTCACTATTGTGAATATGTGTAAGGGAATCCACTGGAGGTAAGTCTTGAAGAACCCAAGTGCAGCTTTATTTATTTCCCAACATAAATCCAAACATAACATAACAAAGACTTGGCATGGCTTAACAGAAAACATAAAACTTACCAACAGTGTTTACACAGACAATACTTAACAAGGACATGGCAAACATGAGGGCTTAAATACACAGAGACTAATAATGAAACAAGGGACACCTGTGTACAATTAAACCAATGAACCAATGACACCTGAGACAATGGAAACACATGACATGATCACATGAGGACATGGGAAACACATGACAACAGGGAGCACATGGCAAACAAAGAAAACAAGGCAATGCAAACATGAAACATGAACTAGAAAATAAACCTTGAAACATAAGCATGAACATCAAAATAAAACATGAAACAAAACCCAGCACAATCCGTGACAATATGAAGTCACATTTGTGACATATAAAGTCAATTAAGAAAAAGAAGAAAAAAAAAAAAAAAAAGTGAGTTGTTTTGTCTCATCTTGAGACAAAACAATGGCACTGACATATTTTAAGATATGTCAGTACAAGTTGCTTTCAGTTAAAACAGCTCAAACATGCATTTTAGTCTGGGACTAAATTAAGCCTTGTCTGTGAAATCGGGGGATAGTATATTTACATCAGAAACCCAAAATGAATCTTGCTTTGTGCTTTAGTGAGCTAGGGTCATGGAGGTCAACGAGTGTGCATAAGGAGATGAGACCTACAACATTTTTCCTGCGTTGACATAAGCACGCACACACAAACACACACACACACACACTGAGTGTTGCAAACACACTTGAAATGCCAAAATGCTAATGCTAACATTTACTGTGGCGCTGTGGGACTGGGCTGTTCACACATGTGAGGGAGATCTGAGGTCAAGAACAAGATTAAACATTCTCAGTACATCTCATGTTGTGTATGTGCCGGTCTGTGTGCATGTATGACGTCTGGAGTGTTCTAAGTTTGTTTGCTAATACTCTCACCACCTCTTTCTTATCTGTCAATCTCACACATGCTGTTATATTTCACAGCCAGAAGCAGAAGGTAATTTGGCCGTACAGCCACACACTATATTTTTCACTTGATTATGGAACATGTGTCAGACAACCGGGGCTGTAATAGGTTTTTGCCTCTTCCACCTGCAAGAGCTGTTTCTCTTTTCTCTCTTCATCAGTAGTGTCCATCTTTTCCTCCCCCGCTATCTCTCTGTCTAAAAGCAGGCTAATATAGCCATGATAAGGGCCTCAGTTCATTCTCACACACCACCAGAGTCCTGGGGGACAGAGGTCAATAATCACTCTCACTGGATCTCACCTGTGCCGTACACATACCTAAGGCTGCAAGGTTTCATCTCTTCCATTTACTTTCTCTTCCCTGTCATTACTTTCTCACTGAAGTATCGCAAGGGAACAGTGTGCAATAGTTATTGTGAAACTTTACTGTGCTTTGCACCTTTAAATAACCATAACTGAAAAAAAAATAGGCCTAAATTTAAGATTTATGTATTTGATAGCATATAAAATTTCCACCCATTTTTAACATAAACTAATAAACTAATGTCATATTTTTCAACAACCAGGTTTATATATTTATCATAAACAAATCCATTTTGTTTCAGTCTCATATTTTAACTAATTGAATCTTGTTCCACAGTTAGCTGTATTTAAATTTTGTTCATACTTTTAACATGTTAACTTTAACAATTTGAGAACAAAGTATAACAGTAATAATCATTTGAACGGTTTGACGTGATCTGAGCTAAGCGATCGTTAGATTTAATCACCATTGGCAGTGCAATTTATTGCTTTTTTTCTCAGTTGGTCAGAACAAAAGTGGCAGACATGTTACCTACTTGTTCAGATGACATTTTCCGGTGAAAATTCTTATTTTGGTCATACTTCCAGGACTACAATCTGTGATTCTGAAGTACAGTATCCACACCGGTGCGGTGACTGACAGCAAACATTAGATTCATTCCGCACTGAGGAGTCGTGCAGATACACAACCCAAGTAAAGATGATAATTCTGCAAATAACTGCAATTGCAGGTTTCAAACAGAGATGGCGACAAAGAGGCAAAACTGCAGCTTTAACAATAACAACACTGGAACCAGATGGTGTAATTACAGCATCTACCAGCAGGGTTGTGCTAACTACAGAAGTCATGCCATGTGTCCTTGGTTCAAGCAGTTGATTTACAATTCCCACCATGCCAAAATGATAAAAGGGGGAGACCAGTTAGTGTTACTATGTTCGAATTGAGAATAGTTTCTGTTATATTGGAATTTTCAGGGGTTATCATTGTTGAAGAGTGGAGCTTGTGCTTAGGAGATTAATGAATAGCTGAAGAGTATGTTTCTTTATTGGAATTACAAGCAATTACTGTGCAAATGCTAGGAGAGAGACTAATTTTGTCTCTCCTATGTTTCCTGTCACCAACACCATAGGATAGAAATGGATGTATTTAGCATACTAATGTGTACTGTGGTTCCCTAGTAGTTGTATAGCTGCATAAGATATTCTTGCTTACTTTGACGTGTAATCATATTGCATCAATTCACTGAAGTTCACAGTTTAATTTAATGTTTAAGAAACCTATTTCCAACGTGTAGAACCATTGTATTAAATTAAATTCAGTTCAGCCAAAGGATTATTTTTTTCTAGTTCATTTAATTACATGTAAAGCATATTATAATAATGCATTGTGGCCATGAAGTTACAGATATGAAAGGGATGAAAGCAATGAAACCAGTTCATTTGACATCCAATCATTTTATGAATATTTCTATTTCAGAAAGCTCGAAGTCATTAGCGTGGCTGATCTCCTTTTGTGACAGCTGCTGCAAAGTTGCAGAGTAATATATTTCCAGATTTTCTCCCCTTTAATTGAAGATTCATGACCGACAGATTTCAATTTGTCGTGGTCCCAGGGCTCTGGGCGCTGGAGGAAAATAGATTTTTTTTACATCCCTAAAGTCGTCATCACAATGTCTGGCGCTCGGGATTCTTTTCTACAGAAGGGTTCACCTGGGTCCTGTACTGATCCTGCTAGAAGTATGCATGCATGACTTTTGTGCAACTGTGATAATGACCTGGATATCAGAGCAGCTTTCAAGGAAGCATGATAGAGACAGACAGAGGAAGATTATTGTGCAGTGCAGTGTGGCTAAGTCCGTGTGGAGGTGGACTGATGTAGATGTAGTTTGCTGGTTCAGTGCTCTGTGCACATCTGTGGTCACTCTGCTCTCCAGTGTCTCATATATAAGAAATATCATTAAACTCTGTAATTTCTCTGCTAGTCGTTACCCAAAATTACCCTAATGGAATGCACAGATTTCACAAAGTATTAGTTTACTGCATACTGTACTGTATATAATTAGTATTTTAAAAATATTATGTGAAAAAATATTAATTATACAACAATATTTTAAGATATACATTGTTCACATGACCTCAAGTTCAGCAAATTGAGTCTAGTTATTAGTTCAGATAGAAATATGGCTAATTTGCCCATTTAATTCTGTAAACATTTCTTTTTAAAACTTTTGGCTGTCCAGTCAAATAATGAGGTTAACAGGATTCAGCCAGGTGCTGGGTACTGTACATTTTGCCTTAAGCAAGGTCTTCCAAGCAGCTGTTGAAGAGTTTGTGGTCGTCTTTGACGTATTTTTCTCTATAGGTGAAAGATCTGGACTGCAGGCAGGCCAATTCAGCACCCAGACTCTTCTATGACGAAGCCATGCTGTTGTAATAGCTGCAGTATGTGGTTTTGCATTGTCCTGCTGAAATACACAAGGCCTTCCCTGAAATAGACGCCATCTGGAGGGGAGCATATGTTGCTCTAAAACCTTTATATACCTTTCAGCATTCATAGTGCCTTCCAAAACACGCAAGTTGCCCATACCGTATGCACTTATGCACCCCCATACCATCAGAGATGCTGGCTTTTGAACTGAACACTGATAACACGCTGGAAGGTCTCCCTCCTCTTTAGCCCGGAGGACACAGCGTCCGTGATTTCCAACAAGAATGTCAAATTTGGACTTGTCTGACCATAGAACACTTTTCCACTTTGAAACAGTCATTTTAAATGAGCCTTGGCCCACAGGACACGACGGCGCTTTTGGACCATGTTCACATATGGCTTCCTTTTTGCATGAGAGAGCTTTAGTTGGCATCTGCAGATGGCACGGCGGATTGTGTTTACCGATAGTGGTTTCTGGAAGTATTCCTGGGCCCATTTAGTAATGTCATTGACACAATCATGCCGATGAGTGATGCAGTGTCGTCTGAGGGCCCGAAGACCACGGGCATCCAATAAAGGTCTTTGGCCTTGTCCCTTACGCACAGAGATTTCTCCAGTTTCTCTGAATCTTTGGATGATGTTATGCACTGTAGATGATGAGATTTGCAAAGCCTTTGCAATTTGACATTGAGGAACATTGTTTTTAAAGTATTCCACAATCTTTTTACACTCTCTTTCACAAATTGGAGAGCCTCTGCCCATCTTTACTTCTGAGAGACTCTGCCTCTCTAAGACATCCCTTTTATAGCTAATCATGTTACAGACCTGATATCAATTAACTTAATTAGTTGCTAGATGTTCTCCCAGCTGAATCTTTTCAAAATTTCTTGCTTTTTCAGCCATTTGTTGCCCCCGTGCCAACTTTTTTTGAGACCTGTAGCAGGCATCAAATTTGAAATGAGCTCATTTAGTGGATAAAAGTGTAAAAGTTCTTCGTTTAAACATGTGTTTAAACATTGTTATGTTATCTATGTTCTATTGTGAATAAAATATTGGCTCATGTGATTTGAAAGTCTTTTAGTTTTCATTTTATTCAAATTTAAAAAATGTCCCAACATTTCCAAAATTCGGGTTGTAGTATGATGGTATGCCATTTCGAACATATCCATAGTTTTAAAATAATTTAGTAGCAGGAGTGAACATCTAAAATGCATGCAAACAATGTATTCGTGTTTCATGGATGGGTTTTTGTGATTGCTTTTTTTTCATGCAGGATGTTTAATGTAAATTTTTGCTTATAATTACTTCTCATAAGGTCAGGAAAAGTCAACCCAGAATGGGGTTAATTTAAGCAGGTTTTATGAGATATTAAAAGAGTCAACCAGAACATGAAGGTTTAAATATCCAATATATTCTTTCTAACTTTTTTCTCCAACAGGGTGCTGATCCAGGTATTGCACCTTCCTAATCCTGCAGCCCTTTGTAATCAGGACATCTGGCTGTCCCTTGGGCTGGCCGAGGGCATTCCTGACTGGAGCGGTGTTGAGCTGACCTTTAGCTGCCTCATTAGGGCTGGTGTGATGTGTGTGGACAGATGGCCTTGCTGGAGGGCTGCAGATCCACACACCAGTGCCTTGTCACCCACTTTACACGTGTGTCTGCTCGTAGTTGCTTTGGAGATAAGGTGCACTGTGTGCCTGTTATAGGATCGGTACGCCTCATCAGGGTTCCTGTGACAACCGTACTGTTTTCCCTTACTCTCTGATGAGGGTCATCGGGGGGTGGTGTGCATGTGATAGCTTGTCTGTCTCATACGTTTTTTCCTCTTCTCTTCTCACCTTCGTGAAGTGTGAATTGGACAGATATCCACAACACCTCTCCTTTCAGGAGGTCCTAAAAACTTCCTAAAATAGTTTCCTACAGAGATGCTGGCCCACCTGAAAGTGGCCTATCCATTTTTTTTTTTTTTTTTTTTTACTTTTGGGGGGTGATAGCTTCATCTAATTTATGTATCCCCAGGGGGCCTAAAGAAGGTGTAAAGAAAATTAAAAGGTGTAAAATAGTTGCTTAAACCACTGTTGTGAAAAAAAATGTTAAGCAAGAACACATTCAATTGACCAAAACTGACATTAAAAACATTTATATTATTACAAAAAAGTTAGGTAACACTTTACAATAAGGTTCATTTGTTAACATTAGTTAATGTATTAACTAACATGAGCTAACAATGAGCAATACATTTGTTACTGTTTTTGTTAATGTTTGTTAACGTTAGTTAATAAAAATACAGTTGTTCATTGTTTGTTCATGTTAGTTCACAGTGCATTAACTAATGTTAACAAAATACACCTCTTGTTTTTAATAATGTATTAGTAAATGTTGAAATTAAAATTAACAAAGATTAAAGGGTTAGTTCACCCAAAAATGGAAATTCTGTCATTAATTACTCACCCTCATGTTGTTCCACACCTGTAAGACCTTCACAAATTAAGATATTTTTGATAAATATCTTGACTCATCCATAGACAGCAATATAATCACCACTTTCAAGATCCAGAAAGGTACTAAAGA
The DNA here is from genome assembly GCA_039654765.1 of Mylopharyngodon piceus. Lineage (NCBI taxonomy): Eukaryota > Metazoa > Chordata > Actinopteri > Cypriniformes > Xenocyprididae > Mylopharyngodon > Mylopharyngodon piceus. The sequence continues at coordinate 18,590,203 of CM077457.1, forward strand.
TATCATTAAAACAGTCCATGTGACTACAGTGGTTCAACCTTAATTTTATGAAGCAACGAGAATACTTATTGTGCACAAAAACAAAACAAAAATAACAACTTTATTCAACAATCTCTTCTCAATCACGGAAATACATTTTTTAAATACATTAAAATAGAGAACAGTTATTTTAAATTGTAATAATATTACTGTTTTATCATATAAATGCAGCCTTGAGACTTTTTTTTTTTCTTTCAAAAACTATAAAATTAGTAAATATATAGCTACCTTTATATTTTAGGAAGGGAGTCCTTGGCATCAAAAAGTTTAAATACCACTGTATTATTATAACCTGATGGAATAAGTCCTTTATTTATCTCCACATGACCACTCACTAATGTTTCCATACAGTGCATCATGAACTGGCTTTAAGTATGCAACAATACAATGGTAATTCTTTTGGGAATCAAACCAGCAACCTTCAGGTTACCAAACCCTGAATCTTATTCATAACCTGTCACCTCTGTGCAGAAGACCAAAAGCAACCTTCCCTCAAAACACACAACCCCCTTTTCCATGGAAATTAGCCATGTTAAATGCTTTTGACCGTGTCGGGCGTTGCACATTTGCTTCTCTTAATCAGCTGCAGAAATATGTACATATATTATCATAATCAAAGACTAAGCTGCATTACTTCATCTATTCAGCTATTCCGTGCTGAATTATAGCTGACTTTCATTATAGTTAAACATGCAGCAGAGCTCCAGACAGTCAACCAATCATGACAATGTCGATTTATGGACTGGACTGAAATTACATCCTGTCCCTTCTTTTTTTCCTAAAATTGGTTGGCTGATAAACTATGTGGGTGTGTATTTGTGTGTGCATGTGGATCTGCACGTATAAGCGTATATGTGTCCGATGACTCTAATCTTAAGGTGTTTAAACAGACCTGCTGCACGATAACCTACAGCGGCACACATTCATACGCTGCTCAAATATTGCTCACCATGTTTACAAAGACAGGCAAACAAATTAGCCACGCCGAGGGAGTGATTGTGCATGAGCACAGGTCGTTTCATGCATTTATTCCAGTAATAATGTTTTAGATGATTATAGATCAAGTAAATATTGATATTACTGTAGATCACGTGGTGTGAGAGAGAACCAAATGTACTACATTTGACCTTCTGGGATTTAGATTAATGTATTACAAGAACACATCTTGGAGTGTCAAATGTACAACGCAGAGGTTTGTGGATTTCCTGTCACTTCCTGCTTATGCATGAACTGGAATTGAGCTGCACACACAGGAGGATTTCTTTATGAGGCTTTATTGCATAGAAAATTACAATCTGAGCATTCAGGACACCAGTTTGAAATTTAGTGACACATTGATTTAGGAATCCTGTCATTCTGTTTAACCCATGTCATGTATTAGAAAAACCACATACAGTAAGAAACAGTGTCATTCTCTGATTAAATAACACCAGCCTGATGACTATTGACTATGAACTGCAGTCATTAAAGGAATAGTTCACTTTCAAATAAAAATTTCCTTATAATTTACTCATCCCCATGTCATTCAAGATGTCCATGTCCTTCTTTCTTCAGTCGAAAAGAAATTAAGGTTTTTGATTAAAACATTCCAGGATTATTCTGCTTATAGTGGACTTCAATTGGCCCTAAACGGTTGAAGGTCAAAATTACAGTTTCAGTGCAGCTTCAAAGGGCTTTAAACGATACCAGATGAGGAAAGGGTCTTATCTAGCGAAACGATTGGTCATTTTCTAAAAAAAATAAAAAAAATATATACGTTTTAACCATAGACGCTCGCCTTGAACTAGGTCTTTTCTTCTTCTTCTTCTCTATTAGAATTCCGGCAGTGCAGACGCTGCTGAGTGTATTACTGCCCTCCACAGGTCAAAGTTTGAACTAATTGTTACATACTTGCACTAGCATATTGTATATGACAATTTAGAAAGCAACATAATTACCACATTCAATTTCCAGAAAAGTAGTAAAAACATGGTTAAAATAGTCGACGTGACTACAGTGTTTCAACCTTAATGTTATGAAGCAATGAGAATACTTTTTGTGCCCAAAAAAAAAAAAAAAAAGACTTTATTCAACAAATTCGTCTCTCCCCTTCTCTCCTCTGCTACGCTATTTTCGTTGCAGCTTCCAGGTTCTACGTCCGACGCCTCTTCACGTGAGCAGCACTAGGAAGCGTGTGATGCTGACGCAGGAGCCGGCCAATAATGAGCTGGCGTTCTGACGTAAACACGCAAATGCAGCACTGTGCCAACTGCTTAACAGAATGACAGGGAAGAGGAAAAATTGTTGAATAAAGTTGAATAAAGTTCTCGTCGCTTCACAACATTAATGTTGAAGCACTGCAGTCACATCGACTGTTTTAATGATTTCTTTACTACTATTCTGGACATTGAATGTGGTAATTTCATTGCTTTCAATGGAGGATAAAAAAACCTCTCAGATTACATCAAAATATCTTAATTTATGTTCTGAAGATGAATGAAGGTCTTACAGGTGTAGAACGACATGAGGGTGAGTAATTAATGTCAGAAATTTCATTTTTGGGTGAACCAACCCTTTAATCTCATGTTGTTGTAGTATGACTTTAACCGGTATGACTTTCTTCTGTGGATAAGATATTTTGAAGAATGTAATGGCTGTCTATGCAATTACAATAAATGTGAACCAGAGATTTCAAAATATAAATATGACACAAATGCATCAGAAAAGTGCATATTATATATGTGCTATATTCTGAGGCATCTAAAGTCTTGGGATAGTTTTGTGTGAGGGGAATAAAAACATAATTTGTTATTTACTGATAATCTTGCTGCTAACCCATTTCTGAGTGAATCGCTTAGACCAGTTTTGTGAACCATAGTTTAATTGAAAGAATCTGACTTAAAGAGAATGTTTCGTTCATGAATTGAAAATTGCTACATCTTCCATGAATGTGCCACATGATGGTGAGTAAATGAGTGTTTAAAGTTCTGAAGGCTTGTTCATATTCACAGGGACTTTTAACGATTCATGTGATCCAAAGTTTTTTTTTTTTTAGAAATTATTAATTTTGTTCAGCATGAATGCATTAAATTGATCAAAAGTGACAGTAAAGACATTTATAATATTTCAAAACTGGTGTCGCGTCAATTAAGCTTTTTCCGTAAGTTGAATATGGAAGGCGTAGGATGTAGCATAAGCTTTTTGAACTGCGAGAGGTGTTGCGCTGTCTTCCTAAGTTGAATATGGAAGGCAGTCTGGCGGAAACTACATGTTTTACTTCATAACTTTTTTTTTTTTTTACACAAACGCATCGCTTCGCTTCAGAAGGCCACCCCCTAGAGCCGTGTTGAGTACGTTTATGATGAATGAATGTGGATGGAGGCACTTTCTTCAGCTCATACTCGCTGGTCCCGTTCACTGGCATTATAAAGCTTGGATGCGTCAGGATGTTTATTAATATTTCTGTGATTGTGTTCATCAGAAAGAAGAAAGTCATATACACCTAGGATGGCTTGAGGGTGAGTAAAGCTTGGGCTAATTTTCATTTTAAAGTGAACTAATACTTTAAGCTGCACTGAACTGTTTTCCACATTGATCTTTTTTTTTTTTTTTGAGAAATGAGAAACATTAAGAAACATGAGGAATACTGAGAATGTTTCTTGAGCAGCAAATCAACACATTAGAATAATTTTAGAAATTCAGCTTTGCTGTCACAAGAATGAATTACATTTAAAGTATATTATGAAAACGGTTATTTTTCATTGTAACAAACAATATTTCACAATATTACTGTTTTTACTGCATTTTTGACCAAATAAATGCAGCCTTGGTGAGCATAAGAGACTTTTGAATGGTAGTGTAAGTATGGCCTTCTAACCTGACAAAAGTTGATAATGCCACAGTTAGAATTCTCATTGTCATACATGTTAGTCTGCTTTTCTGGAAAATTACACCTCTATGTCTTCAGCCCCCAGCACCCTTCAAAACTTGCCATGAATGCACTTCACAAAACTGAATAAACTGTAACAACTAGTTGAAATATAATTAGAAAATAAAAAAAGATGTTGTGGGAAGACAGAAATCAGAGAAAAGGATCCAAGGAGAATACCAATTTTTCCAGTTATAAAAACAGATAGAAAGGAAATAGAAACGGCTTTGTGGTAATTTGCTGCTGTATTATGAAGCAGATTGTGTATTAAGTGAAGTGCATGTGACATGTGGGGTGTTTGGTGGGATGTGGAGATGGCTGTTAAGTGGTGTGCGTGCGCTCTGTCTCTGTGCTTCCCTGGGGAGTGAAGGACGGTTGATAGGGTGGTAATGAAGGAAGAGAGGAGGAGAACAGGAGAGTGCCATGCTGACACTTATTACTGTGGGTGAGAACCACACCGGTGAAACCCACACAGACACTCTCTCACCTCCAAAACCCCTGAGTGGTGTATTTACACGTATCTTAACCAGTCACGTCCACAATCAAATGTATTTCCTCTAACAAATTAAGTGCGTAATCAGGACAAAATCAGACAAAGTTTATGTCTTTTGTCTGCTAGCTTGGAACACATGCCATGCTATTTCTGTGGAGGGCTGCAACAACTACTTATCTCTCTGAAGGGTGTCTGTGTGTGAGAAGTATGTGATTAACAGCTGAAATAACACCTTGTGGAGACACTGATCTGATGGAGGCATACAACACAGACAGTATGCCAGCATGTGTGTGAGTGTGGACGATCCAGCACTCTTTTTCTGTCTGCTGTAGAACATTCTTCTGCCTTTCCCATATTTAAATCTGCTTTCCACATGGGAGGATGTACGGAAGCACACCAAAATAATATCCATTTGCATTTGCACAAGGGAAATGTAATTCAAAATCATCTTTAAATTAAATATGTTCCCTAGCTGTAGATGTTGTTTTGAATGCCTCGTGTCTAAAATGTAAAACTGAAATGGGTACCCTAAAGCAAACATGAAATCAAATTTGACCTTGTGTGATTCACCTTTACATGTTATTGCAAATAAAATAAAATAAAAAAAATCTATCTTTGTAAAAAGGGTTAGGGTTATTAAGTTATTTAAACAAAGATTTTGCAAACTCACATCTAGTCTGGCTCCGTTCTTGTTCATAATATCCACTTTACATAATTCAGTTAATCAATTTCAGACATTTCAATCAGACATACATCAAATTTTGCAAAAGTAAAATGTGTTGCAAATAGCAATTCACGTTGACTTTAATGCGCTACATGTAATCATGTTAAATTACAAAAATACTGCTCTCAAGTGCTATTGGAAGTAGATACTGTACATGTTTGGCATGCAATTAAAATTAGATCCACTGTCATTAGTTTTTAGCTTTCCACACAGACATCTGCCAACAGGAAATTATACAATATATTAACCTTTGCTGCCAGAAAACATTTTATTGTTGTGGATCAGTGATAAGGCCTGGTCGGTTGGCATGAGGTGATATTTACTTTGGTCCCACAGGAACTATTTACTTAATAAGGACTATCTATGGATTTTAATTTATTTGTTTATTCATTTATCTCCTATAAATGTTAGATATATTTCCATTTATCTCATCCATGGTGCATGAAGGGAACTGAGCCCTGCCCCCAAGACTGTGTTAAGAGCAATCAAATTGAATGAGTTATCTTACTCGTTATTTAAATTAATTATAAAATTCTACTAACTTATTAGCGTTTATATCATACTTAATTTAAAGATGATTTTAAATTATTTGGTTTGTTTCTATTTATAATATATATATATATATATATTATATATGGAAACAAACCAAATAATTTAAAATCATCTTTAAATTAAGTATGTTCTCTAGCTGTAGATGTTTGCATTTGCATTTTGTCCATTTTACAAGATGGACAAAATTTGTCACCAAAAAAGTCATTCGGTTTAACCAAAATTTCGGTTTTACCAAATGACACTTTTGGTTACACCGAATGACGATATTTTCAAACATTGCTAACAGGCTGATATCTAGCTAGCTAGCAAAAGGACAATCAAACATTTTATATTTAGTACAAGTTTTTAAAATATTACAACATTTTCCATGTTTTATAGCGGTTGTACCGAATGACCTGATGTTTTGGGACATGCGTATAAGCAAGTGAAAACATACATTTTTCAAATAGTAAAAAGAGAGTTAGTTACTTTGTTTCACGATCATGTGGTCCTTTGCAGGTGTCTGAATGATGTCACATCCTGTCACATGATACTGACCGCATGACTTGATCCAAAATGGTCCCTTTATATTGGTTACTCCAAATGACATCTATGAAATTCATTTTTTAGGACATTCTTTCTCATAACAAAGCAACGACTTCTACACATAATTTTAATACCATTTTGCACTATGTTGATATATGATGCCAGAATAAAAAACATACATTTATTACATTTTAAGATATTTTAATCACAAATGAAATGGCTGTATTGGCCTTTAGATGGTTAAACCGAATGACCTTTTGACACTTCAAAATCTTTAAAATACCTTTATATGTAGCAAAATATAATTAAAACCTTTTGGATTCAGTAAAAGAGATCTAGTTGTACTACCTTACATACTTTAGATGTCATATCTTTGTTTTTTATTATTATTAAGGCCTTTGGACAAAAAAATGACCCATCACGTCATTGACCCATGTATATTTAATATTTACCAGAGTCATCGTTTCTATAATCTCTCTCTATCCTCTGAAATTTTCATCATGCATCTTTAGACAAACTCTCTCAGAATTTATTGCAGTGGTTAAAGTGTAAAGTTTGAAATCTGTCAGTCGGTCTATTGCTCCTGAGTGTTGTCATCATGAAGGACATCATTCACCTCGTTCAAAACATCACCTGCTTTAGTGAATATGAATATCCTGCCAGGTTCAGACATAATGATACATTTGAGCTTCTATATCCCATGATTTGGAGACTCTAGATTAAAGTCTAGCGGTGCTGATCTGACTGATATTAAAATCAAGGGTTTGTCAGAGTGTAATGAGGAAAGCTATTTATCATACAGTAACCAACAATATTAGAGCCATAGTACACACTGAATTTCATTTGTCTGTCTATCTCCCTCGCTCTCTCTTTCACACACATACACTTTGTTAATTTAATCAGGTGCTAATTCTGCTAATTTCTATCAGTATAATGAACTTTAATGAATTCACCTAACACTCTCCGGAAGCAAGGCACATAAATTCATTTTCATCTGCTTTAAATCGGAGCTCAAATGTGGAATAGATAAGTAGTGAGTCTGAGACCCTGCGTGAGTGACAGGTGTGGGAGGTCAAATTGAATGGCGATGTTATTACTCTTCATTGTTTTTTCCAGGAGGATATTTATAAAGCCTCAAATAATATATGACAAAGTGGCCCCCACTGATGCTGTCTGACTCACTTACTCTTTTATTTCTCTCTCTCTCTCTCTCTCTCTCTCTCTCTGTGTCTCAGAAGATTCAGAGGCATATTATAAGCATGTATAGATACACATCTCTCCCTTTCTATCAGTATTGATGTTGTCTGTGAATCACGCGCAGGGCTAGTGCTTAGTTAAGCCAGGCAAAGAACATGTCAAGTATGGTTTACATAAGTGGCTTCATCTTTAAAAAACACAGACATGCAGATAATCACCTCAGTCTGATTTTCTGTCTGCATGTAAACATCAAAACACAGGTGTGCTATTACTCTGCCTAAGTGTGTGTGACAGCCTCTGTGGGTGGATATGGATTGAGCTCATTGTAACTCAGAGCAGGTGTGTTCATCTCCCGTTCATCAAACAAATAAACAAATAAATATTTATCATCCTGACTCATTTCTCCAGCAATTTTAACCGAACGAGAGAGAACAGAACGATTGATAAGACATATGTCACTGTCGGAGAAATGGAGTCTATATTTTAGAGAGATATGGAGAACATGTGAGAGAAAGAGGACTTTACTCTAGGTTACTCAAGCTGAAAGGATTCAAACGGCTATCTTTAATTATTCTTTACCCGTAATTTCCCATTCCATTAGTGCTGGAAAGCAGCCGTCCATATAAACACTCTAACTCTAAAGCCTTTCCTGCTTCCATGTCTGGAAAAGTGAAGGATGGCTAGGACTCAGACAGTCTAACATACTAACAAACTGAAAACCAGCCTTGATGCATTATTCATAACAGCACTCACTCATTTTTATTTAAAAGAGAAAAAAGACCATGATTTGAGGCCGTTTGTGTCTAGCGTCTTCTCAAATCAAAGATATATGAAACAGAAGGGCTGATAGACGTCAAACTCAATTCCTGTTGCAACAGAAAGATGAAAGACATCGGATTTGATTTGGGGTTTGAATGGAGGAACGAAGAGAAATGAGTTTGGTTTGAACCCTTCAATTAGTAATTTGCTTGTTTTCCCTATGTTATTCCTTTTAGGCTACTTGTGTTTTTCTTTTTAGCCTCAGCGCTTTTTTGCCACAGACTTGGGTTTTTTGTCATCGATAAAATGGCAAATATTACACAGTGAAGTCATTTATTTGGTTGTCATAGTCAGCATTACAATTTTAGTATAAAATTTGTATAGCTTCATTGTTAACAAGAAAGGAGAGAAGACAAAGAAAGAATGGTGGAGGGACAAAGAAAGAAAGAGAGTAAGAATTACCGGTGGATAAGAGGTGGTTTGAAAGAGGGAATTAAGGTTAAGAAATAAACCAGGGCTGACCGGAGAGTTGCCATGGTGTTTTGAAGAGGGCACTCAGGCTGTTTTTTTTTTCACACTCTGCCTGGATAGACTGAAAGGATCTTTTTCACAATGGACAATGGATGGAAATCAGCTGTTTTCCCTTTTGTGTGCATGTACATGACTGAATATATGAGTGTGTGTGTGTGTGTGTGTGTGTGTGTGTGAGAGAGAGAGAGAGAGAGAGAGAGAGAGGTTTTGTGTTTAACACAGCCCCATCTAATGAGGCAGTCATTAGATAGCCTGGGCTTAGGGTTGAGAGAGCATGTGTGGAGTATGTTATTGTTATGATGTTAAAATTATAACTGAATTCTTGTTATGTTACGGCCTGCCTGCTTACACATCTTCACACTTTGATAATTACAAGTCTTACATTTAAAAGCATAGTTCACCTAAGATTCTGAAAAAAAAAAAAAAAGTCATTTACTCAACCACATATAGCTTTCAAAAGTTTGGGGTCGGCAATATTTTTTAAAAATGTTTTTTATAGTCTCTTATACTCACTAAAGCTACAATGATTTGATTAAAAAATATTCAGAGTCACATGTTCCTTCAGAAATCATTCTGCTGATTTGCTTCTCAAAAATATTTCTTATTATTATCAATGTTGGAAAGGTTGTGCTGCTTAATATTTTACCTTTTTTTCAGGATTCTTTGATGCATAGAAAGTTAGAAAGAACAGGATTTATTTGAAATAGAAATCTTTTGTAACAATATAAATGTTACATTGTTGATCCATTTAATGCATCCTTGATGAATAAAAGTATTCATTTGTAAAAAAAAAAAAAAAAAAGATTATTTTTAGTGGTAGTATATACAGTAGTATATACCAGTGTTTCCCAACCCTGTTCCTGGAGGCACACCAACACACTAACAGTGTACATTTTGGATGTCTCCCTTATCTGACCCATATATTTCTGGAATTCTCTACTAACAAGCTGATGATTTAATTCTGAGAGTTCAAAAATGTGTAGTGTTGGTGTGCCTCCAGGAACAGGGTTCACTGGTGTGTACTATGTAATTTTACTTAATTGCAGAAAAAGCTTTAATGACACACTGATTGCATTTCATTTCTTGTCACTGAAAATAATGATAAATTGTAATTCAGTAAGTAAGTCAGATGTTGATTCATTAAGCGGTCTGAGTTCAGTGAAGGATTTGTCAGACTGATTCAGACCGGTAATTCATGATCAAACTGTTCATTAAAAGAACTTGCTCATAAGAGTCAATTTTTCGGGAATCAGACTACTGGTCACGATGTATGATTTTGCACCCTCATGCAAACATGCAACAGTTTACATATACTTACTCCACAAACTAACTCCACAAACATAGAAAAGAGCGATAGTTTCTCAACCTTTATGCTAAGGAGTTGTTGACGTTGTTGAATGCTGCACTTAAATGACACCACTGTCGGCTGGCTTACGTCTCTTCAGAGTTCCTACTGGTGGTCTGAATGCAGCCAGGAAAATGGACCTACTGTAGGGGAACATTTATTTCTTGGGGGACTGCCCTGGTGGCTAGTTCCTATAACTGAGTTCTATAACTACCTGGTGCGAAAGCTCATCTTTTCTCTGGATCTGAAACTGCACTGTTTGATTGTTGTTTTTGCGTTAGGCCCGCAAAAGACAAATATCGCCATTATTTTGCAGTCTTTTTATTGCATCACACTCAATGTAGACTACAAACATTTCTTTTGCGGAAATACAGTGCAGGAAACACAGTACATTGAGTAGCTTGTGTTAGTAGAATTTAAAAGGTTAGTTCACCCAAAAATGAAAATTCTGTCATTAATTACTCACCCTCATGTCGTCACCTTCGTTCATCTTCAGAACACAAATTAAGATATTTTTGATGAAATCCGAGAGCTCTCTGACTCCTCAATAGACAGCAATTTAATCACCACTGTCAAGGCCCAGAAAGGTAGTAAAGACATCGTTAAAACCATCGACGTGATTGCAGTGGTTCAACCTTAATTTTATGAAGCGACGAGAATACTTTTTGTTCGACAAAAACAAAACAAAAAATAACAATTTTATTCAACAAAAATGAGGGTGAGTAATTAATGACAGAATTTTCATTTTTGGGTGAACTAACCCTATTAGTAGTTATTCAATGAAAATATTCACCTCCACCCATCCTTGTTTATCCACATCCAGATTCACAAATGGCAATAAAGGATAAATAAAAAATGACAGACATGTCCATGGGCGATTTGTCCACAAACAAACTAACTTAATTTAGGTAAAATACGTTTCTAATTAGAAAGATAGTAAACATGTCCATTATAGGACAAGAAGTGAGTAATTATTTACTAAAGCTTGTGCAGCATAGATCTTTTTTTTTCATTGAGTGATTCAGTATGTTGTATGCTGCATCATGTTTAAATAAACCACTGTGCAGTGGCAGCCCTGACTCACATGGTGCCCTAGGCCAGAAATCGACCTTTTCTTTTTTTTTTTTTTTTTTTGCAATGCAAAGTCTTATACAGGAAGGACATATGCAAATCTCAAATTTTAGTCAAAATGAGGTGTCTAATATGATATAATTTCATGTACTACAATTTTAAGACAGTATTTGTGCCATAAGCTCACCTAGTTTGGCAGGTTTTAAGAGCCTGTTAAATGTTTCCGTTTCACTTGCAAAGAGACACTAGGAATTAAAAATGGAGATAAAACTGAGGTAAAAAGAACAAAGAAATAAATCTATTGTGTTAATAATAGAAAGAATGGCATGGAAAGAGCGAGAAAAGCGGTGCTTTGGCACAATGCGACAATGAACAGATGTTCAAACAGTGCCCTCTGGCCTGTGTGGATGTATGTGAGCATTTGTGTGTTTGCACAGGAGGATTTAAAGCAAACCTTATGTGTTTTGGAGATTAGGGACACACTGAGAGCACAGAACAGTGCAGCACACCATGAACCCACAGAACAAAACTATCACATGAGATTTGCAGCAGAGAGAAAGAGAGAAAAATAAAGAGCAGAAATCTGGAGGAACAGGATAAGCGAACAGAGAGGAACTCCAGGTATTCTGAATTCCTCAGGCACATGCAGAGAGAAAATGGGCTAAGGATAGTAAAATACAACAAAAGAACAGCGGATGAATAAGAGGATGATTGAGGAAGGGAGAGAAGGAAAGGATTTTTTTCCCTGAAAGACCAAAAGAAAGTAATCAGAGTATTCATGATGTGTTCTTTAGCACCACGCTGCTTTTCATTTTAACTTTTGCTGCCTCTGAGTGAATGAGTCCTACTCCTTCTGATTGGCTCTGTCAAATTGTTATTGTGACAACCCAACAGAGAGGCCATTTCAGAGCTTTCTGAAATATCAGTCTGTTTCATTAGGCTTGTCCTTTTTATCATCAAAGTTTAGAAGAGGAGAGGAGATTGGGGGAAAACATTTTTAAACTGTAAAATAGTGATTAGCACTATGAGGTACGGACAAAAAAAGGCTAATTATTGAAGCTGTTTAAGGAGACAATTTCTTTGTAAATGTAGATGATATGATTTAATTCTGCAATCAGAGGATTTATTTAACACAAAAACATTGAATGAAACATTTTATGATAAATACAGTTAATAAAACTAGAAAATCAACACGATTTGACGATTTTGTATGAATTTGTACAATATCATTCAAATGTTTTTGTACAATCTGCTTATGCCCAAAACGGTTAGATTTAGAGGTGGACCTTCACGCTTTTTTTCTCTAAAAATAGTACATTTTTGTATGACTCAAATTGTACGTTGACAAAATGTAAAATAGTGTACTTATATTTGTTGAAGAAAACAATGAACAGTATAAACAAGATGAACAGTATAGGTTCAAAGTTATTAAAATTTAGTTACAAAAAACATACAGACTTGAATGAATCAATAGGTCATTTATTTGATCACGGAATTCTTTATTTACACGAACCTTGCTGAAAAATTGATTAAATAACATGAAATGGTTCATTTACAAAACAATTACTATAAATAAGGTAATTATAACTTTATTTCCCATAATTGTAAAATCATTTCACAATGAGACATATCTCATTTTATTCTCACAGTATTGTGAGAAAATTTATTTTATTTTATTTTAACTGGTTTCCATATGCATTCTCCATTTCAAAATATCATCTGTTTATGGATGTATTTCTTCAGTATGTGGGGTCATACACAAATGTCTTTTCAGTCAATCTATTCAATAATTCATGACTGATATTTAGTCAGTATCCTGGAGGTTTCTGTTTGGCTACCACCTACAGAGAATAAGGAAGTCTGCTCTCTTGCCCTTATTGTAGCCTCACAAATATGATTTCTTTCAGCTTATTTAAGATGTGCATATCTGTTTGTGTGTGTGTGAATGTGTTTGTTCATGTCCAGGCAAATGCAATCAAGGAAATGTCAAGTGGATCATCTCACTTGCATCGTTTTGCATCAAGTCCATCCGCTCAGTGAAGTGTGACTATTTCATCTTGAGTGTTCACACAGACATCTTCAGTCTACACACACACACACACACACAAAAGATCTGATGATTAGAAACTGACAGAGAATTTTGAATTGATTTTCCCATAAAGTTAAGCATCTCTTCACACCAATGACAGAGCCAGACATGCTCTCCACATCCAGCACATACTGACTCTAGACACTAGTAGACACAGACAAACAGAAGTTGTGTCTGTTACGTAAGGTCATCCATTAGAGAAAAGAGTTTCTAGAACTACATTGAGGACATTCAGTTAAATCAAGAATCAAAGCTGAGACACTTTCAATGGATTTACCAAATTTTATTAAGTTAGTGGCCTCTTCACTCCGAAAAGGAATTACCTTTAGAAGAACTTGATTTGTAACATAAAGACAATTTTTTTTTAAAGTTATTTACTTAAAATAGCTGCTCCAACTACTCAATTATAAATTACTATTAGCAATTATATATTTCAGTTCAAATCCACAGCTATCATAGCACATGCAAACGTGGGAGACAGTGCGTCGAGACACAAACAATAAATGACAATGAACAGAAAGAATGGAGGAACTTAAATACACAGTGATGATTAACTAAAAGACGAACAGCTGTGATGATTAGTGTTGGTGTCCATGGTGACTGATGAGTGGCGGGAATCAAACGTGACTGTGACAATATGACACTTAACAAAATGTAATTATTTATTCATTTATATATTTTGTGTTTTGTACTTTGTTTTGAATTTTAGTTTTGCACATTTTATTATACAGCTATGTGACATTTCACATATTTTAAACATTTGTATTTTTAAACGGCAGATTTCGCACTGAATTTTTTATAGGAGAAATTCATATTTTACAACAGCTTGCAAGTCTGCAAAGTTTTTTAGCTCCAAAGAGTCAAAAAATTATGCTACACAATAATAGCCGCTACACCATCAACCGAACCCTGTCTGATGATAGTACACTGTGAAGCTCCAAGTTGTAAGAACCAGTAATTCACAAAAGATAAGAAATAAAGCACAGAAGGAGATAAAAACATATAATTTGACTCAGTGGAAAGGCTGTGATTCAGCTTCATACAGCAGTTAAAGAACACTGTGTGCTGTACTCTGAGTTTATATTTATTGAACAAATCTCCAGCTCTGTGTGATCCTCGTGGAGCTACAGCTCTCATGTGAGTCTTCATTGAGGAATGCCAGAAGTGAGCGAGTGCACGGCGTGTTCCAGTGATGTCTTGAACCGACACATAAGGACATTGCTGTTTAAATCCCACTGATTTGTGCCTTTTACAGCCATTTAAAGAACTCAGTAGGTCTTCTACACAGAGATTGGATGATACATCAGCTAAATACATCTGCTGACTAACCAAATATATGAGCAAATCTGTCCTCCTTGACTGTAGTTGGAGGAATAAAGCAGTATACTCTTGCTGTGAGTTTTAGGATGGTTTAAAGTTACTTTTAGTGAAGAAAGGCTGTTTGTGGTGTTTTTTTTCTTCATGTGCTTGCAAGTACAACACGTTCCTGAATCAACATACGTTGTTCCTATCATCAAATTACTTTTAGGGTTAGTTTGTGATTGGTTGATAGAAATTTTGGTCCAGAAAAACAAATGATGTTGGATCAGGAACATGTCCTACTTATGTAGCCTAATGTTGTCTCATTCAAGCCATTGCTTCAAGTTACAGGATGTCATGACAAATGAGCATGTCCACTCACTTCAATTAATGACTCACTGAGGATATGGCGCACACTCTCCGAAGACACACAAGCACATTCACATACACGTTTATATGCCCTCTAACAAAGTGTACACTTCATATAAAATCTTTTCTATCGAATTGATGTGTACACAAATATGATCAGACTTGTTTACTTCGACGAGCATCTGACTCTTAATATACAGCGCTGCCATGATGAATGATAGAGAATATTAGGAAATATCAGACCGTTAAATAGCACGACTGACCAATCAGAGTTGAGTGTTCCAGAGCGCCGCATAATAAATGGTCTTAATCATTACCGGTCATGATTATTAATTACTCCTAGGAGACATTCAGTTTCTGTCTGCTGTCTCACTGTCCAGAATTATTCTTCACCTTCATCAAACCTTTCAGAGACTCTTCATGTCCTATTCCTTTCCTTCACCCTTCTAAGTTCTTCTGAAACTTTAATGTCAGAAGTATTTTTACACCAGCAGCCTGTCAGAGTTATTAGACTGCTCAGCTTTTAGACACTGTGAGAAATGATTTCATTTCTGAAAGTCAGATGTGAAAAGATGAAAAAAGTAACATGATGTAGTCTGGATAGTCTCTCAAGAAGGAAGTTCTGTACTTATCTGTTTTAATATTATAGGTATAAAGATTTGAAATAGCATGACACGAGTCTCTGTAGTTATTTATAGGTCTGTATGGTTATGCACCTGGTCAATTAGCACATATATTAAGAGGTGATTTCTTCCATTTTGATCATTTAACACGTGATCTGTCTTTATTGTTTTCACCCACAAATACACACAGGCACATGTAACTATATAAAGCTCATTCTCTCAATACTCCCAGCTTTGGGCTTCTGTTTTTCATTCCCACCTTTTAGCTCTCTGTGTCCCTGCAATATGTCACTTTTGCAGTGAAACCTGAAACTCATTCACCATCTGAGCTCTGTCCGTGGAGACCTCTTTTTCTCTCTCTGTCCCTCCTGTATTTCAATCTTTACCTTTCAACCCTTCTCAGTGTCTTCTCAGCTTTTCTCTCTCGCTTATTTTCTGCAGAGCAGAGGTGCTAAATGAACACGCTTTTTCATCACAAGCAGTGATCACAGAGCCCTGTCCATGGTGCTGAAACTACAATTTCTTTCTTTCTTTCTTTCTTTCTTTGAGCAAATAATGTGATGCTCATTTTTATTCAGATGTATTAAAAAATGATCTTTCAGTTCATTAAATTGAAAGATACAGATTGACTTGAATACACTACTAATAATAAATAATAACAATTGAAAGACTTTCGTCCACTGAATCAAAGTCAGCGTGATATAACAAACCCTCATGACTTTGTCAAGGTCAGTATTTTTTTAATGTATTGTTATTATTATTAAATGTTATGACTTTTTATGAAAAAGCAGGGTTATTTCAGGTGTTCTTGATTCTTACTTTATTCTTATTTTATTTCTAAAATTTGAAAAATGATGAGTATAGTTAATGATTAATAGTAACATTTCAGGAGTGTGTTTTGAAGTAGATTTTTAAAAGATTTCACATTTACATAATTGACCCTTACTAATATTGCTGGTTTAACACTATTTTTCATTTCTAAAAATATTGTGCGTTCAGATCTTTATGTGCTCTGATAGAACCTCCATCATTCATTCCTGTCTGACCTGATGACTCCTCTAATTACTTATTCTGTCAACCAATCACTATTCTTTCAATCACCAGTAAAGCCCACAGTGATTATTCTCTCAACCAATCACAGCAAAAGGTCCTAATGGATCGCTTTGAGACAAAGTAGCCATTTAATGTGTTTCTTTCTCTCCACGGGTAATGATTAGAACATCAAAAGTTCACCCCACGCATCAAACTAGGTGACAGAAAGATTGTTTGAATATGAACGTCACCAGCCTAATGATTGCATCCTGACAGTGTCAGAGTTTAATGCATTGACTGAATTTATGAATTCCATTTTCTGATGGAAACTATTTTCTATCAGTTTTCATGTCATGTATGGCTCCTCTAGAATGCATTGATTTGTTACAGAAGCTCTGTCTCTCTGGCAATGGCAAAATTCAATGGTCATTAAAATTTTCTATGAATGCATTAATTTTTAAATAAGGTACAAAGTTCTAAAGACATTATTAATGAACAAGCTGTTTGGACTTGAGGTTGAAATGATTAATTCAACATGATGCGTCCTCTTTAATACCAATTTTATGGCCTTATGCGTTTAAAAAAACTTCACAAAAGAGCATTTTATAGACTAAACACAAAGTCAGGTGTATGTACTGGAGATGTATTACAGCCCTTCTTAAGACATTAAACTGAATTCATAATGCCTCTTACTTTAGTGAGAGACAGAAAGACTACTACAGACACCATATTGCAGCTTTATAAATAGAATTTATTTATTTTAACTAAGAATACCAGAGGGTTGTATGACTCTAGAGATGAGAGGTAGGCATGCACATATTGTAATTGTGTGTAATAGTGACATTTCTAAGTGTGTGAGTGAAACACACTGGGTGACCACATAGCCACCAGTAAACAGCTAAAGAATTCAAATCACAGTACTTCCAGCTAGAGTTTTGTGCTTTCTCAAAAAAACAAAACAAAAACAAACAAACAAACAAAAAACAAAAAAAAAAAAAACAAAAAAAAAAACACAATTTACTAAGAAAAAAACTCAATGCCATCTCTCATGCTTTCTACTAGTTATCTACCTCCAACTAGTTCTCACACTGAAAAACCTTCTATTCTTAACAAGTATTTTTGTCTTATTTTCCAGTTAAAATATCTAAAAATCATTGAAACTTAAATTTAAAATAAACATAAATCTACTTGAGAATCAGCAATGCATAAGACATTAAGACTTGTTTTCAGAGAATTAAGCTTTAATATAGGTGTATTTTTTCATTTATATTTATGCATTTGGCAGACACTTTTATCCAAAGTGACATACATTGGATTCAAGGTACACTTTATTTATTTATTTATTTTTTAATCAGTTCTTGCTTACCCTGGGAATCAAACCCATTACCTTTGCATTGCACTGACAATTCTTTACACTTATTTTAAGTATAAACAAACAAAAACAAGTGAAAAAAAATCTGCCAGTGAAGACAATATATACATTCAAGATATAATATAACAATAATAATAATAATATAAGGTATCGTTCAAATGTTTGAAGTCAGTAAGATTTTTAAATGTTTTTAAAAGAAGCCTCTTATGTTTACAGAGGCAGCATTTATTTGATCAAAAATACAGTAAAGTCAGTAATATTGTGAAATATTATTACAATTTAAAAGAACTGTTTTCTATTTGAATGCATTTCAAAATGTAATTTATTCCAGTGATCAAAGCTGAATTTTCAGCATCATTACTCTAGTCTTCAGTGTCACATGATCCTTCAGAAATCATTCTAATATGATGATTTACTGCTCAAGAAACATTTCTTATTATTATCAGTGTTGAAAACAGTTGAGCTGCTTCATATGTTTGTGGAAACCATTATACTTTTGTTTCGTGATTCAGATTCATAAAATTAAAAAGGCTTATTTTGAAATAGAAATCTTTTGTAACATAAATGTCTTTACTGTCACTTTTGATCAATTTAATGTATCCTTTAAATAATAATAATAATAATAATAATAATAATAATAATAATAATAAAATCTTAATGACACCAAACTTTTGAATGGTAATGTATATACAGTATATAAAATGTTTTCTTTCAAGTAAATTGATCTTGTTTCAAGTTTTTGTTGTTGTTTTTCTTTTAAATTCATTTTGTTTCCATGATCTTTAGATATTTTAACTGCTTAAACATTTCTTGTTTTTAGGGATTTTAGATAACCGTAAGATAAGTCAAAAAATACTAATTAAAAATACTTTTTTTCCCCCAGTGCAAGCCAAAGCAACAATTCATTCACTGTGCAGTCAGGTAGTTCACATTACTGTTACTCTACAAGAGTCCTTATTCAGTTCCAAACAAAACAATAATTTTGCCCTAATCTGGAAGTAGTTGTCCGTGCTCATTGTAAACAAACCCTGAAAACTGCTCTCAGATCAGGACAAAGTTCCAAAAGCACTTCCAGGTCAGCGATCTGCATTCATCCTCCTTAATTTGGCAGGCAGGTTGTCCTCCATTCGGCCACCAGGCGTGTGTGGAGGAGCGTGCTGGTGTGTGGGCAAGACCACTGGGGTGGGAGGCAGACTCCTGTGGTGGAGGTCTCCAGTGGACAAGGCCATGGGCTGGAAACCCACTTTGAGGGCTTTAAGGTGGAATCGTGCCTCTCCGTCAACCTGCCCAGGACTAGAGCTGAGGCGCTGTAGTTTAAGTGGAAGGTCCCCGGTACTCGAAGCCTTTTCGGAGTGCTGCGAGCTCAAGCGTAGCACCTTCCTCTGCAGATCTTCTCTGCCAGACGAATTCATTTTCTGGAGTTTACTGGGCAGCTTGCAAGAAGCGCTTCCGGAATGCGCCCCTTCCTCACCTGCTTCCAGGCAGTCCATGGAAAACACTCTCTCGCGGTGTGGCGTGAGCAGGGGCGAGGGGAGCGAGGATTTCTCCTCATATTCTTTCACACTGTAGGGTGGTGTGGGCACCTCAAAGGTGCTGTGAAACTGGGAGTAGTCTACACGAAAGAAGCCCTCTTCCAGAGACATGACGGGCAGGAAGCGGTGACCCCATAACACCTCATCTTCCGTGTACGAGGTACGAGCCTGACATGTCATACCTGTGAGAGACGGCGTATAATAAACAAGCATTACAATGGAGAAGAAAGGTTTACGGTCAAAACTTATTACGGAGGCTTTCATTGTGTCAGGTTGGCCTGGCCATGAGAATGATTTATACTGTCCTATTCCTCCGTCTTACTAGAATGTGATTTAAAGACTCTCAGTACATAATGTGCGTGAGAAGGCCATGCAAGGCAGAGTTTTAAGACTCCAGCAACCATAATTCAGCCAGAGGGCCATTCAGTGAGTCATAAACACAGCCCTGCCATAGCTTTACACGGCCATGCTCTTACACTTATAAACACCGCCAGGAAGACTGAAAATACAATCTGCTTCTCAATAAAATGAAAAACAATCAATAGAACAATCACTAAACAATTGGTGTTCCTAAAAAATGCATTGTTTTTGTTGTTTTCTTTTTCTGCAGAGGAATGTGTCATTATTTTCATGGGGATAAACCAATAAATAAAAAGAGAGATGAAAAATGTATGCTGTTATGCTGAAGTAGCATATATGCAATTTCGAACAGAATGGTGTTTAAAAAGGTATATGCTTATATTATGAAATAGTTCCAGTACTTAAATTTGATAGGCTGAGACTTAGTCTGGGGATATTTTAGTGTCTCTTTTACCGCTGGTTACATTGCCATTAGTTGGCGACAAATTACTTTCTTTAAGAGTGGGTCATTGAACTAGTTTGTTCACTGAAAAAACCTAATCAAATATTGCAATGAAGTACATGCATTCACTTAAATAATTTGTTCAAAACACAGCTTTGTTCATAAATTAAATAAGTGATTATGAATGTGTAACTGAATCATTCATTTAATTGATTCATTCAAAAATATTGATTCATTAATAAACAAAACAAGTGATCATGAATCATTGAGTCATTGAATCATTTACTCAACCAATTTGTTCAAAACACTGGTACTTTTTCATGAACAAAACAAGTGATTATATGAGTAAGTCATTGAATCTTTCACTCAAATGATTTGTTCAAAACATTGATTAATTCTTTAATTAATCAAATTAATTATTTGTGAGAAATTGAATCATTGGGTGTGTTGGACTTAAAGCAGACTGATAGGTGTATGACATCAAAGTACTGCAAGAGCGATCAGACAGCAGACGGCTCCATATGTTTTCGGATCGCTCTCGCTGTACTTTCATGTCAGCACTGCTTTAAGTCCAACACACATCTTCACTTAAACATTTCATGTGAAAACACTGAATCATTCTTGAATTAAACACCAGTACTGTGTTTTGCCACATAATGGATAATTTTGCTGTGGCTTTATTGAGACTATTTCCATTGTACTTGGCTTGGGAGTATTACAGATAGCTGAAAACATCAAATTAGCCAAATATTTAATAAACAAATATGCATGGGTAGGGGATCTGTATGTAAATTCATCGGTGAAAGGTGTTCCAAGTCCGCAGAGCTTCTGTGTGGGTCTTGCTCATGATTAAATAATTATCATTAAATAGCCTACTAATTAGCAGCACCTAATAAAAAACATGAACAAGCCTCAAAAATGAAGGATGAAAATCCCAGCAACTCTGTGAGCATTTCTGCTGGCACTACATCATCCCATGTAATTAAACCAGTTTATGTGACATTAATCACACTGAAAATCCTATATTTTGCTGCCGGAGTGATCGTGCTGAGTAGGAGCAGTGGGGTGGCCTGGCTTCATCTAAAGGCTTAAATGATGGATCAATGCTGGAAGTAGTTTTGTGAATGTATCAATGGCTTTACTGTGTTTCAGTTGAAAGCAGCTTTTTAAGCTTTCATTTAAAGCAAAACAAATTTCACAGTCTTCACAGTAAGACTCTTGATTGCGCAATACTCCTTCGGCATACATAATTAGGGTCTGTCTTTCGTCTCTAGTCTGATCTAAGGCATTGATTAAAGGAGGCCTATTTCACACTTGCATTTAGTCTATTTAACTAAATTGCACATTTATTTCATTCTTTGTTATTTCTTATTAGGTTATACAAAGTAAAGATGCAATTTAAAATGAGACATTTTAATTCTGTGAGCTGCAAATGTTCATGCAAAGCCCTTAATATGTCCTAAAAGGAATATAGAGTCATAGCTTTTTCTTGTACCATTGCGTCTGTAAAATGATTAACTTGACATTTCAGTCTGTGTCCAGGGCTTCAGTGGATCAATAAGCACTTATGAGTACATGACAGGCCTCAGCTCCCAAACAGCAGGGTGTTTTTTTAAATCACCACATGACTGTTTACCCCGTTACTGGCCTGACAAGAACTGAATTAAAAGAGTTTGTGAGTTAACAGATGGTTTATCAGGAGTCTTCCTCTGGTGTGCACTGATATGCTTGATAAGTTTTGTGTCTATCGCTGATGTAACACCTGTAATAATGAGCAACACTTTGTTTCCATCTTATATTGTCTCTCTGAGAGAGCGAGAGTTCAAATTGAAAGGCACCCTGCATAGTGTTTCCATTTTATCAAAAAAAAAAAACAATAAAAATGACAAAATCACATAACAAAATTAATAAAACTTAAACTGAATTTAAAATGAAATTATAAATATAAAAAATAATCAACATAAAAATATAATTCATTATATTAAGAAATACTGTAATTGTGTATAAATGATACTTAAATAATGCTGTTGCTTACTGGCTCAAGTCTCTAATCTGGTCCATATTAAGTCACTCCTTCAATTTAAATCCAAGGGATTTTTTTTATATTCATTTTATTGTTAGAAAAATCCAATTATGTTGAAAATGCAATTAATAGCACGCATCACCCCAATGATTTGAGGTGTCATTCTTGTTATGTTTCAAAGTTTAATACTTAGAGTAATAGGCAAATGGTCAAATAACTAACCCTAAGAGCAAAAGTAATAGTGATGTTTAGAAAACACCTCTAAAAATTAAATGAGAATCATATTTGATTGAAAAAAAATGAGAAGGAAACAGGAAAGGAAATTCTAATTATATTTCTGTTTATTTGTGTAGTGAAAAAAGAATGTAAAAAGAACCGCTGTCGTCTTCCTCCTCCTCTCACATCCTCAAAAGAAAATCCCATTCTGCCTTTCTCAGTTACTTTACTTCCTCGCACTCTGCCTGCATAAAAGACACCAGGAACAGATCGAACTCGAGCGAGGTTTGAAGCTCATACATCAAACTGACAAGCATGTGACTGAGAAAAAAAAAAAAAAACTAATTATACAAGGTGCATGGCTAAAGCACAGGCCTGAATGAATGCAATCAGAAAGACACCTTTTTACAACCCACTTGACACCCCTACTGACCTTACTTTACCTATTATGTCCATTTAGATGGAAAACCAGGACTGAGGGATGTGAGGAAGAGAGAGTCATCAAGTTTAGAAAGTTTACAAAGTTGTCAAGTTTAGAAGGTAAGTGTGAGAAAAGTGATATGTTCACTTCGATCTGTTAAATGAAGATGAATGATGACAAATGAACACCCTGCAAAAAAAAAAAAAAAAAAAAAATCCTTTTCTTAATTAGCAATTGTGTCATGTTTACCATTAAACATTGAAACATCATTAAAACAAGATAAATTTACTTAAGGAGCAGTTTTCAGAGAATACATCTTGAGAAAATTAAATCTGCATTGGCATACAATATTTTTTTTTTTAAAAGAAATTAATGCTTTTGTTCAGAAAGAACATATTAAAGTGATCAAAAGTGATATTTATAATGTTACAAAATATTTCTATTTTAAATAAATGTTGTTCTTTTGAACATTTTCTATTCATCAAAGAATCATGTTTTGTTGTAGAATCATTGTGTTTTGTTCTTATCAAAACATTGTTAAATTTATGCATTAAACAAGAAAAAAAAATTAATATTACTTTTTTTTTTTTAAAGGCCCACTGAAGTGCCTTGAAACGCGCAACATTATTCAATGTGTTGACGTAATGTCCACTGAAACAGGAAGACGGGGGGGACATATATCGAGCAGCTCCTCCACCTTTTTAAAATATCCAATAGTGTTTAAATATCACAGCTTGGCAGGCCAGAGCCATTGAGCTTGGCATTTGACAGCTTATAACAGCTACAGTCTACTAGATTCCCCTTTTAGATTTAATATGAAACTGTTACTGAAGCAAAACAGTGAACATAATCATGCTGAGGATGTGTAGCTTGAAAAGTGTGTAATTTATGACGGTGCATGGCACCGGTGTTATCTCTTCTACTCTCAGTGCTGTTTCTAATGCCGAGTCTGTCTAACCATTTCACCTCCTCATCTCCTTCATATCGCTTTAAAATATAGCATTCTGTGTAAATTTAAATGGGTCTGATGCGCAAAACCAGACTTTATTTGCCACAATGGAAAGCATATTTACAGTGTCTGAATCATTCCCTATCCCATATATAGTGTATTATGTGCCATTCACGATATAGAAAATTAGGGCTGCCTCCTAAAAGTCGACTAACCGTTAGTCGACGAGAAGAGGCTTAGTCGACCAAAATTTTATTAGTCGCAGGAAAAAAAATCCACAGGAAGTGGCGAAGTCACTGTGACGGACAGATCGTTAACAGCTGGTCTGTGTGGTTACAGTATGTCTGGCAGGACATCCAAATGCTCGCCTATCATTCATCGACCTCAAATATGGCTTGTCATCTGAAACATGTAAGTAGTAGCAACTTTACATGGCCGCTCGCTTTAATGTTAACCTAGAAAAATGTGGGCTATTCAAGTGTTTGTGAGGAGTCTGAAAGCTGAATAGTAGGAGCGCGCTTACTGACAGCTAACATGGAGGCGCCGGTGCGATCACTTGCACTTAAAATACTCTCCATTTATTTGTGTGCGCTCACAATAACAACAAAACCTTGTGCTTTTGTAAAATAACGAAAGCAAACAGGGTGCGCTTTCTGCCATCTCTCTCTGTGAACTTGAGAGCGCCAAAAAGAAAGAACCAAAACACTAGCTTATCAATTAATTATTAAAATGTTAAAGCAATCTCCTTGCTGTTTTTCCCTGACACATTCATAATCATTACTTCTGCCGGTGCGTCGTGGCAAGCTTTATGCATGCGCTTGAATGCTGATTAGGCTATGTAGGCATTAAAGGCTCTTTATTATGATTTATATGTTTTATTAATAAACGTGCGATTAGTTGACTAATCACTTAAAATGATCGACTACTAGTTGACCAGAAAAATCTTTAGTCAAGGGCAGCCCTATAGAAAATAGTAATTGTGTGAACGAGTGACCAATTTCACCCACAGCGTCAGTGTCTATTTACACTGTAGGGGTGGAGGGAGGGATGCTTCAGATTCTAGAGAGCATCTGATTGGACAGAAAATCTGATGAGAAGCTGGAGTGCAGAGTGATGTCATCAAAATCATTGACCCATATTGGCGGAAGTGAGAGACTGTAAGTTTTAAACGCTTATATCTTCTAAATGCAAATTTTGTCATTGTTTTGAAGCGCACTAGCTTATAGATAACCTTAAGGCTAACATATTCATACTTAAAGCCAAAAAACTTACATTTTGATTTCATGGGGACTTATTGTTTATATATATGGTTTTAGTAATGTTAAGATATTTTTACATGAAAATGAGAAAAAAAATAATACTGTGCAAAATGATGAGGGGATGCAAGCAAAGTTGCATTGTAAATTAACTTTTGTGATACATTCTCAAGCCAAATGATGTTCTTAAAGGAATGGAGAGTGGAGTGAAGAATGCGACTCACCCGTGGTCTCTACAATGCCCTCCAAGATGACGACAATCTCAAACTGCTCGTTCATAAGCGAGCGCTGGGACAGATCGAAGAAAGGGCTCTTGGGATTGATCTCATGGCAAATGGTGAGGGGAGAGACCAGGAAGAGTTGGTCAGCACCTGTTCCAAAGCCCACGTCCAGTTCACACTGATCCAGCGGCAGGAACTCACCCTCCGGGGTCTGACGAGACTGGTGAGAGACATTATCATCATTAAAGTCATCATCTTTATCCATTTTACATTGAAAACTTCAATTTTAGATTATGACTTCCAATATCTGTGACAAATTACAGCAGGAACAATCAACCTGAAAAAACAGATCATCAAGGATGGAGGTGGAAATTGAAAAAGGAAATTGAAAGAAGAATGTCAGCATGTATATTTACACTTTTTCTGCTGTATAAACTGAATCATAATCGAACCCAAAATAACAAAATATATTGAAATTAAAGGACAAATTCATGCTGTTTAGTGTGGAAGGAAAATATTCCTCTCTAGGCAAGTGGAGAGAGAGTGTTTGTGGCTGGCAAGTAGTGAATGGGGGATTTTGACAAGCATGAGTGCTCAGAACAGTGAAATAAAACACAGATGGAGCAAAGGAGGAGGCTGGGAGGAGATAAGAAATGCCTACAAAGCATTGTGTTATTTCAGACGAAGATAAAGAGCCTTATCAGTAAGCGAGTGAAATTTAAGACCTGATGATTTACAGGACGATGTCAAACTGAAAAAGAGAATGAAATTCCAATGTCAAGGGTATGTTTTTCTACACAGGCTAGTGAGGGGTTCCTGTTTGTATGTGGAAAGACAGCCGATGGATGGAGCCACACGCTCAAATTCTCTTATGAATAATGTTGCTGTGAATACAAAGTGGAAGAAATCACTCTTACATTCAGCTAGTTGGCAGATGTCCTCTCACTTCCAAGACTCCATATCATTCACTCTCATTACAGTGGACTTACTGGAGCTGTTTAGGCTAAGAGCATCTCTAAAGGGCCCTACAGCTGTAGAACAGCCTCATGGGATGTAAACCAACAACCCTCTATAAATAGGCCCATTACTTAAAGCACTGAAGCTCAGATGGGCACTAAAAAACTTCCACATGGAATCATATTCCACATGAAAACTACACAAAACTGTCTAGGCATTTCCAATCTCTAAATACAGCCAAAGTGCATTAAGACCTACAGAGGTGATTGGATAATAACTTCAGAATCATTATTTTCTTCCTTCCTTCTTTTGATTAACCTTCCTGTAGGTTAAAATGTTTTCAAATTATTTATTTTATTTTTTTATTGAATTTCAGTCGTATACTTCTAGATTACTGAATAGAATATAATAGGACTTAATACAATAGAGTTGCAATATAACATACCGGTTTTATTCTAGTTTATGCAATGTTTCTCTTTTTTAACATGATGGTATCTACATGATGAAAAAAACTGTCATTCACCTATTTATTATACTATATATATATATATATATATGTGTGTGTGTGTGTGTGTGTGTGTTTATGTTTAGACATTACACAATTACACAAATACAATTCACTGTGGCCTACTGACTGTCAGATTTGTACGCAGCTGGACAGATTCAAATCCAAATCTGATCAGCTAATATACATTGTAAACTGAAGCAAATATTGTCAGTAAGGTGAATATTTATTTATAAATCATGTGATGAATCTATGGAGTTGCTAGGTGAGTTTGAACTCTCGTTGCAGGGAAGGCTGGCTGGACAGGGCCTATCACTCCTACATCCTGTGTGCCCAAGCAGAAAAATTTAATAGTGCTCATACAGACAGAGTATGACATTTCTCTATCTCTCTCTTACCCCATTATTTTCTCCATCTCACTCTTATTGCTCTTTCTCTCCTTGTCTTGTACTTTCTTTTGCAAACACATTCTTGGCCAGGCTAAAAAATCAGAGACAGTGAGGAAAATTTCACCATAAGACAACACACATAAATCAAACTCTGAAAATATGTCTGGTTTTAATTGCAGCAAAGCAGCTGTTTCACAGTGATGGCATAATGAATTTGTGGCAGAACCACTAGTCTTGGATCAGATGTATTGGATTGTCAATTGACTTGATTAAAGCTTTAATGTGGGATTGATCCAGTAACCAGTATGGCTGGTTGATCTATTGACTGGGTGTATTGATTACAGCATGACAAATTAACACATCAACAATTAGCAAAACTGCATATTGAGTGTTAACTGTTATTTAATTGTTCAAGGGTGATATTTTTTTTTTTTTTTTTTTTTTTTTTTGATCAGATAGTATTTTTGGTGATGATGTAAAACTTTAACCTCTTATACACACATGACCATTTCTACACATACAGTAGATACTCTTGTGCTCACATTTCCGCCTCAGAAAAAGAGAAGAAGATAAACATACTTTTGAAATCACACCATCCCACCCACCTCCACACACACACACACACACACACACACACGTTGATACACAACCTTCACCCACACAGAGGTTCTGGAGCAGCAGCACTAAGTGTCTCCTCAACTCTTTATCAACCCACAAGGAGCACTTCCACAGTGAAGTCTTATCACACCAACTACCTATATCCAGTGTATCCCTGCTCTCTCTCACACACACATTCCTGCCAAATATCGATGTGCCTACTGCTTTGTATTTAGCAGCACTCCTGTCTTCCAGGACTGGTTTTGGGGAGTAAACACCCCCCCCCCCCCAATCCCCCCACCCCCCAAAAAAGTTGCAATGCTACTAACTTGACTACATTTTTAGTAGTGTGTCAGTGGCTCAGTTGCTTTAAAAATACTGTAGCATTTCCAGTAACAAGCTACTTTTGCCAATGAGTTGTGATGCAGAGTGACAAAGATCATGTGTAATGTAAGTAGTATTGGGAAGTCTGATTCATTTTTTGTTGTCAAACTGTCCCTGCACATAAATCCCGGCAATATACTGATTGAGATTCCTTATAAAAGAAAAAAAAATCACAGTTTCCACAAAAATATTAAGCAGCACAGCTGATAATAATAAGAAATGTTTCTTGAGCAGCAAATCATCATATTAGAATGATTTCTGGTTTTCTCATGTGACACTGAAGACTGGAATATTGATGCTGAAAATTTCACAATATTATTAATATCACAATTACAATAATCACAAAATTAGTGTTTTTACTGTATTTTTAATCAAATAAATACAGCCTGGATGAGACTTGAAAGACTTTCAAAAACATTAAAATATCTTACTGACTCCAGACTTTTAAATGGTAGTCTATGTCTACTTTTTTGTAGTTAAATGCTGCTTTTTATAATATTTTCAAATCAGACATAATAATTTGAGTGTTCAATTATTAATAAAGGTTCAATTTAATATTTAATATTTCACCTTAAAGTTAACTATAATTGTTTTGTGTTAAATAAGTATTGCTGATTATATAATCTTTTTTTTTTTTTTGTAAATAATCATATTTATTTTAAAAGAAGACATCTCCACCGTAAATATCTTGTAGTTAGCTATACTTTTTTTTTTTTTTTTTACAATTATACCTTTCAATATTACTTTGTGGTGTTATTATTATTATTATTATTATTTTAATTAGCTTTACTGCAGTTTACAGTAGTACTTTTCCTAACAATGCCTAAACGGGTACTTCTGTCATTATACGTAGTGCCATCTTTGCTATTTTGGGCATTAAAAGGTAGATATTGAGCTCACCTCACAATGTATTTTGAACAGAGTAGAGTGATTTTCATGACAATGAGAAACACAGATATATAAGAAATGTCGTATTGAGATAAGTTTAGAAAGAAAATCGCCAGCATACTTTTGACTGTTGCTCTGATTTTTGGTTTCCCCATTTTTCGCATGTAACTAAAATACACAACCGATGGGACACAAACCATCATTGTCCTATACATGATGTGGGGTTCATTGGGAGGTTTGTGGTATTGAGTATGAATGGGATTACACTGTTTTCCAGCTGGCTGTGTTGATGCACAAACGTTCTGTTGCTTTCTTCTGCTTCTTTAATCCACTCTAGGCAATGGTATGTTTTTTTTTTTACTCCTGTCTCTTTAAGTTAAGCTTGAAAAGACAGATTACTGAGTTCAAGAAGGAGACAAGCAAATCTTACACATCACCTTTCCTGCACATTTCAGGAAAACACAGCTAATACAGACATTCACACAAAATCACAGTGGGCAGTGGTGATAATCTTAAACTGCTTAAGATGAGGAAATTACTTAGTTTGAATAAGGTGTTAAGTGATGAGATGTTTGCATGTGTCTGATAAGTTCTAAAGCTTATATTAATGCTGACTGATGTCAAGCTAAAGGCTGTACTCATCTTAATTCAGTATCCATTAACATTTAAGGCACAGAGCTAGACACAGCCAAAGCTATCTTAAAAACAGCACCTCCGTGATTGAAGTGAAAAAGCCATTATTCAAATAGCCGTTTGAATGTGCCTGTGTGCACAAACGTTTATCGGTGTGTGTTTATGTGTGCCTTGAAGGCTAAAGAGCTGCCATCAAACATGTCATTCTTTTTCATATCCCAGAGAAAAGAAAAGGAGAAATAGAAAGGAGAGTCTCTTAAAGAAGAGGGAAAACAGGAGGAGGTGGATCGAAACCTCTTTCCACTGCAGCAGGTACCAGCAGCCATCCGTTTGACTCAGTCATGTGCATGGGTGAATAAAAGCTGGGACTTCACTGCTTTGCCTTCCTCTGACTCACAGTGGCTTTGACAGCAGCTGTGGGGAGGGGGGGCGGGGGATACTCACAAGTAAATAGATAGGACTTTCACACTGTTAATAAGGAGGCGCTGTAACCAAAATTTAAACAAATTGAATTTAAACTATTTATGATTGAGCTATGACCAGTGTAATCAGAATAAAATAGCATTCAATAGAATAGCACATCTATTTATTCTACCCAGTCAGATTCTATTATGTTCTATGCATGCAACTCTACTACATTCTATGCAATGTTTCTCTACTATCTATAATATTTCAGAATATTCTATAAAACTTTGCAAAACAGTAGAATATAACATTATTCTATTTTTTGAGGCATATATACAGTATATACAACCCGAATTCTGGACATGTTGGGACTTTTTTTAAATTTGAATAAAATGAAAACTAAAAGACTTTCAAATCACATGAGACAATATTTTATTCACAATAGAACATAGATAACATAACAAATGTTTAAACTGAGAAATTTTACAATTTTATGCACAAAATGAGCTCAATGAAAATTCAATGCCTGCTACAGGTCTCAAAATAGTTGGGACGGGGGCATGTTTACCATGGTGTAGCATCTCCTCTTCTTTTCAAAACAGTTTGAAGACGTCTGGGCATCGAGGTTATGAGTTTCTGGAGTTTTGGTGCTAGAATTTGGTCCCATTCTTGCCTGATATAGGTTTCCAGCTGCTGAAGAGTTCGTGGTCGTCTTTAATGTATTTTCCGTTTAATGATGCGCCAAATGTTCTCTATAGGTGAAAGATCTGGACTGCAGGCAGGCCAATTCAGCACCCGGACTCTTCTACGACGAAGCCATGCTGTTGTAATAGCTGCAGTATGTGGTTTTGCATTGTCCTGCTGAAATACACAAGGCCTTCCCTGGAATAGACGTCGTCTGGAGGGGAGCATATAAAGCTCTAAAACCTTTATATACCTTTCAGCATTCATAGTGCCTTCCAAAACACGCAAGCTTCCCATACCGTATGCACTTATGCACCCCCATACCATCAGAGATGCTGGCTTTTGAACTGAAAGCGCTGGAAGGTCTCCCTCCTCTTTAGCCCGGAGGACATGGCGTCCGTGATTTCTAACAAGAATGTCAAATTTGGAATTGTCTGACCATAGAGCACTTTTCCACTTTGAAACGGTCCATTTTAAATGAGCCTTGGCCCACAGGACACGACGGCGCTTCTGGACCATGTTCACATATGGCTTCCTTTTTGCATGAGAGAGCTTTAGTTGGCATCTGCAGATGGCACGGCGGATTGTGTTTACCGACAGTGGTTTCTGGAAGTATTCCTGGGCCCATTTAGTAATGTCATTCTTGCTTTTTCAGCCATTTGTTGCCCCCGTGCCAACTTTTTTGAGACCTGTAGCAGGCATCAAATTTTAAATGAGCTCATTTAGTGGATAAAAGTGTAACATTTCTCCGTTTAAACATTTGTTATGTTTTCTATGTTCTATTGTGAATAAAATATTGGCTCATGTGATTTGAAAGTCTTTTAGTTTTCATTTTATTTAAATTTAAAAAACGTCCTAAAATTTCCAGAATTCAGGTTGTATATATATATATATATATATATATATACACACACACACACACAATACAACAACTGTATATATATATATATATATATAAAATTGTATATACATTATATATATATATATATATATATATATATATATTTATACAACAGTTCTTTCTGGTTCTCGAATCTGATTGGCTGATAGCCGTGTGATATTTTAGTGATAACAGCACTCCTACCTTTTCACCGTTTGTATCACTTCGCTTGAAGCGACTGTCATGGCGGTCGAGCAAATCCACCGTAATTTTTGCGAATACTACACTTGTTGTACCACGAACTGTAGTTTTAAGAGTTTTTTAGGCGAGAATGTAGTTGTTTAGACATGAATTATGTGACTTATATTTAATCATAGCACCTATTTTACAATTTGTTAAGACGTTTTCGGAGATGTGAGCTCCAGGCCGTCAACGGCTATTCAGGGGTCATATAACCGCCGAGAACAGCTTCATCTCGGCCAGTGCTTCGGGGATTTGCCGCTGGCTCTTATAGTGGTTAAACATGAGACATCAATTCATTTTTGGCACATAAAACGGGCAATCTTTGGTCTTATTAATCTATTACTTGTTCCAGAGCAAGTTGAATTGTGCTATGTTCAATTTGATAATGTAATATTAAAGGAACACCCCACTTTTTTTGAAAATAGGCTCATTTTCCAACTCCCCTAGAGTTAAACAGTTGAGTTTTACCGTTTTCGAATCCATTCAGCCGATCTCCGGGTCTGGTGGTACCACTTTTAGCATAGCTTAGCATAGTTCATTGAATCTGATTAGACCGTTAGCATCTCGCTCAAAAATGACCAAAGAGTTTCGATATTTTTCCTAAAAAATCAGATTCAATGAACTATGCTAAGCTATGCTAAAAGTGGTACCGCCAGACCCGGAGATCGGCTGAATGGATTCGAAAACGGTAAAACTCAACTGTTTAACTCTAGGGGAGTTGGAAAATGAGCCTATTTTCAAAAAAAGTGGAGTGTTCCTTTAAGGCTATATTTACTTCCTCTATATAGCATAGCATATTGGCTACAACTAGACGGGAAATATCAGACGAAGACTCTTCTCCGCTCTTCAAATACATAAAACATTAGCCTTTATATAGTGTTTCTTGAGCAAAGAAAACACTTTACATTTTTTTTTTTCAAACATCAGCTCTTTATTTACCTTTGCATTGCAAAGAAGCAGAGATCTCCGAACCGCGTGCAGCACTTCATTCACGATAGAGGTGGGGCGGATTTATGAGGTTTGACTGACAGTTTGAGGACCCGATGGAGTTACTAGGTTTTGTCACAAGCTCTTTAAAATCCTTTTCATTCATTAAATATTTGTAAAACCCACATACAGGCATATAGGGTAACCTATAGCATTGTTTATTTAAAAAAACAAAATAAATTAAAAAAAGAAGAGGAAATATAGAGATTTTTTTTTTTTTTAGGAAATATAGAGATACAAGCCATTTTTCGCCTGAACACCGACAATATTTTCTTAACTGTGTAGCTTTTATTTTATTTATTTATTTTTTGGCATTTGGTAATTATCCACAGCACATTTGACAACCTGTCACGGCAACACTATAGTGCTTTTGTACGTTTGACTGAACTGTACATTTGTGTTCCTACTGTCATTTATAATGGCTATTGTTGTGTTTTTGATGTTCAATAAATAGTGCGTAATATGGATTGATTGAAAGTTACATTAATACGCCATTAGATGGAGGCAAACTTTACAAATGAATGAGACTCATTCAATAAGTAAGTCGCAAGAGACTTTTAAATTGAAAGGAACTTTTGCAAAGGAAGTTGTTTGCTGTATGTTATGAAAAAATCCCTTAGCTGTAAAAAGGACAAATAAGTTACAAAGATCGCTTTCCTCAGTGGACATTCAAACGGACTTTTATAATGGATATAATATTATGGACATCGACCCGAAGAATGAATGTTGTTTCAGACAGGTAATGTTCGCTCAGGCGATCTCTCTCTCTCTCTCTCTCTCTCTCTCTCAATAATACTGTACAAAATACAATGCGTTACAATGGAGGGACTCAACATTCCTTCGTTACTAGTTCTAAAGTGACGTTTTAGAATTAGTAATGGAGACTTGGTCCAACTGTCAAGGAAGTAGTGCTGCACAAAAGGGGGTTTTATAGACACTCCGTTGTTATTTCTTATTTATTTACACACTCGTGCCGTCAAACTGTTGTATAAACGCAATATCACACTCGTAGCCGTGCGATATGACTGTATATCAGCACGCTGTGATTACCTACGGACGAATCACAGCCGTGCTGATATACAGCCATATCGCACGGCTACGAGTGTGATATTGCTCATATATATATATATATATATACACACACACTGTATATATAAAGTTTATACCTTAAACTTTTGAACAGATATAAATTCTATTGAACTCTACGGAATATTGGTCTAGACTCTAGTTTATTAGATTTATTCTACAAACCCGATTCCAAAAAAGTTGGGACACTGTACAAATTGTGAATAAAAAAGGAATGCAATGATGTGGAAGTTTCAAATTTCAATATTTTATTCAGAATACAACATAGATGACATATCAAATGTTTAAACTGAGAAAATGTATCATTTTAAGGGAAAAATAAGTTGATTTTAAATTTCATGGCATCAACACATCTCAAAAAAGTTGTGACAAGGCCATGTTTACCACTGTGTGGCATCCCCTCTTCTTTTCATAACAATCTGCAAACGTCTGGGGACTGAGGAGACAAGTTGCTCAAGTTTAGGAATAGGAATGTTGTCCCATTCTTGTCTAATACAGGCTTCTAGCTGCTCAACTGTCTTAGGTCTTCTTTGTCGCATCTTCCTCTTTATGATGCGCCAAATGTTTTCTATGGGTGAAAGATCTGGACTGCAGGCTGGCCATTTCAGTACCCGGATCCTTCTTCTACGCAGCCATGATGTTGTAATTGATGCAGTATGTGGTCTGGCATTGTCATGTTGGAAAATGCAAGGTCTTCCCTGAAAGAGACGACGTCTGGATGGGAGCATATGTTGTTCTAGAACTTGGATATACCTTTCAGCATTGATGGTGCCTTTCCAGATGTGCAAGCTGCCCATGACACACGCACTCATGCAACCCCATACCATCAGAGATGCAGGCTTCTGAACTGAGCGCTGATAACAACTTGGGTTGTCCTTGTCCTCTTTAGTCCGGATGATATGGCGTCCCAGTTTTCCAAAAAGAGCTTCAAATTTTGATTCGTCTGACCACAGAACAGTTTTCCACTTTGCCACAGTCCATTTTAAATGACCCTTGGCCCAGAGAAAACGCCTGCGCTTCTGGATCATGTTTAGATATGGCTTCTTTTTTGACCTATAGAGTTTTAGCCGGCAACGGCGAATGGCACGGTGGATTGTGTTCACCGACAATGTTTTCTGGAAGTATTCCTGAGCCCATGTTGTGATTTCCATTACAGTAGCATTCCTGTATGTGATGCAGTGCCGTCTAAGGGCCCGAAGATCACGGGTATCCAGTATGGTTTTCCGGCCTTGACCCTTACGCACAGAGATTGTTCCAGATTCTCTGAATCTTTCGATGATATTATGCACTGTAGATGATGATAACTTCAAACTCTTTGCAATTTTTCTCTGAGAAACTCCTTTCTGATATTGCTCCACTATTTTTCGCCGCAGCATTGGGGGAATTGGTGATCCTCTGCCCATCTTGACTTCTGAGAGACACTGCCACTCTAAGAGGCTCTTTTTATACCCAATCATGTTGCCAATTGACCTAATAAGTTGCAAATTGGTCCTCCAGCTGTTCCTTATATGTACATTTAACTTTTCCGGCCTCTTATTGCTACCTGTCCCAACTTTTTTGGAATGTGTAGCTCTCATGAAATCCAAAATGAGCCAATATTTGGCATGACATTTCAAAATGTCTCACTTTCAACATTTGATATGTTATCTATATTCTATTGTGAATAAAATATAAGTTTATGAGATTTGTAAATTATTGCATTCCTTTTTTATTCACAATTTGTACAGTGTCCCAACTTTTTTGGAATCGGGTTTGTATTCTATGTAAGACTTCTCTACTCAATTTCAGAACAGAATCAATATAATCAAATCAGAGTTAACAGAACTGAATCATTACTGAGTAATTCAAATAAAAGACATGTGGCTCCTGCATTCGTTTTTTTTTCTTCTTCTTTTTTCTCTTTCTCTCTCTCTCTCTTTCTCCTCCTTTGTATAATTACACAATAAAATGCACATGAATTATATAGGCAGTGTGATGTGCACCCCTGAGTGTGTATCTTATACTGCTGAAGGCCATACACATATAACCCGAATGCGTGTCTATAACAAACTCATTCATCTGTATCACTGCTGGGTCACATGTCCCCAACGTCTGTCAGTGACAAGACAAATAACATGCTGTCCACCTCACATTTCATGCATCACTGCCAGCCCTGTAACACACATGCACACTCAACACACCAAAGCATACATATTCATACAAAGGTATAAATAGCTCCCAGCATGCCTGTGTCCCATTATGAACATACATTCATGTGGTTTGAGGTTATGTACATGAACCTTATAGGTCATTCAAAACCTTTTCATTCATGTCAAGCAAACTCATTTACAATAGACCTTTACACTCACAAAATATATCAACACTTCATAGAACAAAGACCTTTACACAATGCACACCCACACAGTCAACCTTCAGTACAAGCTGACTCCTGAGTCAAAGCCTTTCTCCTGTAATCTAATTATCAGCAATTAACTCATTCATCACAGCACACATGTGACTGTCTGCACAACAGCAAACATCTGTTTGTTTCCGCTGTAAGACACGCTAAATCAAACAAATCCAGCTGAACTGCAGTGGGAACATGTTTCTCCTCAGCTTTTAC
Organism: Mylopharyngodon piceus; assembly: GCA_039654765.1. Lineage (NCBI taxonomy): Eukaryota > Metazoa > Chordata > Actinopteri > Cypriniformes > Xenocyprididae > Mylopharyngodon > Mylopharyngodon piceus. Next base: position 18,626,790 of record CM077457.1, read on the forward strand.
AAGGTTATTTGCACAATTAGCACTTTGTTATCATCATGTCTAAACTCTATTGTGTGTGCGTGTGCGTGTGTCTGTGTGTGCGTGCTTGTTTTCATGATTTTTGAGGACACACTCATACTTGTATATATGGTTTATGGGGACTCTCCATAGGCGTAATGGTTTTTATACTGTACAAACTGTATATTCTATCCCCCTACAGTACCCCTACCCCTAAACCTACCCATCACAGGAAACTCATCAAATGTGAAAATGAATGTGTGCTAATATCCGCAGAGGAAAAGGAGGCAATATCTCAAAAAATAAGGTGAGAAAATGATCAACCGGACAAAAACAAAACAAGAAGTGTTGTCCCTGTCAGTGTCAATGTTGCCCACCTATCATGGTCTGAATGTGTAAAACTACTGTAAACGGATAGACAAATTACAAAATCACTCTTGAAATTAACCACTTTTGATCACATTTGAATCAACATAATGAACTTATAGTAAAAAATAAGAGCTACACAAAATGCTTTTACTGTACTGTTTTTAATATTTTTACTCTATTATAGTTATTACTTCTGGAGCCATATAAAAAATTTTAAAACTTATTTGATTATGATGAATTTGATGAGTCTTTGACAAGACTTAAATCAGATATTCTCCCATTTTTTGTTAGCCCCTTTGACCTAAAATATTTCCCCCTGAGGTTTTACGGTGTATTTCAATAATTTAACAAAAAAGTTCTATTCTATTCTATTCTATTCTATTCGTTCCTATACATTTTGTTATACCCTCAAGTGTCCTCCTCTCATCTCCTCACTTCTCCTGTTTCCTTGCTCATCATCTTCTTATGCACCATACTGAACCCAGATATTGAGTGTTCCTCATTTCTTCCATGTTGCATTAGAATGCTCTTGTGTACTTCCTGAAACATAAGGCTGAACTCTATCTCTCTGTCTCCCACTCTTTTCCTTGTAATTTCTCTTTTTTGTCCCTTACGATAACAATCTTTTTCACCTTTCATCTCTTTGCTCTTTTCATCTGTTATTTTTTCCTCTTCTCTCTACCCTCTCTCTATACTCTCTGTTTATCAATTCACAAACAATAGAGACAGTGACTCAGAGCTGGAATTAGGTGAGAGGAAGGTGATAGATATGTTTCATTTGTTTGGAACAGAAGATGGGAAAAAATCATAGTGATGATTAGAGAACATGCAAAGGCAGATATCAATTAGGAGCAAGAGAGAAAGACAAAAATGGGAGGGAAAAATATTCAAGGGATAGTTCACCCAAAAATGAAAGTTAGTTTAATAATTAAAACACACACACACACACACACACACACACACACACACACATATATATATATATATATAGCACATGGGTTTGCAATGAAGTGAAGGTGAGTAAGCAATGACTGAATTTTCATTTTTAAGTGAACTATCCCTTTAAGAGAAGATAAGATGAACCGTAAGAGGGTCCATCTTGTGTGATGGATGGATGATGATGGATGATGTAGTACACACATATACACTCACAGAACAGAACACAACACAATATGTCTTGGACCCATTGTAAATGTTCATAAAATGTGAGTGTTCCTCTTTAAGTGTGCATCTCACGGATGAAATTACAAATGCATAATCAATATTATCAAAGCACGCTTTGTTTTTCCAGCATGATGAGGCATGATCTGACAAAAGGTGACTGGGAATGACTGAGACTGTGTGTGTGTGTGTGTGTGTGTGTGTGTGTGTGGGCGACTGAATCTAAATGGACTGGATATGCTGGCTTTAACAAAAAAATTGGCAGGATATAGAGAGAGAGAGAGAGAGAGAGAGAGAGAGAGAGAGAGAGAGAGTTAGTATATGTGATTAAAACGCACAAAGCAGTGCCACCTAGGTATTCTTAAGTGTCAAAGGCTATGTTTCGACTGCAGGCTAATCTGAATTTTTTTTTTTTTTTTTTTTTCCAGGCAGACTGTCCACACTATTAATTGCAAGAGATCAAACAAGATTTGTGTGTCCAGACATAACCAACCTATCTGCATGGTTTACTTTGGTAATGATTTAGGAGTACTCACATATGTGACAAGGCTTTCAAAATGGAGGTTCAGACTTTCAAAAACACATCTGGATAAAATCTGGATATGCAAAAAATGGCAGATTTTGGCTAGCAGTATAAACATTGCCAAATATCGTCCTTCATCTGTTATTGTATAGGCACATGCCTATAGTGCTCAATCAGCTAGTACTGTTCATATACATAATATTTTTGATGTATTAATATAAAATAATATCCATTTCTCTTTGACAAAGCAGTGCAAGTCAAAAACATGAGAGATAATACTAACACTAAATCACAATAACACTAAACACAGACCACACTAAATCATTCTCTGCCTCTGATAAAAAGCAAAATTGTATTATATATGATTGGAATGGTATGGTATGAACATATAATAATTTGCTGTGTCTATGTTGTATACGTGTTCTTTTAAGTAAGTCACATATTGATTCTGTAACATATTTTTCTTTTTTTCATATTCCACATCTTTGGTGCTCTGGCTGAGGATTCTTTAAAGATAAAAACTCTTGGCTGCTTAAATAGCCCTGAAGCACAAGGAAAAATACTGATGAGAACAGAGTTAGGGTTATGAGAGAGAGAGGGGAGAGAAAGAGTGGTAGAGGGAAAGAAATTTCTTCTTTCCAATTTATGTTTACATTTCATCACTCTTTTTCTCTTTATTGAGTCAGTTTTCTGGCTCTTCATTTTTCCACTTTTACTTCCAATAAACCCAATTTTCTTTCCCTTTCTGTCTATTTTGTTTGTGTTCCCTGATGCCTTCTCAACCTTTTACTATTCTGGCAAACCTTTTACTATCTCCCACTTACTTACTTTGACTTCTTTGTTTATCCTCTATTCCTCTTCCTCTTCTTATTCTCTCATCGAGAGAAAAACTTCAGCATAGCTTAAACTGACAGTGTGCCTCATTACATCAGATGCCATTGACTAAAGACTCTTAATCATTCACAGCATTCGCTTGGCATTAGATAATTAGTGTGAGCTCTGCAAAAGATTTTTGGAGTGGGCCTGAAAGGTTATCCATCCATATCTTTGAAGAATATTAACCTGCTTTATCTCTGTAATTGTTCTGAGCTGAGATCAGTTATCCTAACATTAATATACTGGATAGATTCAGATTATCACACAATTTCAAGGCATATGACTATAAAAGTTCCAGGCTATTACACTGACCTCTTTGTTCACCTTATCAGCAGCCTTTGACTGTCAATCCTATTCATCAATTACAGGGAAGAAATCCAATTGTGTGAGTGTGTTGTCTATGTGTCAACTTTCCATGCCTTGTTCATTTAATTTTATGCCTGTTCCGTTGACCAAGCTGATATGGAACAGCAGACAGACAGACACACTCAAAACGTAGTGTATGAACGCATACTATGTTTCTACTAGAGCTGTTATGTAAGCATGTTCTTCCAGAAAAAGCTTCCATTGACAAGAACGATTCCTCTCCCCCTCAGAATATATTTCGTACAAATCCAGCAGTGCACTCACGTGCACATCTGTAATTATTCTGCTTCATTTTCTAAGGCTTTGGAAGTTAGCGCCTGAGGCTACAAGCCACAAAAAATCCTCCTTCACAAGTGTGCAAATGCAGATTTTCTGGCATCTCTCTGGCTGTGACCTCAGCTCTCGCAGGAGTCTTAGAGAGGCTTATGAGCCCAAAACCCAGAGACATTGTCTTTTCTTTTTGCATTTTGGAACAAACCCTCTAAAACCGACAGAAATGTTGCTGATGTGGAACCGCCTTCCAATTACTGAGCAGATCGGTTTAAATGTCACAGGTTACAGAGTGACAGATGTTGGACACAGTTAGTCGTCTGTAAAACTCTTTTCTCTAAGCCTTTTGTCACTGGAGTTTCATCTCATTCAACTGTAACGATGGCTGTCTGTGTCGAGATTACAATAATAACACTGTAACGCCTTTTCATGTACCACTGGTAATCAGTTGTGAAGGGAGTACCAGTGCGCCTCGAATTTCCAGCTACGCTGCCATCCTGCTTAATCGCATTTCACAGGTCCCTTGATTGTCACTTATTCTCAAAAATCTTTGCTCAGCATGCTTTCTCTGATCGAAGACAGCAAATTATGAACTATGCCTTACAACAGGGATTCACAAACTTTTTGTCAGTCGAACCTGTTTGACATAAAAAAATGTACTCCTTTAAATTTTAGTTAATATTTTAATAATTTAATGTGTTGGTTAATGGTCACATGACATGCAGGTAAATAAATAAAATATTCCATCTTTTTTAGTGTTTTATTTTGTTTCCATTTTAAAATTATTTATTTGCATTTTTATGATTTAATTAATTATTAGCTTTTCATCAACTCACAAACCCCCTGCAGTTCCTTTACGAACCCCTAAGGGTTCGCAAAGCCTCAGGTTATGACTGCAACCATGGTTCCCTGAAAAGGGAACGAGACGCTGCATCAGAGTTACAGCGTCTTGAAGCATGAGTGAAATCAGTCCAATAGCGTGAAGAAATGTCATAGGTGGGTAACAAGACAAGTGGGTGACAAGAAAGCTATAAAGCACACCTGAAGCACACCTGAACCAAACAGTGTTAGCTTCTGATAGGTCGAAGCAAGTGATCACAGGCATGCAGGGATTATGGCAGGGCGACGCAGCATCTCGTTCCCTTTTCAGGGAACCATGGTTAGAGTTGTAACCTGAGATGCTCCCTTTCATGGGAACTCGCGCTGTGTCGGAGTTACAGTGCTTTGGGAACGTTAATACCCACTTCGCTGTACTAACAAGTGCCTGTCTTGTGTGAAATCATAGCGAGCACAAATAAAACGAAAGCACCTGGGACCCCGGTGTGGAGCACAAATCCAAGTCGTAAAACCTTACAAAAGTGTGTGGAGAGGACCAGACTGCCGCATTAAATACATCTTGAAGGGAAGCTCCCTTTAATATTACTTTAGAAGCCGCCATACTCATACTCATAGTTGAATGGGCCTGGACAGCCATAGGTAAGGGCTTCGTAAGCAAGAGAAATAGCCTTAACTATCCAACTGCTCATTCTCTGCTTAGATACTGGGGACCCTTTCTTAGGTGACCTGAAACACATAAACTGTTGTTCAGATTTGCGCCACAGGGCAGCTTGGTGGATGTAAGCATCTAATGCCCTGACTGGGCATAGCAGATTCAATCTCTCCTGGTCCGATGTCCGAAAGGGAGTAGGACAAAAGGCCTGCAACAAAATAGGCTGAGCCCGGTTGAGGTACATAACCCAGTTTAGGATGAAGAAAAGCTTTCATCATGACTGGTGCAATCTCTAGACACGAAGGGGCCACTAACAGGGCCTGAAGGTTTCCTATTCTCTTGAGAGATGTAATAGCAAGGAGAAAGAGTTTTTATAGATAGAAACTTCTCTGAAACTTATTCAATAGGCTCAAAGGGAGCCACTGAAAGCCCTTCCAAGACCAAGGCCAAATCCCAAGCCAGTACTATTGTGCGATTTGCAGGCCTCAGCTTCAAAGTACTACGGAGGAAACCAGTTACCAATGGGTTTCTCCACAAAGACACACCAACCAAAGGTGCATGGTAAGCAGCTAAGGCCACCACTTAAACCTTTAGAGTGGAGGGGGATAACCCTCCCGAGAACCGCTCCTGCAGGAACTCAAGCACTGTACCAATCGGGCAGTTAACTGGGTGCAGCTGGTGATTTCCGCATTCCACATTCTCCACTTCAGGGTGTAGTTTCCTCATGAAGGGAGCTCTGGAGTGCAGAATGGTCTCAACAACCTTGGTTGAGAGATCAGACTCAAACTCTCAGAGGCCAAACCCACAGATTCCACGACTCTGGGCGATGGGGAAGAATTGAGCCCCCGCTGGATGCGTGAGGGGCTGGATGCATGAGGGAGAACCATAGCGGACAGTGTGTCATTTCTTGGGACGCAAAAAGATCCACTTCTGCCTGGCCGATCTCCCTACAGATGAGCACCCACCTATGACATTCCGTCACGCCATTGGACTGATTTCACACATGCTTCAAGACGCGGTCACACAGAAGTGTTCCCAAAGCGTCGTAACTCAGACCTTGAAAGGGAAACCCAGTTGGGAAACCCTGTCTCACAGAACCAAGGGCATTTTAAAGTGTAGATCCTTAATGTTAGTAATATTTGTACTGCCATTCAACTGCATCAATTAAGAATGACAATATGAACAAAATTAATCATGCCACTCTTTTAAAACTTGCTAAACTTTCTGTGAGGAACAGACTACTTATTCCTAGACATTACTGATTTCAGCAATGCAAAATATGATTAAAATTAAAATATTTGTAAACAGCCTCCTCCTTGCCTGGTAAAAAAAAGTAAATCCATATAATAACTCCCTTCCTGCAATTCAATGTGTAAAACACAATATGTAAAACACATTGTTAACTTTGAATGATTGAATTAATGACTTAATAAATTAATAAATAAATACATTTCCACTAGTGAACCACTTCCTTTTTACAGTCACACCACTTACACATGTTAACTATTTCTCTTTGAAAGACTATAGCGAAGCACAACTAAGGCTCATGAATTCCTAAGTCAAAAAGGATTCCACTTACATCACGCGACAATTAGCTTTGTGTTACAATCATAGTCCTAAGAGATACCAAAACACCTAAGTTGGCTGACATCAGTGGAAACCAAACAGAAAAAAAAATCTTAACATAGATAACAATTAATGATACAACACTGCTAAATAGCTAAAGAGTATACTGCCCAATAACCTATTATTTATGCACATATACTGACTCCAACAACAACTGGAGTATTGTTGTAACAATAATTGGAGTATTGATAATTGATTACTAATAAAAAAAAAATAATAATAATTATGCTACTTAGTGTATAGTGGGATTAATAACTATAAGTTGTTCCATTATTACAGACTGGCACATAAAGAACCTGCAAATGAATGGATGGATGGATGGATGGATGGATGGATGGATGGAACTGTAATGGAAATGTAAAATAATTGTTTTCAAACAGCTTGCTGATTTAAAAATGCAAGCAACACCTCTTATGCAATTTGTTCAATTCAATTCAATTCACATTTATTTGTATAGTGCTTTTCACAATATATATTGTTTCAAAGCTACATTGTGTGGTTCATTTGTTGAACAATACAATAACATACAATAAATGAGTAAAATACTGTTAATTGTTAACTGTATAAGTCACCATATAAAACATGATTTTACTGTAAAATATTGTTAAAATGTTTTAAGTAAAAAAGTATAAATCGCCTTATAGTTTAATTTTATTCACAGAGTTTTCCATTTGTCAGTAATGTTGGAGTGTTTATGTTGCATTTTATGTCATTTAGATTATTGTATAATTATATATTGTATAATAGAATTTAATGACAAATATGGATTGTATATACAGCCACCATAATGCCACCCCGTAATGCTTGTACTGTCAAGCCAGCTGTTTATATAAATGTACTATTTTTATATTCATATGGCTGAGGTTAAAGAAAACTATTGTCTAATAAAAAAAAAAAGGAGGGAGAATGATAAGTCTAAAATTATGCATTTCTTAAAAAGTTGTTTCTTTTGCTCTTTATGCTGTACTGTGTAATGATTGTAAATGAATTCTAAAGGTTAATCAATGTCCAAGTTGCGCTGTAAGAGTGCAGTGTGTGTTTTCACCTTTATGAGTTTACACCTGATTTGTGCGGACACCATATGGCTGTTCCTCAGATTGCCCACGCGGAACATTAAGCAGAGTTTTCCGTCTCGCTGTGAGATCACCGCGTCCTGACTGAACATGAGCGTCTCCGCGCGCTTCTTGGGCTGAGACATCTTAATGAACATACAGCCGATGAGAAACGCGTCTACTATCGAACCCAGCAGAGACTGGAACAGGAACAGGATGATGCCCTCAGGGCACTTCTCAGTTATATAGCGGTAACCGTAGCCAATGGTCGCCTCGGTTTCAATGAAAAAGAGGAACGCTGACGGGAAGTTGTAAACATTGGCGACGCACGGAGTGTACGAAGCGTCATGACCATGATTTAAGTCCCCTCTTATATATGCGATGATCCACCACATCGAGGCCATGACCAGCCAGGCGATGGTGTACGTAAGGATGAAAATGAGAAGGTTCCAGCGCCACTTCAAGTCCACCAGCGTGGTGAACAGGTCGGATAAATAGCGACTAGTCTCTCCGCCGAGATTCCCGTGCTGGACGTTGCAGCGTCCGTTCTTCTCCACGAAGCGCTGGCGCTTCTTCTTCACCGGCGCGCTGGGGAAAGTCGCGGCTCTGTTCGTGTTCACCACCTGGTAGTCCTCTCCAAATTTACGCCTCAGCGCTGCCATAACTTCAGCACGTTTGTTTCATTAAACCGGTGGGAAGGGGGTTTGTATTTTAAAAACACAAAAAGGAAACTTACTTTCTCTGTTGCATGGCTTTGGTGCCTTTTTCACTTTCAAAAGTAGCTGAAAAGGTCGCCAGGCAGGGCAAGGTCTCTCTGCCAACTTTTTTTTTTCCTCGAGTAAATCTAGACTGTAAAATTTAGTCAGGAAAGCTGAAGGTGCACCCCTGCTATATTGTCACTTTACTGTAGCATCATTGTATAATCTCTCTTCTGTTCGGGTTTCTCTGGATGTCCGTGTGAAATGCACGGGCTGTGTTCTCTGTGCACTTTCGGCTCTTCTGCACATGATATGGCATGAACAGCAGAATAAGAGAAAGAAGAAGAGAGTGGGTGTGAGGGACGGACGGGAGGAGGGGGCTTGTGTGAGCGAAATACTATTTTCTACACTGGAAAAGATGCTTGTGTGTGTGTGTGTGTGTGGTCCTGGTAGGTACACCCTACGTTTTGGGGACAAAAAATGGCAGTACGAAGTCCTTGCCCTTGTGGGGACATTTTTTGTTCCCCATGAGGAAAACAGCTTATAAATCATACGGTGTTGTTTTGAAAATGTAAAAATGCAGAAAGTTTTCTGTGAAGGGTAGGTTTAGGGCTAGTGTTAGGGGATAGAATTATACAGTTTGTACAGTATAAAAATGTATATTATGTCCCCATAAAACATGAAAACCCACCGTGTGTGTGTGTGTGTGTGTGTGTTCCCCAGCACTGGGAAGAAGATTGGATTTCCAGTCCAATGTTGAAATCAATACGCTGCTCGGTCGACTACACTGGTGTCCTGGTAAAGCGGACACAATATTTTGTTTTGTCATGTTAATGTTTGAACCAAAATATGAAAATGATCTTTCTTGTCACTGAAGGCAAAAAGAAAATCATACTCAATTGCCCTTTAAAATTGAACGCTGCCCCGCAGTTAATTGATCAAACTAACAGCGCCATCTGCTGACTGAAATGAGTGAGTACACACTTCGCCAAAACAAACGATAGCAGTTTATTTATTTGTGGCCAGCCTGTGGGGAGAAAGTATGGTCGTTTGGTGGGGTTTTATCCCTATAATAATTCACCTCAATAAGTCAAAACAAAAGTCAGGAGGTTACGGGTTTTAAATAAAATAAAATAAAAAAAGCATTCTTCTTCTTATACAAATATTTGCGACTTTAATTTAAAGACATTTATCACAATTTGTTGATTTTCTTAAGTTTTTTTTATTCTTGTTAGAAAGGCACACGTATTTGTATAACAATAATATTAACAATAATAATACATCTATTTAAAATAGAGAGAGAGAGAGAGAGAGAGAGAGAGAGAGAGATAGGGCAGTATGAAGTTTATGTCTGTAGCTATATGGGCGCTCAGTTTTTTTTCTGTCATTTGATATTCTGTCAATCTCTTGTTATAAAAAGAAGTGCTATGCACAGGCTATTTAAGACATTTAAGACACAGGCTATTTAAGATATTTTTATATGGCCACTGTTTTTGCTTTTTTTTTTTTGGTCTAATTGTTACAACCCCAGCATGTGTTACAACCTACCCCAGTAGTGGGGTAGCCTAGATTGTAACAAAGGCACACCATGTATTTGACATAAGGGCTGTGATATTCTTGCAGAGGTTTGAATTGGTGCCTTTTGTAGTAAACAAATGTGGGTATACTTTGTATAAAAGTTTGAGCACTCTAGCTCAAAAATTCGATGAGTTACAGATGCTGAAGCAAAAAGTGTTACAACCATACCCAGGCTGCATCTGAAAACTGGAAAATGCTGCCTTAGGAGGACCCATTTCAAGATAGGAAGGTATCAAGGCACGTCCGAATCCAATGTTAGCTTCACTTCCTGTTTCCTGAGATACTGTCATCTGATTTTTGACCAACATTTTCCACTTTTGATGTCATTTCTAGCGAGAAATTACTACTGTAGTAATTAAATATTTGTTTTGTTCTCACCAAAGCTCACACTATTTTGCTGTAGATTATTAAACTGTTATGCTGCCTCATAAGTCTGTCTGAAATCATTTTTGTGAGGTGCCTTCATGGACAAACGCTGCCTTACAAGTCATTGTCTGATAAGGCAGCGAGGCAGCAAGTCAGCTGCCTAAGTTTTCGGATGCAGCCCCAGTCTCCCCCTTATTATTTGAAGGGGGGAAAAAATGCAGATATTTTGTTGTAAATTTAAAAGTAATGCATTACTTGTTACGTTACGTGGGAGTAATCTGATTACGTAACTCACGTTACTTGTAATGATTTACCCCTTAATATTGATAAAATCCAACTACTTGTGTGTCCACAACATCATCATGACAGGTTGTTCCACCCTCCCATCAGAAAGCAGTGAGGTCTGCTATACTGATGATTTTAATACTAACAGAAAGGCACTGTCTGACTTTTTTCGAAATACTCTTAACTTATAGCTCTAAACAGTAGAGACACATGAACATAATATTCCCGCCAGTCTAATGGCATGCTTATTTTGGTTGTTGTGCAGTTATTCATTGGGCAGAGAAATTTGAAACGGCATACTCTTCCTCTCTCTGTTTGCTCCTTTGGGAAATCTCAAATACATGGGCAGCCATCAGGCCAGGCCAGTACATCTGTTTGTGTATTATATTAAAAAAAATGTTTGTGTAATATATTAAAAATTATTACAGTCCCCACAATGACAACTCTACTGGCTCTGAGAAATAATGAACACAAATGAAAAAGCACTACTCTTGTCGAGGGAGGCACGGTGTATTTGTCACCATCTTAGATTAAAGCAGTATTAAATGCATTTATCAGTGGAATGACTTAATAGCAATATTGAAATATTGAGTGGGGTCTGATATTTTTATTATGTAGACCTGTGTGTATCCATGAACATGTTTAGAGGATACTTTGTTTTATTTTCAATGCAAACTACTAAGACAATATTATAGAGAGTATGGATTATGCGATCGTTTCAACTGGTCTGATTACATGTCTGAACTGTGACCGAAATGAATCAGGGTCTTATGTTCATGCTTGGTGATTGACAGGGACAGGGTTGCCCCCCCAACCACATGATCACTGGCCCCATGTGGATGGTGCATAGAAGTTTGGATTGTTATATATACTCTTCTCCAAGATAAATAAACAATACAATACAGAGCAAGAACACCAGATGCTGTTACACAGCCCTTCAGATTTGGAAATGAAAAGAAAAAAATGATGAGAAGGAAAGGAGCAGAAAGAGAAAGGCAGAAATGGGGACAGTGAGCATATTAATACAAGCTAGCTTTTGAATAATGAATGAGCTTTAAGAATTGATTACATCTATATGATATCACATGACCTGTCAAGTTTCCTTTAATAACAGTCATGAGCTGTTTGTTCAAAATTAGCAGACTAACAACTTCAATACTGGAAAAATTTGGCAAACATATAGTTTTATTTCATTGCTTCTATATGAATTTGATTAATAATAAATGTATAAAAAATAATAAAAATGTGTCCTTAATATTTGTAAAGGCCCAACCATGGCCGTTAGCAGTAACTGTATTCATAATATAGCACTGCCTCTCATTAAATATGAACTTAATGCATTCTCAAAATTTTATGAAGAGGAAAATAAGCCTATGATACGATCTGACTGTAGTGTATAGGTCTTTCTATAATTTGAATAGACACAATAGTTTGTTGTGGTTGGTTGTGAGCAGCATTATTGTGCTATTGTCTGATCTTAGTCATAATAATGTTTCAAATGAATTATACAGTGGAGTACTAAACGCATATGAAAACATAGATCTCTATGGCAGAACGTTGTCAGACTATAGCATTTGTGAAGAATGTTCAATGCATATTTAACCAGTCCAGAGATGGGAAAGATTTCATAGACACCATCTATTTTGAAAAATAAATAAGCACCCCTCCTCGCACACCTGACCAGCTGCATGTGTTAGACACATTCACAGAAAGAGAACAGAAAAACCCCACACTCTCAGATTGCAAGAATTTATTATCTCTGTATTAAATCAGCAACATTTCAGTCATGCCAGATTTTTCAGTTATTTAAATAGCATGGGAAGAAACTGGCAATTACAAAAGAAAGAAATGCTAATACTGGCTGCAACATTTTGTGGAAAGTGGACGAAAGAGGAGAACACACAGGTACAATATCGTTAACACTTTCCAGTTGTTAATATTACTTAACTACATTAGTTAACATGAACTAAGAATGAAACATAAATCTAAAGCATCTATTAATCTTAATTTCAACATTTACTAATACATTCTTAAAAACAAAAGTTGTATCTGTTAATGTTATTTAATGGACCTCAGATAACATGAACTAACAGCTTACAATTGTATTTTTATTAACTAATTTTAACAAAGTTAATTATTAAAAAAAATATTGCTCGTTGTTAGTTAATGTTAATGCATAATGTTAACTAATGGGACCTTATTGTAAAGTGCTGCAGCTATCACAATATCAAATGTCCTTTCCATTGTTAAATCTACCCATCATGTCCATTATTTCTCAGTCTGGATTAATTGGGTCTTAAAATAGACAATTAGAAGATGCAGCGAATCAGATCTCATGAGAAAACATAACTAATTTATGAGGTGCTGCTGATTTCGTATGAATTCAGACAGCCACCTCTTACCCCACCCATAAACCTAACCGGCAGTGGGCCATATAGACAGATCGTACAAATTCATTCAAATTATTATCCAAGTTGACAAAACGTGAAATAGTTATCAATAAGAGAGTGTTGCAACAACAGCATCTTCAGATGCTGGCATCAGTACAATGTCATGGCAATTTTTAACTATTGCACATTTTTGCAAATTGGATTTGTATGTTTTTGTAAGATCTGCTTACGTCTCACAGACGGTTAGGTTTAGGAATGGACCTTCATGATTGGTTCTTCTGGCAGGCCCAACTTTTTTATGTTTTTGACCAAATAATGGCTCTGTTCTCCAAAACTCTTTCAGGTAAGCACATCATTTTTAGCTTAAATTTTATTATTGTTTTATATTATTTCATTGTCTCTCTCTCTCTTTGGATTTTCTCTTAAGGGTCACTATTTTTGTTCACAATTAGGAGAAAGTAGTTAATTAGGGGCTATTTGAGGATTTTTTTTTTTCTTTAATGAATTGTGTCAGCCATCCTATTAATTTGAGAGCCGTATTGGTAGGATGTGCTGTGTCCTCATTTTGGAGGACCCAAAGGGATACCACCATATTTTTGAGAGAATAAGATGGGGAATGGAAACTTCAACAGACTGTCAAGAAAAAAATATGAAAGCAGTCAATGCAGATGTTTTCATCTGTGAGTATACATGAATGTGATAATGTTGCCAAAAACAACAAGGAAAAAAAAAAAAAAAAAAAAAAAAAAAACCATTAGCTTGTATTTGTGAGAATTAACCACGGTAGGTGCTGCATTTCAAAAAATGCTTTTGTAAATCATAATTATGACAAAAAATGTCGAAATTATGACATAGGGCCTAGTAAGTCAAAATTATACGTGACATCAAACTATAGTAGGCCTAAGTCATAATTATGACATAAAATTTTCAGAATATAGCAAATATTAAATCGAAATTACGATATATTGATATCAGAATTTCGACTTTATCATAGGCTAATTTCGACTTTATCACACAGCCAATCTCATGTTAATCTTGAATACCTATAGAGTAGTAGTGCATCCTTCATATCTCCGAAAAGTCTTTAGTTTTATCAGATTTATAAAAGATACGAGTCACGAGCGCGCGCAGCTTTTGTGTAGAGATCGTCTGCAAGCTACGACATCATAATAAATAAAAAGGGAACAAAAACGTTAGTGTTGTTTACATTTTATGCACTTGTGCGCCGATTGCCAACAAAACACAGACATCTGATGCAGCTTTACTCACCACCCGCGATCTGCAAATCCGGCGCCGAACTGGGACTTGTTCACAAAGTATTCATCACCAAAATTCTGGGAACAAACAAACATACGTGTGCAACTCCGTTACTGCCCCGGAAAAACAAACTTCATCCACTGTTCCCTTGACGCTGGGTTCTTTGGGAAGCTGAAAAAGGTAATCTTTCCCTCACAACCAAAAAACACACTCCTTCGGTGACAGGAGCTGCGGCGTCTCATTTCGGAGGCTGCGTCCTTCGGAGGTCGCATTTGAGGGCTGAATACTTCATCAAGGATGTCTTATTTAAGAAAAGTAACCGTAATAAAATTGACTGATATTCATTGTGAGGTGTAAAATACTGTAATTTCTTTCTTAAGTTGCAATCTAACGGTTATTTTTCTTAAATGAGACTGCCTCGATGATGTATGCAGCCTTCGAAGGGTGCAGCCCCTGAATTGGGACACAGCCATTGTTGGAAAATCTCTCGGCTTCCGTATCCTGAACGAAGCGCGTTAATGGGCGTGCTCTTGCGCTTGTTCTGGGAGGTGTGTGTGTGCACGCTTATCAGGGAGAAGTACCTTTACAAGGAATTCTGCCCTTCATTACGTGATAAAGGTCATACTCGGGGGAAAAAAAACGGCGAAACAAGTCTATAACCGGAAGTTGTATATTTGGCAAAGAAATACTGCGTCATACGTCCAACTCGTGTTCTGAAACTTTGGCCATGTTTAGCATGAGAATGCAACTCTTTAACAGTGTAAATAAGTCAGAATGCATGAAATAGCATTACACCCCCCTTTAAAATATGTCAGTGCCATTGTTTTGTCTCGAGATGCACAGCAGTAGTTTTTTTTATAAAATCTACTTTAAATGTCCTAATTGAACTAAGGCCTAAACCTGGCTTATCTAACCCTGTCTGTGAAACCGGGCCTCTATGTCATAATTATGACTTTATCTCATAATTTCGATTTTTTTTTTTTTTTTATCTCATTCTAATGACTAAGTATGTCATCATTTCGACCTTTTTCTCATAATTATGATTTACAAAATCACGATTTTTTTCTTATGTGGCGGAAATGGGCTTCCATATGAGTGCGTCGATACAATTGACAAATGCAAAAGTGAATTCTGATGAAAATCTTCCCAATAGCACCCACTAGGTCTAGTCTGTTCCTCTGTGCGATAGTTCACTATCGGACGCTGCTCCAATGCCCTGGATCAGAGCGTCTGTCTCCTCGCAGGACCCGTCCGCTCTACCCACAGTTCCCCGCGCGCAGACAAGATGGAGGAACGCAGCAGCTGCGGGAGAACAATGTTTGGACTCTGAACATTAAAAGAAACGAGCGAGGGGGGAAATACACACAGAAAGAGACAACGGTGGACATGCACTGGTAAGCGAAATCCTGAGATCAGCTTTGTGTGAAGTTTGATGCGCCGGAGAGGTGCACGCAAGCGGGGTAGACAACAAAGCGCAGCGCAGCGACGTAGTGTAGCATGTAGCCGCGTAGCTTGACGCGGAGCATCAATTGTTCGTTGGAGTTGCATGGTGCTGTTTATTATGGGTAAGCGCTGTCGCTCGCGCAGCCACACCATTGTGCCTACTCTATATGTCTTAATTTCTTGTTTTGAGTATGTGATGTATAACAAAGTCACATTTTACTTTGCAAAGTGCTTTTGTAGTTAATTATTACATATGTTTATTATATTTGTCATCATATGATTGCACACTGCATGTCCTACACTTGGCCAGTGTAATGTATTTATTACGCGTCGCTTAGCCGGATAGCTAGCGCGTTAGCGGCGAGGCCCTTTGTGAGTCGGCATGAAGTTATTAATATGGATCCCACCATAACGGTCCTGCCTTACTAACAAAAACTTAAAACTCCCACGTTCACAGTATAGACGTAAGTGTTTCGCGTCACGGAGTCATGTTGTTTTTCTCTCAAATGTGGCCACTGCGTCCTGAGTTGAGGTTCGATTTGATTTGAGTGTGTGAAATAAATGATTTATGCCTCTGATTGATGAGCTAGCTCAGTTGGCTAACGTATGCACGAGCTATTTACATACCATCTGCGTCGCGTGCCGTCTGCGCGCACTCACAACACAAAGAGACGCGAGCTGCGTGAGATACGAGACGCTTCTACTAAGACAGTGTTCCTTTATTACTCCACAACATGTTTGGACCCACTTTATATTAAGTGTCTTTAACTAGTCTACCATATAGTAACATTTAAATTTATAATTTGATACAATGCACTTATTGTGTACACCTTTTTTAATCATATAATATAATATATATATATATATATACATATATATATATATATATATAAAAATACTTGCATGAAATAACACCTGTAATTAATTTGTGGTTATTTATAATTACATTGAAAGACATTGTTGATCCTAAACCCACCCTTAAATTTATCCATACCACAACATCCCTAACCTTACCAGTATGTATCCCACCTCAATAGCTGCAACTGTTTTTTTTAATACAACGTAAACACTGTCAGACGTATCTAACAAAGACGCCTAATATAAATTGGGACAGTATGTTTTTTTTTGTTGTTGTTGTTGTTGTTGTTGTTTTTGTTTGTTTGTTTTTTTTATAAGATAGCTGGACATGTTTTGAACCTCTAATAATCAGCCTAAATGTTGGACATGAACTATCCATGTCTTGAACGGGCTCCTGTTGGTCCTTAGTTAGATTTCATCTTTGCCTTGAATACGAAGTGACACGGATGGCGTGGTTCTGACTAATGCAGGGCATCTGGTTCAGATCCAGTCCGACAGCCCTTTAAGGGGAAATGAATAGTATGAATCATCGGATACCGCATGAATCCAAAGAGCAAATGGCAATTGACTTCCCGGAAACATCATGTACCCTCAGCAAACATGTGCGCACATGCATTGAGACAGACATGGAGATCAATCTGCAGTGCTCGTCAAAATTTACCAGTAACATTTCTGCAAAATACAGTAGTTACTTCAACTCTTTCTTTTACCATTGTAAAACCACTGTGAATTAATATGAGTTTTCCTTTAAACTGATAAAAGCTTTTATTTGTCATTTTATTAATTTATTCATTTAGTGACAGACAGTGATGAGTAAAACAATGCCTCAGTTAAAGGGATAGTTCAACCAAAAAATCATCATCACTCACCCTCATGTTGTTCCAAACCTGTATGACTTACTTTCTTCTGTGTACCATAAAAGAAGATATTTTGAGAAATGTTTTTCTGGTCCATACAATGGAAGTCAGTGGTAATCAAAACTGTTTGGTTACCAACATTGTTCAGAATGTATTCTTTATTCTCCATGTCTTTTATTGTTCATATTTTAACTGAGGTACGAGTCAGAGTTTAATGGAATGAGATTGTTTATTTAGCACAAAATAAGAGAGATACGACAAAATATATATATATATTAGTCTGATCCGCAACTAAAATTGACTCTTGTAAACTCTTTCTATTTAGTGAATTGTTACACAATATCGGTTTTAGGCTATATGATGAATCTTTCAGTAAATGAACTCACTAGATCAGTCAGCGATTGCTGAATCATCATGTGACTCACTGTCATTACTTTCAGTGTTCGTGTGCTTAAGCTACTTCATACATTTTTATTATACTACATTTCAAACTTATAGTATCATTACTGCTTGTTAGTTCATATGACACTGTAGGTAGACACACAAATACATACAGTAGGTTAGGGCTGGTTAAATTTGCACATTTGCATAGGTAGTAATCTGTGTCATTTGTAGTAAACGCATAATAAATATTTATAAATATTTTTTTCACACAGGCCACCATCCACTAACATTCCTAATGCTAGACAGGTTCACTGGGCACAACATCTGTGTTTGTATTTATAACATGCTCTTAATCCTTAACGTTCAAAATAGAGCATGTGAGCAAACACTAGCCAGTTTGTTTTGCATATACGATATCTTAAAATGAATGTCTGTGCATGTGTAAATACTGTTTTTTTTTTTTTTTTCTTTTTTTTCTTCCAGCTTAAGAATAGAAATGTAGTCATTACATTCTAATGTAATTCTTTGTCCTGCTTCTTGATTTTAATTTAGAAAAAAAATTGCAAACTATTTTTGCCTACAGCAAAAATATCCAAGTTTTTCAGCTATTTGAATGAGATCTGCGTCAGTAAGTGATCTTTAATCGATGGTTAATCATCTCTGGGCTGGGCAAAATGAATTAGAGAGAGATGTCTTGTACATTTGTGCTGTGGATTTATATCTATTTACAATATGTAGCCAATATGTTAATGTATCATGAAACTAGCTGGGTAATGTCTCTATAATACAGAGTAAAGAGTGAATAATAAAAAAGTCCCTATGAGATCAAATGTTTTATCTCAGCAGCACATTTACAGAGTTTTAAATGAAAGTGAGTCTGTGATGAAGCGCCGTTGATCTGTTTGTGTTACTGTTATCTTAATGACTCCTGATCTTTATAAGTACTTAACGTTACTCCTTCAAAAGTCCCAAGTGAATTGCTTCCTGCAGGTTGTTGTTTATGTGTTAAAAGAAGGAAATGGTGACCATAGTTCACTGTTGAGCAGTTGACATGTCTTTTGTGTCTGACCCACAAACCTCTGTGATTAATCCAGTTAAGCACTAGTTGGATCAAAAGAGCATTTGGCTACTGTTCCTAAGTTTGTCCTCAAAGATCTCCACATCACTGCTTTAAGATTTCCATCAATGTCGCAAACCTCAAACAATAATTGTTTTCTTGCAAACATTTGTCACAGTGACCTGGCTTTAAAATATTAAGGAAGTAAAATTAAAAAATAAATGCAAGATTACAGTTGTGTGGGAATTTTTATGGGTTTGTTTTAATTGCTGGTACTGATCTAGAGCAGAATGGCATATAAATATACACTACTGTTAAAAAGTTTGGAGTCAGATTTTTTTTGTTGAAAGAAATGAATACTTTTTTTCAGCAAGGATGCATTAAATTTTAAAGATTTAAAGAGTTTTAGAGTGTTACAAAATATTTCTATTTAAAATAAATTGTTCTTTTAAACTTTCTTTTCTTTAAAGAAATGTATCATGGTTTCCGAAAAATTAAGCAGCACAACTGTTTTCAACATCGATGATAATATTAGGAAATGTTTCTTGAGCACCAAATCTGAATATCTGAATGATTTCTGAAGGATCAATTTGAAACTGAAGACTGGAGTAATGATGCTTTAAATTCAGCTTTGCCATGACAGGAATAAATTACATTATAAAATGTAAAAAAAGAAAATTTGTAATAGTATTACTGTTTTTGATGTATTTTTGATCAAATGAATACAGCCTTGGTGAGCATAAAATGCTTATTTCAAGAACATAAAAAAAAAAAAAAAAAAAAAATCTTACCAAGCCCAAACTTTTAAACAGTAGTGTTTATTCTTATATTATTTTGGAAATTGCCAAAAAATAAATAAATAAATAAAAAGTGAAAATCACTTATTTTGAACATAACGTATTACACAATTTACAAACTAATTCCTTCTGCTATTTGGCTAATCAGACACAATTGTGAGTATTGGACAGTAGTAATGTATATGAAGAAATCATTATTTTGTCTCTTTTGATGTCTTTAGGATGAGTGAGGTGGCCTTGCATTGAAGCAGACCCCATCACCCCCGTTCCAGCATCAGTGTCGGTGTGATAACACTCAGAGCCTTGCCCCTTCAACATGAGCCTGATCCAGGACAAACTTGGCAATGAGTTCCTCCGCTCCAATGGTGGCATGGAGCCAGGCTTCGGTCCAGGCATGCTCATGTTCAGCCACCTGCCCCCTGTTACTAGCTTCACCCGTCTGGCCAGTCAAACGGTTATGGCTGACCTACAGCCCCATGAGATGATCTTGAAGAAGGAGAGGGACTCGCCGGACTGTGGAGGAGGAGGGCTGAGTGCTGGAGGCATGGGTGGTGGAGGTGGCATAGGAGGGATGATGGGAAGTGTGGGTGATTATGTTCATGCCATGGGCATTAAACAGGAGAAAGTTTCTGAACACGATTACAGACTTCCTCTCTACCCGGGGGGTGGAGCAGGAGCCGGAGTACGAAGTGGAGGAGAGTTGCTGGAGGTCTCGCTAGGCAACCATCAGAACCTGCTGGTACATGACCTCAGTCTGGGAAATGTAAGTGTGCCGGTGTCTGTCTGTAGAATTGACTTTAAAGTTACGTTTGGACAAAGTAGTTACTTCAAAGAATATAAATTTATTTCTTCAAAGAAATAACTCAATATTAGTCAATATTTTTATCCCTTAAAATTCATCTTTGACAATTAAACGTTTTTTTCCTGTGAAAATAATTTCTTCATGCCTTAAAATTGCTTGAAAGTAACTCTACACCCTTGCTTCATTTAGTATACGCAGAACCATGAATATGCATATTAGTCCCCGCCTCCACTCAGTCACACCTGCTCAGAATACCTGATCCATTCGGTCAACTTTACTGTAGTAAACGCTGCACGATGGCAAGTGGAATACTAGTTTAAAGGGTAACTTCACCCAAAAATGAAAATTGTCATTAATTACTCACCCTCATATCGTTCCACACCCGTAAGACCTTCGTTCATCTTCAGAACACAAATTAAGATATTTTTGATAAAATCCGATGGCTCAGTGAGGCCTCCATTGACAGCAAGATAATTAACACTTTCAATGCCCAGAAAGCTACTAAAGACATATTTACAACAGTTCATGTGAGTACAGTGGTTCAACCTTAATGTAATGAAGTGACGAGAATACTTTTTGTGCGGCAAAAAAAATGACTTTATTCAACAATATCTAGTGATGGGCGATTTCAAAACACTGCTCATGAAGCTTCGAAGCTTTACGAATCTTTTGTTTCGAATCAGTGGTTCGGAGCATTTATCAAACTGCCAAAATCACGTGATTTCAGTAAACGAGGCTTCGTTATGTGATGTTTCGAAACGTTTACAAATTTCAATGGTTCACCACTGGGGGGCGTGACTTTGGCAGTTTGATATGCACTCCGAGCCACTGATTCGAAACAAATGATTCGTAAAGCTTAGAAGCTTCATGAAGCAGTGTTTTGAAATCGCCCATCACTATTTTTTTTTTTTTTTTTTTTTTTTAAGTATTCTTGTCCCTTCATAACATTAAGGTAGTCACATGAACTGTTTTAAATAAGTCTTTAGTAGCTTTCTGGGCATCTGAAAGTGTTAATTATCTTGCTGTCAATGCAGGCCTCACTGAGCCATTGGATTTCATCAAAAATATCTTAATTTGTGTTCTGAAGATGAACGAAGGTCTTACGGGTGTGGAGCGACATGAGGGTGAGTAATGACAGAAATTTTAATTTTTTTGGGTGAACTAACCCTTTAATTCAGGTGTATATGTTTGAACCAGAAACCGATTCAGAAGAAGATGTAGAAGAGCGAATTATACAGGCTCGTCTACAAGTTGATGTACCAGAATGGTAATGCATTAACGTATTGTTCTCTACGTCGGACACATAACGGTAATTTATATGATTAGCCTTTAGCTTGACTACGTTACCAAACAGCTAATAATGTATTGCTAATGTTACACAAACCATGTTCCCATTCGCCATCTCAGAGTCAGACAGCTGCCTTCTGAAAATCAGCATCCTTAGAAACGCTTTGAACAACTTGGAGCGTCAGTGGTGAAAAACATAGTTCATCATAACATCATCATAATATACATCATATACATAATTCACCCGCTATATTGGTAATGTACCCGATTTTTCAATATCAGCAGAAAAATATACCGGGATAACCTGGCTTATCTTGAGACCCTCCCTGCTTCGCAGCATAGTAAAGATATGCTAAAGCCCATCCGCATGTTGACGAGATTGGTTACAACATGTTTGACATATAGAGAACGGGTGATTTCAAACCGTGTTTTTGAGACTGTCTTTGGTAAACTGCAGCTTTAAGGAGAAAATACTCAGCAATGGTGTTGACTTATGAATTTGCACATGGTTTGTCGTCAAGCATATTAAAAACACCACATAGACGTATAAACAACATTAAAAACTTGATTTTCACCACAGGGGGTCTTTAAGAATATTTTACTGTACTTCCCTGCTTTTAATCACTAGACGGTTTTATCCAGAAAGTTCTTTTATAGGATGCTTTAAAAAAAAAGAAGAAAAAAACATTTCACCAAGCACACAGCCTTTGGTGTTAACATGGCATTTAATAAACAAACAAATAAATATAAAGAAAACTTACATATTTAACTAATAATGTTTTATAATGTTTTTCCTTGTAAATAATAGCACTATTTATTGACTTAAAGTGGGTCCTATAAAAGTTTTTTTCCAACTCAGATATATTGTTATTTTAATTTTGACATTATGTTTGCTAGCAGATATAAGTCTCACATCCAGTGATCTAACGTCCCTATTTATTGCATTTTGGAAGTGTTGCAAATGTGCCATGCTTTTTGTCATGTTGTTTTTGCTTTGATGTGTTTAAAATTTGAATGTAGTCAGAATGTCCAAATTCCCCAGACTCTTGAGTTAAGCCAGATTTATAAAGGTCTAGATTCCATGGAAGTCATACAGCTGTATCCCAAGCCAAGCTTAACGCAGATGCCATAATAATACTGTAGGGTACAAATTGTCCTTCCTGTCAGTGATGTCATCTCGTTTCTGTGGATGAGTGAGGGGTTTGACTAGGTCAAATGCAGCAAGAGTCATGCAGATGTGAGTGTGGAAATGTAAAACAGCACCTTTGCTTCTCATACTGTGATAATAAAGCCCTTTCCAGGGTTATAAGGGCAATGATCCCATTTAATCATTATAAGGGCTTATTGATCATCTCATCCGCACCAACGGCTGAAAGGAAATCAGGCTGAAGCATTGAGACACTGCATCTGGCTCGGTCTTTGTGCAGTAGCCAAAAGCAGCTATGCTAAAATGATGACTCATGCAAATTTGCAATTATTTCTAGCAGCATGCCAAGAAATAACATGCATAACGTCTTTGTCTTTTGTTTTCTGGTTGGTTGGTTTTAATCTATCCCAGTAGCTCTTCCTCATACTCTTCTTTGTGTTGAAAGAGAGGTCATTTTAAAGTAGTCAGAACAGAGCATAGAGTAAGGTTTGTTTTGACTAGCCCTGGGTGCAGTTTTTAAATTTTTAACTTCCTCGCTCTAGTTTTCTCCTTTGTTATATTATCAAATATGCTATAGCCTTCAGAGGGACATGAAGTGTCTCCATTCAGGATGGGCTTTTGTGTGTGTTTCTCGGCAATCTCTTGTTTTATACTGCCCAAGTGTGAGACAATATTCAGATGTGCAGCTGGTCAATAATCCACATGGTGATTTTCCATAGATGGTTGAGAAAATGAGGAAAGTGGCATTTATTCTCCAGGGATAGATATAGAGGCTCGTAAATAAGAGATTTACCACCATGCCTTCTGGCACATGCACATTAGGGAGTACTTTTAATATTCAAACTAGACTTTCTTCTATTTTGCGCATATTATAGAGTTGTGTCTGATTTTTGTATGTGCTTTTTGTTTCATTAAAAAAAAAGAAAAGCACAGAGTGTCACACATGCAGTGTCTCTCATTCCCGCAACGTGAGTCTCAACCTATGCATACAAAATGAAAAACAGATTTGCGTTTCACAAATGTTGTGTGAATGAATGGGATTTTGTTGTCTTTTATTTAGTCCGCTCCCAATTCCATTCTATCTTTGTTATCCTTCCAGCTGTCAGGACGGCTGGTAAAGGAATCCTCAGGGAGGAAAGGTCGAAGGTCAAACGGTGAGGGACAGGAGGGCAAGACACGGAGGAAACGAGGAGAGTCGAAGGTGCAAACACAAAGCTTATTTATTATTCGCAGCTGTGCTTATTGTTAAAATGTAAAGATTTCCCTTCATATAATAATATTAATGTTGTCTAATGCTGATCATTGTCTTATCTGCAGTCAATGATGCTGGATCCAGATGGAGGGAGCTTGTCTCCAAACTCCAAACCGCACATCTGTGAGCACTGCAATGCAGCGTTCCGGAGCTCCTATCATTTACGCAGACATGTGCTTATACACACAGGTCAGCATGCTCTTCACTTACACACAAGAGCGTGCATGAGTTCGCTTGTGTTCTACACAGTAGACATTGGCCTATGCAGACAGCGTCATCACCAATCAATTTGGTCCACAGATTAACAGAAAGTATTAAGTAAAGATTAAACGTACTTGAATTCTAAAATAGCTGGTTTGTCAAGTTCACAAAATAGCGAAACAATGTTTTTGTTTTTTTACACAAAGAAAACATTACTTACCCAGGTGAATTGTTTGAATTATTTCTAAAAGTTTTTAAATGATTTAAGGAAAAAGGTTTGTGGAATATTGAACTATTTTACATTTATTAAGGAAAGATGTTCACACAATAGCAAAACATTTTTAATACACTTTTTTATTATTTGTTACTGTATAAAAGAAACTAATGTTCATATTTGGCTTAAATGTACTGCAAAGTGACTTTGATAATGGCTAGAATAGCTTCTAACAAAATTTGAGCCATTTTAATAAGTCATAAAATAATTAAGATGTAGTTATAATATCTTAATTGGTAATCGTCGATTATGACGAATATGCGCTGTTTACGTTCATCCCTAATCCCCTGTCATGTTTCACACAAAACAAAACTCTAGAGCAGATGCTAATGGCTAGTATGGCAGCGTTACTTAGTACGTTTGTATTCATGCAGAGTTTTGTTTTTTTATGAGTGTGACAACCTCATTTTATAACCAACCTGACACCTACACATTTTCAGGACTCACAACCACATTCTCAACAAACCTGTGTTGAATGAACGGAACCGCACTGGACAACTAGTTGCCTGCCATGTCATATAATAGGAGAGCCACAGTGAACTGTATAATCATAACTGGTTTAGTTTACTCACAGAGACTGAGAAATGATTTGCGTTCATCTGCAGATCCACCGGAGCTGCAGTGGGTGCAAGCTGCGAGGTGCACGGCTCAAATATACTCCCTGCACTAGGTTACTAAGCATTTAAAGTCCTTGTATTAAGCGGCGCTGCCATACTAGCCATTATCTGCTCCAGAGTTTTGTTTTGTGTGAAACAAGACAGGGGATTAGGGATGAACATAAACAGTGAGTAATTGATTACGTCAACATGTTGTTCCAGCCCTAAAAAGGTTGAGAACCACTGCTTTAAAAGCACTCAAATAGGGCAGCCAGATCTTCAGTTTTCAACAAGCTTATTGCTCCAAATATTTCATTGAAAATGCTATTTTTGGTTTGCCGATTTATACTTCAGTTCTGCCCATCAAATGGCTTTCTGAAGTAGTTGATTCAGTTTGTAAGTGCTGTAATTATTTCTACTCATACGCACACTGATGCCAGTACAGAGTACAAATACTTAGGGGTGCTATTGGTCACATTAAAAGAACCATCATGTTGTTTTGCTGCCCCTGTAGTCATTACAAACACGGTCAATGCTTGACACTCTTATTTCCTTTGCAGGTGAGAGGCCTTTCCGCTGCACTCAATGTAACATGAGCTTCATTCAGAAATACCTCTTACAGAGACACGAGAAGATCCACAGTGGTAAGTTCCTCAAAGTTTGCACAAACTTCAGCTTTCATTTCCTCATTTCTGTCTTATTTGTTTGCAACATGTTTATCACGCTTCATAGCAGCTTCTGTTTTTGTTGTAAATTTTTTCGAAGCCTGTTTGTTCTGCAACTTATTTTTCTGTTCTTGCTTTTATGGTTTCCAGGAGAGAAGCCATTCAGCTGTGACCAGTGCAACATGCGTTTTATTCAGAAGTATCACATGGAAAGACACAAGAGAACTCATAGTGGAGAAAAGCCATACAAGTGTGACACCTGCCAACAGGTGTGTTTCATGCAGTTTCCACCAGTTCTGTTTTGGCTGTACTGCCTTCTTATACTGTTGTTCTGTCTTTAGTATTTTTCCAGGACGGACCGGTTGCTGAAGCACAAGCGGACGTGTGGAGATGCCATAAAAAAGGGTATGGATGGAGCAGAGCACGAGTTGGGTACAGCAGGTGACGGAGAACACGGCAGCTACGGAATCTCTCAGGGAAATGCGGCCACACCTGGCCGCAAACGGGGCAAGTCAAAAAACGCTGGTGAAGGGAGTGAACGCAAGCGTAAGAAGTCATCCGGGTCTTTGGGGGTGACGCATAGTCAGGGGGCGGATGGTTACGGGGTGCATGACATGAACCACGGGGTCTCATCAACGTCATCTTCAGTCCAGCCGGGCCCCAGCATGCATGGCGAACACGGCCGGGCTCCCAAGATGGCCTTCAAGAAGGGGAACAGGAAGTCCCTGGAGAAGACTACTCACCCCATGGATCAATCCAAGCCAGGAGGCATGGAGTTGCCTGCGGGAGGAGGCTTGGAAGGCCTTGGACTTCTTCCAGGTCCAGGGGCCAAAGTTGGTCCCAGCAGCAGTAACTACGACGATGCCATGCAGTTTTTGAAGAAGAGGCGGTACCTCAATGTGACAAACAATGGCGGTGCGGGTTCTGGAGCTTCAGACTACGACATAGGCGTCAGTCATCTGCAGTCGCAACCGACGGTCATTCAGGGTGTCGTTTCTGGGGTTCTAGATGGTGATGCCGCGCTAGGCCTGCTGGACTCATCCCCTCTGGGAGATATAAAGCAGGACAAGTCTGGAATCCCAGATGAGGTTCTCCAGAGCTTGTTGGACCACTATGCTCCCAAGCCTGACGTGACTTTTGACATCACCGATCCCCATCACGTGGAGCTCCAGCCAGCCGGCACAGATGCCGCAGACCCACTGGGACCCGAGGGCTCCCCGTCAAGTCCCAACAGTGGCGACAAAGCCGTAATCATGCACGAGTACTCGCGTTTTCTTCTACAGGCACTAGAGCGGACCAGTCACAACGCAAGCTTCCCATTGGGTCCTGGTTCTGCCGTGACTACCACGGGACCATTTCCCGGGCATAGCCCGCTTTTGTCAGACAAGCATGTGTATACTTCCTCACCTCTCGAGTACTCGTTCTCACAAGCAGTCTCGTCGTCGCCCTCCCTTTCGTCTGTGCCAAAGTCTCACTTTGGTCTCCTAGAGGGCTCGTCGCCTCCAACGGGCTTCCACATGAGCAGCCTGGAGCAGTCTGCGCACACGCAGCAGCTCACACCTTCCCAGGAGCTCACCGAACAGCTGGACAAGCAGCACACCTCCCCTCCGCCACCTCCACACACCCCCAACACCAACGCCTACCAGATCGCACCTCAGCCTCCCGACTTGGGTGGTTCAAAAGAACCGCAAGGGCCGAAAAATGGAGCCGCAGCCACCACTGGAGGATTCTCCCTGGCTTCTTCCCAGGACCTGGCCACCCTGGACCCAGCCAAGGCTTCTTATCAGATTGAAAACTTTGCCCAGGCTTTCGGGGCACAGTTTAAAGGGGGACGAGTGTCCCTGGCCTTCAGCAGTGACTCGGGGGGAGAGGTAAATCACCGCTTACAGACATCAGTCTCCGAATTCTCAGGGTATAGCAGTCTCTTGGCTGATGCCAGCGACCCAGTCAGCAGTGGCTCCAAAACCCCAACAAGCCAAAGCTACAGGTGAATGGGCTCCTGTGCCTAGATGCTCAGATGGAGGTTCCCTATTTTTATTTTGTCATGCTGTCTTTATTTTGTATTATTATTATTGTTGTTGGTATTATTATTGTTATTAATAATATTGTTATTATTATTATTATTATTATTTAGTTCTCCTACTTTAATGAAATTGTAATGTTTTTAAGTAATGTTTTTCTCACTGCCATTATGTTCATATGAAATTTCACTCTCCTTTGGCCTGCGATGCATTTTCCACTGTTACGTTTTTTTTTTTGTTTTTTTTCAGTTTCCTTTGGAAAACAAGGAAACACATCTGTTTTATTCTCAGTAGACTTTTAGTTCTGCTCTGTTAATCAATAGATGGGGGAAATAAACAAGTGAAAATAGTTTACTTTTTCCAAAAGTCGCTCACTCACATTTTAGTAATTGACTTCACAAGCATGTAAAAATAACTATGAAATAGCAATGGCAGGGAGTCACCCAGAACTGAAATCGTCTGTTACAATGATTCAAGTATTACTCAGGAAAATGTGTGGACGGCAAATCTATAAGAAGGGTAGCAAGCATTCATTGAAGAGGCAGACGTTTTGCAAATACAAAGAGCTTTTTCAGGAGATATTTTTTTATTCTTCTGAATGAGTGCAACAAGTAGAAGACAGAAGCGCTGCCTGCTAAATTACACTGACACCACTTTCCACTTAGCTGTATAGAGATTATGGTACTTTTATCTCAATGTGAAATGCTCACATTCTCTTTCAGTAAGGGCCATATATATATAAATATATATTTATAAGAATATCTGTATGTAAAGTAACATATACTCTTTCTTGAGACTGGCAGGTGACTTGGAGGGAGATAAAGAGGGATTGAGTTCGTAAAGGGAGGCCTGTGACTGACAGCACATAACAGCCCCTTCACTCTGTCCTTCTTTTTTCCCTTGGATTGCTAAGCCAAGGGCTATACACTAGAGGGCGCTGCATGCGAGCATGTAAGTGCCTCTTGGCACAGGCCAGATCATGGGATTCTTCTGTGCCTGTCTGGCTTGCTCATCCCTTTCTCCCTCTGTCCACTCCTGCTTTACCTTCTTTGTCAGAAAGAATCCCATCTAGCACTTTTTTTTAACCTGTTTATTTTATGGGGAAAAAAAACTACCCAGGCTGATGATCACACAGTATTTAAACTGTGCAACTGACACGCTGTTTTTAAAAGGGGGCAGTGGACAGAAAAGGGGCGGGATTCATTTTAGTAAGTGTAGATTATGTTGAAAAGACCAGTGAATAAGGTCTTTCTAATGGAAAACTTTAGTTTCAATGGGATGTGTGCGCTGGAATTAAGGGTTGACTTTCCTCGGGGTGGGAGCGTAGGGTGTCTTTTTTATATTTTATTCCCAGCTTCTCATGGATGTAGGGCAGGTTATAGAGGGGGATTTTTCTTGTCCATTTTGTTTTCTGTTTTATTTCAAAAGTACTGGGTTTGGAAAATGTGCTATGTGTTAAAATGGCCCCTGTTGTACCGATTACCGTGTTTTTTCAGGCCTTTCACCAGAGGCAACTTGTAAAATGTCCCGCTCTTAGTAATTTATATAGTATAGGTCCTAAACATACTGACTTACAGTCCAAAAGGAATTCAGCCAACTTATTGCAGTGTGCATGCAGGGCAAAGTATTACCTTGAACTACATTTTTATACATTTGTTTTTGTACTGTACAAGTATTATTGTAATTTTTTTTTTTATTTTTTGAACGATCAATAACTGTCTTCCATCAGCGCTGTTGGCTGCTGTTACACTGTCCTTGAATTACTGTCATCTAATGTTGTTCTTTCCTTCATGTGTTTTACTCCTTTCGTACCTGCAAAACCCCAAAAGGACAGAACCACATGCAAGATTGTTTGACAGGCGGCTGTCTCTTGGGGAACACAAACAGACCACTAGGACTCATTTTGGAAGGTTGAGGTACTCCGTTCACAATAATAGTGGTAATAATAATCACATTACTGAGGATTGTGATGACTTGACTAAAATGAAATCATTACAGCTGATGATTTTATACCTCTTATTACTGGTGACCGAAGCAGGGATATCAAATAGTGACTTTATGTAGCTTGACTGATGTGGCTAGCGTTAAGAAACGCCTCAAATAGTCCCCTCGCCATCAATTTTTATTTTACCTTTTTTTTTTTTTTTTTTTTTTTTTTTTTTGCATTACGGGATTGCTTTTTTCCTCTTGGGAGACAATTTTCTGCAGACAAAGCCTAATGGCGTAGGCATTGATGTCTGTGTCTGGACCGTGCACACAGTGTATTTCTGAACTCTTGAAGTTGGTCATTTTGTATTGTTTCAATAACTAAGGACAGGAGATCCAAAGATGCTATGAATTCAAATCAAAGTTTATTCATCACATCCAGATTGTGCACAGCCTATCAGTTTACTTGTGTTCTGAACTCATCCCGTGCCCTGCAGTAATGTTCATTGTTTTGTTTTATGATTTTCTGCGGAACTGAAATATGATTTCTGGTTCAATGTGTAAAGCCCGCTCAGACACTGTTAAGCCTCAGATGGGATCCTATTTGGCTTGAATAATGCCAGCCATCAATCTGTCAGTGGTTGCCACCATAAAGTTCTCTTGACACTTTTTTTTTTTTTTTTTTTTCCCCTCTCTCTTTTGGGCTCCTTGCTGTATATTCCTGAAAGTATTTATTTTGTTTACATACAGTTAATAACACTACATTATTTTCCTCTCCCTTGGTGTTTTTTTTTTTTTTTGTTTGTTTTTGCATGTAAATTTTTGATACAGTTTTCTTTTCGCCCCCTTTTTGTCACCATGCCAAATTTGTAGCTAATGATCTTTTTCTCTCCTGTCTTATTTTATTACAGATTCTTGTGATCTGATACACAGGGCTATACCTGTCCATTTTGACTTTATTATTGATTAGGAAAAACAATAAAAATGCTGATATCAGTGTGTTCGGACGTATGGATTTATTTTCATTGTGATGTCACAAGGACATTTTTACATAACTGTTTGATAAACATGTTTGATTAGCTCAACAGATAGAGTTGAAGGACTTGCGTAAGTGGAATTAAGGTTCTGGACCACTAAAGTAAAAGTAGAGGTGAATTTGAATCTAATCTTGAGTTTTGCTCTGTCATCATGGTGACCATAAACCAAGGTACACCAGGGTGACAATTGCAGCAATTAGCCTACTCTAATATCTTAAAGTATTTACTTTCTGAAATCAAGCAATAAATGCTAAAAATATCTTTTTCTTTTTCTTTTTATTTCTTTTCTTGGAATCTCATCGCTTGCACCACTATGAGGTAATGTCTGTATCAGGGTGGAGTGTAGACTTTCAGGTCTTTTTATAGCTCTCTACCTAGCCCTGTGTGATCTATAGTTATCTATGCCTATAGTTCATCGAAGTTAACCATTCCAAGATAGCAACTCGCCCTTGAAATTGAGTGGACAAATCTAATTATTTTAAGGTTAAATATACACTACACAATTTTTTTTTTTTTTTGAAAGAAATTAATACTTTTATTCATCAAGGATGCATTAAATTGACCAAAAATTACAGTTTTACAAAAGATTTGTTTCAAATAACTCTATTCATCAAAGGGAAAAAATGTAGCACGGATTCCACAAAAATATTAAGCAGCACAGCTGTTTTCAATATTGATAATCAGAAATGTTTCTTGGGCACTAAATAAGCATATAAGAGATTTCTGATGGATCATGTGACACTAAAGACTGGAGTAATGATGCTGAAAATTCTGCTTTGTCATCACAGGAATAATATTAAAATGGAAAAACAGCTATTTTAAATTGTAATATTTCACAATATTATTTTTACTGTTTTTACATTTGATCAACTAAATGCAGCTTCAGTGAGCATAAGACTTCTTTCAAAAACATTTAAAAAAAATCTTATACTGAGCCCAAACTTTTGAATTCAATATAATTCAAACTTTGATGCAAGTAACCAGACAAAACAATATCTAGAACTTAAAAGATGACCTTCTGTAATAAAAGCCCATCTTTCAAGTTCTAGATATTGTTTTGTACATGTTCATTAGTCTTGGTTACATCATCATTAGAATTACTATTATAATTATATAAATTGTTTTTTGTTTTTTTTTAAAAATGACTTTAGTGAATTTGTCCACTATTGTTTTGCAGATTAGATTTGTACATTTAATATTTGCTTGACAAGAAATTATGGAGTTTCCATCTTAATGGGAATACACAAGATATTGTCTTACCTTTACAGATTGTATCCTATTTCATGGTTTAAAAAAAAAAAAAAAAAGAGTTGAAACATCACTATCGTTTAGGCCCATTTAATGGGAAGCTAAATGCTGGTCAAACATTTCAAGCCATTTTCAAGTTTGAACATTTACTTATATCTTACAACATCAAGGAAGTTTTAATACAATTATAGTCAACAGAGATATTTATGGCCCTGTTCGTTTCAGGGTAATAAATTCAGCTTCATAATCAACAGATGCTTTGTTCATTTTGTTTGAGGAGTGAAGAAATTTGAATGTATGAAAAATATGCTTGACTACCCATTTTTGAATTTATGAAAAATGTTAGGCGGGGATGGGTGTGTCCCCATACTTTTTATTTATATTTTTTATATTTCGTCAGGCATATTAATATTAATTTTTCAAAGATCCATGTCTTGATGTCCATGAATGTCCTGTAATGATTTGAGATCTGCTATTGTCCCATTTATAGTGTTATAACTAGGGCTGTAGATATAACGCGTTAATTTAATGAGTTATGGAAAAATAACACAAATAAAATAATTTAATACACTTTTTACATAATTACAATTGCAATTTTTACATAATACATAATTTAATACCACCCCAGACCTACGTAGTTCATCTTAAAGGGTTAGTTCACCCAGAAATGAAAATTCTGTCATTAATTACTCACCCTCATGTCGTTCCACACCCGTAAGACCTTCGTTCATCTTCAGAACACAAATTAAGATATTGTTGATGAAATCCGATGGCTCAGTGAGGCCTCCATTGAGAGCAAAGCCATTGAAACTCTCAAGGTCCAGAAAGCTACTAAAAACATATTTAAATCAGTTCATGTGAGTTCAGTGGTTCTATCTTAATATTATAAAGCGACAAGAATACTTTTTGTGTGCCTAAAAAAAATAACGACTTTTCAGCAATATATAGTGATGGGCCGATTTCAAAACACTGCTTCGGAGCTTTACGAATCGAACCAGTGGATCGGAGCACCAAAGTCACGTGATTGCAGCAGTTTAGCCGTTTGATAGGAGATCCGAATCACTGATTCGAAACAAAAGATTCATAAAGCTCAGAAGCTTCATGAGCAGTGTTTTGAAATCGGCCCATCATCACTCGATATTGTTGAAAAGTCGTTTTTTTTGGCACACAATAAGGATTCTTGTCGCTTTATAATATTAAGATAGAACCGCTGAACTCACATGAACTGTTTCAAATATGTTTTTAGTACCTTTATGGACCTTGAGAGTTTCAGTGGCTTTGCTCTCAATGGAGGCCTCACTGAGCCATCGGATTTCATCAAAAATATCTTAATTTGTGTTCTGAAGATGAATGAAGGTCTTACGGGTGTGGAACGACATGAGGGTGAGTTATTAATGACAGAATTTTAATTTTTGGGTGAACTAACCCTTTAAATTTAGTTGAGTAAAATTGGTGATGAACAGGAAGCAGGGCAACAACTCACTGTGTGATGAAGCCTAACGAATGCAGTTAGTATTCCCCTAAAATTCAAGATATCAGTGCAAAAAAACCTCTGAATTATTATTATTATTATTATTATTATTATTATTTTTTTGTATATTTATATCATGTGATATAGTTAAGCAATATCACACGAGTGCTGTTTTTGTCCCGAATATCACGAGTGCAAATGTGATTTTGATTTTATACAACAGTTCAATACGTAAGTTAATATTGTGTTATATTTTAGACATAATATTGTCTGCTTTTGCTCAATTTTGCCAACGAAAAAATTACCTATGAAGCCAGAGCAGAACACAGCAGTGTTTTGTTTCTGAATGAATCCGCGGTTGTAAGCGAATCAGTCGGGTGAACCAATGATTCAATGGCCCATTCGAGCCGTTATTTATTTCATTCCTGAGTGAATCAGCCATTTGAATGAATAAATAACTCAATGACTTACTCATTTAGACATTTACTGTTTAAACTTAAGTTTCTTATTTGGAGTATCACTTCATTAAAAAAAAAATAATAATTTCATATTTTGAGTTGAAAAATAATGCCCAAAATTCTGTTTATTTGTAATGTCTATTTGATGCTTTTCTCATTTAACACAATAATGACTTTAAATGATCTTTTGGGGGTAATTTCTTAGCCAAATTTGATGTGTGATTAATTTGCCATTAATTAGATTACTTAATCGCCACACTGTGTAGTTAATTAGATAAAATATTTCAATCGATTGACAGCCCTAGTAATAACACATTAGACACATTGTGCAGTCACTCAAGGTTTAAAGTCCACGCATGACTGTTTGTTTGTAGTCATTCACGTCACACATTAGATAGGCCACTGTAACTCCACTATGAAAATGAACTCTTAAGATGAGAGTACTAAAGTCATTTTTATCAGGCAAGTTGTAGGTTTCTAAATTCGCATCAGTCACAATAAGAGGCCAAAGGAGCAGCTTTCTAAGAAAGATTTACAGTGAAGGACCAAGTGATCACCATGGCAACTTGCATGTCATAAAGCCATAAAGGTGTATCATGTCCTGAGCACACCTGATCAAACAGAAAGTTGTTATTTTGACAGAGGGAATACATTTCAGCCAAGCATCTATTGACTGTAATAAGCCTCCAATTCTAGGTTGTGATTTAGTTGGTGTGGTGTGAGAGTTCAAATTCATCTGATCCATTTGTTCTTTATTATTCATATTTTCCCATTTTGAGATAAATTTTATGTAATTTAGGAGTAAATCCCTTTGAGACTTTTGTTTGACTGTATTTGAGTCATATGACAGTGCTGTTCATATCTATACTCAACTTCCTTGTGCTTTTATTTCATTTCAGCACCCTGTTTTTAATAATAGAATATCCCAACAGAACCGAAGTGAACTCTTTTAACTCAGTGTGGTGTTTAAGATATTGCATCCTTAGTTTGGCATCACAGAGACGGGGTACAGTCTATCAACTGTATGCAGATGCTTTAAAAATGTTTCTAAATTGACATTCTTGATGGGCTGCTTATTTGTTATTTGTTTGTTATTCTGATTCCACACTTCCATTCAAACCAGAACAGTAAGGAAGAAGTGATATTTTTACTGTGAAAATACAGTAATTCTTCTTCCTGCTTCCCATGTCCTGGAATAGACTTCCCAGTGGATCTGAACTCAGAATGCATATTGTTTACAGACAAAGGGAAGTTTTTATTCTTTTATTCTTTTATGTTAAAAAAAAAAACAACCTTCAGCTTCACCCCAAAAGCTTAAAAATGAAGGCTATATTTGTATTTACATTTTTCTTATCACAATATGCATTTATTTTATTTTATTTTATTACTGTGTACTACTACCTCTATTACTCAGTGATTACCATACTTAAAACATTTTCAATTTAGAAGATGAAACCAGAGCTGTTTGATCTGGTTCGTGGGATTATACAGTGCAAAAAGAAAATAACTTACTGTGCTAAAATCGTCCTTGATTTAGGTTCTTTCAGGGTGTCCAAATTTTAATCAATATTGCAGCTGTAAGCCTGTCAAGTTTACCATGACCTTAAGAACTGTTTTTTTTTCTTCTGTTTTAATTAAAGGTACAAGGATTTACTGCAGTTTTCTATGTCCTGTCCTTTTGATGAATGACTGGCCACAAATAAAACTTCTGTCCCGTGTATCTTAGGAACAAGCAGCATATTCAAACATGGTAATCTTGCCAAACAACCACTCACACGTTTACTGATGGTTTAGAACATCTTGAGGAAAGGACATCAAAACAACGGCTCAGATGTGTGTCACAGACTCTATTATTGAGAGTATTTGTGCTGGAGATATGAGACAATAAGCATAATAAAAGAATAATGACAGCGCTGGTATGTCATACATTTCAGGGAACTTCCATTTACTTCTTTATATGCATTACTTGTATTTTTGTTCCTATTTCCTCATTTTTTCTTCCTGTTACATATCAATAAAAGTAACAATGGACTCCCACATGGTTCGTAAATACATAAAAAATAAAAAATTGTTACTTATAAGGATAGTTCACCCAAAAATGAAAATTCTGTTATCATTTACTCACCCTCAAGTTGTTCCAAACCTGTATGAACTTCTTTGTTCTACTGAACACAAAGGAAGATATTTTGAAGAAAGTTTGTAGTTTGTGTTTGTGGGCAGCTTTGACTTTCATAGTAGGAAAAAAAATACTATGGAAGTCAATGGTGCCCCAAAACTGTTCAGTTTCCCACATTCTTCAAAATATCTTCCTTTGTGTTCAACAGAACAAAGAAATGTATACAGGTTTGGAACAACCTGAGTAAATGATGACTATCCCTTTAAATAGTAAAGCTTTCATGTCTACCTGCTTCTGTTTGGAAGTTGTCAGCTTTTATTTTTTTTTACTATGGTCACTGTTACTACTCTGAAATGATGGATGACAAAGAGAACAGTATAATATGTACAAAAGTGTTGATTGAATACAGGATTCAGGAACAGATAAAGCATTCTTTTATAAACTTAAAATTATTTTATTTTATATTATAAAACTCACACATGTGCCAAATTAATACATGTGGTGTTCAAATAAACAGGTAATTTGAAAATGTCCTCCAATAATTAACAGTCTTATCGAGTCTCCTTGAAAGGTCATGTTTCACTACCTACTATAAAATATACCCTTTTTGCATGTAAACATCTATTCTTTTAACTAGACAATAAAACCTTTTCATATGCTGCAAATTTCTCATGTTCTGTTCTTGGAATGATGGCGGCCAGCTGTCTGCCTTCCTCTCATGATGATTTGCCTGCTTATCATAATAGTTGTTTGAAATCATTCCCTCAAATTTTCATGAGTACATAATGGAGACAGCTCACTCGAACTATAAAGGCTAGGGCAAAATGAGCCTCCGTATACTTGTGTGTAATCATCATGCTTAGTCCAAAATCTGCTTCCGCCATCCTATATAACCAGCATTGAATTAACCTAATAACCTGCAGTGAGTCCAACAAATGTGATGTCCAATTCTCATCGCTATTGTTTACTTTTTTCTAATCACTTCTGAACAGCATTTCCAACAAGTTTTTTGTAGAGGAGAGATGAAAGGGATAGTTCACCCAAAAATTATCCCATGATTTACTCACCCTCAAGCCATCCTATATGAGTATCTTCTTTCAGATGAACACAATTTAAATATCCTTAGTCCTCCAAGGTTTATAATGGTTGTGAATGGGGCCCGCATTTTGGAAAAAAAAAACAAAAAAAACATCCATCCATAATCAAAGTATTCCATAATGGATGGATGCATTATTTTTTTTATTTTTTTTATTTTTATTTTTTTTTTTTAAATGCGGCCCCCCATTCACAACCATTATAAACCTTGGAGGACTAAGGATATTTTTAAAAATATCTCTGATTGTGTTTGTCTGAAAGAAGATAGTCTTATACACCTAGGATGGCTTGCGGGTGAGTGAATCATGGGATTATTTTCATTTTTGGGTGAACTATCCCTTTAAGAGGGCATTTACATGACACCGTTTTCAACTTAAAAACAGAAAACTTATTATGGATTTTGGCCGTTCATTTACACAACACCGGCATTTTGGGGGCCTGATGACTACAAAAATTGTGAATTTGTGAAAACGGCAACGTCATGCGCATGTGTACAACCCAATCTCAGGGCAATGCATACATACTTTACGAGGTGGCTAATTTGTACGAATTCATACAAATGACCTACCCCTAACCCCGCCCCAAACCTACCTGTCACTGGGGTTTATGAATTTGTACAAATTAGCGACCTCGTAAAATACATATGAATTGGTCGTGAGATAGCATTGGTGTTACGTGTTCAGTCTACAGGTGTGTCGTTTTCATCGCCAACTACTGGCCTGGCAGCAAAATACAGCATTTTTAGTCATTTTTTTGTGGATCTGCGTGAACAGGAATTAGCAATTTCATCTGTATGTGAAAAACTCAAAGGAAAAACTTTTCCATTTTAAGCACATCGTTGTTGTGTAAACGTACCCTTACTTTTTTTTTTTTTTTTTTTTTTTTAAATTTACAAGTCAATTTAATAATTTAGCTCACTATTAACAGCCTTATTTAAAACATTTAAAAATACTAAGATTTAAGTGAAGCCATAGGTGCTTTATCAGTAATAATCCCTGTCGGTGCCATTGCTACACTGACTATACTGATACTCAACACTGATGACTTTGCATTCCTACACAGATTAGAGTTCAAGCCCTCCTCATTACACAGACCCCATTTGTCTTTATGACCATTTCGATATGTTGTCAATACGGTAGGCTACAGCTCAAGAACTCTTTGCCCTCATATATAGTCTGAATAGCAGCACAGTTCAGTCTTTATCACACAGTAAATGACATAAGTGGAAGCTTTTGATAATGTTTGAATGAAGTGTGTAGGAACATTCAGAAGATGAGAGATTATATGTGGAGGACCCAAGATATTCTCATTACATGATGTTCTGTAATATCCCTCTTGTAAAATTACTATTTTTATTTGTTTATTATACAAAGGTGCCTTGAGGAGTAAAATTAAAAAGTTTTGTGAATCAGAAATGCTAAAAACAACTTGAACAAAGTCAAGCAGTTTTGTTTTGCTACATTTTGCTGTGGCATGCTAGTTGACACCGTGTCTTGGCATAGCTAAGTTTTATCTCTTGGGACTTGGAGTGTTCACAGTCTTTCTTTTTATCACTGCTGGTTAAACAAAAGGCTTATGTTGCCATCACGTCCTTGGCAATCCACAAATTTTCCAAAGTGATAAGAAGGGAGTGTCTAGCTACTTGATACAAAGTGAAGGAGTTAGAGCACTAAATGTCAAGACATTCTTCTTTAAAACAATATCAAACAGAACGTTTCCATTGCAGATACGAGTGATTCCCACCCTTATGTGAAGCTCTTAATGAGTTTCGCAATGAATCCGAGTAATAAAACTTTGACGTCAGGCTCTTTTTCATACTATTTTCCTCTCTGTGGTTTTAATTTTTCATATTTGTTAATAGGGTTTACTTATGCTTCATCATGTCATCTGCAAACATCAAGTAAAGCCTGTAATGTTGACATCCTCAGATATGATTTATTATGCTATACTAGAAGGCTTGAGTTAATTTTATGAAAAAGAATTTGTAAAATGTTTCACAATAAGGTGTGCTCTAACTGACCAACTCCTGTGTGTGCGTCAGTATAGGACAAATATGACGATATAGTTTGAAAGGTGATGGTTATCTAATTATTACTGCTTTAATTGGATTGATGATCTGAATTGTTTCCATCATAAAGTGATAAAATAAATGAGTTACGTACATACACAGACACACACTTAGCTTTTTTTTTAAATCGCTTTGGCGAAATTTTCACTATAAAGTGGTGAATTTTCAAAACTTTTAGTACTAATATCACAACAGATCATCAAAAGTGCACTTTTATCAAACATTTCGGCATATTTTCAATTGTTAGTACAATACACAAAATCACAAAGTACAATTTTCAGTACAAAAATAAGTGTTTCATCTATAATATAAACATTTCATTCACAGTAATTGCCTCTCATAAAGCTCTTAGTATCAAACTTTTTTTTTTTGCATCTCTTCTCGTTCAGTTTAATACATTTGTCTATTATTTAACCAAACTGATCTTAATGGTTAATCAATGAATCATTTGGTACATCTATAGATTTCTATATAGATTCAGATATAGTTACTTTCTGTAGAACTAGTTTGCAATTTCTGATACAGATAACCAAATGTAATATATATATTTTTTTACATTATAAGCGATAATAAGCTTTTAACATTATGAATGATTTATCTTAGACGATAACCACTGTGTTCAAAGTGTCTGTGTGTGTGTTGAGAGAGAGAGAGAGATACAGAGAGATTTGCGATCTGTGAACACATCAGGATAAAGAATAAAGGGGAAAAAAAACAGTCAATGACTGTGTAACATCAGATTGATCAAAGATGCATTAGAAGGGAGACAGATGCATCAAATACAGCAGTTTACATTGCAGTATACTATGTGATATTGTAAACCGAGGAATTACCATGGAAGAGACAGTATAAAATCAGTCATATCGTACTGTATTGGCAGCAAACTCTTTTAACTTGTGTCAATTACACAAGTAATGCAAGTGCATTTTCAAATGTAGCATCTGTAGCCTGCATTACTGTAATTACTTTAGCAACAAGGTGGATTTGAAACATGTCTTGCATTGTTTGCTATTGTTAAAATGACTAAACTGAAAGAAGATTATACTGTTGTGTTTCGGTGATTAAACCAAATGTTCTCATTAAATATTACAATAATCTTGTTTTGAAACAATGATTATGAAGACTAAAAATATGTAGGCTATAACTGCAATGAAAGAATGAGATCAGGTTTTAGTTGTGATTTTTTTTGGAAAATGTTAACATTCAATGGTGAAAATAGTACCAACGTGAATAAAAAAGAAAACAAAACTTTTACAGGCACAGGCCACCAACAGCCTTTCATACTGACTCTAAACCAGTCATAAGCTTAATTTCACAGTTGATTCTCTATGGAAATTAATTTAAATTTTGAGAGGTCTTTACATGAGTCCTAATGGATTTTCTGATCTCACTCTCAGTACTCATGTTTGTGCAAATAAACTGCATATTGATGCAAATGTACCAAACGAATGCAAATAAAGAGGCCCATTGCAAGTCTAAACATTTAAAAATAGGAAGTTAACCATTGATTTTTAATAATGGCGCCCAGTTAAATGACATTTTCTCAACAGACCCATGACGTTGGTTAAACCATGTGCTACGGAATCTATCCGTAGGGGAAGTAATATGCCACACTGATTTGAAGAGTGCAGTTTCGCAATCTAGGTTGTAGCCTAAGTATCCTCCCCCTGCGGGCGTATTTAACTCGCTGGGCTCTTTGAAGCCACCTGTAGCGGATCTGTGTCCTCCAACGGAAATAAACCTCCGAAAGCCACCGAGTTAACGGACATAAACCCCTTGACACGGAAGACTTCTTCTAGGGAATTTGTTTTTAATATTTTTGCTTTAGCCTTTTATCTGTTTTTTTTATTTGTATGAACGTCACTCAAGTAGAGAACTATGTTACTGACGCATCGACTCTTCCTATTAATATTAATCTCGATTTCAGGTAAGCGCGTGTGTTTTTGTGTGCTGATGGGTTTATTTTAGATATACAATAAGTAGTCTATTTGAAAAGAAAGACAGGTGATGGCTATTTCATTTGGACTAACACACTGGTGTTAATTTGACTTGCTCCGTGGATATGTTTTAAGGACCATGGACAGTCTCGAGTGCTGGACAAACTCCAAAATTTCTATTTAGTTTTATACTAATGTTGGTCTCTGTTTGTAAAAGACAAAACTTTCGCTGGGCGAAAACGTGGGGCACATTTGAATGATTCCGTGGAAGATTTTGAGCACGAAAGAGTCTATCCCGTTTTGAAGAAGAAAAAAAATGATGAAATAATAGTGTTGCTACTCGACATTGAAAACTTAGTGATCTGACTACCTAGACAGCATTTATAGGCGTTCAGCGTTGTCCTTAGCTAACTCATTTAATCCTACAGGCACCATTTGCGTCCATTACGTACTTTTAAGACTCTAAAAACTAGCTGCTGAATCATTTTACATTTTACACAGAGTTGTTAGCTATAAATTAAAGTACAAAGTGTTTTGAATTCATGTGGACACATGTTGTTTCTCTGATAAAGCTCCGTAAAACACGCAGTAATACAAACACAACTGCCACATATAGTAGATTAAATAGAGTATTGAAATTGTTTTATTGTTTTATTGAAATTGCTCTTTCTCACATAAAACATGATCACATGCAAATATGTCATTGGTCACAGTTGTGGTCAGTGGGAAACAGAGACTCATTTTGAATAAGTAACTGATTCACATTTTAAAACTGTAGGTTTCAAAGTAGTTACATTTATTGAAACAAGCAACAGTTATGATTTATTCTTGTATTTTTCCCCTTTTATTCACTATCCACTATTGCCTAATAGTAAAAGTAAAAATCAAGTAAACTACAGGATTTTGTATGATAGAGAATAGAACAAAAGTTTCTTTGTAATTCTATCATAAAACACATAATATTAAAAAGATCATGAGTTTATTTTATTTTCAAGTGTACATTTCTGTTTAATTTTGGCATTTTGTGTGGTGTGAGGGTTAGTCTGTGGTGAGTCACTGTATCACACACAGTCAGACATGACTTTGAGACTCTCCAGTGTTCATTCACGCACACACACTTGGGTGTGAGTGAGCACTCGGGGGATTGGCTACGTCACATCCTTTAGTTTAGCAGCTACCGCAGAAGTAGGCTATCAAATATCATTTGTTTCATTCAAGATATGAGCTTTTGTGTTGCAGCTCTGATTGTGACTCACTGATCACAGACTAAGTTTATTTCATAAATTTGACTCAAATTTCATGT
The DNA here is from genome assembly GCA_039654765.1 of Mylopharyngodon piceus. Lineage (NCBI taxonomy): Eukaryota > Metazoa > Chordata > Actinopteri > Cypriniformes > Xenocyprididae > Mylopharyngodon > Mylopharyngodon piceus. Next base: position 18,669,393 of record CM077457.1, read on the forward strand.
TTTGAAATTACAATTATGGCAAACTGGTCTGGAGGCCTAGTTAAACATAATAAACTGTGTATAGATACGGCATCACACGTACCTTTGCCTCAGGGCTTGTTTGTGTTTCTAATAAAGTAAGTCCTACTGTGTGCGTGTGAAGTTCTGTAATAGAAGAATAGCCTGTGGGTATGTCCTGCCTTTCTGTTTGGCACCAAGTCCAGCTGTGTCCTACAGGGGACCTGTCAAAGACAGAGAGCGAGTAAAAGAGAGAATGGCAGGATGGCAGATAGATGGCAAGATGTCATGTGTGAGGGGGAGAGAGATATTTATATTTATCTTCCTTATTTCTTCAGTAACCCATACTCATCATGCGTATCATATTACTGATGGAGGTTTACTGATGTTCTGCTGAGGAAGTTATGGCCCAATATATATTATTCACAGAATTTATTAACATAATTTTACTGCACATATTACTGTCATTTGAAACATTTACTAATTTAATCATTTACTTCAAAAACGCTAATTCATTAAGGAACGAAACAAGTGACTGTATGTATGAATGAGTCATTGAATCATTTGCGAAACCGATTAGTTAAAAAACACTGAATCATTCATTTCCATAAGCAAACACCACTGAAGTGTGCTGCTAAGGTTCTGATGTGGCTTTGTTTGGGACTTTTTTTTGTTCATAAAAAGCAATATTGATGTAAATATTAACTTCTTGTTTATTGAACTGTTAAAGCAATGTCATAGAATTCTGCTGCCCCAGAAACAACATGTGTAGTTCTGAGGTGATGTTTTTTAAATGAGTACTAAGGCTCGGACAATTTCAGATCCTTAATAATCACAGACCATGTTTTTTCAAGTGTTATCGGACATAATTAAGATTAATTTTTTCTGATACAGTTTAACTCTGAGATCTTGTCATATTTTATTACCATTTTTTTTAAACTATAGTAAATAAACTGGTTTTGGTTTGCCTATATATATATAAATATATAATATATATATAATATAATATAATTATTATTATTATTATTAAAAGATCATTATCAGTTATGTTATTGGGTCCTCTGAGGTCTGATTAAATGGGGCTGGGAGGATTGTGGAATAAGGCCTTTGTTTCAGAGTGTGCTCTAATCCAGGCAAAGTGCTGTAACGCTAATCTGGCCATCTGAGGGATAAAGAAGCTCTCTAATACAGCCAATATAGTTTATTAATGCTGCCTGGTTTGTAAATTAACCATAAGCTTCATCTAAAACTACAAGGAGTTAATTACAGATTTTAGTTTCTTTTGATAATTCTAGCTTTCAGAAATTGATATAACATTAATTATTTTTGTATCCAGGTCTCTTCTCTTCTCTTCTCTTCTCTTCTCTTCTCTTCTCTTCTCTTCTCTTCTCTTCTCTTCTCTTCGGATTAGAAGTTGTAAATCTGCCCCTTTAATTGGACAGCATAGACTGACTGTGCTTTAATTGGATATGATTGAGTGTGAGTTTGTCTACTGTGTACTTGCTCAGAAGTGCTTCTCCAGGGAACCATCTGTTACCTAAGAGCCATTTAAAGCTTTGTAAGCCCTTGTAAGAGAGAGTAAGGGAGAGTATATGGCGTTATAATGGCATGTTGTGTCTATAAATGGCAAAATCATCCAATTTTACACAAAAAGAGGATATGTGGTTAAAGGGTTAGTTCACCCAAAAATGAAAATTCTGTCATTAATTACTCACCCTCATGTCGTTCCACATTTATAAGACCTTCGTTCATCTTCGTTCATATTTTTGATGAAGTCTGACAGGTTTCAGTCCTTCCATAGAGATCCAAAGTAACTACCACTTTCAAGGTCCAGAAAGGTAGGAATAACATCATTAAAGTACTCCATGTGACTCCAGTGGTTTAACCTCAATTTTATCAAGCGACATGAGTGCTTTGTTTGCCCAAAAAAACATAATTTACCACTTTATGTACAAAAATATTGATCTGCAACGTGCATTTACGAGAGCTTTACGACGCATGCGTTTTGTGTTCACATGAGAGCTGACGTTGCGTGAACACGCCTTGGATAATATTTTGTAAATAAAGTGGTAAATTATGTTGTTGTTGTTTTTTTCACAAAAAAAGCACTCGCGTCGCTTCATAAAATTGAGTTTAAGCCACTGGAGTCACATAGATTAATGATGTCTTTCCTACCTTTCTGGACCTTTCTTTGTGAATGGTTGCCAGGGTGTTGCTTAATGGTTTATAAGGCTTTATGTGAATCCTAGGGTGTTGTATGTGGTTGCTTACTGGTCCAAAATAAAAGTTACATCAGTCAGGCGGCTTAGAAAAGTCATATCACACCTTTTTTTCCCAACAAGCGTCAGGATTTGAGTCATCATTTATTTTATTTGATTTCATCTTTACTTCAATTCACAAATATGGTTTTTAGCAGTTTTAGTGTTAATTAACAATATAAAAATACTGTCTGCAGTTAAATATTACTTTGTTTTTAGCAGTTCAAGAAATCCCTTTCAGGGCACAAGAGACTTTAAATTGTTTAGGCCCTTATTTTAAGCCAAACTACAGACTTAACATTGATTTTGAGCTGACTTCTGTGATCTGTGACCTGATTGCTTTGTTCTGATTAACTTGACAGACCAGATGTGATTCTACTTCAAATATGGTCAGGATGGCTGGTGCCATTTTTTAGTACTGGCATTAAGAAGTTTCAGTCTATGAAACTAGTTCTAGAACACCAGGCAGGCAGGAACCCTAAACAGAGGTCACGTATCTCCAAATGCTACTTATATTATGAATACAGATAAGGTAGTGTGAAGGAGGAACAGAGTGAGTATGGGAGAGCATGTCTGTGCCATAAGAGAGAGAAAAGAAAGATAAGATAGAGGAACAACATTGTCACGGCTGAGTATGTAACAATGTAAGTGAGGAACGGTAGCTAAACACTGATTGCACACAAGTTTCTGTGAGAAAGTGTCATTTGCTTGTACAAATGTAAATTATTTTGTTCATGTCACCGTAAATATTTACAAAAGCCTCATGATATACAGCTGCCTATGACTGAAAGATGCACAACAATTTTTATATGCTAAAAACTTTTTTGCCAGATACTTTTGATACGATTTTGATAAAAATTAAATGTTTAAATTCATTCACAAATTAAATTGCATGCATTTAAACTGTTTCCTAGCAGGTTAATGGTATTGCCCATTGATTCAACTTACTTTGATTACAGTGACACAGCTTATGCCTGAGGTGGGGTGTCGTGTCGCTATGACCTTGTGGATTTGTCTCACTACATGACATTTTTGGAGAAGTCATGTTCTTATGGCCCTCTCATAGATGCCTTCTTTACACTTCAGTTGATAGCAGACAACCTTAAATCAAACTAGGTATATTAATGTTATTATTTCATTTCTCCTGGCCTAGAGGAAACTTAAAGGGATACACTGCAAAAAAAATGCTATTCTTGCTTAGATTTTTTTTGTCTTGTTTCTAGTCCAAATATCTAAAAATTCTTAAATCAAGAAGCATTTTCTAGACAAGTAAAAATTATTGTCGTTTTCAGAAAAGAAAAAAAAAAAAAGTCAAAATTAAGTTTTTCCTTAAAACAAGCAAAATAATCTGCCAAAGGGGTAAGCAAAATAATCTTATTTCAAACCGAAAACAAGCTAAATAATCGTGACTTATTTTTTCTGAAAACAAGACAATAATTTTTACTTGTCTAGAAAATGCTTTTTGATTTAAGAATTTTTAGATATTTGTACAGGAAACAAGACAAAAAATCGAAGTAAGAATAGCATTTTTTTGCAGTGTAGTTCACCCATTTTCAGTGTTTTTTCATCCATACAAAATTGAAGTCAGTGGTAACCAAAACAGTTTGAAGGTGAAATGTTTATAAGTACTGTAAATGATGACAGAATTTTTATTTTATTTTTAAAAAAGGCACAACATATGCCACCCCCAGCCCATAAAACATGTAGAGTTGAAAAAGTGTCTGAAATGGTGGGGGAAACGCTGTGTAAACGCTTTGTAAAAAGTGTGTAAAACATCAGATAACATTGTGATCAGACTGACGTGCTATTCTTCTCACACCCTTGCTGTAAAAAGGGAAGGGTGCAAATGTAAATTCTCTTTCCATAGTTGTTCAACACACACACACACACACATATTTCTATCATGAAAACTCTTGGAGTGTTTGGCATGGTAATGGATATGACAGTGTTGATATGTTTGGTCTTGCTGGAATAGATCTTCTACGCTGCTGCTGCTGCTGCAGAGCAAGTAGATGACTTACTACTGCCAATACACACAACACACTACTGTGAGCAAGTGAGATATGCTTCTGCTGTACAATATAGCATACATTTATTACCCAGTGGAGCTGGGGAAGGTGGATGGTTTCTGAAAGTGTGCTGCAAAATGCTACAGCAAATGCTGACCAAGTATTTGAAGGTTGAGCAGCGAGCTGATTGGCTACTGATACAGCAGGAAGTGATCAGCTGTGACCTATAGAGAATGATGTGACTGCAAGCAGATTGAGTTAAGGATATATATATATATATATGTATATATATATATGTATGTGCTGCAAAATGCTACAGTATTATATTATATTAATATACTTACAGTATTATATTAATATACTTAGTTTATATATATATAAACTAAGTATATTAATATAATATAATACATTAATATTTTAACTAACTACAGATCTGTTGTAGCTGAAACAGTACTATTGACACCGCTGAACAAAAGCAAATTTGGTTCAAACTGCAAATGTTACAAATACATACAAGGATATATAATTTTAATTAAAGTACATTTAACCACTTATTGTTCAAAAACCGAAACTCAGCTTTGGCTAGTGACTCGGATGAAGCCCCTTTTCTTACTTAACAAAAGATTTTAATTGAGCCCTGGAGTGAATGGAGGAGATGATTAAACAGAGAAAGGGCAATCAGTGTGCGTCAGAGAAAGTCAGACATGGTTTTTGTGTTGGGTTACGAGAATGAGAAGGTTACGTGTGTTTTAGAGAGCCAGGATGATAGATGATTGTGTGGGTGGGTGTGAGTGTGTGTTTATCTGTGGGAGGTGGAGGTGAAAGCAGTTCACAGTTTTCACGTTTTCCTGCTGCCTGGCATCAAGGTTGCTGCTTTGAAGTGGCGAGCAGAAGACTCCAGCCTCGGGGCATCTCAGATCTGCTTGTCAACCCGCACGTTTTCTCTCTCTCTCTCTCTCTCTCTCTCTCTCTCTCTCTCTCTCTCTCTCTCTCTCTCTCACACATAACCCATCTTGTTTAATTTTTCTTACACTGTCTGCCCCTCAGTGTGTATGTTTGGTCTAAAGAAGTAATATTGGCTTTATATCTTACACTTAAGCTTATTGCCACATAGTTCACAAATCTAGTGGGTGTGTTTCTGTGTGAGAGGGAGTGGACAAGCTCCAAGGTTCTGTGTGGACAAGCTCCAAGGTCATTTTATACCTGCCACACACACACACACATTAGTTCAGAAATAGAGGTCCTACTGTACATAGCAATAGTGGAATTTGGTTTGAGGACAGGGTGTTGAGACATTGGCTACTCTGGTAACAGGACAGAAGCAACTTGTCTTCCTTTGACCTGAATGAATGCTGTAGTTGAATTCTAGGGTGACCCCAATAATCGTATCCTGTGAATGCTCTCAGCAGACTAGCAGTCTTTCATTTGATGACTAACTTTAATTGACCCTAAAGCTAATGATAATGATAATTAATAATTATACATGTTCATAATAATACCTATTGTATTATTAAAAATCTAAAACAAATCAAATGTGATATGTCAATAATTCGGTTGATTTTTAAATTATTTGTTGATTTATTTGTTTTGTTGTTGTGTTTTTTTTTTTGTTTTTTTTTGGTTTTTTTTTTACCACTACATGTGAATTGACAGTCCTATTGTTAATGAAAAAGTGATCTTTCTTTGTGATTTTTATTCAGAATGTATTACTTTCCTTTCTGCTGATGGCATTAGGTTAGGTTAGGTTTTATTTATACCCGCAGGTAAATTTGTTTTGCAGTAAAATGATATGATAATAGCATCCATTCTTGCTTGACAAGCACATTAACACATTAAAAAACAAATAAAAGGTTTGTATAATAACATGATACATGTGCTCAAGACTCCACCACTCAAGAGGTAGCATAAAATATAGTAAATATATACATATATATATATATATATATATATATATATATATATAAATATACAAATACAAATGTTAGGCCTTGACCAATAGCCAAAAAGAAATTGAATTAAATATTTGTATTGCAAAGCTTCAAGTATTGTTTATACTTTTTCAGTTTTTTGTTTATGTAAATTTTTGGTTTATATATAGAAATTTTAGTGTAAATTAAAAAAATTAACCATTTGATGTCATTGTTATTATTTTTTAAATTGATATAGAAATAAAAATTAACACATAATAAATAAAACATTAAAAATATGAACCTTTGCCGTCCAGACCCCTACTACCCTCACATAAGAGATCTGTGGAAAAATATTTGTAGAAAGTTCAATTAACTTGGTAAATTCCTCTAGGATCACATCTGACCTGACCTCTGCTCTGGTCAGAAGTGAAGTCTTATGTGCTCTTTGACCCAGACAGCCTCATTCCTCATTCAGACTTGGTTTTCTGGTGATGCTTTGAGCTAGAACTGGACCTTACATAACCCACTCATCTCTTTTGTGTCTGGAACGGATTAGCAAGTAGTAGGCTAATCACCCTAAACCATGCCCTGCCCTTGGGAAAACACACAAGATTTATTATTAATGCTAAAATTGTTTAATAAAATAATGCAGGATTAGACAGTAATTTTTTTAGCTGTAGCGTTATTTTTATTTTCACTTTGCTTATATATGATCGTCAAACAGATGACTTTCCTGCAAAGTTATGTCATGTAATATAATAGATTTTTTATATATAATACTTAAATACAATTATTTAAATAGCATGTACCTTTGTGGAATCGGGTACTTGAAATATACTTCATTTTTGGGAGTATCAGTAATGTTTTCACTTTTTGTCCTCATAGTGATAAACTATGAAGACAAGCAGATGTTTCTGATTTGAGCATAGTGCCTCTGAGTCTGCTGGATCTTTACTTTTAAAGAAGCCCCTTAAATCCTCAGGAAATGCAGATTCTAGAACTGCTTGTGTGATAGTGAACGTCTATCAACATCTATCTTTGTTAGCTAAAAACCTGCATCCTTTGATGGCCCACTGATGCAGGGATCCATTAAACCCGATTTTCCTTTACAAAGCTCACCCAACATGAGAGACATTCAAAGAATATATATAAAAAAAACATTTGTAAGAATACTTTGTTTCAATCTAATTGATTTCACATGACTTGTGCTCATAAATGAGAATTCTGCTCACATTCGCAAGACATACATGAATTAGAAGGTTTTGACATATGGTTCTTTTAAACAAGTCGTGATAGCCTATTTTTGATCCATTTTATTGACATTTTCTTCTCCACTAAGCACGAATAAATGTGACTTTATTGCTGGGTAAACTGTGATCTATCTGTGAGCGTGTAGGTGAGTGGAAAAGTTAATAAATAAACGGGCAGTTATGCAAATAGCCTGATAGTTCTTAATTTTTGTAATTCTTTTTTTCTTTCTTTGTTTATATTTGGATTTCTGGCTTAATTTCAAAAGCAAACAATAAAAGCAATATGATGTGTGTGTGTGTGTGTGTGTGTGTGTGTGTGTGTGTGTGTTCTGGAGTTCACCTTTCCTTATTAATCTATTGTTCTGTTGTTCTTTTGTGTGTGGTTGCTAGGTATTAACACAAGCGGCATATAGCTGCAGGAGACATTCACTCTATATGACTGTTTGTTCTCGGAAACTAATGAAATTACTGCCAGGATGCGATGCATACTTTGTGTAGTTTTTGTGTTTGACAGTAAATAGTACCTTATTGACTACTGAAATGCTATGGGTGTGCCTGACTGAATTACAAGAAAGAGACAGGAAACCAAATGAAGACTGAAATTTGTGTCCCAAGATTGTATGTATTTTTTGTATATATGTATCATGCCATCTGACCAATTTTGTCTGTTTTCACAGCTTTAATAGCCACAGCCAGTGTGGATCCCGTAAGCATGACTACCTTGACAACGACACCAGTTTTATCTAGCACAAATTCAACTAGTGATTCCACAGCTAGCCCAATCAATGCTACCTCTACTGCCACTGTTGGTAAGGACACATTCTCTACTTCCAATTCAAAACATTAGCTTGTACAATCACTACAATATAGATGAAATCATTATATCAGACATTATTATAGCCTATATATAAAAACAGTAACACCACATCAACCTCTACTATCTCAAGAAATATCATTGCTAATATGCTGTTGCTTCAGAAGCTAAGCAGCACTAGCAATGTTTCTTCATGTGATACAATTGATCTTTCTTTTAAATGATAAAAACAATTTTGTAAATATTCTCCTTTCGTTTTCTCATTCAAGTCATTCAAAGTTCAGTCATTCAGTCCTTGTCAGTCAAGCTTTGCATATACTTCTGAAAACAACTTAGCCAGAATACATCTGCATTTTTCAACTTCTGCTGTTGCTTGTTCAATAACCAAATCATTGTTTTTATACAGGTTTTACTGTCTGTTGTTTGTTTAATGAAGTAAGGATGGGCAACTACTAATTATAGCCATACATAAATATTAGCACACTTTATTTGAAGAATTTGGTATAAAGACCTTTTGTCTTGACAAAATAGGTTACTGTTATTTAACTACAGCTTAATTCAGATATTTGTTGATGAATGTTTATTCTCACATGCTTATTTCTGTAATACCAAATCTGTTTCTAGTAGCATGCTATACGCACTAAAAATGTTGGGTTGAAACTAACCCAATTTGAGTTGTTTTGCAACCAATTGATGGGTCAAAAATGGACAGTCAGTTATTTTGACCTAGCATGTTGGGTTGTTCATTTAACACAGAGTAATGGATTGATTTATGCTAGTTCATTTATTACAGGTATTATGCTTATTTTTATACAACTTATCATTTACCTCATACATGGGTTAATATTTCCAGATTAACTTCAATCCTCTAAAGTTTTATGTTGGGTGAATACAGTTATAAATACAGCATACTTTACAGTTTTAATCATGTATACAATATTACCTTTAACAGTACAGAGTTCTGAGAACATATTTTAACATCCAATGTAATTAGATTCAGTAAATTTAGGAATAAAATAAGATTATTTTATTCAAGGCATAAGGTGACCCCATCATATGAAACCCATGCTGACAGATAAAAGAGTCACAACAACAAGAAATTACCTACTTTTACTCTGAGGTGGAAACACATTTCTATACTAATGTTTTTCAACACAGCTGAAATAACCCCTAAAAGCTGAATCTTTCTCAAAGATATTAAAATAGGCAATAAACATAAAATTAGCATAAGCATTAATTTCAGTGTCTCAAAAAAAAAAAGAAAAAAGGAAAAAAGATGAAGTCACAAATGACTGGTTCAGAAATATGAGACACATAAAAACTGCCGAAATATTTGCAGGGAAAACGTTTCTTGGGTCACAGTGTGTACAGCTGTACAGCTTCAGGTGCCGCTGATTCGAACTTTATGCAATAATTTTTTTTTTGTGATTGTGTTTTGGCCAACAACAGCAGTAACGAGCATTCCATCTGGGAATACGACGACAACATTCCCAAACAATGCCACAACTCCACTGTTGTCAACGCATGGTGGCAATGTCACATCTCCACCTTTATCTACTCAAGGCAACGTGACAAACTCATCCACATCTGCACCAGTAAATGCTACAAGTTCATCAGTGAGTACATCAGGATATACCACAACTTCACCTGCACTTGTAACTACAGCAGCCAACACCACAAGTCCACTTGTACCTACAACGGGGAATGCTACAAGCCATCCTGTAACTGCGTCAGGCAACACCACAACTACTCCTTTACCTGATCCAGCCAACAGCACCACTCTACCCCAAACTACAAGAGGGAATGACACTACTCCTCCCATTAGCACACCAGGCAACAGCACAGCTTCACCAATTACAACACCAAGCAATGTCACAATTACAGCACAAACTACATCAGGTAATGCTACAACAGCAAACGCTACCACAGCACACACCACAACACAAGTAAACATTACCACTCCACCCATGACTACACCAGGGAACAATGCAACAGTAAACGTTACCATACCACCAGTAACTACACCAGACAACAATGCAACAATAAATGCCACCACACCACCCCTAACTACGCCAGGGAACAATGTAACAGTAAACATTACCACACCACCCATGACTACACCAGGGAATAATGCAACAGTAAATGCTACAACACCACCCATGACTACACCAGGGAACAATGCAACAGTAAATGCTACAACACCACCCATGACTACACCAGGGAATAATGCAACAGTAAACATTACCACCCCACCCATGACTACACCAGGGAACAATGCAACAGTAAATGCTACAACACCACCCATGACTACACCAGGGAATAATGCAACAGTAAACATTACCACACCACCCATGACTACACCAGGGAATAATGCAACAGTAAACATTACCACACCACCCATGACTACACCAGGGAATAATGCAACAGTAAATGCTACAACACCACCCATGACTACACCAGGGAATAATGCAACAGTAAACATTACCACCCCACCCATGACTACACCAGGGAATAATGCAACAGTAAACATTACCACACCACCCATGACTACACCAGGGAATAATGCAACAGTAAATGCTACAACACCACCCATGACTACACCAGGGAATAATGCAACAGTAAACATTACCACACCACCCATGACTACACCAGGGAACAATGCAACAGTAAATGCTACAACACCACCCATGACTACACCAGGGAATAATGCAACAGTAAATGCTACAACACCACCCATGACTACACCAGGGAACAATGCAACAGTAAACATTACCACACCACCCATGACTACACCAGGGAATAATGCAACAGTAAATGCTACAACACCACACATGACTACACCAGGAAATAATGCAACAGTAAATGCTACAACACCACCCATGACTACACCAGGGAACAATGCAACAGTAAATGCTACAACACCACCCATGACTACACCAGGGAACAATGCAACAGTAAATGCTACAACACCACCCATGACTACACCAGGGAATAATGCAACAGTAAATGCTACAACACCACCCATGACTACACCAGGGAATAATGCAACAGTAAATGCTACAACACCACCCATGACTACACCAGGGAACAATGCAACAGTAAATGCTACAACACCACCCATGACTACACCAGGGAATAATGCAACAGTAAATGCTACAACACCACCCATGACTACACCAGGGAACAATGCAACAGTAAACATTACCACACCACCCATGACTACACCAGGGAATAATGCAACAGTAAATGCTACAACACCACACATGACTACACCAGGAAATAATGCAACAGTAAATGCTACAACACCACCCATGACTACACCAGGGAACAATGCAACAGTAAATGCTACAACACCACCCATGACTACACCAGGGAACAATGCAACAGTAAATGCTACAACACCACCCATGACTACACCAGGGAATAATGCAACAGTAAATGCTACAACACCACCCATGACTACACCAGGGAATAATGCAACAGTAAATGCTACAACACCACCCATGACTACACCAGGGAATAATGCAACAGTAAATGCTACAACAACACCCATGACTACACCAGGGAACAATGCAACAGTAAATGCTACAACACCACCCATGACTACACCAGGGCATAATGCAACAGTAAATGCTACAACACCACCCATGACTACACCAGGGCATAATGCAACAGTAAATGCTACAACACCACCCATGACTACACCAGGGAACAATGCAACAGTAAACATTACCACACCACCCATGACTACACCAGGGAATAATGCAACAGTAAATGCTACAACACCACCCATGACTACACCAGGGAACAATGCAACAGTAAACATTACCACACCACCCATGACTACACCAGGGAATAATGCAACAGTAAATGCTACAACACCACCCATGACTACACCAGGGAACAATGCAACAGTAAATGCTACCACACCACCCATGACTACACCAGTAAATGCTACTACACCACCCACAACCACACCAGGGAACAATGCAACAGTAAATGCTACTACACAAGCCATGACTACACCAGTAAATGCTACTACACCCATGACTACACCAGGGAACAATACAACAGAAAACATCACCACATCACCCATGACTACACCAGTAAACGCTACTACACCACCCATGACTACACCAGGCAACACTACAACAGGGAATGCTACCACACCACCTCAATCTACAACAGGAAATGCTACCACACCACCCATTACCAACTCAACGAATGGACCCATCGTACCTACTACTAACCCAACTAACCCCACAACCACACCAGGTGTGTTTGAATGAATGTGTTGTGTGAATTGCAGTGTAATGTTCATGCATTGTAAATCTTCACAAATGCCTAATACTTTCTCCCATTCTCCCTTTATCCCACTCCCTTTGTTCTTTTAGCTACCTGTCCTTCAGTGCCCTGCCCACCACTCAGTGTCTGCGTGAACTCCATCTGTCAGTGTCTGACAGGAACTATTCCTTCAAATAATACCTGTGTGGAAAGTAAGTATCTGTCTGATGCCAAGACTCTGTCAATCACTTCTTTCTTTTAATTTGTATAATAAGAATTATGTCATTATAGTGACTATTAAGAACAGTTTTTGTAGTGAAAACAACAAGATAGACAGTGCAAGGCATTTAACACCCCCACTCTCTCTCATTCCCAGCTAAAACCTTCCCTAGTTTACTAAGGGTGAACCGCACATTTGTAAATGCTATGAATGATCCCCAATCACCTGAATTTCGGAATGCAGCTAATGAAATCCTAATTGCGGTATGTCACAAACTTACATTACAATCTGGTGTTTTAACATTTCAGTTATTATTTGCAAAGATGTATTTCTACACACTGAAACTGTTCAGTTTATGAAGTCTGGCTGATAATCAAATAACTGTATCCAAATTTGTATTAACATATTTATTTTGCAGAGATATATAATTTGATCATAAGTGTAGTGTACTTTGATATCATGTATCATATAAAATTATACTTACATCTTATAGAATTTATCATATTTTAAGCTATATTATTTATATAAGTTGAAATATTGCTATATATTGCTTTGGCAGTACAGACTGTTATAGTTTAATAGTCATGCCAATAAAGCTTCATTGAACTTGGGACTGCCAAAGTAAATATCCTGGATTAATATCTCAGTGAGTCTAAATCATTACTCATTCTTTCCTTTCACCATAGGTAAATCGTGCTCTGCTTAACCAGCCAAACTACATTAACAGCACAGTCCTTAGGTTGACGTAAGTGGCCCTTACAAACAGTTTTTAACCACACATTTGTATTATATTTAACAATTACTAATCTTTGTGTAAATGTTTCCAGGCCTGGCAGTATAGTGGCTTCAGTAAACAGTTATTTTCAGCCTTATTCTCCAGTCACCCAGGAATCGCTTGCATCGGCCATGGATACTGCTATAAAAAGTGCAACAAACTGTGAAACGGCAGACTGTGGCATTCTTGCTGGTGCTCAATATACTGGTGCGTATCTTGAAAAGATTCAGCATTTAAGTTTTGCTGTATGAACAGAGTGAAACAACAGTGTTTTAATTTCCATAATAAATTATATTATATTAAATCATTCTTTATAAAAAATACATTCTTTACATCTACATTACATTAATTCTAAACACATTAATTCATGTTTAGGCAACAAATTCGCCTTCACAGTATTAATATCAATAGTATTGCAAAGGCAAAGATTGATAAAACAACTTCTCTTTGCAGTTGTTTAAATGGCAAAGATTGTTCCTCAAATAGGAATACAATACAGTGCAGTGCCCAAACGTGTAGTGTTTAGCCCTTGTTGTGGCCATGTTTTGTAATTATGATATATTTTTGATTACATAAAAGATTGTCTTTCTATATCCGTAAAATATACTGGGGTAATTCACATGAAATGCTTTTGAGAAGCTGACATGACCACTACGCCACACATGCTACTATTTAAAACTAATTAATTATTGCAAAAAATATTCAATATTTAATCATTATGCTCATTATTTTATAATTATTATGCATGTTGCTTATTATGTATGTATTACAGTATTCATAATAAATGAAACTACATGAAAATACATGAGACTGTGAAATATTTTATTTGTTGCATCGCAGGACCATTTAAAATTAACCAGTGAAGGCAAAAATGCTGAAAGACTTAAAGGACCTTAGATACACACTATCTTTTATACATCTCTCTAAACAACTACCCACTACTATACTCTCTTTCTCTCTCACTGTCTCTCTTGTTAGTAAGCAATCTGTGCGAGCGAGATCCTACTCCTTGTGATGTTGACACTACAGTGTGTGAGACCAAAGATGGGATCGCTGTTTGTACCTGCAAACCTGGCCATGTACCCAGCCCTTACCAGACCAGAAGCTGTAGAGGTGAGTTTGTGTCTTTAATGTATGCTTGCGTGTCACCGATGATTATGATATGCACACACAAACACATATCATAATCATCTGTGACCTTTGAGTTTGACGTGGATTTATCTATGGTAACAGACAAATTAATACTGATCTGGTGAGATCAGGGTTCAGACTGTACTGTATACTCACCAAAAATAATAAAGACATTTTTTAAAAAAGCCACTTTTTGGGGGAGAATTACTACATAATATAAAATAAAATCCTACTGTAAGAAGAATAGTTTTATTGTAATGTCATTTTCAAAAACAAAACCAACTATTTACTTTCTATTCTTTTCACAGTTTGTCCAAGTGGCTACAAAGCAAAGGGGAATGACTGTGTTCAGTGAGTACCATTTCATTTCTTTGTTCTTAATACATACACTCTCATACTGTAATGCAATCATCTCCTAAACAACTGACAGTTTCTATTCAATGGTTGACCGCATGGTCAGTGTATTTTTAATAGAAACTGCTGCCCCCTTGTGTCATGGCAAAATTGCAACAGTCACATGTCTGTGGTTGGGTTTCAATGTTTATTTTCTCATTTTTTTTTTTTTTAACAGATGTTCATTTGGCTATTCTGGTTTCAACTGTGATGACTGTAAGATATAATATTGTTACAGTTTTTCTTGTTTTTTGTCTTTTTAATTTACACCATTCATTACATGGATCTGCTTATTTTATATTTTGCTAAATTATAGATTTTGTGTGTATATTTGTGTCTAATGAATTTGTCTCTCTGCGTAGCCTCTTTGTTGGCTCTAGTGGTGGTGGCGTGTGTGTTAGGGGGACTTCTGCTCATTGTGATTCTGGCTGTTCTCATCTATATCTGTGTGACTCATAGGTGAGTGTTTATGAGACGTCAGGTTGGCATGCATTTGAATCTCTCTTCTGTGTCTTTTATGCTTGGGTATGGATGTACTGTACATTCCCCACTTGTTGACAATTTGTGTGTGTATTACTTATTTTGCAGCAGAAGGAAGTCAAACGACAATCATTTCAACAGCCCGTATCCTGCTGAGGAATTCCGGGGCACATGGCCCTCTCAGGACATCAGCCATATTCCTCGTGTCACTCTCACATCTACTTCCAGCAATGATGTCTTTGGCAACAATCTGGAGATGGTTGAAGGGCCAGGCAAAAAAGGCCACAGTAATGGAATGGTGAGTACCTCCTTCCAGTCAAAACTTCAAAAATAAGTTGAAAACCTATTAAACACACTGGTTCACAGAGCAGTTACACTGATCTTTAACTTACAGTGGGTTTTGTTCTGATTCAAAGACAAGCTTGTGTGGACTTTTTGAATAAAATAATAAATCGTTGTAAAATAAAATCTAGTAAACAATTGAATTTTTGTATTATTATTATTATTATTTTTTATACATATACACTACTGTTCAAATATTTGGGGTCAGGTTTCCGCATACATATTAAGCAGCACAACTGTTTTCAACATCGCAGATTAATAATAATGTTTCTTGAGCAACAAATCAGCATATTCTTATGATTTCTGAAGGATCATGTGACACTGAAGACTGGAGTAATGGTGCTGAAAATTCAGCTTTGCCATCACAGGAATAAATTACATTATAAAATATATTCACTTAGTGCTGTCAAACGATTAATCGCGATTAATCACATCCAAAATAAAAGTTTGTGTTTACATAATATATATGTGTATATTGTGTATATTTATTATGTATATATAGATACACACACACACATGCATGTATATATTTTACCTATATATATATATATATATACACATACATGTAAATATTTCTTAAATATATATATGTAAATATATATATACACAATATACACACATATTATGTAAACACAAACTTTTATTTTGGATGTGATTAATTGCGATTAATCGTTTGACAGCACTAATTCAAAAAGAAAACAGTTATTTTAAATTGTAATACTGCATTTTTGATCAAATAAATGTAGCCTTGGTGAGCACAAAAGACTTCTTTCAAAAAATATGAAAAATTCTTACTGACCCCAAATTTTTACGATAGTGTGTAATTTATATATTATTCTTATATATTATATTAATTTTTTATATTGCATTACTACTGTAGCTATTTTTAATAATTGTATAAATTAACCCACTGTAAGTTAGAGTTCCCTCAAATTCTTCCATTAACCCTGCATGTAATCTTATACTAACACTAATAAGTGTCATCAGCTGCATGGTAGACACACCACACCACTAACCAATACTAAATATATTGTTCAGTCAGACCCAAGTCCATTTCTAATACTCTGCCTGCCAAGCTGAACTCCACTAACACTATTAATTAACCCATTATCCTTATTTTCACCCAAGTATTACTTGACTGAATGACTAAAGTCCATTATGAGCAGATGCAGTCCTAACAAGGCCACACATAAAGAGGCTCTTTTACATTAGTGCCTTTGCAGTTAGTGTGAGGCAAAGGAAAGCTAACATTTCTTAGGAAACTGGGCTATCCCTCAGTGTATTTTATCATTTTTGAAATCATAATATTATCATGGTAGATGTACAAGTTTTATGACCGGTAAGCTCATAAACAAACCTCTTTGTGTGTGTGTTTGTGCACGTATTTGTGGTCACTGTGCTGTGTATGTGGTATCCCGTACACGGGCTTGATTCTGCCTCACTCCAAACACTATGACTGTAGAAGATTAGAGGAAAGGTAAGTCACCGACTCAGCAATGGAAAAAAAAATTGGGCTGTTAAAGTGTGTAATGGTGCGTCGTCAGGGACTGTAAAAGGCAAAGACGGTCCACTTGCACAAATATGAATGCACAACGTGAACATACCTCCTATAGTTCTGCCTTAAAGTTAAAACGGCAGTCGTGTTATTGAAATGCTTAATTTGACGGCAGTAGGAATGGAAGTTAAAACAGCCAATCACGTGTTTGTTTACTCTACATTCAACATTAGCTGGACCACCCTGAAAAATGCAATATTTGTATAAGTGATTTGAGCTTAAAGCACAAAATATGGTAAGATTGCTGTCAGATTATATTACTGATTTAAAATACACTACCTTTTAAAAGTTTGGGGTTAGTAAAACAATTTTTAATGACATTTTAAAATAGAAATAGTTATTTTATTTTATTGTAATAATATTGTACCATATTACTGTTTTTATTGCATTTTTGATCAAATAAATGCAGCCTTGGTGAGCATAAAAGACTTCTTTCAAAAACATTTTTTTTTTAAATACAGAGCCCAAACTTTTTAAACAGTAGTGTATGTTATTGAAATGTAATTTTAACAAACATTTACATAAATTGTATTTTTTCACGGCTTGTATAGCTGAAAGTAGCTGCGTTACTAATATGGCCACCAAGTGAACTGACGTGCCCTAAAGAGACTTTATTGTCCAAGCCCAAGTAAAGGAATATTCTGGATTAAATACAACTTTAATGTTAAGTGTAATTCTCCATCACTAGCAAAACCAGAATGATGAATGCAGCACCAACATCATCTATGACTTAAGCTGTATTTAACCTGGAAGGACTATTCCTTTACTTTTCTTTATTTCTTCTTTTCTCTTTGTGAATGACATCACTGCTATACCGCCACTTTGCTGAATTGCCGTTCTGGATGAGATCTTGACTTTGATCTCTGTTTTCAACTGTTTGCATGCCATCATAAGCTTTGCATGTGTTTTTAAGCAGGTAATTGTAATTTTCCTGCATGCTGGTATTATTATAAGAGGAGATGGGCTGAGAGAGTGAAGGGTTGTGGGTTGTGTTTACCTCTATGTGGCTAATATGAACTCATTTCTTGGGCAGACGGGCACGTATGACCTCAGAACAGATGGCATGAGGACCTTTAAGGACCCAAACCCCACAAGATACTCTTATCTGGTGGGTCATGAAAACCCCTACTTCATACAAGGAGATGAGAAGAGATGAGGAAAGAAGCAGAAAAGCCAGTGAAAAGTAAGAGGACAAAAGAGTGCAATAACAACATGAATTATAAAAAAGGCCTTGGATCAAACTGTTTCAGGAAAGTTAATGCTGTCAAAACCATACAGCTGATCACCGACTCAAAGTATGCACACAAACGGCATTTGAGAGATACATTGTTTTTAATATTTTACCGTTTTTATCCTAAATCCCTCTCACCCAGGATAAAATGCTCACTTCCTATAAGTGCATTGATGATTGGGTTTCTTTTACCGCAAGCTTGACTGATGTATGTCAATGAGAGATGAACATTGAACAACCACTCATCTGTATTTCTTGTCATTTCTTACCATGTTTTATCTGCACAATTTATATAATATTCAGTGTTTTGTTGTCTGTCAGAGGTCATGCATGTTACTGTGGTTTTCAACTCAAAATATTTTATTATAAAGGATTTAATTTTGAACCACATTTCGGCACATTATATTTTCTTATCTGTGGAAGCAATAAATGGCGGAATATACAATGTAATCCAGTAGTTCTGATTGCATCTAATCTATATTCTGATACAGTAAGAGAGCATGTCATGTGTCTATGTTGTGTTTTAAGTTATATGATGCTATATGAAAGCATTAATTTATTTTTATGCCAGGACAATGCATGCCACCGGAAATTGATCTCTGTGCCTGACTCTGATGTTGTCTTTTGAATAGGAGACTTATGCATTGAAGAGGAGTTCTTAACCATGTCTCCTCTGTAGTCGTGCCAATAATCATATTTATTTAAATCAGAACATGACGTTGTTGTTTACTCAACCATCTGTTTGCTTCATATATATATAATTTATGTGTCACTGGGATATTTTCTATCTGTACATAAAGCTTTTGTAAAAAAAAAAAATGCTCTTGGGACAAAGTGATTCATCTTGTTCTGTATATTGAAAGTAAATAAATTAATATAAAGATGTAGTTATCTAATATTTGTCCAGCTGTCCTTGTATATGCCGCCACATATGCATACGCACATTTAGACATGTAGCCTATTTCCTTCCTTTTTTAATGATTTTGTTTTCCAGTATTGTTAAATTATTTTGCAAATGTTAAAAACATTTAATATTAGTGGTAACACTTTACAATAAGGTCCATTAGTTAAACATTAATGTATTAACTAACATGAACTAACCATGAGCAATACATTTGTTACTGTATTTACTAATCTTCGTTAATGTTAGTTAAAGAAAATACAGTTGATCGTTGTTTGTTCATGTTACTTCACAGTGCATTAATTAATGTTAACAAGATTTTAATAATGTATTAGTAAATGATGAAATTAACATTAACAAAGATTAATAAATGCTGAATAAGTGCAGTTCATTATTAGTTCATGTTAACTAATGTAGTTAACTAATGTTAACTAATGAACCTTATTGTAAAGTGTTACCATATTAGTTTATTAGTGCACAGTAGTATAATCATGGCATCTAGTTTATGAGATAACAATCATTATAAAAGTACATTCTTACATAAGTGGTCTAATTTAGTATATTGTGTGTGTATATATATATGTATGTGTATATATATATATATATAAATATAGTCTGTGGAAGGCGTAGGACCATGAAATGTTCGTCCAATCATTGCATTCAGTCCGAAAGCAATGATACGATGTCCTACCTGCCTGTCAACGTATGTATTTTCATACCCTTGCGCACCCTGCTCACGCAGACATCACACGTCATCAGCGCATTTCATGCTATGTTCATGCTAGTGTTAGACAGATGTCAGTCACGAGCACCGCAACCAAAACAGCAGCCACCTTTTACAATTCCTCCTGAACCAAAACAATGAGCTTATGCTGCGTTCACGCCATAACTACTGTAATTTGGAAGAGATGGAATCCCGTGACATTATACTCAGAGCGGTTCGTGATTCGAATTCAATGGCAAAATTAATCTGCAGCAGTCAGATGGTACAGGTCAGTGCTCTGTAAGTTGTTTATGTTCATTATTCTTGTAATGTTATGTGCTTTGAGACATGGGGTAGTTTAAAGGGTTAGTTCACCCAGAATGAAAATTCTGTCATTAATTACTCTCCCTCTTGTCGTTCCACACCCGTAAGACTTTCGTTCATCTTCGGAACACATATTAAGATATTTTTGATGACAGAATGCTGTCAGATTTTCTTCCATAGACTGCTTTTGTAACTTCCACTTTGACACTTTAAAAACTTCATAAAGAGATCGGAAAACTAATCCATATGAATCGAGTGGTTTAGTCCAAATTTTCTGAAGAGACTCGATCGCTTGTTATGATGAACAGATTTAATTTAAGCTTTTACTCGCATGTAAACATTGATCAGCGAACATAAGCAGAAGCTCAACCTAACTTGAATAACGCACAAGAACAAACCTCTTCCGGAAGCTCAAACTTGCTGCGTAACACATGAGAATGAACCTCATTGGTTATACATCAAGTTTGAGTAATTAATGACAGAATTTTCATTTTGGAGTGAACTAACCCTTTCAGGTCGTCTCTCGTCTTGTGATGCTTTGCAGACTCTGCTGTGTGCGGGTTCATATGTTTTGGAGGAGGCGTGGCTTTGGAGACGCTCTGAAGGGAGGGTGGGATCTTATGCTTTCAAAGCTAGCTTGCTATTGTTAGCCGATCCGAAAATTGCCTACCCTACCTTTAATGTGTGTTAAATTCTGAAAAGTTATAAATTAGTCAGAGGAAACTGGAAACTACATGAATATAAATTAAAAAAAAAAATTAAAAAAAATGTCCAAGAGCAAAAGATATATCAGCAATACATATTCAGGTTGAGATATATTGTGAAAACATCCATTTACATTTAAAGATGACCTTTTATTCTCTCTCTCTCTCTCTCTCTCTCTCTCTCTCTCTCTCTCTCTCTCTCTCTCTCTCTCTCTCTCTCTCTCTCTCTCTCTCTCTCTCTCTCTCTCTCTCTCTCTCTCTCTCTCTCTCTCTCTCTGTGTGTGTGTGTATATGTGTGTACTTTTTTAACCTACATTGTGAGAACCAAATGTCCCCACAAGGATAGTAAAACCTATCTATGGTTTGTATTTATCCAGTGCCAGTGGTCCCCATGAGGGAAATGGATTAATAAACATACTAAATTATGCTTATTTGAAAATCTAAACATGCAAAAATGTTTCTGTGATGAGTAGGTTTAGGGGTAGGGTTAGTGTAAGGGAATAGAATGTACAGTATAAAAACCATTACGCCTATGGAGAGTACCCACAAAGATACTGAAACCTATGTGTCTGTGTGGTTCAGGTAAACCCTACAATATAGGCACAGAATGTCCCAACAAAGATGCAATATACAAAATCCTTATCCTTGGGGGGACATTTTTTGGTTAAAACAGCTTATAAATCATACAGAATTACTTTTTTTGAAAATGTAAAAATGCAGAAAGTTTTCTGTGATGGGTAGGTTTAGGGGTAGGGGATAGAATATACAGTTTGTACAGTATAAAATAATTATGTATATGGAAAGTCCCCATAAAACATGAAAACCCTGTGTGTGTGTGTGTGTGTGTGTGTGTGTGTGTGTGTGTGTGTGTGTGTGTGTGTGTGTACTGACAGAGGGCTCTTTTAAATCTTTTCCTTGGAGTCAGATCAGGTGTAACAGATGTCTCTGAATTAATTAGACAGCAGTCCCAAAACAACCCTTTCAACCCTTAACGACCCCTGCACCCAAAAATGAAGGGCTCTGACTGAAGAACATCCATGTCATTTATGTTACTGTGTCAGAGAGGACCACATGGCCCAATCAAAAACACACAGTGGGTTTGATCCTACAGTATAAGCCTGTTATTAAAATAAGAGTTCCATTATAAACTACTAACAAGTCCATTCATGTCTGTATTTAATCTTCTATTTAGTGAGATTTGTTATCACACATACAGCAGCATACAAAAGTCTACTTGTGAAAATGGTTCTTTTTTATTTCTTTATAATTTAATGCAACATTTTTCATTAAGTTAAAAAATAAAAATAAAAACAGATAATGCCCTGACTGAAAATTACCAGTAGCTTTTTTCTGTTAAGACATTCAACACTAAAACACAACTAAATGCAATGCGAAATTCAAAATACAGGTAAAACACCAGTGAAAACTCACAACAGAACATTTCTTCATATTAACACGGTACATTAAGCCCCATTTTTATGCACATATGTATAAATGTTCTGTTTTTAATTTAATATAAATATTTTCATTGCAAATTATATTAACCATTACATTTTTAAAACAAATGTTTTCATTTAAAATGAGCAGTTTTTAAATTAATACAAATGTTTTCATAAATTAGAATATCAATTTTAAAATTATAAATTATATTATCAGTGACAAATCAGTTAAAAACAAATTAGACAATTGAAAAGAAATAACCTAAAAAAAAGAATGAATAAAAAATTGAATAAAATGGTATCTGTACAAAGAAGTTGATAAGAATATGATAATAGTCACAAATTTACTGTTTTGATTCTAAATAGTGAAGAATCTTGTTCAGTTTCTCAACTTTATTTATTCATTTTCTAAAATGATCAGAATTCTAAAAGTTTCTGTTCACATCCAGGTTTAATTGAAATAAATAAATAAATAAATAAATAAATAAATAAAAATTCCAGATTTCCTTCTGTACCTGAAATGAAACCCACACTAGCTCAGAAGCACACATACCTCTAAGCTCTGGACTGGACTAATCCATCTACACAACAAAGAAACAGCAACAATCTCACATGCACACACATATAAACATGCTGCATGCCCGTGGAATAGAGAAGAGGGGGGTGGGGAGATCCTCTTTTCTTTTTCTCTTCCATCTGACTGTGAGTGAATGAGTGCTCAGGCTTTCAGAGCTGCTCAAGTGAACACAATAATATGAAGAGAAAAAAGACACAGAGGGTGGGAGGGGGGAGAGATGCCCACTGGAGGCAACACGGACCCTGAGTGTCTTACAACGCCCACCTGCTTCTGTCTCTGGTGACATAATGACAGCAGAGAGAGAGAGAGAGAGAGAGAGAGACTAGCTGGGGGATACAGTCCTGGATGAACGGAGGAGAGAAGGGGAGGAGATAGTAGGGGAGGGAGGATGGAAAGGGGAGGGGGTTTGTGTATGTGTGTGGAAGAGAGAGACAGAAAGAGAAGCGACAGACGGCAGGGGCGGCAGCCGGAGGAAGAGTCACAGCGAAAGGATCAGTAAAGCAATCGTCTGGGAACGACAGATCCAGAAACACAGAAAACAGAGGGGAAGACGGAGCCAGAGGTAGGCTGCTCCTTTTTGTTACGTTCATTTGCTTCATCATACCGGAGCTGAACACAAAGCAAGGCCCAGCATGCACTGCACGAGATCATGCGTGCGTTTGTATGTGTGTGTTTTGGTGATTATCTTATGTAGAGGGGCTTTTTTTCTCTCTGAGCCAATCAGTGGCATATGTGCAAATCAGCACTGCACTGCAGATGGAGGAAGGGAGAGATTCAGAGGAAGAGAAATACTGTAATGGAGAGAGAGAGAGTGTGTGTAAGGATGCATTAGGCATCTGAGCAGAGAGAAAGAGAAAGTACTGATGCTTTCACAACACTGCTGACCAACGTGCCCACCTGTTTCCATTATTATTAGTAAGAGTCCATCTATTTGTTCATTGTTTGTCTAAGGTGCACGTGTTCCTGTATGTGTTGCACATGGTAATGCAACAATGTAAGTGAAACAGAATTAGGTCACTGTGAGTTGAATTCTAATGGTCTGGATCTGTTTGGAGGTGGATGCAGGGTTAAAGAACCACTATTTGTGCCAGAACACTATGTGTTTTAGTTTGGTTCATGCCAACAGGCAGTTGAACTATTAATGAACTTGCTCTTGCAGAATAACTATTTTAACAAGAGTGCGGCCTCCAGGCAACTTATATTCCTCTCAGATGAATGAAATTTTTGAAGAGGGTCCAGGAAAACATTCAAACTGATGTCTAAAAATGTCTTGATGTCTTTTTAATCTCTAACAAAAGGTGCTTCTGTTGTGATGGCTGACCTTTCACCCCTAGGGTCAGATTATTATTCATATATCTCATTTGGCTCAATGAAATCTTCCACTATATGTCATAAACATTCACTATCTTCAGAGGCCCTAAAGACTTTAAAAGTAAGAATAAGGACTCACTTGTTTCCATATTGTTCTAGATCAGTGGTTCAGTATAATGATTCAAATATATTATAAAAAATAATGAATCCTTAGTTTAAATGCTAAAAACTCATACAATCAATTTAAATCTGATTTATTTTCCCCTTTATAATAACACTCACAGTTTATGTTAATAAAAGACTCTAAAAATGTAATTAATTACTAGCTACTAATTACATCTTCAACAGTGTAATTCGATTACTGTACTAATTATTCTCTATCTCAATATATCTCTCAATATACAATATATCTCAACCTGAAAAGTATTGTATTACTTATTACTAATTATTTTCTAAATCCTGTATCAATCTCAACCAGTTGAACAATACAAGGAAAGACACGAAACTGCTCTTTTAATTCTTTCAAATAAATAATATAAAATTGCATAAATTATTACTGAGCTGACCAAAGTATTTAAAGGGAGAAGGTTACATTTTATCATTAGATGTTACATTCTGAAGTTAGATCCACTATTGTTTTGTATAGAACTGTTCTATAATCTATACATTATTTAATGCAATTACATCAGAAGTAACTGGATTTAAATTACAGAAAAATTAAGTGCAATACGTTACTTTTTAAGTGAAAAGTAATTAAATTACAGCAATTTATTACTTAGTAATGCATTATACCCAACACTGCTGATAACAAGCAGTGTTGTCATAATTACAGCAGAAATACTGCAATATTCAAATATTGCATTGGACAATGGGGGGCTTTTAGTCAAAAAGGCTGAGAACTATTGTTCAAGATATCATTTAGTAAAAAAAAAAAAAAAAAAAATCATACTATTAGGCCTACTCCATGGTGTTTTTTGAGGATGATTTTTATTTTTATCTGTCCAGGTCAAAATGTGATGCTTTATTCTCAGACCTCACATTGCCTTCCCAGATTCATCACCAGCACTGGATCAAAATTCATCCTGAGGGAAATTAAAACTCTACAATCATGTACATGCTTTTATCTCTGTCTGTGAAAACCTATCCATTTCTTAGATAACCTGATTGAAACATCTCACCACCATTATAACAGTTTAAAGGAGCAGTATCCCACCTGCCCTTAGACAGCAGGCACCATCCTGCCAAGCAGCTCTCCACCTGCTTTCAGCTGTGTAAGCAAACAATTCATTATGATTATTTGTAATAACCTTCCCATCAGTCACCAGGCACCATCAATGAAATTAAATTGTATTTTATGTCACGTGTGTTAGCTCATGCTAATGTTTTCCTGAACTTTAACAAAATTCACTTTCAGCAAATATATACTATACTATGGAGCCCCACACATGACATTCAGACAAATAAATAGTATATAGTATATATACTATTAGTGTGTGTGTGTACACACACACACACACACACACACACACATATATATATATATATATATATATACACAGTTGAGCTCAAAAGTTTACATACCCCTTGCAGAATCTAGAAAACTGTGAATCATTTTAACAAAATAAGAAGGATCATGAAAACTGCATGTTATTTTTTATCTAGTACTGTCCTGAATAAACTATTTCACATAACAGTTGTTTACATAAAGTCCACAAGACAAAAAAATTGCTGAATTTATAAAAATGACCCTGTTCAAAAGTTTACATACCCTTGATTCTTAATACTGTGTGGTTACCTGGATGATCCACGACTGTTTTTTTGTTTTGTGATGGTTGTTCATGAGTCCCTTGTTTGTTCTGAGCAGTTAAACTGAGCTCTGTTCTTCAGGAAAATCCTCCAGGTCCTGCAGATTCTTTGGTTTTCCAGCATCTGAGAACTACGCATCGTGTTTCCTTCTGGAGCATCAGTGAATGTTTGCAGCTTTTGTAATAGTTTTGTCTGAGTCCCTCAGTTGTCCTCAGTGTGAAAAGATGGATCTCAAAGTCATACAGTCACTGCTGGAAAGGGTTCAAATATGCAGAAGATGCTGGAAAACTGTGTTCAGTTTAACTGCTCAGAACAAACAAGGGACTCATGAACAACCATCACAAAACAAAAAAACAGTCGTGGATCATCCAGGTAATGACACACAGTATTAAGAATCAAGGGTATGCAAACTTTTGAATGGGGTCATTTTTATAAATTCTGCTATTTTTTTGTCTTGTGGACTTTATGTGAAATAGGACAGTACTAAATTAAAAAATAACATGCAATTTTCATGATCCTTATTCACATTTTTCTAGATTCTGCAAGGGGTATGTAGGCACAAATTCATAAAACATATTAGTAAGTCACGGGAATGAAGAGTTAATTCGTTGCCACTATATACACCAAACCCCCCCCCCCCCCCGCATGTCATGTGCGGAGCTGAAAATTTATTTACTTATTTATTTTAAAGGGATCCACTACTATTCAAAAGTTTGCGGTCAGTAAGATTTTTTAAATAAATTCTTTTATGTTTTTATTTAGTAAGGATGCATTAAATTGATCCAAAGTGAGAGTAGACATATAATGTTATGAAAGATTTCTATTTCAAATAAATGCTGTTTTTTCAACTTTCCAGTTTCATTAGTAAGGTCAGCTCAAGAAAGTAAATGCACTCATCAAGCAATTGTCTGTCATAAATGTTTGATGGTACAACAAAGCCAGTGTTTCACTTTTCAGGGAAATTAACCTACAGTATAAAACAGGGAATAGGGAATGTATTTTACATTGAGAAAATTACAAAATGTTAATGAAAAGTATGACTGTATTTAAACCATCTTAAAAATGTTAAATCATATTCAAATGGAAGAATCCTACGCAGGTGGCTAGTAGAAACACAAGCTTCCCTATAGGTTACATATTTTGCTCTGGTTCCCTTTCATTGTCTGTATCAGTGAATATCCTCCAGACAGCAACATTCACTTAACTACATTAAATGTGTTTTATACATCCCAAGTTTTTAACAACCAGACTGGATTTGACGGTCTGAAATTCAGCACGCATCCACGAGAATTAGGAAGGCCAAACAGATGTACTATCTGCTGAAGACTGTGTGACCTAAACAGACTTTCAAAGCCAATAAGGTTGCAGAGAGGTCTTTGAGAGTTTGTGTGCGTGTGTGTGTCTGTTTGTGCCTTTCTTATATCCAAGCCAAAAAACGAAAAGGGCTCTAAGCTGTTCTGGACAGAAATAGCACACATGATGACGTGGTCATGCATTTATGCCAAAACTCATATTTATCTTTTTAGGTGAACAAGCCATACAACACAAACATTACACATATTTAACCAGATATTATTTTTTGATAAAATACAGTAAGTACTGTATTACAGTTATATAGCAATGCTTAATTATACAGTACCATTTGGGGCCTGTAAGATTTTTTTATATATTTATAAAGTAATACTTTTATTCAGTAAAAACACATTAAACTGGTATTCCTTTGATGATATACTATATATCTATAAAGTTTCTAACAATAAAACCCTTTTTTTCTCAATACTAACTACACACACACACCTTTAAAAACACGTCTCATTCCCCTGTGTATTGCTTCCACAAAGCTTTTGCCAATTATATCATTACCAGAACAGCATAAAGTGGAAATGACATCATCCTTTAGAGCAAAAATGATTGTGGATTCCTGTCTGTGGTAGTCATGACTGGATTATTAGTTTATATCTCACATTCACTGTTCTGATATTGCTGAGAATTGAATGCAGCTTTACAGTATTATATGTGCCTGCAGCTATCTTATCAGCCCCTATTTATATATATATATAAATACAGTACATCTGTGAATTTGCCATATTCTTATGTATACTCTGCAATCATATAGCTTGTTGGATGCAGTTGTTTGTTGTTGTTGTTTTTTCCCCAACAGACACACCAGGAAGTGCATATGATGTTATATTGTGTCACTACATGGAACAGTCACAGATTTCCATCTAATTATTTTCACAAGTGTGATGTAGGATTGGTGGCTTGGTTTGCTTTTAGCTATATAAGTATGAGTGTGCTCACAATGAGCACATTGCTCAGTCTTGACATGTCCATCTGCATCAGCATTCATTCTAGACTGTCAGCAGGTAAGCTTCACTGTAGCTCATTTCTAACTGGTTCAACTGATAAAGCTCACCCCATGTTACAACACTGCTTACGCTGAGTAGAAAAACTGCAGTAGAGTTTCTATTTTTTGTCTCTCGTCTCTTTTCTAGACGGATCAGTGCTTGTGGAAATGCTATTTCTGTTTCACTGGGCACTGTGAAAGTATGGCACGTCTGAATTTCTTTGGGAGAGTGTTTGTGAGGGAGAAAGAGTGTAAAAGAGGAAGTTGTGGCAGCACTCTGAGCTTTGTGTTTATGCTGTGGCCTCTCAGCACCCACAGAAGAGCATCTCTTCCAGTCACTCTCTCTCCTCTATTCTAGCACTTTATCATGGCTGAATATCCATTAATCTTATCAAGGCAACGCACACTCACTAGAACTATATGAAGTTTCAAGCTTTAAAATGATAGAATATTGATACACTACAGGTATTTAAACAGATTACTAGAGCCTTGAAGAAACCAGCAAGAGAGATAGATGGTAGATGAATCAATTATTGAAAATACATAAATGATTTTGTAGATTAAAGATAAAACAAAGAAAAAAATAACACATGTTCAGGGCATGGTGTCTGGATCCTCACACTCCGGTCTAGTTCAATTTCGATATTTGGTGTCTGGATTCTGACATCCATGCACCGTAAACATTTCTGTTGGAGAACATGTCTTTTGTTTGTTTTCCATGTGCTCTTCTGTCTTTTTTATGTTTATCTTTACATTTTTATGTTTATCTACAGTCAACTCCAGCATTATTGACACCCTTGTTAAAATATGATCAAGGGGGTTTTGAAAATAAATCTATATTGTTTATCCTTTTTTATTTTTCATTCAAAAAATTCACAAAATTCTTACCTATCATTGAAGTAAAACAATGGAAAGTGGGGGGAAATCTCATTATGAAATAAATGTTTTTCTCTAGTTCACGTTGGCCACAATTATTGGCACCCAAATATTGCAACGTCCTTTTCCCAAGATAACAGCTCTGAGTCTTCACCTATAATGCCTGATGAGTTTGGAGAACACCTGACAAGAGATCAGAGACCATTCCTTCATTCAGAATCTCTCCAGATCCTTCAGATTCCCAGCTCCATGTTGGTGCTTCTTCTCTTCAGTTCACTCCACTCATTTTCTATAGGGTTCAGGTCAGGGGACTGGGATGGCCAAGGCAGAAGCTTCATTTTGTGCTCAGTGACACATTTTTGTGTAGATTTTGATGTTTGTTTTGGATCATTGTCCCGATGGAAGATCCAACCACGGCCCATTATAAGATTTCTAGCAGAAGCGGTCAGGTTTTGATTTTTTATCTGTTGGTATTTGATAGAATCCATGATACATTGTTTCTGAATAAGATGTCCAGGACCTCCAGCAGAAAAATAGGCCCACAACATTAAAGATCCAGCAGTATATTTAACCGTGGGCATGGGGTACTTTTTATCCATATGTGCACCAAACCCATCTGGTGGGTTTGCTGCCAAAAAGCTCTTTTTTTAGTTTCATCTGACCATAGAAGCCGGTCCTGTTTGAAGTTCCAGTCTTGTCTGACAACTGAATATGCTGGAGTTTGTTTTTGGATGAGTGAAGAGGATTTTTCTTGAAACCCTCCTGAACAACTTGTGGGGATGTAGGTGCTGTTTGATCATTTTTTTAGGCTTTCTGACCCCAAGACTCAACTAATCTGCAATTCTCCAGCTGTGATCCTTGGAGAGTCTTTGTCCACTCAAACTTTCCTCCTTACTGCGCATTAGGATGATTTAGACACACGTCCTGTTCCAGGCAGATTTGTAACATCTTTAGTTGATTGGAACTTCTTAATTATTGCCCTGATGGTGGAAATGGGGATTTTCAATGCTTTAGCTATTTTCTTACAGCCACTTTCTATTTTGCAAAGCTCAACAATATTTTGCTGCACATCAGAACTATATTCTTTGGTTTTACTACTTGTGATGGATGATTACAGGAATTTGGCCTTTGTGTTTACACATATTTGTACTCCTGTGGAACATGAAGTCATGGCTGGACAATTTCATGCTCCTAGTCACCCTGATGTGCTAAAAAAAAAAAAAAAAAAAAAAACGTAAATATGAATGGGAATATACTTCAGAGATATTTTACTCATAAGAATTTCTAGGGGTGCCAATAATTGTGGCCAACATGCATTGGAGAAAAACATTTATTTCATAATGTGAGTTTCCTCCCACTTTCAATTGTTCTACCTCAATGAAAGGATAGAATTTTGTGAATTTTTTAAATGAAAGATCAAAAGGATAAACATTGCAGATTTATTTTCACAGCCACTTTTGCTCATATTTACCAAGCATGCCAATAATTCTGGAGTTGAATATAGTACTTTATACAATACAGATTGTTTCAAGGCAGCTTCACATGAATGAACAGGAAAATAGCAGTGTTAATGTTATAAAATTAATCCATTATGAAAATGAAATGAATTCAATTCCAGCTGTAAAGCAGCTCTACAGAAGATAATAGTGTCATTATTCATCTCAATTTAGTTTAATGTTGTTTCAACTCAGTTCAGTTATTGTGGCAATGTTACAAAGTTCATAAATTATGAAAGTTCAATTCAGCAATAAGCAGTTCTAGTTCTAGAATATATTTTTACTAATTTATTGCAACAAAAATCTTATATAAAATGATATCTTTAATTACACCTTAATAGACTCACATAGGCTACATCTTTGAACTTGGAACGAAAAATGACTTGCGGTTCAGTGAGTGAGTCAATTTTGAACAAATTCACAGCTCTGAACGATTCACAGATTCATTGAAAAGAACCGGTTCATAAGATCCATTTGTTCGCGAATCGTGTGCGTCTCAATCAGCTCCCTAGTTCAGTAGAAAGGGCACTGATCAGGGAGTCGGCCACATTCATTTACACGATAATACTGATTCACGTCCTAGGAAGCTAGGGAGCTGATTGAGACGCAGGGATTGTTTGCGGTAAAAACGCGGACGCAAGATGCCTGTATTGCCTGATTAACCAACGCCACCTCAGGAGATGATATCTGACTAGTGAAAGTTAGTGTCGCAAATGTTTACTTTTTTCCAAGCCCTTTATCGTAAACTTAAAACTACAATGGAAACTATTGATTTAAAAACACTGTCAGGACTGTGGGGTGCATACACTGCAATAATGGTTACCTCTTTTTTAGGTCAACCCCTTCCTGATCGATGAAAGAAGCCATGCCAGTCCTCTCTGCAGGAGCAGGTG
The DNA here is from genome assembly GCA_039654765.1 of Mylopharyngodon piceus. Classification (NCBI taxonomy): domain Eukaryota; kingdom Metazoa; phylum Chordata; class Actinopteri; order Cypriniformes; family Xenocyprididae; genus Mylopharyngodon; species Mylopharyngodon piceus. The sequence goes on from CM077457.1 coordinate 18,701,419, forward strand.
CGCTGCCCAAATGTATACACCAAAATAAACATACATATGTATGTACAGTCACATACAGTTAGTCACAATGACGCATACTGATCTCCTGTTTACTTGCAGGGTTGCATGAGACGCTTGCCCTGCTGACCTCACAGCTGCGTCCAGATGCCAATCACAAAGAGGACATGGTCTTCCTCAAGGATGTCTTCAGTGAGAGGAGTCTCAGCTACCTGATGAAGGTGTGGGTTTTGCATTGAATTCACCTCTTAAATTATTCACAACATGCATTATTTACCTTATAGCTTATTTTTAAAGGTATGGCAGCAAATGTGTAAGAAACCAGTCTTTTCCAGTTCTGTATAGTACATGTGCATTGTGTGTGTCTTTTTTAGATCCATGAGAAGTTGCGTCAATATGAAAGGCAGAGCCCCACCCCAGTTCTCCACAGTGCCTCCACTCTGGCAGAGGACGTAAGTGCTGCAATCTGTCATATCACATCACCTCAGGCAAGATTAATGGCCTTTTACAATAATATAAGAGACTAGTTTAATGGTATCTGGGAGGACTGAGGGAACCCTAAATTGCTTGACTCAGCAACTTTCTGTGTTTCTTGAGAAAGTTAATTAAATTGTATAAGAATTTGAATCTCTGATGTATCCATACTCTGAGGACAAATTTGCTCAAAAATGTCCCTTGAAGTTGGCTAAAGAAATGAGAAGACTATATTATTTAAAGATAGCTTGCTTGCTAAATGCTTTGATTTTGGACTACCCTTACTGATTGGTAGGTGGCAGAGGAGTTGCAAAGTGGACCGATGAGTGTTGAGGAAAAAGAACTTCTACATTTACTGACATCACCTCATCTCAAGGTACAAACAACACCTTCATTGTTAGACCTTCATTAAAACTGTTGGCCAGAAACAAAATGTAGTTGTTCATATTCCTCCTACTTGTTAGGCGGTTTTGTCAGTTCATGACACAGTGGCGCAGAAGAATTTTGACCCTGTGCTGCCTCCTCTTCCTGACGACTTTGAGGATGAACTAGATGAGGACTCTGTCAAGATCGTCCGCCTAGTTAAAAACAAAGAGCCACTGGTGAGAAAAATAAACAATGCCAGTTGCACTCATACAGTGACCCTGAAAGTGTGACAGTGACACTTGAACCTGTGTGTTTTTAGTATTATTTACATACTATTATAGTATTTATTCTTTTGTTTATATATATATTCAGTTTTTAAGTTTTAGTAATGTAAAACTAAATATTTATGTGCTTTTGTCATTTGAATTATTTTTTTGTTTATTTCTATTTGGTTTCATTTTTATTTCAATTTAGTTTTAGTAATTTTAGTTGTTAAACTTAATTTATTTCAGTTAGTTGCCAAGGTAGCATTTTTAATTAATGTTTTTTCAACTAAGTTTTCCATCTAAAATTTATATTTTATTTTATTTCAGCTTTATTTCAATTATGGAAAATGGTTTTTAATGGTTAGTTTTAGTTAACAAACAGCAACACTGACTTGAACAACACATAAGAAAGCAAAAGAAGCAAATAATAATAATAAATCATAAACTATAAGTGTGACTAAAAAGTCCTAATACACTTTTTGGGGTCAGAAGAGATTCAAGAAAATTTTATCTGTCATCACCATCAATATTTAGGTCATTATAGTTTGGTGTTTCTTTGCAGCTGAACCTTCTCTTTGTCTCTCTCTGTCTCTCAGGGTGCCACTATTCGGCGGGATGAATCCACGGGGGCCGTGATTGTGGCTCGGATCATGAAGGGAGGGGCTGCAGACAGGAGTGGTGAGTGACACTTCAAAGAATTTGTCTTTAATCTTGAGGTCTCATTTTACTTCATGCTGGAATCCATAATTATGGTGATTCAAAGCTATTTTACCAAATATACTCCTGAAATGTGTTTTATCTTTTTCAATTACCATTGAGTATATCAATGGAAAACCACTGTAGTCTTCAGAGGTTCTGTGTTAATCTCTAAACCCATTGAAGTGTCTAAATATCCCTGCACCTCTACTGAGTGTACTATACTGTATATGCTTATTTTCACCTCCGTGATGGGCACTGGGCGGCATGTCTGCTGCAATGGCCCATCTGTGTGGTCAAAGTGGGTCTCCAAGGACCCAATCAAGAGAATCAAACAGACTCACTAACCACCTGACCACAGCTGTTGCCATGGGAATATAATCCATATAAGCTGTGTGTGTGTGTGGTGAGAATGATCTTGGTCATTAAAAATTCATCAAACTATGCCTATAAAGTGGATTGTGGATCAAACACAGCGGGTGCAGCTTGAACATGTAGTAGTGAATCTGTAAATCAGGAATCCTTCCTCTCTTCACAGGTCTGGTGCATGTCGGTGATGAACTGAGAGAAGTCAACGGCAGCTCTGTAATGCACAAGAGACCAGATGAGATCAGTCAACTACTGGTAAGGAGGACCTCCTGAACTCCTACCACATTCATTTGGTACAACTAATAATAATAAATAATAATTATCAATTTTAAAAAACAAACAAAACAATGAAACACATAAATTAACAACACATGCTTCCTATCATCAAAGCATTTCTAGCTTGACACAAAGTCTTAAAGGTATAGGTAGAAACCCTCCACCTTCCCCAGCTCCACCTGTATAGATCTGCTATGGGTCATTTTATATATGCTATTTGCACAGCAGCAGTATGTCTTGCATACGCACAACAGCGTATCAGCGTATGTGTTAGCAGTAGCAAGTTACTGTACTTGCTCTGCAGCAGCAGCAATAATCTACAACTACAGCAATAATCAACAGCAGCAGCAGCAAATCAGATCTATTCCACCAAGACCAAATACATTAACATTGTCATATCCATTACCATGTTAAAATCTTCAGAGAGTTCACATGATAGAATTGTGATTAAGTTAATTAACATATCATGTAATTAATTTGATTAACCTGTTTAATCAGTTGAGACAGTCCTAATAATTACCATAATCATTCCCGTTTATTGTCATAATAACAGAATCATTTGAGCAGTTTTCTCTTTCTTAGTCTCAATCACAAGGCTCTATCACACTGAAGATCATCCCAGCGATTAAAGAGGAGGACAAGCTGAAAGAGAGCAAGGTGATTGACTATAAAACAGCATGAAACCTTGTAATTCAACAGTAATCAGCACAGCATCTCTCCAGTATTTTTGTCTTATCCACTGAGTTTGTGTCTTCTTCAGGTCTACATGCGGGCACTGTTTGATTACACTCCATTAGAGGACAAAGCCACGCCGTGTCAGGAGGCAGGGCTTCCTTTTAAACGTGGAGACGTCCTACAGGTGGTCAGTCAGGATGATCAGACGTGGTGGCAGGCCAAGAGAGTGGGAGATTGCAGCCTACGTGCAGGACTCATCCCATCCAAACAGTTTCAGGAGAGGTGGGACAAATCATCCATAAAACACACACCCTACTACCTCAGAGATGTTTCGTTTGTATGAAATTAGGGGTGTAACGATACTCATGTCACGATTCGATACATATCACGATACTGAACTCACGATACGATATTATTGCGATACTTCAAGACATGGTAAAAGGATAACAATTCATGATTCGAACGCTGAAACAGATTTATTTTAGATGAATATGTTCGCACTCTGTCACTGACTAGATATATTTAAAATAATGAAGGCCACTTTTTACTGGTAACGTAAGACATTTGGCATTATCAGGACCCACAAATATTGCCCCATTGCATTATTATACATTATATTCAACATTATATATAGTAGTTTAATGTAGTACTGACACTAAAACTCTGTAAACTTTAATTTTTCCTCACACAGTAATTTTCATTTTGGGTGAACTATGCACAATACATATTGTCACTATCCACGATACGATATTGTTGTATTTTTGTATTGCGATATATTGTGACACGAAATACAGTACTGTTACACCCCTATATGAAACTGCTAAATATTTTAGGAGCCCCGCTCAAAAAATAGCCTAACTAGCAAGATCAACCAGCTTTTTGTAAGAAACTTGTATGTCTAGCATTTAAATATATTTGTAATTACTCATTTGTAATGATGAAGTTGCTATTTAGTACATTGAAAATATAATTGTAATGATGAACAGACTCAGAAACGAGGGAGAGCTGAATGCAAAGACAAAAACTAACTCAAAATATCAGAGAAACACAGAAAATCAGGAACAGAACTAAAAAAACTGAGCACATCAACAAAACAGCCATCACTGGAAAACACTAGACCAAGAACATAGAAAACACTGGGGTTTAAATACACAAGATAACAAGGGGCTAACAAGGGACAGGTGAGGGTAATTAATCACTATAGTAACAAACAATAGTAACTATTGAAACAATCAAGGGAGCAAAGGAAACGAGGCTTGCTCAAGATGCGTCGGCGCTGCGCAGACCGATCAGCGTATGACGTCAAAGTATCGCGAGAGCAATTGGAGACCAGACGACTTCTTATGCTTTTGAATCGCTCTCGCGGTACTTTAATGTCATACACTTATCGGTCTGCGCAGCGCCGATGCATCTCGAACAAGCCTAAGGAAAACACAGGAAGTGAAACACAGGAACAATAGTAACAGAAACTACACTTCAACATACAGTAAGAGTCCTTGAGCACAAAACAGAGGAAACGAGACCTGACTGTAACAATAATAACTCTAAGAGTAATATTTCTTTAAAGCATTACAAAAGATTATTAAAACATAATGATTTAAAAAGTATTTTAAAGTAAAATGTTTAATTTGACGTTTAACGTTTAAAAAGTAAAACGTTTAATTTGACATTACAAAGTGCACTTAAAAGTGTACTTAAGTGTGTTAAGAAACAGTCATGAATGTACACTCTAAGTACACTTTAGTGGACTTTTATTTCATTAATATTATCTGCAAGTAGTTTTATTTTTAAATATACTTTTAAGATTTGAAGTACACTTTACATTTAATACAAATTACTTTTTTAAACCAACCTTGACTAGCGTTTTTTAAACACAAAGTAACTTAGGTTGCTTAAAAACAATTATCTGTAATATCAGCATGATATGTGATAAGAGACAGTTGTGTTTCTAAATTACACAACGTTATTGAGCATTTGGTAAATCAGATATAAATGGACAGTGTGGCTGCTGCATCATTGTTAATAGTTACAAATTACATTCAGTCTTTCATAGCTGTGGTTCCTTAGGCTAAATCAAAGAAATTAATTCTAAATTATTCCCCCTATGGGTCTTACCAGACAGAGATGGGCCAGTCTGTCTTTTTGTCTTTCATCTCAGCGGGGTGTATTTTGGCTGGATATACTAAGAATAGGATTTCTTCTTTCACCAATGCGCTTGTTTGATCTTGCTCAATAATGTATGATGGCTCTAGTCAGACCAGTATAAAATATATTTGCCAAGGGACTTGATGTTTTTCAACTGTTTGAAGTTCACCTTATATGGTTTTCCCCCTCAGGCGGTTAGCCTACAGAATAAAAATGGGCACCCTTCAAAACTCCAAGTCTCCCAAAAAAACTGTCTGTGAGTATTTCAGTGATTCTTCTTTCCTTACCGAAAACCCCTTCTGTTATTAATCAGTGTTGACTAACGGGAGGCATAATTTGCTGATGTGTCTGCTTGTGTGAAGTGGCCAGGTAATTATTGAGCTCCAACCAAGCGCTTCATGTTCGCTAATCTAAAGCTGATTAGAGAACAGACACATCTGCAGTTTAGCAACATGCCTCCCCTCTCTCTTTCCCTCGCTCACTCACAGACTCTCATTACGTGTATTATATCTGATCCTTTATTACTGCATCTCTGTGTTGGTCTTCACTGCTGGACTCACTGTTGACCTGCGTGATGTGGGAATGATGTCATTTATGAACAATCTCTGTTAAATAAATAAACTCCAGGGCCAGTGTAGCATTACTTCTCATTCACTGTTAATGAAGTCTGCAGTTTTGACGTCATCATATCTTTTCCTTTTCCTTTTACTGCTGACAACAGATGACCAGGGATGTGATAAAGGTGGGTTTCTAGATCTGAGTTCACACATTCACACTCTAATACACACACAACACACACCTATTGGTACCACAGTGATTAGGAAATTAGGCCAGTCTGTCATCTAATCTATTTTAATTCCTGGAAAGAGACTACAACTGCTGTTCTACTGTACACACACACACACACACGCACACACACACACGCACACACACACACACATTGGGTTTCCATGTTTTATGTTTTATCTGGGGCTATAGTCACCTCATGGGGGTCCTGTTGAGATCACATAACCATCCAAATCAGTAACACTTTCGCATATGGAATAAATGAATCTGGCTGACTGTAAATAACACATTTTTACAGTGGCATCAGTAATTGACACCTCTTGCTTTTGCATAATACTACATTAACACTGTTAGGTGTCAGTATAAGACAAGTCCAATATAAACAGCATTTAGACCAGTACAACAGAAACACAAAATTACTGATTACACCTACAAGTATTCCGAGTTTTCTTTCTTAGATTGTCTATAGCTGTCAGGTGATGTTATACAGTCAAACCAAAAATTATTCAGACATTTTTGATATATTTTTACTAGTGGGTGCAGGACACTATAGTTCATTTATGTAAGTGAGGATAGCAAAATAAAGTAAACTGTGACATACCCAAAAATTCTTCATACAGTGGACTACCAGTAAAATTGATAAAAAAAAATTTGGGACCAAAAATTATTCAGACACTTTGACCTGACCATGTTTTGCTTAAGTGTTATCTGACATAATTAAGATTATTTAAGATTATCTATCACCTTTTCTCATTGTTTTGTTTTCCAATCTAAGGACCATTTCCATTTACTGTAGGTTATAAACAATCATTGTTTCCTACTCAACCACACAGACAACTCCTAATATTTACACTCTATCATACCTTATACCATCATTTTCTTCCTGGCAAATAACAAACCCCCTTGGTTGGCCACGGCCGCCACAGTCTGCTGGAATACTTGCTGCCCACCCTCTTGCCTGCCTAATTGTTGAACCTGCTTGTGTAACTGTAGTTCTGCAGCCCTGCTTCCTCTCTCCTGTTCTCCTTTGCTCACTCCCTCTCTCCCTGCTTGCCTCCCTACAGAAGACTGTGACTGTGAGGGCTATTTCAATGGACAGTACATAGGTGAGAACCTGCATGCCCACTCCTGTACCCAGGCAGTGCCTGCTAACTCTGAAATGTACTAACCTTCTGCCTGAGTGAGCATCTATTGCTGCCTGCCTCTGTGCCAAGAGCTATGGCCGAGCCCTTGATGAGGGGAGGCCGGATTGGGGGGTATTTGGCAGCGTGAAGGGAATTTTAGATCAGTCGAATCTTTCACTGTGAAGAAACCAATTTGCAGTGGTGCATTGATGTTTCTCTGGAAGAGAGACTGGGAAGCGGGCGGCTATTTTTGTTCACACCTTTGATTTCGCATAGTAATAGAGTATGTGAGTGGAGCGGAACGACAGCAATTTCTTCTCAATAATCACTGCCGGGTTTTCCATTTCTCGCTCCTTACTCACTGGTGGGCCTATTTACCCATGGTCATTTCATGTGTTTCCTGTGTTTGGATAGCTATCAATCTCTCAAACCTCTTCAGGAGGTGGTTTTTAATGCATTCCAGATGCAACATTGTAAATGCATTTGGTTGTTGAAGCCACATATGTAAATTTTACTCCTCCCAAAATGGTAAAAAATAAATGTGTAGATTAGGAAAAGGAGTAGCCAGATACCACACCGCTACAACACGCATCTCCATAATCTCAACACATAGTCATCTTCATTAAAAGTGGTGAATGCTAAATTCTCTCGCCATTGCTGATTCCGCTCTCTCTTCCCTTGTGGTCTTCAATCTTGAAATCAGCTGAAGATAAATAAGTTACTACACATAACCTATCTGTTACTTTCGCATTTAGCTCGGGAATTGAAGATCGGATTTATATTCATTTGGCAAGTTCTCACTATTCAGACTTTTTCTCAAAATTGCAAAATTGTTTATGGCCCAGTTTCACAAACAGGATTAGGCCTTAGTTCAATTAGGGTATTTAAGTATATTTTATAAACGTACCCTAGAAAAAAACATTACTGGTGTGCATATTGAGACAAAACATTGGCACTGACATATTTTAAGGTATGTCAGTGCAAGTTGCTTTCAGTTAAAACAGCTCAAACATGCATTTTAGTCTGGGACTAGCTTAAACCTTGTCTGTAAAACCGGGGGAAAATCTCACAATTCTAAGAAATAAAGTCAGAATTACGACTTTTTTTCTTGCAATTCACACTTTATTTATCGCAATTATGAGTTTATAACTCACAATTCTGACTTTTTTCTCATAATTCTGAGATATGAACTCGCAATTGGGAGAAACAGTAAGAATTGCAAGATAAAAATGTGCTAATCTGAAAAAACAAAAACAGAAACTGAAACTTAAAATTGCGAGAAAAAGTCTGAATTGTGAGATGTCGCAATTACCTTTTTTATTCTGTGGCAGAAACAAGCATTGTTCACCTGTCACATTTGTCTGCCATTATTTTTCACAAAAGATTTTTTAATTTTGATCAATGCCTTTCCAGTAATACAATTAATATAACATTAATTTTAAATAATATAATTGCAATAATATAAAATATAAAATCATTTTTTACGAATTTATAAGCTAAGTATTTTCACCATGGTGAATTCTTGCTCACATGTTAGTGCATTATGTCCATGATGGAGTCATATTGGAGGGATTGAGAACACCAACACTCTGACTTACAAAATATTCTTAGCTCTAGGCAAAATCATGCTCCGCAACACTCACATACTCTTTAAAAAAGAGAGGCAGGGTTTGTCATCCCGCTGAGTTAAAAGTGTTAGAAACATGTCTAGCATGTTTCAAGTCTCATTAGTTAATAAGTGCTAATTTGAGGAGCTGTGAGAGTGAAGAAAGAGAAGTGATATTCAGTTCATATAGTGTTAGATATTTGATTCACAGGCTATCACACTGTTTTCAAATATTTATGAAGATGTGTCAGTGGGGACGACCAACAGGCTGACAGCTTCTTATCTGCCAGTCTTCACTTTCTGACACCAGAAGTCTCTTTCTTACAGTCTGTGAAGATGAGCTTGACAAAGTTTAGATTTATGTGACTTTCTGTGGGTGGCGCGAATAAGTATAGCTATGATATTTGAAACACTGGTGCAAATTTTCAGTGCAGAAACCTTATTGTTCACCAAGTGGTAATTATGCTGAAATAGTTTGTGATGTGATTATTTAACTTAGTGCAAACACACCTCCTTTTTTATCTGCATTATGCTTGTTATGGATTGCTGTTGGCCTGGCAAAATTAACATTGCTCTAAAAAGGTTTTTTTTTTTTTTTTTTTTTTTTTTTTTTAATTAATCATGGAAATAGAAACTGATTAAATAATAGAAAGATATGTAACTTCGGATATGCACTATCCTTCAAAAGTTTGGGGTCAAGATATTTTGTAATTAATACTTTTATTCAGCATAGATGCATTAAATTGATCAAAGATGACAGTAAAAACATTTAAAACATTACAACTGATTTCTTTTTTTTTTTTTAAATGCTCTTCTTTTAAACTTTCTATTCCACAAAGAATCTTGACAAAAAAAATCCACAAAAATATTAAGCAGCACAACAGTTTTCAACGTTGATAATAATGAGAAATGTTTATTGAGCAGCAAATCAGCATATTAGACTGATTTCTGAAGGATCATGTGACACTTAATCATGTGACTGAAGTAATGACTGCTGAAAATGTATATTCAAATAGATATTTTAAATTGTAATAATATTTCACAATATTACTATTTACTGTATTTTTAATCAAATAAATGCAGCCTTTTTTAATGTTTCAAAAACATTAAAAAAATCTCACCGACCCTAAACCTTTGAACGGTAGTGTATATAGACCAACAACAGGGACAGCATGTGCAAATATGCTATCGTTAGGCGAATATCATTCGTAGTGAGACTTTTCCTCTGGCTCAAATATGACCAAATCTTAGTTTACATTGAAACTAGATGAGAATAATTTACCTTCCTCCCCTCTGGCAGGTTGTACTTTCCCTTGCCCGATCTCTATGTGAATGTATTCCTCTGCTGCCTTCTGCTTTATTTAGTCCTCCATCCCTAAAAAAAACCCCACCCCTCCAAAACCACTGTCAGGCTGCTGCCCTTCTATTGGACACTCTGCACATTCCACCCTGCACGATTGGCTGTGCACTCACTCACTGAGTCAAGTGTGTGATGGCTAATGTGCATGATGGCAACTCTCAGCCCTTAGCCACTGACCTAGAATCATTTCAATAATCTAAAAGCATTAATACTGGGAAGTGCCAAAGATGACAGTGGGAAGGTCTAGAAGTCATATTTACTGACAGCAAGGAATCTGCCTCCACAGAATATTATAAAACATCTGTATAAATTTCAGCAGAACTCAAATATCTGTAATTTAAAACATTCTGCATATCCCTTATTTCCAACTTGACTGTTTCTTAAATATTTTTGATAATTTGTTGTTGCTTTCAGCTGCCATTAAGTGTGCTGCACTCTCCATTTAGCACATTTTACTATATTTAAATCCTATGCTTGCTGCAGATTTTTCCTCACAAATGTTACAGAAGTTGTGATGAATTGGATTCTGAATAGGCCAACTTTTGGGGTAGTGCTGATGCAGAATTCAACTCGTGGTCAGTTATAAATGATCTCAGAAGTGAAAGTCTAAACTGATTTTGGGTCAGTTGTTGAAGGCAGAGTGTGGCTTATGCACAAGTGTGAGGTGGTCTAATGCGCATTGTAGTCTCTTCGAAGTGTAATGCAGTGACACCCTCCTGTGGCCAGGTGTTTTCCTGGGAGTTTTACTCAGGTACAGTCCTCAATCTTCCCACACAGCTGCCACCACTAACCTCCATGTCCTGAAATATAACACTTTACAACAATTTTCATAACATCAGCAATACTGCTAGAGGGTGGGGTGAAGATTACAGGAGTTACAATACAGGAGTTTCATTGAAGTTGAAACTAGTTAAGGGACAGTTAGTGGTTAGGCTATGGTTAATCACTGCTTGGTTTCAATATTTTATCATTTGGCAATGTCTTTATCATTACTATACAAAGTGAAAGTGTGAGTTCTTAAGAGTTTAAATAGAGTAAGCTGACTACTGAAAATTTCATCAGTTAAATTGAACTATGATTGCACTTTTAATTGTCTTTCACATTATTCTGCCATTATAGCTGTTAATACATTAAATATGCACTTTGGGGTTAGTAAGATTTTACTGCATTAAATCTGTTAAATTGATCAAAATCGAAAGACAAAAATTCTATTTCAAATATATATATATATATATATATATATATACTAGCCTCGAGTACCTTATTGCTTTTATAAAACGGTTACCACACAATACAAACATTAAAGCCAAAAGTCTTCCTTCCGCTGGAAAAAATAGTCCCTGACCGTGAACAGCAACAGAAGTTACATTATTACGCCATTAGATGGCGGCAAAGACTGTCTTTATGAATGTGTCAGTCAGTAGCGAAAAAATTTACATTGAAAAGACTGAATTGTTGTGAACACGGAACAAGACACAACTGACAAATGCTTTGACTAGCGCTGTCAGTCACGAGAAAACCCCTTAACTGTTAAAAGGACAAGATAATACATCGGACATTTAAACAGATTTTTTATTATGAACATAGGACTGACCTGAAGGAAAATGCTAAATCTGAATGCAGGTAATAAACTCGCTCACTCAATCTCTTTCTCACAATACTCTTCTACATAATACAGTAAGCTTCAATGAACAATATCAACTGAGAACATACAGTTTACGTTGCTAAGAGTGGTTGCTAAGGGTGTTGTGTAGTGATACACAGAACCGTTGGGTGAAGCGGTCATAGCCGTGTTTTATCGTGAATATCAGAATCAAGGACAGGAACTAACCGTTTTATAAATATATATAACAATGAATTATTATCAATTCCTTGTGAGTGATCCCTCAGAAACCATTCTAATATGATTTGCTGCTCAAGAAACATTTCGTATTATATCAATGTTGAAAACTTGATATAATACGAAATGTTTCTTGAGCAGCAAATCATATTAGAATGGTTTCTGAAGGATAATGTGACTGAAGACTGGAGTAATGATGCTGAAAATTCAGCAGAATTTTTTTTTATATAGTATTTTATAACAAAAAAACAGTCATTTTAAATTTTAATTATATTACATAATATTATATTTTATTTTTGATAGAACAAAAGCAGCCTTGGCAGATACTTATTTCAAAAACATATACTCCTACTGACCTCAAACTTTTGAATGGTATAGTGAAAATACATAAAATGATTAGTCTTGTAATTTTAAACTCTAAGGCATGTAATAAATTATGTTTTCTGATTTTGTGACCTGCTTTCTTGACTCTGTCTCAGCTGGTTTAAGGAGAAGTTTCCGTCTAAGTCGGAAGGACCGTCGTGGTTCTTCAGGAGAGGCCAGTGTTACTGACCAGAATGACACAGAGTTCCTGACCTATGAAGAAGTGACACGTTACCAGCAGAGGCCCAATGAGAGACCCCGATTAGTAGTTCTCATTGGTAAGATAATATAAAACATAACATTTCAACTACATATCAGTGTTTTGTATACTGTGTATATTGTGCACTGTGTAATTTTGTAATTAGTAATCAGTAAGTATTGTGCACTATGTAATTTTATATATTGGAGGCACAGTGGTTGTCTAAGTCCTCGCCATTTTACAAAGTAAACAACAGCCTAATCAATATGACCTTGTGCCCTGTTAAACATCATTATGAATAAGACTTGGAACACATGGCAGCTAGAACAAGGAAATTATGCCATCCATAAACAATTCCCTGTATCAGTAAGATATTTGCTAACCTGGTTCACTGCATCTCACATTCTGATGATACACTGACCCCTAGTGGCAATAATGATTTTACTCAGCTTCAGAATGTCTCCGTGATCTCAGTCATTTTCTGAAGTATTTTACTTTACTTATTTATTTAAATTTATTAGTTTTGTTTTGTTTGCATCAGTATTATCCAAAGGCTTTTTTTCATCTGTAGTCCCTGGACAGAATGTTATTCATCAACCTAAAACAAAATATGTGGTTAAAAATACACACTAGTTTAAATTGAAATTAACTTGCTGCCTATCTTTGCGCAGGTTCTCTGGGAGCACGCATCAATGAGCTGAAGCAAAAGGTCATTGCAGAAAATCCCCATCGCTACGCCGTGGCTGTGCCCCGTAGGTCTTCATTTCATTTCCTCATTTCCTATTCAGGATAAAAAGAGTTTCCTGATAAAAGTTACATTATATATACAGTACACATAGTTCAAACCATTAACGTTCAAACTTAAAAGGGTTTTTAGACTTAAAAGTGTTTTTAGACCAGAATATCTTGGCCATACATAATGAAAGTGAAATAGGACTGGGTGTAAAAGCACAAACTGACCACTTTGATGATATTTTTATGGTCCATTTGCATCCCTTTTGAAGCTTGAAAGATTCAGTTCCCTTTATAATTGCAGTCTTTGGAATTTTTATTTTTGTATTTTACACAAAGAAAAGTCATACATGTTTGAAAGTACATAAGGGTGAGTAAATGACAGCATCATTTTTCTACTATCCATTTAAACCAAATGACATTTTTGGCTTTCTGTCCTCCATCACAGACACCACACGGCCCAAAAAGAGCCACGAGAAGGAGGGAGTGGAGTACCACTTTGTGACTAAGCAGGCCTTTGATACAGATGCACAGAATAACAAGTGAGTGCTGTGGTGATGTGGTCTTCTTGTACTGCTGCTCTTCTACTACCATTTGAAAATATATTGTCCTATTGTCATACCCTGACGTAAATTGTTTGTCTGTAGATTTATAGAGTATGGAGAGTATAAGGAGAATCTGTATGGGACCAGTATAGAGGCCATCCGCTCTGTTCAAGCCAAGAACAAGATGTGTCTGGTAGACATACAGCCTGAGGTAAATTACAGCAGCTTTTGCCCTGGGTGTGATGCAAGAACTACTGTAAACATTATCATTTATAATTTACATGAAAACAGCAAAACTGTTCTCTGATCAACTTAAATTATGCACAAAAGCATATGTGTAATTACATGCTTTGTAGATTTGTACATGTTGTTTTGGTTACATTTACAATTTTCATGCATCACTTAGCCAAAAGGAAGTCTTTCTCCAAAGCTGATATGTACTGACTGGTTTCACCTTCAGGTGGAGCTACTTGCCTATTGCAAAAAGCATTTTAGTTGTGCAAGACCACATGCAGCACTTTACCCCCAATGGCAAGAATCCTTCTTATGGTCATGGCAGGCAATTTACCTTACACTTGCTCTCATGCATTTTTAATGTGAGATTTTACCGCTACTGGCTGAAACTGAACAAGAAGTTTATCAGGGAATACGGACCTCATAATTGACTTAATATTTGATTTTGTAAATGGACATCAGAGGATCATTGCAGCTGGGTTACTATTTGAGAAAGTCTCTTGGTCTACAGATGTATTTTTTTAAATGTCAAACCTCAATAAAGAAAAGGTTATGAAAGAGTCAGATAGATAGGGGTCAGTTCTAGATAGGCATCAAGTTTTTTATGTTTTTGAAAGAAGTCTCTAATGCTCACCAAGGCTGTATATATTTGATCAAAAATACAGTAAAAACAGTAATATTATTACAATTGAAAATAACTGTTTTGTATGTGAATATATTTTAAAATGTAATTTATTCTTGTGATGTCAAAGCTTCATTTTCAGCATCATTACTCCAGTCTTCAGTGCCACATGATCCTTCAGAAATCATTCTAACATGCTGATTTGGTGCATTTCTTCTTATTATTAGGATTATTTGATTAATTGAAAGAACAACATTTATTTGAAAGATTTTTTTTTCTAACATTATAAATGTCTTTACTGTCATTTTTGACCAATTTAATGCATCCTTGCTGAATAAAAGTATTAATTTCTTTAAAAAAAAAAAAAAAATCTTACTGACACCAAAACAGTACTGTAACACATATAGATAGTGTCATTTAACCCTTCACATTACTGTTTTTGTTGTATGTCCTGCCACAGGCTCTGAAGGCCCTGCGGACAGCCGAATTCAAGCCTTATGTCATATTTGTAAAACCACGAATCCCAGAGAGTCGTAGACGCCGCAGTGCCGGCACCTCGCCGGGAGGAGGTGAACATGGCCGAATCACAGTGAGTCTCATCACAGGTTTACATCACTCAGCTGTGGCACTGATCAACAACAATTCTTCCAACCTCTCAAAAATCAGCCTTGAAATTGGGTAATTTAGTAATAATTGCAATAAAATTGCCATGACTGTCTGGCTTTGAAAATCAGCTTGAGGTTTGTCTCACTTGCAGAATTTATGGGAAAATCACAGAATCTACAGGCACGATATCACTAGCTTGATTATTATATATTTTTGCACACATCTTCTGACATCTCTTTCATTTCATTCTCACTATTAATATTCATGCCCTACTTTCTCTCATCTCTTCATTTTTCAGGAGGAGGAACTGCAGGAAATGCGTCTGTCTGCGCAGCAGATAGATCAACAATATGGTCATCTAGTGGATCGGGTCCTGATTAAGGAGGACACTGCCAGTGCCTGCACAGAACTACGTAGCATCCTGGAGAGACTGGAGCGGGAGACCTTCTGGGTTCCTATGAGCTGGGTCAAGGCCTAGGACCCCCCCATTAGCTTCATTCCAGACTGTTGACCAACACTTCCACTGAAGGCTTCTTTTCTTCCATACGGTGCAGTCGGACTGCACACGTTCTCCTTGGCCTGGCTTCTTTCAGCCATCCACCATCTATAAGGGAATGTAGAGGTCTGCACAAGATGGATTTTTCAATCCCACTCCTGCCCAAAATGTGTTATATTTTATCCCGCTCCCGCCCAAAACGTTCACGTTTTTTTTCCCCATTTCCGCAAACAAAAGCCCATAGGAAGAGGTCTACATGGATTTTCAGTCCCAGTATGGCTAGATTGAATTCTGTCTTGTTCTGGCTATTTTTTTTTTTTTTTTTACAATTTCCACACACAATGCTTCAGATCTCCAGTGACAGACTTGTGCATGCAGTTATTATTATATAATTATATTTTGCGGGAGCCAAGGAGTCATTTCTTTCTCCCGCTTTCTGCGCACATATCAGCATATCCTGATTTTGCAGAGTTAGATGCGTTATTGGGTCAAAATATTTTGTTGATCCTAGAACAACATTCCTGTCTGAATACTTAGTCCTATATTTAGTCCCATAAGTTATCCCTAAAATCAGAGGGAAATGACAGGTGAATAACACTGATGTAGAAGCACCTAACCCTGGTTGTAAGCCTAAACTTCACATAAACCGTAAACTTGTCCCTCAAATCTGATTGGTTGATTGGAATGTTGTTCCAGGATCAACAAAGATGTTGTTTCCGGAACATGTTGTTCTTGGTGAAATCAGGTTCTGCCACATATCAGTATCTTCCCTTCTGCACACACTCAGCAATTCAAAACTTGTCCCGCGCCGCACTCTGTTGCGCCGGGTCTCGCAGACCTCTAGGGAAGGCATTAAGAGACTAAAAAGAGGGAAACAGGCCATTGAGGGTGTCTGTCTTAATACAGATTTTGTTTTCAGGCTGGGACATGCAGGCACATAAGCACTTATATTGGCATGAATGATATTTTAATTTATTTTTTAATTACTTTAGTTATTTATTATTTGCCTTGTTGTGTCATAACATTTGTTTATTTGATACTTGATGGCTTCCTTTTAGGTTATTTCAAGAGTTTCAGTAGACTGTTCACTAAAGCAATACTTCAGTTATAACCAGATTATATTTTCAGAAAGGCGTTGATATTTAGTATTGAATGTGGAATATGGTTACCATAGAACTCCACATCTGGCCATAGCAAGTGGGAAATTTGCAGATTGAACTGTACATTTTTCTACAACGCACAGTAAGCCTTTCCCACGCACTCCCATGCAGAGACTCATTTAGCAACCGTAACTACTTCAGTTGAAAATCATTTGAAGTTTTAATTTCATAAAGTGTTGCCTATCAGACTTTGTTGTCTAATTTAATCACAGAAATCAGGTTCTTTTTGAAGAGCACGACTGATCAATGTTTCACAGGAAAATATTAAACTCCTGCTGTGCCAACAACTGTCTCAATGCACCAAGCTTTTCTTCTCAGAGATTTTCTTTATTCGAAGGGTTACGAAATACCACGCCAAAGCACTTACGCTACACATTATCTATGTAAATATGTAACTAAGCTTCCTGCAGTTGAGGTTTGTTAGATGTAGATGAACTGAGACAGTGTTGAGTTGAGACAGTAACACAAAGGCCCCTTATTTTAAACTAGACTTTGGCTGTAAAGGTTTAAGCGACAGTTCAGCGTGATATGTTACAACTACATTATGAGCTCGTGCATCTTTTGCCATTTAACTGTCACATTCACAATTTCTCTAGGACTTTCTACCATTTCCCAACATATCATACAAATCCTCTTGATCCTACCTCACCCTGTTTTTCAACTGAAATCTGTCGCTTTTGTTGTAAGCTGCCATTCTTTGGTGTAAATTCTTAATTGTATGTCATGTACTGGTTGCAAGTAAAAATCAAAACCTGTCAAGAAGTTGGCTGTCTTGAATGTGTGCAAATGTGAATATTATGAATAACGCTGCCTCTTATTACATATTTGTCTATTGCATTCAGATTGAAATGACAGTAAGCAGTACTGCGTGTTTTTGCGGATTATTCTGTCAGCCACTCTATTGTGCATTAACATTATGAATATATTTGCTGCGGGCAATCAAACCCGAGACTGCGTTATCCCATTTCCAAGCTCAGGTTATTGTTTTTTTTCTGTTTCATGTTAGATTGCGTTTATGACAGTTTGACAGCTGCTGTCCTAAAACGGAACTGAAAAAAACAATGTTAGATTTGTTCAGTATTTGAGGTGTCCACAACACTCGGATGAATCATTTCACCTAATATGCAAGCAAAAAGGTATACGCATCAATCAGACGGGGTGCTAGCTCTGCCAAATTCAATCTGGGAGTAGTGAAAAGATGGAGAAAACAGCTAAACAACACATTCCCTCAGTGGAGTCATCCTGTAATCCTTTAAAAGCATCAAAGAAAAGCCAAGCGTCCGATTAAACAACCAACCCACTGGCGGAGACCTCTGAGTGTCAGACTTTCTTATTCATTAGTAGATCATGGTCTTTATTTGGAAAATGGACAGAAGGCCTGGGCTCAGTGAAAGCTCGGCTATCTTAAGCCAGCTTTATTTCACAGGTCTCTGAGCAGTGGCATATTTGTGTGATAGACTTTTATCCACTTAATTGGGCTGAGAGGGAGGGGATGTGATGCTTGCTAATTGACATTTGTTTGATTGTGTGGGAAGAACTGTTATTTGTTTGGTGGCAGAAAGATCCTTTGAAGTAATCCCGTCTCAGCCTCGTTCTCCCTCTCGAGCAATTAAGTTCTGGAACATTTTGGTTGCCCTATAAGACAGATGGGAAGATGAAGAAAAAAACAATTAAAATGGGTGGTGATTGATCTCATTAGTATTGAAGTCTTGGCAGAGGAGTGGATTTCTATTACCAGCACAGAATCATAATGCCATAAACACAACATTTTCAGAAGGAACTTAAAAGTGAAGCTGAAGCCAACAACACACACACAGTGCGATTAACTTGTGTGAATACTATACTGAAAATGCAAAACAGACATTCATCCTTGCAAGGTAACAATATTCTCATTAGCTAGTTCATTCATTTATCTGAGACTTTTGTGTAGCATGTGTCTAACAGCATGCTAATTTACACTGTATTGTGTTGTGTATCATTAAGGGCATTGCTAATAACTCTGATAAAGGCCAACATTAATGACATTTTCAAATCAGTAGCCTGCTCAGCTTTTTCATGGCCTACCTTTATGTTTATTGAATGTCATTAGAGCAATTGCTATTGCAAATACGCATTGGATGGGTTTTCTTATTGTATCATTGTTTAGTGCAGCCTGGACTATCAGCTTTTGCAGTTTTGCTTTGCTGTTCAGACTCCAAACTCCTGATTTTCATTACATAGAAGTAATTTAAAATGTTTCACAAGCATCCTGAGGCTCAACTATCAGCCTATTACATCAGACATGCCATGATGTCTGTTTACGAAAGCAGCACCGCTGGCATTATAACTTGTTAAAACTTAATGAGTATACTGTACTGTTAAATTTTTTTGCAAAATTTGTACCTTTAGGGGTATACGACGACAGCTTGTCGCTGTGGCCTAAAGGTTACATTAGTACCTTAATGTGTACTTCAGGCACAATGAGTGTTTTTGAGGATACTGCCCTGCTGACAAGCTGTTGTACCCCTAAAGCTCAGATTTTTGTATATTTTTTTTCTGACAGCAAACTTTTGCAGTTGTGATGCAGAATTACCTTACTTTCTACTTTATAGCTCAAAACCAACTGAATATCTGTCAAGTCTTTGAATAATTGAATGAGTCATTAATTAATAATTAATGCAAATGTAAAGTGACCAATGAAGAGGCTGAGGATAGCTTTGACTTCATAAACAAAAATGAATGAACGCTGGCTCATCAGAATGAAAATTTACAAAAAAGCATGTGTGATTAAACAGACGAAGATGGTTTAATAAAAGAATAGAGTCGATTTTGCTAGTTTAACTATGGCAGCAATGCCTTTGAGAACCACAAGAGGGCATACGAGGGGTAATTAGATGCATTATTACTAAAAATAACAAACATCCATCCATTCTCCCAATAAACCTCTTGCACTATGCATGGTCGTGGGGATGCTGGAGTCTGGCATCTTGGGCCGTATACTGTACGCATTCATTTCACACTTACACCTTTTTAGTGCCTCCAATTCATTCACATATGACAAACCATTTGGGAGTCAAATCAGAAAAAAAAAAAGAAGCAACAAGCATTAGCCTGTTATGGTTAACTGAGGACTTGATTGATTAATGGAGCTCTAAGTATCACAGTGAACTTTCAAACGGCCTAAAAAGATCCTGCAGTTGCTACTCCTACATACCTAAAATCAGCTGGCTTATCATCCACATTAAAGGGATAATTCACCCAAAAATGAAAATTCTGTCATCATTTACTCCCCCTCAAGTTGTTCCAAACCTGTATAAAATTCTTTGTTCTGCTGAACACAAAGGAAGATATTTGTAAGAATGTTTGTAACCAAACAGATCTCGCCCCCCATTGACTACCATAGTATTTTTTTTCCCTACTATGGTAGTCAATGGGGGGCGAGATCTGCTTGGTTACTGACATTCTTCCAAATATCTTCCTTTGTGTACAGTGAACAAAGATATTCATACAGGTTTGGAACAACTTGAGGGTGAGTAAATGATGACAGAATTTTCATTTTTGGGTGAACTATCCCTTTAAAGAAAGGCTATAACCTTTGTTTGCAAACACTCTTAGCTGAAATTAGTATTCTATGTTAGATGCGCAGGAAAATAAAAGCTTTGTGTCATCTTTGAAGGATTTAGATAAATTACCTCCTGCAGAACATCTTCTCCCTGCAAATACCTGTTGTATTTAGCCTCAGGGGGCTTATTCAGACACCGTATTTTCTTCTACGCTACAGATTGGATTTGTCATAAAACTCCAAAAGAATCATAATGAATAAAAAGCACAGATTTGAGGATTTAAACGTTCTAGATAGACCGTCAACATCGCAGAGCCGTTGGATGGTATGTTCTTGTTCGACTTCATGCAGCGCTGTGCAGACTGATCGGCGGCTGACTTGAAGCAGTAAATGCCGGCTAGAAATTTTGTCTGACTTGAGACAGCGCTGACGCCATGTGACCGTGAAGTATGGCATCAAAGTAACGCAAGAACGATTCGAGAGCAGTCGGATGAATCAGCCAGAGCAGCTCTGATAACAACATCAGCTGTTTCACGATTGGCCGGATTCACTGCATAACAATCACGTGTGTTTCGTGTTTATTCTAACACCATTACTCACCCTCATGTCTTTCCTACGGGAAGCAGAAAGTGTCCCCCCAGACTGCAAGTGGAAACTGCAGCTGATGACGAACACACCTTCTGACGTTAAGCACTTTAAGGGTGGATACATTTACCGTTGTTCAGCAAATTCTCAGGCTAAACCAGGAATCCACGGAATCAGATATTTTGCATGAGAGCAAAAAAGACTTCACAAGAGTTCACGCAGAATCACCGCATTGACCAAAAGAAAGCAGCTTGGTCTGAAAGCGACATGTGGCTGTGCTTCCGCTACACTACAAAGGCCAGACAATGGTCCTTTTTTGCCCATAAAAAAACATTCACACCATACAAGATGGCAACCCTTGATGTTCTACCCAGAGCTATTCACGTCCTCAGACTCTGATTTATGCATTTCTATGTCAACACTGACAACATTGAAATGAATCTGTAGCCGTCAGGTGGTACATCTGGAGCTCTGTAAGTTGTTTACGTTATTGTAGTTATGTGCTTTGAGACATGAGGTGATTTAGTACCGTCTCTCATCTTGTGATGCTTTGCAGACTCTGCTGTGTGCGGGTTCGTGTGTTTTGGAGGAGGCGTGGCTTTGGAGATGCTTTGAAGGGAGGGTGGGATCTAATGCTAGCTTGCTATTGCTATCCTTTCTGAAATTGCCTACCCTACCTTTAATGGCACAATTAAGTCCTGGGAGAACAGGTTCACAGAATTGCTGTAAATGCCTCATACTGAGATTATTATTTGTCAGCAAGGCAGTCAGAAATGAGAATTATTGTGGTCCAAATGGCTGACACTGATGCTGCATTCATCATTAGTTGTTGGGCCACTGTTTAAATGCCATTGATTTCCCCAGGCCTTGTTATATTTTCAGTGCAGCACCCTTATCATCAGGATATACACCATTCAATTAGCCAGCAGTCTCTCAGAGGCAGTAAACAAGAGTGATAAGTGATTGCATACGACTTGCCCTCAACATAACTGCTGCCTGTGATTTACAAAACACATCTAAAATATTCCTGGTATAATGGGCAAAACCACTCTAATTCTGATTACTTTTGTGATGGCTAAAACCCTACATTACAATGAAAACTATTTCTACCAGATAAGCAGTTTGGAATTGGAAATACATTATACGAATAAATGTGAGCTTAAACAAACTAAAATTTGCTGTAATCAAGCATCACGAGAATATTGTGTCAGCATCACACATGAAATCTTAAGAGAGTGAATTTTTAGTGTGAACTGAGCAGTCTGCAACTGACTGTACTTAGCATTGTGATGGATTTTCCGAATTAAACCAAATAATGGCTGCGTCCGAAAATGTAGGCAGCTGACTTGTTGACTTGTTGCCTCGTTGCCTTATCAGGCAATGACTTTGGCACCTCATGAAACTGATTTCGGACAGATTTCTCAGGCAGCGTAACGGTTTAATGATCTACAGCAAAACAGAGTGAGCTTTGGTGATAACTAAGCAAATATTTAATTAATACAATAGTAATTTCTCGCTAGAAGTGATATCAGAAGTGGAAAACGCTGGTCAAAAACATACATTTACACACAAACCAACCACCAACCACAACTTTCAGACACCATCTATATTTTTTAGCTCGATTGTAGAGGAATGGAAAGAACATGATTGTGGGATATCAAAAGCAGTGAAGGATACATCTGCTGCCTTCAAAAATCGATCAGATGAAGGTATCTCAGGAGACAGGAAGTGAAGCTAACATTGGATTCGGACGTGCCTTGATGCCTTCCTACCTTGAATTTTTGAAATTTCGGACACAGCCATTGAATAAAACAAATAGAGTGTGGCTTTTTCCCTTCTGGGAATTGATTGGATCTAGAGAAGTGAGCGTACCATTCAGCTCGGTGTCAAAGCTCGCAGCAGGCTGACAGTTGGAGGGGATGTTCTCTGGTTCTACCCAAACCGTCAAACTGACGTCATCAGAGAAGGAAGGCCATTCCAGAGGGGAAGTATTTTCAGATTTTGAATAAACATTACGAAGACAATCACACCACAAGTCTAATAATGTGCACTAACAAACTAAATGGGGTCAATTTTGATTTCATTATGACTTTAAGGGAAATCACTAGAATTGCAGTTAAAGATTACAATTAAAGTTAAAATTGCACATATTTAGTCTTGATCATTCCATAATATCCTGTGCTGCACTGCAATGAGCAGAAGGTAGAGTAAGATGGGGAAAGATGCCCCAAGAACCATGTGCATTTTAATTTTTAAAGTACTAAATCAACTATTCTTTTTAAAATATGTTTTGACAATTTAGTTGAATAAATGAATAACTGATGACAGACAAGGCAGAATCCCAGTAAAAGATATTCATCTGAAAGGTAGATTTATTCTATGACTTAAATAAAGGTATAAATGTAATATAATTATAATATAATTGCCCATATTTTAATCAAAAATGAGACATACACACTCAAAAAAAAAAAGGGGGGGGGGGCTAGACCATTATGTGGGGGTGTTAAGAAAATAATCGATATTCATGACGTCAGAGTTACTTCATAAAGAAATTGTCGTTTTTTGTTTTTGTTTTTTTTATAAAAACAGCTATGGTACACACCACATTCAACAGAAGTGTAGTTTTAAATTGTATTTGGCCAAAGAATAGGCATATTCAAAAAAAAAAAAAATATATATATATATATAGATACAAGCTTAATACAAGTGACCACAAGACAACGACAAAAAACCTTTACATGCAAAGGTGAAAGACTTCAGCACTGGAGAGTGATTAAATATTCACACGTCGCGTCTAAAAACGTGTGGAAAACGCTGGTCGCGCCACTCTCTCATCTTACAAAAGCGCTCGAGAGCTTGCGCTCCTGTGGTGTCTGCCGTTGCTATGAGCCATGAAGATCAAGAAGTTTCAGCAAAGGATAAATGAATTTCTATCCCTTGCATTAGCTCTACTACTAGATATATTTATGGAGATGAGAAATAAAAACCCGTCCTGTCGAAAGCTCGTCCATCTCGGCTGAGCTTTCGATGTTTTGTTACGGAAAGGCCGAAGCTGATCGGTTGGTTCTTGTCACATGACCTGCGGTGCGCTTGCGGCATTCTGAGAAGTTGAGATTTTTTCATCTCGCTGCGCCTGGAAAAAAAACGAGCGCGTCACTTCTATTATGAGCGCGCTTGCCGCGCATCTACATTTGAAACAATGAACTTGAGCGCGCAAAAAACTCAACATGTGAACGGGCCCTAATGCAGGAAACTGCGCTCACATGACGCGGAGGTTACTGGCGTCGAAGAAAAGAGCGTCCTTCCACTGCTCCTGCTCCCCCTCAAGTCTTGGCTCAGGAGTTTCTCTCTCAAACCTTTCTCCTCTTTCATTTCTCCTTCTTTGACCCCCTCAGAGACAGGGTTTCCTATACCTGCACTCTTGTCTTCTTTATCATCTCAACTGCTTGGGGGGCTAAACAGGGGCTATTCAAAATTCCGACGGGGCTATAGCCCCCCCTAGCCCCGGTGTAGCGCCGTCACTGCATTAATTGTAGGATTATTTGCATAAATCAATTTGAATTCAAATCTAATTGAAACAACAAGATAGATATTCATTAAACTACCAAAACCATACATGAACAAGACTAGTTGATGTAACAAGGCAGAATTTTGTTGAATTAAAGTGCATTACCACAATAACACAATACAAACATTTTGATTCATCTAGTTGCAAAGAAGTTACATTGACATTAAAATCATGTTTAATCTACAAATGTATATTGTGTTCATATAAAATATTCAAAGCAATCCAAGTTTACTTGATTTGATTAGATGCATAATGGGTGCTACGATTAAATCATGTTCATTCAACAATTTATTTTGTTTGAGTGCACTATGAATTCAAATTGAATGATTTCACTAAATCAGCCAGTAGGTTTTAATAAATAGTGAATATGTCTGAAATGTACATGTATCTCATGGAATTTATGAGCATCTATGATCAAGAAGAAAAAAAAAGTTTTCTTACCCTTACCTCATCTTACCCTACTTTTGACGGTACCATATCAAATAAATAAATAGACAAACCAGCAACAAGAACCACAACAGTGAGGTAACACTTGTATTCATAAATCAGTAAATAAACCATTCATATTTAAATAATTAATGTTGCAGTGATGACAATGAATAGCAACATCATCTTATGCAACGTGACCTTAGAAAGCCTTGTGACGCAAATTCTGGTCAACTTTCATAGCTCTAAATTACAATTAAGTTGATAGGAGCTGGTAGCTAGTTTTTCTTAGAAGTAAATGGCATGCAGAGCCCTCACACGAGCTCATGCATTATCTCTGAGCTCAAAAACAGCTCTTTTGTTCTTCGTGATGTTTGTATGTGTATCTCTGTTTATAAGGGTGTTGAAAATGAAATTGTTTCTTGCATCTTCACTTCTTTGTTTCTTATTCACTAGGTAGAGCCACAAATAATCATACACTGTCAAAATTGTATTTCACCATTTGTTTCTGAAAACCTAGACAGACATGCATATCCTCCACCCGTGCTCACGCCCACATGCACGCACATGATGAAAGAGAAACCGTTTAATCGAGTAACAAGACGTGATAAAGCAAGTATAAAATAAAAACATTTCAATCAAATTAGAAACAGTGGATTTCTTTGTGAAAGCAGTCCTGAAATAACCGGAAAAAAGTACATTTGTCTCTTTGTTCCAAAGCCGTGAAAGGGGAAAGATGGATGGATAGATAGATAGATAGATAGATAGATAGATAGATAGATAGATAGATAGATAGATAGATAGATAGATAGATAGATAGATAGATAGATGCAAGTGAGACATAGGCAAAGACACAGGAGCTGTAATCCATTTATCCTTTATTGTTTTCATATAAGGTTTGAGGTACTGAAGCAATTACCTTGGAGTTAGAAACCATCAACCCCTCTGGTTTCTGCTAATGAGAAAATAGCAAAGGTGACATGACACCCCTTTGGTGTTTGTCCACATGGCAAGAAAGAGTTTGTCTACTAAAATTACTGTTTAACACTATGAGTGGCTTCTTAGTTCACGGTTTTGTAAGTATGGGCAGATGTGGGTTTCTGCGTTTGCACTGTGCATGTCTGGTTATTTTTTTCTTTGCATGTGCTTGAAACCCTCTGAGGTTCACAGATCTATCTTTGACACAGATTTAAGAAATCATCACATTTTAGGGCAAATAAGGATAAGACGTTCATCCTCTACAGCCCATTACACAAACTGAATTGCAAATAAAACAACTAAAAACATCTACATTCAGTCACAGATACTTTGCAAATTAGGAAAGTGACCTGACTGCGGGTTTTCCCCAACTACTTTTATAGAATAAAACATAACACATATTAAGCAACATGTGTTTGTATTAACAATCACATGGCTCTCTCACATGCCGCAAACAACCCAGAGTACACATTCATTATTCTGTTCCCTGTGGCAAAATTATAGCGTTTCCGCTCCTTTATTAAATTTTGCATTACGATATAGGTGCAAATCACGCCTCTTAATACTGTTGCCCCAGAAGTGGGGCATGAAAATAACTACTAATAATCCTGAAACAAAAATATCTTAGCATGGATATTTATGACAGATATTTGCATACTGGCTCTAAGCTCAAATCTGATTGGACAAGGGTGCCCTGTGGGTCACATGTGGATGCCTAGGCTTATTAAACCAGATTAAATACCTTTTATTTATTCATATGCAGATTCTAGGAGCTTGTCAACAAATTCATGGTGTAACACATCTGCCAGGGGCCTTAGTGTCCCAGAACAATTTGTTCAAAAGCTTCACCTACAGTTCCAAGACACAAGCTCTTATTCTTTCTATTCATTTTGTGACTGAATTTTGCACCAGTCAGTATTCTTAAATTGAATATTGAAGTGAGTTAAATTGAGAAATACAATCAAGCTCACTCTCGCCACCCAGAACTGACCCTCTTTTCATTATTTTTAGCCAAAGGAGAAAAATCATTGCGAGAATGATTTTGCCTCAGTTAATGAATTTTGGCTGAAACACTGTACACATGTTGAAGAATGAATAGGTCAGCTGAGGCTTCATTCATACTAATGTATAGTGATCTGAGAACCACATATTTAGTTCACAATCACACATTTGAACTGTCTATCATCCATCATCAAAGAACACTGTGGGAAAATATCAGATAACATATGGCAATTACAGTATTACAAACCGCAGCACAGATGAAGAGCTCTGAAATGATGAGATAAAGACTGAACACACATAATAAACCACCATGAACAGCTCTAAATCCTTTATATGTTTGAAAATGTCCCAGTTAGGAGGTTGGGAAAGTGGAATCATGATGGCTGTCAAAAATCTCTGAAAAGAGTACTCTCAACTCTGAATTAAAAGCATGAAAGCTTTCTAGTATCAGTTTTAAATGACAAATTAACACCTCTTACATTTGACAAAATGAAAACCGCATCACTATAATCTTATGCAGAAAGCAACAAAAACTTTTTTTCTGTACTTTCTTTGTTCATCATTTTTCAAATGGGATCCGGAAAGCATTTAGAAGAGCCATACGCAGCCACAATGGGCTCATAATGGTTGCCATTGTACCGTGACCCATCCGGCTTTTCTATGAAGGATAGAAAAATAAAAGGAAGGAAGGGGCTCTCGGTTTTATGATGCATCCCTGATACATCAAAAAGCCAAATGAGATGCTAGAATCACATAGCAAACGAACAGCACAAGAAGACAAAACCGTCTCCACACGTGAGAGAGAATGACATGTTCGAGAAAACCGTATTGTAACGCATGAAACTGACACATGCACAGTTAGAACAGTTTTACAACATTTTCTCTGTTAATAATTTACAGTGTTTTGGCAGTAAACTTCAAAATGGCGGCTGGGGAGAGAGAGAGAGAGAGAGAGAGAGAGAGAATGCGAGAACACGCCGAGGCTGGGTGCATTTGCAGTTCCTCACATGCTCGTGTTTTCGTGTTTGTCTTATGTTTACAAGTGACTGTCCTGACAGGTCCACAAACTTCTGCTTTCCTTCATGAGTCCAGAACAAACAGATGGTGTTTGTGAGAAACTTTGGGGTCCTCATGTTCCTTGAGAAGCTCCTTGGCTTCGAGTTCTCATGTTTATGCCAAATGATGACACGTTGAGAAAAAGAAAACCAGTCTGTTTCCTTCTTTTTCCTCTGTCCTTCACCCATTGGAGTGGAGAGTCCCGGCTCCCCCTGGTGGTGTGGAGGGGAACGGCGCTCAGCAGGCGATCTCCTCAAGGGTGCCCAAGGTGGTCTGCAGGGGAACACTGACTGTGTGGCTAATCGATTCGGAGTGGTTTACCACCGGATCACATGTACTCTGAGGAAAAACCAAACAAACAGATGTTATCGTTCTTAAAACTGTATGCCTGAGGCACAACTCAGTCATTCCACGCAATGGGTTCTTGATATCTAAATAAATTATTTGAAGCTTAGCAGGCGGTTGTTTTTACCACATCCTCTCCATGACTCTCTTCCTCCTCCTCTCGGTTCAGCAGGTCCAGCAGTCTCTCCTTCACCACCTGCCAGCACACATCACAAACCACCATCTCATTCACTGCCAAATCAGGTCTCAAACTGCTGGCCTGAGAACAGCTTTGTAGCTCTGCCAGCGCTGTGTTAATCAAATCAGCGACATGGGTTGCAGCCCAGGGCAATGACCACCGGGGATCCCAGGAACTTGAAATCACACGGGAATTGAAAATGGACATTTTGATTGGGAAAATCATGCAGTCTGGTCTAGTTTCCATCTCCAAACTGGCTCCGCAGATCCTCATGTTGGCAATGCACACATGATCTCAGCTTGACATGATCTCATCTAAAATGTCACTGGAATGGAAAGGTTTTGAAGTTGGAGCTAATAAAAAAGCCTGAAAACTTACATGAATCAAAACAGACTAAACTTCTTGACAGTGATGTCAAAGCCTGTTTGATGTGCACTCTAAAAAGAAATAATTTAACTGTTGACTCAGTTATGTTGAATGAAAACAACTTTTTGATCAAATTAAAAATTTGTGTTCATGCTACAAATGATTCATTTCCACTAACTGTAGTTTGTTGGTGGAACATAATTTAATTAGAAGTTGTCATGATGCAACTCAAAAAGATTGATGCAGACGGTTGCATTCATTGTTGTTTAACAAAAATGTTGGTTTTTAGAGCGTGGTTAGAACTGAGATCATTGCTTGACCGTTTACATTGTATTTCTATATTTGAGTGAATTATCCATTCAATATGGCCTATATAACTTGTTTAAGTAGCTTGTTTATCATTGTTGAGTCTGCTGTGGTTTTGTCGGTATAACATCTTTTTGGTCATGTGAAAAAATTTGGGCAGGTAGAATTCTACTATGGAAAAGTCAGAACTCATGAATATTAATTAGGTCACATTACTGGGTTGCACTAGGAGGATACCAAGAAATATGAGGCTCATCTAATCAATATTCATGAGCTCTAGTATGATTCGTAATATCACACACTAGCAGGGGTGCCTTTGCCCTGGCCCCGAGGATGCTTAACATGCCTCTTCTTTTTTAATAATTACTGGTTAATAAGTCAGTTCAAGATGACCACATTTTTGTGTCATGCATTTACATTTACTTTAGTGTTTCTTTTAATTTTATGTGCTTTTTTAACAGTAGCCAAAAGTCTTAAAATCCAGAGAGACTTCAGAAGCTTAAGAAAATAAAAAAGTTTGAATTTAAATTAAATAAACACCCATTTAAAGCTATAATGAATCAAAAATCCATTAAAACAGGACAGGACAGAATGCAAAATGTGTGTGTGTTCCCTGAGGGTATGAGTGGTGTAAGGGCTTGTGCTGGCTGCTGTCCACAGAGCAAAGAGACCAGTAGCAATGCAGAATTAATGAAGGCTCTTTATGATGAAACTCTCCATCAGAGTGTCATTCATTCTACACCAGAGACAGACAGACTTAAGTTTTCAACAGCCATCACAGTGTCTGGGGGAATGTATGCGTGTGTGTGCGATTCTCTGAATAAATTTGCAATTCTTAATGTCTCAGTGTGCTTATTACAGTGTGTATAGCGTTTCCTGTGCCCCTGAGTTCGGACACTGAACAGTGTGTTTTTGTCTGTGTGAGACACAGCACCAAATACATACAATATTGGCTTTGGCAAGTAAATAACATAAGTTATGTGTCAATAGCTGGAAACTGGTTAACCTATAAGAATGATAATCACATATGCACAATATTTATTGCAATAATAAAGCAAAATAAAAATATTTGGGAGGTGAATTACAAAAGACTTTCACGTTTTTGTGACAACTGTGATTTACCCGAGAGATGCGTACACTACCGTTCAAAAGTTTGGGGTATAGGTAAGATTTTTTTTTTTAATGTTTTTGAAAGACATATCTCATATGCTCATACAGTAAAAACAATAACTGTTTTCTATTGTAATATATGTTAAACTGTAATTTATTCCAGTAATCAAAGCTGAATTTTCAGTGTCCTTAACTGGGACTTCAGTGTCACATGATCCTTCAGAAATCATTCTAATATGCTGATTTGAAGAAACATTTATTATTATTATCAATGTTGAAAACAGTTATTTTTGCTGCTTGTTATTTTTGCGGAAACCATGATACATTTTTTCATGATTCTTTAATGAAACAACAGTTAGAAAGAACAGCATTTACTTGAAGTAGAAATATTTTGTAACATTATTAATGTCTTTACTGTAACTTTTAATCAAATTAATACATCCTTACTGAATACAAGTATTAATAAAATTAACATAAAATCTTACTGACCCCAAACTTTTGAATGGTAGTGTATACACATGATCCTTCAGAAATCATTCTAATATGCTGATTTGCTGCTCAAGAAACATTTATTGTGTACAATTGTACAAAATATTTGTGTACAATACTTTTTTTCAGGATTCTTTGATGAATAGAAAGTTCAAAAGAACAGCATTTATTTGAAATATAATCTTTTGTAACATTATAAATGTCTTTACTGTCACTTTTGATCGATTTAATGCATCCTTGCTGAATAAAAGTATTAATTTCTTTAATTTATTTTCAAAAAATAAAAATAAAAATTCTTACTGACCCCAAAGTTTTGAACGGTAGTGTATAATGTTACAAAAGCTTTGTATTTCAGATAAATGCTGTTCTTTTGAACTTTCTATTCATCAAGGAATCCTGAAAAAAAAGTACACAGCTGTTTTCAACATTGATAATAATAATAAATGTTTCTTGAGCAGCAAATCATCATATTAGAATGATTTCTGAAGGATCATGTGACACTGAAGACTGGAGTAATGATGCTGAAAATTCAGCTTTGCCAACACAAGAATAAATTACATTTTAAAATATTTTCAAATAGAAAACAGTTATTTTAAATTGTAATAATATTTCACAATATCACTGTTTTTACTGTATTTTTAATTAAATAAATGCAGCCTTGGTGAGCAGACGAAACTTCTTTTAAAAACATTAAAAATCTTACCATTTCCAAACTTTTGACTGGTAGTGTATATATATAATTTTTTATTATAATAGAGAATGTTACATGATGGCATGTTGGACCCTGTGTTTAGATGCTGACATACCTCATATGCATAATCGAATAGCTCCAGTATGGTCAGGATACTTGCACCGATAAACAAGCCCATCTGACCACCAATATCACCTGCAACATAAATATATTTATGATTCAGATGAACAGAGAGAGAGAAAAGATGAAAGAGGCAGTATCCATAGTGTGTTGTGTTACCTAGTAGACCTGCCACCTCATATGCTTTCTTCTGCTCTATGGTCTCATAATTCAGAGCTTCAAAGAACACATCCAGAACTAGGATATTGTCCCTGCATCAACAGAACACAAAGAGTGATGTTTTGAATTTCAGATATTTTGATTCATGGCAAAACCAGTAAACAAGTTTCATGTAAAAGTAATTTGTTTATTCACACCTGAAATACCTGAAAATGCTGTGAAATGTGACACAATCACAACAAAGTAGAAGACTTTTGATGTTTCATTTTAAGCTAAGTATAGCAGGACTTTGGACCAATGAGATTTCACTGTGGGCAGAGCTACTCACCGTGATGCAACAGAGATAAAACCCAAATGACCAATAAAATGTCCAGTTAGCCAATAAAACATTGTGGCTGCTTAGAACAGAAACTCAGATCAAAGAAATGGTAATGTCTGGTTTACTATCCTTGTGGGGACGCTCCATAGGCGTAATGGTTTTTATACTGTACAAACTGTATATTCTGTCCCCTTACACTAACCCTACTCCTAAACCTACCCATCACAGAAAACTGTCTGCATTTTTACATTTACAAAAAAACCCATTCTGTGTGATTTATAAGACTGCTACCTCATGGGGAGCTCAATTTAGGTCCCCACGGTGACACGAGTCCCCATGAGTCCGTGTGCATTCAGGTTTAAGCCCCCACTGGGATAGAAAAACACACACACACACACACACACACACACACACACACACACACACACACACACACACACACACACACACAATGTGCCAAAGGCAAATTGACTGTTATTGGATGTTAGTGGCTAAACTGAAACCTCCAAACCCTGACAACAATTACACTAGCATTATCTCAACCATTCATTATGCTCCTATTATGCTGCAGAGATGAATGATCTTGGCATGACCGATAATTTGTGTGTATGTGAGGAGGAGTGGAGGAGTTAAAAGTAAACAAGGCTTTTTTTTTTCTATCACCATAAAATGAAACTGTCTAGAGAAGCTTATTTCTCTAGTGGGACACCAGAGTGATGATATGCTGTCTGCTTTATGCTGATTTAATTGACTCTGCACTTGAGCAACATCTGTGTGTGTGTGTGTGTGTGTGTGTGTGTGTGTGTGTGTGAGAGAGAGAGAGAGAGAGAGAGAGAGGGCGAGAGAGTCAGTATTCCCAATAGCTCCACGTCTCAGACACATCAATCACAAGCTTATCGCTATGACGATGAACTAATGAATGGAGAGGATGTGATATCTGTCACTATATTGAAGAACAACTCACTGAATCTTCCTGACACAAAGCAAAAGTGTTCTCAACTTGTCAGCTAAATGTCTTGAGGAGAAATAAATATGTCTGAGGGCAACATCAAATGTCCTGGTGTCCTAATGCTGCTTTTATTGTAGAGAAGCACGTCTATGAGGCAACATTTCAAACGCACATTATGAACGACAACACATGGGGAGTTTCTTTGACACAAGTGAAGCTTGTGTGTCCATTTCCAGTGTCCATTTCCTCATGTACAGTGTCACAACCATGGCTGTGTGTTCATAACTGAATGGCAATGTCAATTCAATTATAATAATTAATTTCCTCAATTTGCATTTGAACAATTAAAAAATTGCAATTTAAATTTATTAAGCAAAATTAAAATGGAATACAATTCAAAAGCAACCCAACTGCTTTAGGTGTAGTTCATAATAATATATTTTACTTATTATTATGAATTACCAATAAATGTTACCATACAAACAGTCATGATGTGTTTTCTAGCATTACTTGCTTTTTTCTTAACTTTTTCTTAACTTCTTAACATATATATATATATATATATATATATACATACTGTTCAAAATGTTGGGATAGGATTTGTTTTTTAATTAACAAATTAATTTGTTTATTCAGCACAGCTGCATTAAATGTAACAAAAGTGACAGTAAAGACATTTATGATGTTACAGAATATTTCTATTTAAAATAAATGCTGTTCTTTTGAACTTTCTACTCATTAAAAACAATTAAAAAAATGTATCACACTTTCTATAAAAAATGTTAAGCAGCACAACTGTTTTCAACATTGTTAATAATAATAAATGAATGATTTCTGAAGGATCATGTGACACTGAAGACTGGAGTAATGATGCTGAAAATTCAGCTTTGACATCACAAGAATACATTACATTTTAAAATATGTTCAAAGAAAAAAACTGTTATTTTAAATTGTAATGATATTTAAAAAAAAAATAAAAAAAAAAAAAAAAAATTGGTGAGCAGAAGAAACTTCTTTCAAAAATATAAAACAAAAAGCATACTGACTCCAAACTTTTGTACAGTTGTAAATGAATTACTGTTTTTACTAAATTGTTTTGTTCAATTCAGTAAATTCCTCTTCCTGTCATTTCAGTGTCCTCTGGTTCAATTCAGTACAATCTTGTGAATAAAATGAAGCCAATTATTAATTTCCTAATTTTATTCTCAATCCTAATAACACCATAGCTCGTCCTTGGCAGAAAAGTGCAGGATTGTGATCATTAACAGGCTCCGTATCTCTGTGATCATTGATATGAGGTGGTACATTAACTGGTAATTTTGCAAATTGGTGGCAGTAATGAGGTAAAGTTAAAGCCTGTGAAAGGTATTACGAGAACTACAATTAAAAAGTTTGGAAAGTGGCGGAGAAGTTGCAACACAGACAAAAAAAAAAAGAAACCTCAGAAACCTTTGGTTGCTGAATTCAAAGCCATTTTGATGTAGAGGAAAGGAGCTTTTAAAAGGGTTGTGAGGTGCAAACTCACGTGATGTATTTCTCAGATCGGTTGAACTTCTTCTCCAGGTAGCGGGCAGAGGTTTTACTGGGGATCTTGACCATGGAAAGCTCTTTGTTGTATCGAGTCATGTTACAGGGGCTCCTGCAGATGCAGTTTGTGCCTTCAACAGCAGACAGAGCAGCTACGGAGAGCATAAAAGAGAAGAGAAGTGAGAAAAAAGAAAAGAGAAAAAGAAAATGAGGAGAGACAGGAAAGGGTACAGGGAAGAAAGGGAGAATATATGTCTGTTCTTTCTGCAGGAGGTATTCCTGAACTGGGTTCTATATATATATGACATCCACTGTAGAACAACTGACAGTGTAAAGAACACGAGGTCGTCTTATCCTTCTCTGCACACAGAGGGTCTTTTCAGGGTCTTCACATACACACACAAACAAACACTCACACACTCACGGAGTATAATTCAACTTATGGCCTTGTCAGAACACTTTTAAATCGCTGCTGTCAAATCTTGAGGCTTTGAAAAATATTGCGTGTTGCACTTTTGATTACCTTTACAGAGATACTGCAAAAAAATAATAAACCACAAGGATCTTTCTGTCAAAGTGCTTTCTAGAAGTCTACAAAAACTGACTGAAAAACAAAAGACTATTGATTGGCAGGTGAAATGTATTAATTTAGAATAAACATTTAGCTTTCAGTGAGTAATAAGGAGTTAGACGGTAAGACTCAACGTTTCAGTGAAGTGAAGAGTCCATCCCCTGCTAGTCAAAAAGTGCTAAAGGAATGTGTACGGAATTGTAATTGGAATGCCAATCATAGTTTGGAACCAATAAGCATCCTAATGGGATCAAATAAGAATTCTCTAGGAACCAAATAAAGCCCCTACTGGATTTAAAGAAATTCCTACAGGACTTTTTGATTAGTATTTGATTCCTAGAGTCCATCTGGGTCTTCATCAGAATCCCAGTTATTGCATTTGAACTGTGATTTCCATAAACTGTTCTGCAGCTGGACAGAAAGAAAAATCACAGGGGAGCAACAGGAGATTAAAAACCCTCGATGATTCTTTTTAAATTCCTTTTGATGTCCTACGGGGACATTTTATCCTATTGTTAATCATAATAGCCTTATTTTTAATAAAAATACAATTTGGAATTTCAAATAGGAATCTGGAATTACTTTTGGCTAGAATCAAATTTGTTTCATAACCGACACCTTAATGTTTAATACTGTTTCTTTTTTCCGTTTTTTGTACATGTAAAAGAAACAAAAGAGAATAATTTGCTATTCTCTTGCCGGTTGCCCAGGGCTGAAATCTTTTGCTCTTGGCTGTGCCTTCCTCAGACTTCTAATCAGCTCATAACTTGCATGACCTGGAGATGGAATCTGACCTTTCACAGAAATATTTTAAAATGCATCCATCCCTGACCTTTTCTATCTCCACATCAGTTTCTTCTCCTCACTTCCATCCCCTCTAAAACCCTACCACAGGAGACGATGCTAAAGTCACATCATTTAATTGGGGAATTAAGTCAGATTTAACCTCCTCTACACACTCATAGACAAATGAACGGAACACAATCACACACACACACACACACACACACACACACACACACACACACACACACACACACACACACGGCTATTAAATCTGCTATAATCTTCTGCTAAATCCATCGTTCTGTATGAACTTCACAGCACTGTTCACATCCCATAACTCTCGTCTTCTCTAGGCATCGCCTATGGCAGATCCTGTGCTCAAACCACAAAGGTTCTGTTATAGAAAACAGTTTCATACTACCATACTACTTGTGCTACTTTGACAGTGCAGAATGTAAACAGTGCACAGCATGAACATTTTCTGCATGCATGGAACAGTCAAATGATCAACGTTTGTCACACTGTAAAAAAAAAATAATAAAAATCCCCGTAAAATTTACAGTAAAAAACAGCAGCTGTGGTTGCCAGAACTTTACCGTAAAAAATACGGTAGCAACGTAAAAAAAAAATTCTGTTAAATTTACAGTAAAAAAAACTGTATTCCATTAACTGATATAATGTTAATTTACCAACCTAATGAAGTACTAATATCTGTTTTGTACCTTTGTAATACACTGACAACCACCAAACACAGTGGTGATGAGAGTCACATGATGAATCAAAGCTCATCACAAGCAGCTTTTTCTCAAAAGCTGAGAATGACAATACTAATATAAAGAAGGTGCACACAGTGTCATTCACACAAACACTAAACACCATCATGGTAAATTTAAAAAATACAATAAACATTAATTTAACAACATTAGATGTAACATAAAACCCTAATGTACATAACTGATTAGAAAACACTAAGAAAAACTAAGAAGAAACAGAGTTATTTCAACGAAAATACATCAAATGTGAAGTGTCACGCAGGGAATTGTGGGAATGTGGTTTTTCACTGTAAATGATACAATGACTTATTTTTCACTTCCAAAAACTGTAAATTTAATGGTACTTTACAGTAAAATTACATTAAATGCACCATTAGAGCTATTACAGTTATTCACCGTATATAATACGGAAAATTTCTGTAAACCAATTAACTGTTTTTCACCGTAGCATTTTTACAGTTTTTTACCGTTTTTACAGTACAACCAAAGCATTCAAGACTCATATCTCACAATGCTTTCCATTTTACTTTTAGCCTTTTATTTATAGTATAGTATAGTATAGTATAGTATAGTATAGTATAAAACAGAGAGGACAAGAATTGATGGAGAAAAGAGGGTAAAATGGGATTAGGAAATGTTGCAAGCTGGATTCAAACATGCATTGTCCACATGAGTTTTAAAGAATAATGTGTTACAGTATATGTGCTAACTATCAGGTTTTGGCCCTGGCACTGACCACAAATATTTCCTTTTTTGTCATAGTATTTGATTGGACTAAAGGAGAAAAAAAATGTTAATTGGATTAAAATAATTCAATTTATATTCCAAAATAATATTCATCTGTCCCTGAGTGGTCTATACCATTGCCATCTCTATTATTTCAAACATTTGAGATGATGCTGTATTTTTTTTTTTAAATCCAGCAATTTCCACGTCATACCTCTAATAGCCTTTCATTCATGTCTAAATGTGTTCATCTGCATATTGTTCTGGAGTGAAACAGAAAGTACATATTTCTTCCCTCCTCAGGGTGCTGTGAACAGAAAGTTGGAGTTGGTGATAATTTCCTCTCCACTTTGCCAAAGATAAGAA
Organism: Mylopharyngodon piceus; assembly: GCA_039654765.1. Classification (NCBI taxonomy): domain Eukaryota; kingdom Metazoa; phylum Chordata; class Actinopteri; order Cypriniformes; family Xenocyprididae; genus Mylopharyngodon; species Mylopharyngodon piceus. The sequence continues at coordinate 18,739,293 of CM077457.1, forward strand.
CCAGCTGTCAAGCATTTTGAAGCCAGCAGCTACAGTTTTGGACAAGCTGTGCAGCCTCTTATGCTGTGCCGTTGTGCCTTGTCAATTGAGGTCAGAAATTTCCCACTGAAACTTTTCCAGTGGTTTGGAAAACTGTCCCTCTTGATATTAAAATTGGCTTTATCTCGCATGATTGTGCACACAGAATTCTAATAAAAGGTAAAAATGTGTGTAATTAGACATGTTAATAACCCAAGGAAGTCTTTGGAAAGGGGTTGTGTGTTGAACACCTGAAAAGTAAAGTCCTAGCAGTGCTCTAATTTGAATTTCCTCATTAGTGGAAGATAATTAGTGAGCATGGAGCCAACTTGCTTATTATGAGTGGGATAGACCACTGGTATATACTGTCAGATGGTATGCAGAGAGGGAGTTAATGAGGGCCAGACTGCATTCTGTCGGTAGGGATGGTGCATAAAACAGTTCAAGTCTTTGTTTTCCCTGAATACGTTTCCAAAATAATGACTTAATTTGAGCAAGTTCACGAGGGAATTTAAAGTTCAATAAAGAAGTCTCCGTGTCAAGAGGAATCAAGATCTGCAAAGAAAAATGCAATTATTTTGTGAGAGAACTGAGGCATACTTTCAAAGTTTCTCCATGCAGAGTTAATATAGTCTAATTGGTGAAGCTGGTGAAGATTACAGATAATACAATCTGATGTCTAAAGTCTACGTCTACCCACTGCTGTACAAAACACACATATAAACAAACAGATTTGTTCTAATTTTATTTATTTAATTTTTTTGCTCTACCATTTGCCCTTTTATCCTCTTAAGGATTCTACTCAAGAACAAAATGCCACTACAGAGGAGGAAGACGTGGGACAGAAAATGAAAGAGGGACGGTGGTTGCTGTCAATTTTTTCTTGAAATGGATTTTGTGGAGGGTCAGTGCCATAATAGTCATGAAGGCCTGTTGAACAGAAACTTGTGCATATATTTTGTGCCATGGTAGTGTGTTAGATGAATGAAAATGAGCCTAGTACTACATCAGGATTCAAAACACAATTCATTCGTTCAGCCCGTCTCACTGAGAAAATGTCAAATACACCTGGATTTAAACCGTGCAAGCGAGCAACACAACAAAACTTGCCTGTGCGGACAGCTTTGTTGATTACAACAGGATTCTTGTTTTGTTGCGTCGTGCTACGCCAGATATGGGGGTTTATATGTCTACATGAAATGCTTTATCACTATGGCTGCATCCGGATATGCATACTTTATAGTTGGCAAAAAGAGTAATATGTCTGAATTCACAGTTTTTATAAAATAGTATGCAAAAAGTACCCAGCTGATTTACTACTTTTGGTGAAGTGCACATCCAATGGACACTTTACTATTCCATGATGCCAGGTGAGAGGATTTGTGAATGCCAGTGAAGCAACACAACTGATGCTGTAGGCCACAAGACAATGACAACATGACAAATGTTTATCCATATTGCATTCAAACTACACACATTAATACTATAAAACATATATTTTTAAAAAGTCACAATGTAAGTACTAAAAGTCTGCAATTTCAGATATTGCCTATATATAACAGGATCCGACATTGAAAAGTACATTGGTTCTCAATTCTGGTTGTTAAGTCTCCCTTCTGCAACACATCTGAATAATATTATGAGTTTATTAGTAGAGCCTCCAACAGGGAAGTCAAGTCAATTCACATTTATTTATAACGTGCTTTATATAATACCGATTGTTTCAAACTAGCTTCGCAGTAATAAACAGGAAAATAACAGTGTTAATCTTGCAAAATTCATAAATTATGAAACAAATTCCATTTCAACTATAAAGCAGCTCTACAGAAGACAACAGAGTCATTACTCAGCTCAACTCAGTTCAGTTCAATAACAGTGCACCATAAATTATGAAACGAGTTCAATTCAGCTATAGGCAGCTCTACAGAAGGAAGTAGTGCGATTTTCAGCTCAAGTCATTTCAATGTTGATTCAATTCAGTTCAATAACAGTGTCGATGAGTTCATCAGTTGTAAAGCAGCTCTACAGAAGACAATAGTGTCATTATTCAGCTAGATTGAGTTCAAGTTTTGTTCTCATCCAATAGTGTCAGTGCAGTCAATTAGATGATATTATTTCAATTGTTATTTTTTATATTAATATTAATTTTAATATGAGTAATATTAATGGACTGGCGAACAAACTGCCAATATTTCTTGAATTGAAGGTGGTGGAACGCCATTCTGGATTGTTCTGACTCGTGTGTGTGTGTGTGTATGTGTGTGTGTGAAGATCACACTCACCCAGAGCAGGTTCAGCACAGTCCTTATACTGTTCAGGAGTGCAGTATGGAGAATCACCTAGAAGCAAGAAGGAATCAAAGAAAATGAAAAAAAAAGAAAAGAAAAAAAAAATACAGGAAAATGCCAAAGAAAAGTTTTTTATTCAGCCTTCTTAAATTAATAATGAAACACTGATATCGTGTTCTGAGTAGGAGAAAAACAGACCCAACCTTCACCCAGCCAACCACGACAAGGAAATAAACAACAGTGAGTGTATGTGTGTGCGCGCATGGAAGAGAGAATTAAACGAGTCTACACTTCGCTCCTGGTCAAAATGAATCAGATGTATCCTGAATGTACATTACAGGACAATCATAATCAGTTAATGAATCTATAATTACATTATTAGAGCAGGGCGCCTGTGTGAATGAAGGACTAATCATCTATGAGATAATTGTTCTGTCTTGAGCACCAATTGAAGTAGCAAGAGGTTGAGGTTGGCACCTATGGGTTAGAGTTAATAAGGACCTTTATGAAAAAGAAGTGCAATTTTATCAGATGAAAATGGAGAAAATGGCGAAAATGGAGACTATATAGTGTCATTAAAAGAGACCAGTTGACAATGAAATCTACAGCAGCACTAACTTTAAATATCAGCTATTACGGGAGAGCATAAATTGGCGTTAAGAACGGGACATAAAGGGCCCTGAGTCACAATGAGAAGTTCATGAAATCATATTATGAAATCATGGAAATATATTACGTCTTTAAAAAGACCATTTAGCAACAGTTAAAGATGACTATTTATCAGTGGGCCAAAATTACCATTTTATCAGTGAAATGAAATTAAAACTGAACGTTTCTAAAGAATATTTTGGGAAGAGCTCTTCCACTCTTTTCAAATATGTCACAGCTCCTGCTTACAAGTCATTGCTGTCAGTTTGTGGGCTTGTTCCAAACCACCTTTGACCCACAGAAAACTGAATTACTATCTATATTCTGACCTCTCCTAAACAAGTTCAGCCAGGTTTTGCTCAACTGCCAAATGCAAACCACAAATGCCACAAGGCATTAAGTTATTGCAAAACACCACCTCATGCTTTCCACGAGCAAAAGAAATCTGACCTCATTGGCTAACTGTTCATCAAAAAATAAAGATCTTCAACAGGGGTTTACACAGAGAAGATAGAAACATTAGTCCCTGCTGGTTTTGTGATAGACAGTACAAACTCTATTTGTCATAACTATTCAGTCAAAGACATCATCATGTCTTTCTTCTGATAACATAAATAAGAGAAGGATCTGTTCTGATTTGTATGCAAACTATTTATTTGCACATCATAAAAGCTGTCTTTTATTTCTATCCCATATGTATGTAATCACTCACTGCTTTGAAGACCATATTCACTAGTATTCTGTATTTGTTTATATGATAGAATATTTTCACTGCTTTTAAATGTCTTGCTGAATGTTTTTAATTTAATTTAATTTAATTTAATTATTTTATTTTATTTTGAGAGGTTACTCTTGGACCAAATTTATTATGACAGGACATTACAGGCAATCATTTAATTATTATTTTTATTTTTAATTATTCTGTTATTATTTTTTATATTAATTTTAAATATTCATTTTTTGAATTTGTCATCACAGGCACCTTTTTTCACATTTTTTATTATTAATGCTTTGACAATATTTTGTGTAAAATCCTGAAAATTAATTCTAAAACTGAAAACTGAAATTGAGATGTACGAGAGGATCTGTATAAAGTAATTTATTTTATTTACCTTTATTTTACCAGGAAGTCTCCTTGAGATTAAAATCTCTTTTACAAGAAAGACCTGGCTAAGGTAGCAGCCATACAGTAAGACAACACTTTAAAATACAACAAGTACACAATAAAACAGAAATATTAAAACAAAGTATCCTCTCAACAAAAACAATCACAAGCCTCCATTACTACTGTCTTTATGACGCCTTTAAATTGACCAATAGACACAAATTTATCTAGTTTTAAATCTTTTTGCAAATTATTCCATGCCCAGGGTGTGTGGTAGGAAAATGCAGTTTTCCCCAGTTCTGTAAAAACTCGAGGTGCATTAACAAGCAAACACTTGGAAGAGCGTAGCTGGTAACTGCCAGAACTACGACAAAGAAGGGTACAGAGAAAAGCTGGACGTTTTTATCTATTAAGCAATGCTAGGTAAGCCGGAAGTTTACCTAACATTGCTTTATAGATAAAAATAAAGAAAACAGATGAGTATAAAGAAAGATACAGTATAAAGTTTTAAGCACTGCTAGGTTGGGACGTACCAGGCATGTAGACCATCCTGCAGTTGCAGTTCTCTATGATGTAGCGCGTTTCACACTCGATACGGCAGGCAGACACGCTGTACACCTGAAAGAGGCCTGAATCCAGGGCTCTGGACACACACTCGCCCCACGGAGGAGGAAGGTACGTCAACTGAAGGAGGAGAAAGGATTATAATTCATTAGACAGATTGATTAGCATATGATTGACATGTAACAGCATAAGTGAGTAACAGCATAAAGGTTTTTGTACAATTTTTTACACAAGTAATTTTGGGGGTACATTCTATCCCCCTACACTACCCCTACCCCTAAACCTACCCATCACAGAAAACATTCTGCATTTTTACATTTTTAATTAGTGTTTTAATCAGAGTTTTGTTTCAGCAAGTAAAATAGATATTCTGTACAGTCCAGTTATGCCTGTTTTGACCTTTTCTGCTTTCCGTACAATCTGTCACAGAAACTGCCGCATAATGCATTTTCATGAATTTGCTCTATTATTGTGGTAAAACTGCAAGTAAAAACCAAATGAACTATTAAGTCAAAGTTTATTTACAAAGCAATGACTTAAGTTGATCCAAAATGAAAACAGATAAAAATAAAAAATAAAAGGTCAACCAATTTAAAAGATAAAAAGGCATGATTTCATTTCAAAATGAATAAGCTACAGAGCTACAAAGTAAAGATAAGATTTAAGGGAAGATTTAACAATGACAACTGTGGTCTGTTGCTTTTCATTTGACATCAAATCCAACAGACAGTCTCTTCCTGTTTAAGTAGAAAGTTCTTAGTAACCCCCTATTATCGGACACTTTGCCTGCTGAATAAATAAATAAATGTTGCATCCTCTGTATCCATGCCTGTCAGTATGAAATCCAAAACCATTGTTGTTTCAGCCAGAAAAACAATTTAAAAAGTACTCCTCACACATTTAAATATGCATATCACAATCATCGGAAAAGGGTGAATTCAAGTTCCAATTTGGCATACATAGTGAATAGTTTCCCTGCCTTCTGTTCTGTGCAAGAGTGATAAACAATTGGAATTATACGAATTGATCAAAAAATACTAATAATTAAAAGGTTGCTTTAAAGTGTCTTTGTCTAAGGAAGTCACACAAATACAACAAGCGTGTTTTTGCCAGGCGCAGCAACAGGCATCCTGCTGGCATGAGTCCATTGGTTGGAAGGAGTGTTTACTGTGTTACAACTTCTAACACACTCAGACTCCACAATCCTTCATGAGCAAACACCTTGAACTGGCTCTCATCTCAGTGAACCTGGCAGCAGACGGATGGGGAAGACGACAGGGAGGGAAGGGCGTGAATGTCAAGGGAGAGAGAAATATGGAGCGGGATTAAGGATTTAAAAGGGAATGACAAAAGAGATAGTAAACAACAAGAGGAAGAGACACGGCACAGGAAATGTCAGGTGGAGAGGAGGAGGATCCCATCTGCCCCAAAACAATAGGTTGCCCACATTCACACTTCTCCTAGCATACATTACCCACGCTTCCATGCAGGTCAGCTTCATTTAGTCTCAACGGGAGACATCATGGGTAATGCAGTCTTAAGACTGAAAGAGCCAAATGTGAATAATGAGCTGACTTGGAAAGGATAAGAAGGGACATAATCTCTTTCCAACTGCGTCTGGAAACCACTGAGCATCAGGCACAGATTGAGGAACCGATTTCATGCGGCTACTGATGGGAAAAAAAACATATCTGACAGGCAAATGAAATTTGTCAGTGGAGATAAAATCAAAGCTGTTTTGGCATGGGGAGACTTTAAAAGGCCTGTCATCTTACCTCTGCTCCAGGAATCAAAAATAAACCCAGCATCCAGATCTGACTCTAGTCTTCTGCAAAAAAACGATATCTTTAAAACAAACTCAACGACAGGTTCTTTAGTAAACAGCCTTATAATAACTTAATTTGTATTTCTCCAGCTTGCCTTCAGACATATTGGAGCCAATAGACTCTCTTTGAACTGTATGAAAAACGGCCTTAATTAAGTCATGCTCAAAAACACACTGCATCTGTATATTACTAGCTGTGTAGATGCAAGATTACATCAGTAATTCCAATATCAAAGGATAACAAAAATGAGAATAAATAGTAGAAATCATATATATATATATATATATATATATACAATTTCATATTTAAAATATGAAGAAAAAAAAATCCCTCAAATGAAGACAATTCAAAGATATTAAATTATTGTGGCAGATGAGAGCAATGAGCACATTTGTGACCCTGGACCACAAAACCAGTCATAAGGGTAATTTTTTTATTTTTTTTATTGATATTTATTAGCTGAAAGCTGAATAAATAAGCTTTCCATTGTTGTATGGTTTGTTAGGATATGCTGATATACAACTATTTGAAAATCTGGAATCTGAGGGTGAAATGAAAATATTGAGAAAATCACCTTTAAAGTTGTCCAAATGAAGTCCTTAAAATAAATTTTTGATATATTTTACGGTAGGAAATTTACAAAATATCTTCGTGGAACATGATCTTTACTTAATATCCTAATGATTTTTGGCATAAAAGAAAAATCGATAATTTTGACCCATACAATGTATTGTTGGCTATTGCTACAAATATACCCAAGTGACTTGGGACTGGTTTTGTGGTCCAGGGTCACATATGATTTAGAGGTAAATATATCATTTGCTGTATATTTCTCATATCACTGAACATAAGCAATGAACACTGTCAAGATGTTGTGTCAAAAATACATGTCAAGACTCCTTCATTCTGTTTTATTCAGACTAAAATTCTGTAATACGTTTTTATGAATTAAAACTAACAGCATTCATTTTTAATCCATTTTTTTTTTTTTTTTTTACTTTTTTAAAACTTATTTTTACATTTTAACTTAAATTGTTAAATTGATAGCTTTAATTATTACACGTTTTTTACAATCAGTTGTATAGCAAGGTTGTATAAGCTATTATTTTATAATTCAATCAGTCAATTGAGTTGTAGAAAATGCTGATGTTCCATTTCCATTAATTATTCATTAATGATTAACACAATGAGAGTGTAAATCAGGGTTCTGCCCTTCATACTGACCTTCCCTTCCAGCATCAGTGCGCGCGCGCGCGCGTGTGTGTGTGTGTCTGTAGCTCATAATTGCTCTATCTGTGATCACACTCAGCTCACACTAAGGGTAGAGACTTTACCTTCCACCTTCTGCCACTAATGCATAAGCTTACTGGCCCCAGTGTGTCCCAAATCAGTTTCTGAAAAACGGTTACACTGCCATTTAGAAGGTTGGGTAAAAGGTAAGATTATTATTATTATTATTATTTTAATAAATAATTACTTCTATTCAGCAATTATGCATTAAATCGGTCAAAAGTGACAGTAAAGACATTTATAATGTTACAAAATATTTCTATTTAAAATAAATGCTGTTATCAAAGTTATCAAATAATCCTGAAAATACTTCATGATTTCCACAAACATATTAAGCACAGATGTTTTCAACATTTATAATAATAAATGTTTCTTGATCAGCAAATCAGCATATTAGAAAGATAAATGCTGGAAATTCACAATATTATTGTTTTACTATATTTTTAAACAAATAAATGCACCCTCTTGACCCTAAACTTTTGAAAAGTAAACTAAAATGCACTATTACTGGCAACTAACAAGGACAGTAGAGTTCTGCAGTTCACATTTATACTATATCAGTATAGTGTGCTTCAGTTAGTAACAAGCCTCTTTCTGGTACACACTCGGCAGTTTCTTCAAAATTAAGGATAATTGTGTTTTCATGCCAAAATAAAAGAACGTAGGAAAGAAAAAAATGGATGTATATGTGCTCAAAGAACAGGCAGTTTCAGCCATTCTGTTAGAGAGAACAGATAAAGCTTCTTCTTACTCTTTTTATCTTAATAACAAAAAGAGTAATTGGGTTTTGTTGAGATACATGAATATAAAGGATGGCAGTCCAGTGAAATACTAACCATATCACATTCTTGACAATACTTTTGATTTAATCATAATAACAAACCATTCTAATAACAACTGGTTTAAACTTGATTCATGCCTTGCGTTAACACAGACTGAACTGATAAAACCTGAAAACAATGTTTATTTTCTATAGCATATTTATCATAATGACTTAGAGGCCATGATTTAATTATAAATGCTGGGAATGACAGTTTATTTCTTCAAAACTAGTTTGAAGACCTAATTTAACGTATTTACTGGCAGAGTGTTTGGGGGGGTTACTCTGCCAGAGGGATCACTAGAGACGCTCTCAAATGGAGGAGCGAGGGTTGAGACAGACAGAAGGGAGTGGAAAAATATCCCACTGCTGGATGTTTTTAAGTTTTTTTGCAGGTCCTATAAGCCTAAAGTAAAGTTAATTAACCGGTTCTAAATTTACATAGCTCCCATTTGAGACGAAGCAACAAGAGAGGAATGAAAAGGCATTTCTGAGAGGAAAATGTCATTCAGACTCAATCTGTGAACTTAAGACTCTTCAATCAAATGAAAAGCCTTTGCAACCCACCCCACTAGATGCATTCATATTGCATGACTTTAGAAATTGGCCACATTCACCTTGTTTGTTCTCTTTCTCCTTCTCTCTGGGTCTTTTGTAATGGGTTTCTTGCAACACTGCGTCAGCGAGTCATTACGGCCCCTGGCTAGGACACCAGGGTTAATGATCATTAGCTGGAGATACACCCTCCTGGTCAGAGGATATTTAAAAACAAATCCAGAACATTTTCTCAAAATCTACAGTGAAAAGTTCTGTTCCTGAATTTATTTTGGTTTAAATATTAATCCCATATTAGATCTGTTAATGTAAATTTGCATAACTAATGCTTCCTATCTGTACGCTCTTGACAAGAATGATCAAAACATTAAACAACACTATGGACCAAAATGACCGTTTGGTAATGAAAAGTCAAGAAATGTAATGTTCAGGCAAATGATGCTTGAATCAAAGGATATTTTTAGTTTATGATCCATTTTTACAGTGAATATGAAGGGCTAGACAGAGAGAGAAAGAGAGACATATTTCATGAACATGTGAGGACAGATTGTGCTCTTAGTGCATTCTGGGAGTGATTGAGATGCAATTCGCAAAATATCAATCAATCTGTTATCATCACAAGAAACAATATACTTCCTGAATTCAATCAGTGCTACCCAATTTAAGATATGTGTTTTACTCTTGGTAAGAAGCTAAATGTGCATGGTTAGGGTTAGGGTTAATTTCTTTTTTTAAAACAAAATTAATAATAAGAAGTCAATCAAAATTTTGAACTTTCTATTCATCAAAGAACCCAGAAAAACTGTTTTTACCATTGGAGTTAACACATCAATCAATGCCTGCTTTCACATCATTGCGTCTTCACTTACAGACTTTTTCCTAATGAAGTGCCTGATTGCATTAGTGCAGGATTATTTGTTTGTTCAGCACATCAGCATGAATTGTTTATGAACCAGTAACAATAAGTCAGGAATAATGTTGTTTTACATGAAATGGACACGAAAAATTGATTTGACTGAAACAAGTGAAACAAGAGACATGAAATTAGTAGTGTATGATATTTCCATGGACAACGTTGAACAGTTTTAGTTTTTTATTTTTTATTTTTTTAATTCATGCTCAATTAGTCTTGCAGAAAGCTCTGTAATAATTATACATTGTACTGCAGCATATGCTACCTGGACTTGTATAAACATCTGGATAAAGATTTATAAATCTTTCACATTTCTAGTATGTAACTTTGTTTTTGCATTGTTATTTCAGTCGAGCATTTGTAGTAGCTTTGGACATATTTTGTTGATCTTGGAACAACATTCCTGTCTGAATATTTTATCCCTACCCCTAAACCTAACCCTACCCATAAGTTATTGCATATTTTGTGACACTAGACTTTCAGTGAATGAGAGCTTTTCGTATTTTTAAATCACTTCCATACATGTGTTATGGAGGGCTGCTGATACTTTTCCTATAGGCAAAGATGTTAAGTCAAATAGCAAAAAATTATTCTAAGGCAAGACACCACAGGTGATTGGGATAAAAATTTCAGCTTATAGATATCGACCTACTTGGTGAATGTGATTTCACTAAGTAACAAAATTTAATGAACCAATCAGATTTGATAGACAGTTTACAGTTTATGTCAAGTTTAGGCTTACAACCAGGGTTTGGTGTTTCTACATCAGTGTTTCTGATTTTAGGGATAACTTATAGGTAGGGTTAAGTTTAGGGGTAGGGATAAAATATTCAGACAGGAATGTTGTTCCAGGATCAACAAAATATGTTGATCCAGGAACATGTCTTACTTGGCAAAATCACTGTGACCCACCAAATTAACCCAGTTGATTAATCAAAGTACATTAAGGCAATTGTTCTGCATTACAAGTTTTCTGAAATGTTGTGTTTAGTTATGCAAATGAGGCATTATCTAATTATATATGAATGCAATGCTTCAGATGTAAAAACCTCTAAATCCGTCTGATATTTTTCTTTTAAATGAGTATTGTTATCAGGCTCCTATGTTTATGTTCAGTATTTCACTTTAATGGCAATGAAAAGGTTATTAGTCAGTTATTCAAATGCCTTATTTTCAAAAATGTCACTGATAAGAGTACAATTAAAAACATAAAAATGCTCATTTAAAAGAAAAATGTCAGACGGACTTAGGGGTTTTTTGCATCTGAAGTCTTCATATACACTTTGCATACATTTCTAGAACAGAAATTTAAACATTGTATAAAGCCAGGTTCATTCAATTCTTGTTTCATTTTGTTGATATATTGGAGTTGAAGGTTTTTTACAGATGAGATTTCGAATATCTCTTTTTATCACTCCATAAATCACAAAATACTGTCAACAGCTGGAAAAAAATTACCATGTTTTTAGGAATAAAAAGTCATAAATCAGGCAAATGATAAATAAACTGCTCAGATGGGAATAAAATGGGAAAGTTAGGTGTATTTAAGTGCTTCTGAAATGGAAATTTCTGGCTCCTCGTTTTAAGAAAACAAGGTTTCTTTCCACTAGTCTGAAAGAACACATTATGGAAAGAAAATAGCCATATATATATATATATATATATATATATATATATATATAAACAATTAAATTGCTTTGTTGAATGATTAGAAATTATCTAAAACATGCTGTAGGACCATACAAATAAGGCCTGTCAAAAATGAGAGAGAGAGAGAGAGAGAGAGAGAGAGAGAGAGAGAGAGAGAGAGAGCAGATAGCACAAGGTAAGAGAGCAAGAGGCCCTGACAGATAAAAGCAGCCCAGAGGAGAGATGTTGATACCCTCCCTAACCTGGACACTACAGCAGATAAGTGAACACCACCCTTACACTCTCAGATAACAGCAGGGAGGGTGAAGGCTGCAAAATATCAGACAGCAACACCAGCTGCATATGTATCATCCACAACAGCTTCATGCACATATTACGGGTTGCCATGACCAGACAGATGCAACTGAAAAAAAAAAAAAAAAAAAGAAATAAAAGTTGAACAAGGTTGTTTATTATCATTATTAAAGTGGATTTGTGCCAGTGATCTCAATATACTATTGTGCTGCTATGACTAAGCTATCAATAGCTGAATAAGAAGCACAACACCAAATGCTTGCCAAACACTAATAATGTCCATAAACGTAATTACACACCACAACTATAGAGGACTGAGGTTACTAGCGCACTGTCATTAGCCTGTATTTCAGTTTAACAGCCACTTAAACATAACAATTACCATAATTAAACAAAACCAGTAATCATCCATAAGCACAATCAGCAACAAGGAAGTGCGACATAAACTTGTAGTAAACTGAAATACGCTAGTGGTGTGGGATCATGCTCTGTGACTTTCATTGTTTAAAAAGAATCATTATTACTCAACCAGCTGGGCCATTCATACTATGCAGTACATTTTCTTGTGCCCACTGTGTATATTTTTAATAATACTTGATAAATATTAAAGGTGCATTTAATAGTGTTTTTAGCTAGCGTTAGCATTGCTGTTTTTTGTGTACTTTAAGTACCGACACCACAATGGTGTTTGACGCAGTGCTGCCATCTATTGACGTGGATCAACATGATCGTCTCTGAGGTTAATGTAGGCTATATTTCACTGATATCAGAGAGCAGTTTATGCAATTAACTTCCTTACCTGTGATTAAAAAAAAATAAAATGTACTCTAGTCATCTATGTTTTGTGTATACAGAGGCAAAAGCCAATGAGCATGAGGAATAATGTCAGGTCAGGACAATAATGTCCTGACCTCCTTTACACTGAAGGAGTTGACCCTCATACCGTCTACATAATTAAAACACTTTTTATAGAAAACTATTATAAGTACAGTCTTCATTGCAAGTGAATGTACACCATTCAGATGACTCTTCACAAAACAACAACATATTTCTTAATGTGTAAAACTTTTTAAATTAGCATTAAACTTCTAAATGCACCTTTAAACCAACAATTATTAAAGATGAAATGCTAGGATTGCTTTCCACTCACTGTGGTGAGACTCAGTGAAAGTGATTTCAAACAAATGGTAATCAAACTGCCAGCAAGGTCACAGAAATATTAAAACTTCACAGCATCAGCACAACAAAGAAAAAAAAAAAAATAAAAAAAAAAAATTGGAGAGTTAAAAAAACCCAATAGAATAACTAAAAAGAAGTGGAGTAGATGTCATATAGTGAGTAGTCAATATCCAAGTCAAAGGGTTTCAAAAAAATCATTGTTATGTACTGACTTTCACCTAACACACACAAACACACAGACACACAAACCATGTAATGATCACTTAAGGTCGAGCACCCTGAGGAGGTTGATGAAATACAAACATTGCTAATGAAACAGTCTACAAACGTGGAGCAATAAGAAGCAAGAACACATTGATATGGATAAAATGGTCCCATTTATTAACCTAGGTGTTCTCGTTTTGGCTTGGTGAGTCAGTGGTCCTTTGCTGTTGTGTGTTATGCATCAGGAAGCATTAGCATTTACACTACCAATGAGATGTGGCGGCATCCGTTTCTGACTACTTTTATATGTGGTTTGAATACCACTTTTAGCACTGAGCACTTGTGATTGTATAATCCTAGATAGATGTTAATACCAGGTGTAAATGAGACCTGAGAGACCAAAATATTTATGGTGAGGTCAAATATATAGTGGTGGCAATGAGAGATGAAATCAGGCAAGTTAGAGGTGATGTTAAAGCTCACTTACTCTCTGCTCCTGGGTAGCCACGAAGGTCTGAAAGCCTGGGGCGACTCCGAAGCCCAGCTCATGTACAAAGGGCGGCTCCGCTTGACTGTGGATCTGCACCCTCACTCCTGCCTCAAATGCTGTCTCTTCTAACAGAGAGAAAGAGAAATTAAAAGATTAGTTGTGCTTCAACAGAGTACAATAGAGCAAAAGTAGTGTTGAATAAAGATATTCGCATCTTTAATGCTTTAAAAAGTCACATAGACCACCTAAGCTGATTCAGCTGGTGACCAGATTTATTTTATTTTCACCATATTAACATCAAGTTTGGTGCATACAAATTTGTTTGTACCCTTGTTGTAATGCTGATGAAAACAGATTATTCTAAATGAGCTACTGCATGCTGCTTACTATTAGTAATTTGCATAATACACATGCAAACATCTCTATATCAGAGTTTTACACACATCGTCACTTCTACAGACATTCATTACTCCCTCTAAAGATGGGGCCTCATCTTACAGTACACATAGCAAGAACTTTGAGTAGAAACAAGTGGGCCATTCTTAAAATTATTTAAAACGAAATACAACATTTATTTAGGCCTAGACTATGCATAATAAGGGTTTATTTTTTTTAACACAGAACCAACATCGAGCTATGACACAAGCAAGACTGGATGTGGTTTTCTATTTTAATCTAAATGTAATTTATTCCTGTGATGCAAAGCTGAATATTCAGCATCATTACTCCAGTCTTCAGTGTCACATGATCCTTCAGAAATCATTCTAATATGCTAATTTGCTGTTAAAGAAACATTTCTTATTATTATCAACGATGTTAAAAACAGTTGTGCTGCTTAATATTTTAGGTAGAAACCATGATACATACAAAGAACATCATTTATTTGAAATAGAAATCTTTTGTAACATTATTAATGTTTTTAATGACACTTGTGAGCAATTTAATTTCTCCTTGCTGAATAAAAGTACTACAACCCGAATTCCGGAAATGTTGGGATGTTTTTTAAATTTGAATAAAATGAAAACTAAAAGACTTTCAAATCACATGAGTCAATATTTTATTCACAATAGAACATAGATAACATAACAAATGTTTAAACGGAGAAATTTTATAATTTTATAAAGCATTCATAGTGCCTTCCAAAACATGCAAGCTGCCCATACCGTATGCACTTATGCACCCCCATACCATCAGAGATGCTGGCTTTTGAACTGAAAGCTGATAACACGCTGGAAGGTCTCCCTCCTCTTTAGCCCGGAGGACACGGCATCCGTGATTTCCAACAAGAATGTCAAATTTGGACTTGTCTGACCATAGAACACTTTTTCACTTTGAAACGGTCCATTTTAAATGAGCCTTGGCCCACAGGACACGACGGCGCTTCTGGACCATGTTCACATATGGCTTCCTTTTTGCATGATAGAGCTTTAGTTGGCATCTGCAGATGGCATGGCGGATTGTGTTTACCGACAGTGGTTTCTGGAAGTATTTCTGGGCCCATTTTTTTGCACTCTTTCACAGCTCTGCCCATCTTTACTTCTGAGAGACTCTGCCTCTCTAAGACATCCCTTTTATAGCTAATCATGTTACAGACCTGATATCAATTAACTTAATTAGTTGCTAGATGTTCTCCCAGCTGAATCTTTTCAAAATTTCTTGCTTTTTCAGCCATTTGTTGCCCCCGTGCCAACTTTTTTTTTTGCATGTGTGTGTGAGCATGAGCGTTCCACATTGTGGATGTGCTATAGGGTTTCCACTTCACTTCTGTGTATTTGTGTTGTGGCTGATTTAGCTTTTTATTTAAAAAAAAAAAAAAAAAAAGTATCGATTTTTTCATTTCCCCATTCATTTCAATGCGAACATCCTGGGACTTTTTTTCACGCTAACATACAAAGATATTCCAATTTATTTTTTTGTTTGTAGAGCAAATGCAAGTGTCAACCACAACATCAAGTCTCATGCCATTTAGATGAAAGGAACGTTTTTTTTAATTTCAGCAAATGTCATTTGGGGTCAAAAGACCCCGAATAGCTTACAAATGTTCTTTAGATTATTCAAATGTTCTTCACTCTAAAAAAAAAAAAAAAAAAAAAGAAAAAAGAGGGGGGAACTGAAAAAAAATGGTATTACTTTTGGAACTTTTATTTTTCAGAGTGTAAATGTGAAAAAAGACCAGCTTTAGTATCATTCAACATTACACAACGCAATCACATAAAAAAGG
Organism: Mylopharyngodon piceus; assembly: GCA_039654765.1. NCBI lineage: Eukaryota > Metazoa > Chordata > Actinopteri > Cypriniformes > Xenocyprididae > Mylopharyngodon > Mylopharyngodon piceus. The sequence continues at coordinate 18,755,358 of CM077457.1, forward strand.
GAAAAAGTGTCAGGAAATCAGACCTATTCAACAGCCTTCCTCTGTTTTTTTTTTTTCTTTCAAATGCATTGCCACAACTCACAGGACACTCACACATTTAATATCTGTCATTTTGTTTGATTAGCCATGCCTCGCTAGCCTGTAATATTGGTTGCAAGAGATGTGTTCATTTTCCCCCAGCCCGCCTCATCCGTTCTCAAAGACCTGGTGAGGAGAGAGGCCTCATTCAGTCATCAGGACCCCCACAGGCTCGCAGGCATCTTAACTGCCATCTATAACAGGAGAGCACAGTCACAAAGACCCCCAACCTTCCACTCACACTCCAGAGGCCAAGGCACTGATGGAAACACACCATGACAGCAGCTGCAAGCAGCCACACACACACTGGGACCAGTCAATACTTTCCGCAGTGTGTGTGTTTATGTGTCCCATATCAAACATACCAAAGTGTAGCTTGTCAAATATGAAAGAAAGAACTAAAATACTCAGACAACGTTTCCTGCACTGCTTCAGTGGTGGCGCTGCTATTGCATCTACTGCGCCTACTGCGCCATGACATAAGAAATTATTTTTAGCTCAGTTGTATTCTTGTGTCCTTAAATGTGATGAAAGAAAGACCCCTTCAGCACAGAAAGGAAGAATGTTATGAAATACTACAAAACCAATAAACTGACAACACTATTGTGTTGTCCTCACTAGTTGAATGGCACTGCATTGAATGCAAGACAAATACAGTGTAGTCTAAATTGATTGTAAGTCATTTCTTCAGCATTTATGGCTTTGGAAGACTTAGAATAAACAGAATTATATGGTGTTATTTTTGTTCTATTTGGCAGCCATGATTGTCACGGCTGAATTATCAGTGAATTGTCAGTTTAATGAAAAGAGCTGTATGAAAATTCTTCAAAATGCCTCCTTTTGTTAAAGGTTCGATCATATTAGTGAAATTTCGCAGACAAAAAAGGTCCATAGTCTATTGTGTAGCGATTCATGAGGCACAGTTCACACAGAAGTCACTTTCAAATCAAGCAACTTTCTGTTGGTCAATGTGACGAATGCAAGTGACCAACTTGAATCCGTTGGGAAATCTGCATGGGGAGATCTTTTGCCCTCATGTGAAATTCATTATTGTGTATTTCTATTGAAATGACTGGATTTCACTCGCTGAACAATAATAAATGATCACATCTTAAGGGTCTGGAACAACATGATTAATAATGAATAATTAAATCCTTTTATTTTGTTTAAATTGTTTTGAAATGCACATTGTGTTTGTGATGATTTGTGTGTTTCCTCCCAAGTACTAAAACAATCATTAACAGGCTCATTAAGGAACCAAAACCTTTAAGCAGAAACCTCTGATTCAGAACCAGAGTCATTAATTTCTCATCCCGATTAATCAATGACATCAGATTCAGGTCTTTGTGATGCTATAGGGAAGAAAACTATTCATTATAGACTGTATTTGGTTGTGAAGAAGGCTTCAGTTTTTCACCATTTCTCACTACAGTCATCATCAGCACTATCAGTATCTCAGTAATGAGGTGTATGTGTGTGGGATGTAAGAAAGAATGTGTCATTTGTCTCTGCAGGTTAATGATGAGATGTGAATGTTTGCTGTTAGGTTGGTGAGGTTGGTGAATAATTTCTTATTTGTATGTTGAAAGTATTGTGATGCTAATTCATTGTTTGCTCCAGATAACAATCTGTCACTCCAAATTAAAGCCTTTGAGTATAGAGAAACAGAATAGAGAAACACAAACAGGAAAAAGTACAGGAACTGTTGGCTCAGTAACTGGCTGCTGTTGTAGACGGAGTGAAAAATGGCAGTCTAGATGTGAAACTCTAAAACGTACTGGTTGCATTTAATGCAAGCTGTGAACAAATGCATAGTGTCATGTAATTATGGCATTTTAATTGGAGAACTGGTTTGAGGCTGATTCATACTGTACAAACACTACCATTTAAAAGTTTGGGGTCGGTAAGATTTTTAATGTTTTTGAAAAAAGTATCTTATGCTCACCAAGGCTGCATTTGTCCAAACTGTCCAAACTCTTGCACAGAAGGTTCTTTATAGTGGAAAAGGGATCTTTTAGATCATCAAAATGTTCTTAATACTAAGATTTTTTTTTTCTTTTATGAACTGTTCACAGAAAGTTTTTTGGGGGGGAACCAAAAATGTGGCATCAATGTGAAAACTCCCTTTTTGGAATCTTTATTTTTAAGAGTGTAGTTTAGCTTTGATCTGTGCTGTGGATTTTTTTTTACTGTCTTAGAAAGGGATGCTGAGGGCAAATATACAGTAAGTCTTGTTATATAACTTGACATAGTGCAAAGTGCAAAGTCCTGGGATTTGTAAATCAGAGGTCACCAATTATTGGACTTTAGAAGCACTCTGTTCCCTATCTCTCATCCGCAGCCCCGCTCTCCATTACAGTGAAGTCACAAAATAAAATACAACCAAATCTGTCCAGTTAATGATATATATATCCTGACAGACAGTTGCAATTTTCTTTTGGTTATAGAGAAATAAACATTTGAACTACAAACCTCTCACAGTAAAAAAAAAAAAAAAAAAAAGAAAGAGAGAGAGAGCTGGAAAGTGGGCTGACTTCCCCAAAACCGAAACAACTTATGCAATGGCTGCTCCCTTTAATTTATGAATACCATATAATTACTCATAAATACTTCTGAAATGCATATTGCTATTGGTTATTTTATTTCATAGACATAAAGCATTACAGACGAGATCTCTTGCAATTTTAAAATGATATAATATTATTTTTAGGAGCATGTGCTTAACAGTCCAATTGTAGTGCGATTAATGCGCAGACATGCTGGACGAAGTCGTGCTACAGTCACATCTGTTCGTACAATTTTAGTTTACACTGCCTTTTAAAAATACACATTATTGCTTCAGTCAGACTGAAAACAAAAGTGCATGCGAGCACACCTACTGGCTCATTGTGTAACGTTTTGTGTCATATGTTGATGAGCATAGGCAAAGAAGATCAAATATAAGTCCTTTATTTACATAAATGGCAAGAAACATTCGAAACAGCATGTGGAACACAACAAAAACGGAGAAAGAACTGAAGGAAATTAGGAACTTAAAGGGGACCAATTATGCAAAATTCACTTTTATAAGGTATTTGAACACAGATGTGTGTCCACAGTGTGTGTGTAAACAACCAGCCTATAATGCTAAAAATCCACCCACTCTTTTCTTTCCCTTTACGTTCACAGACATAACTGACTGTGTTTGTGAACTTTGTGTGTTTTTGATATAACCTTGTGTGTATTTGACAGTTTACGTGCAATAAGACATGTAAGAGAAATTTGTTTAATACTCACACAACAGGCCCTCTGAAAGCCAGCTTTCTGTGCGTGTGCTTCGGATGTGTGCACTCAGAAAACCATATATCAGAAATTTAAACTGTTATAGCTTAAAAACGCATGCAAATGATTAACTTTGATGAACTGCAATGTCACGTGAGTGTGGCTAAGATAATCAAAACCAAACAGATGTTTTGTTCGTTTTAGGCAGAGAGGCACGAGCTGTACAGGCCCCACCCTCTTCTGGAAAGTGGGGTGGGGAGCAGCAGCTCATTTGCATTTAAAGATACATGCCCGAAAACAGCATGTTTTTCCTTCCACTCAAAAATTGATATTTACAACAGGGATAATTAATGATCTGTGGGGTATTTTGAGCTGAAGCTTCACAGACACATTCTGGGGACACCAGAGACTTATATTACATCTTGTAAAAAGGGGCATAATAGGTCCCCTTTAAATACACAATGATAATGAACTCAAAGACTAACAGGTGTGATCATCAAATGAGTATCCATGGCAACTAAAGGGAACAAAGGAACACAGAAAACAGAAAAAAACGAATTTATTTGTTTAATTTAAAACAATTTATTTATTGTGTGTGAGATAAATCAGTAAGATAAACCAAAGATGAATCATTCTTCAGACATGTGCCTTTAGCAGACAGATGAGAAAAACTCAAAACCATGCTGATGCTTTTGAAGTCTGTCTCTTTTGCATCTTTTCTCTTCCACCTGACACTTAAGGTATTACAGATGAAAGACAGGTCATTACGAGGGGATGATGGAGAATGAGGTGGAGGGGGGGGGGAGAGAGAGAGAGAGAGAGAGAGAGAGAGAGAGAGAGAGAGAAGGAAAGTCAACAACACCTATTTTGAGAGTCTCATCTTCATCCTCAAATTAAGTGATCTATGACACATCGGCCTTATGTTGTTCATTTGTATAGACTCTTTTTCCTTTGCCTCTTCTAACAAGACACATGAAGTATTATCATTTTGTTCCCTGCTGCTATATTGCAGTAATCAATATATTTGCACATGACCAAACAATTGTTGGTTAAAAATGACTATTGACTCCAATTTGGGCTCCTCGGCTCAATAATTACACAAGCTGGTTTAATTAAAGTTTCGAAACGGAAAGAAATCAATCAAATATTTGCCATGTGAAATGTAATATCTTTACAGATTGAGGCTGTTGATTCCAGACTTAGTGATCACCCGCCAAAACCTGCCGGCACTTCCACAGTTACAAAGTGGAAAAACAACACATGCTGAGCAGAATGCATAAATATTCGCCTTTGATCAGGAACCAAGACGGGAGTGCAGGCATGAAGGACAGAAAGAGAGTGTGAAGAGAGATTTAGTGGTCTCCTCCTAAACTCTGTTCACAAGACCAGCTATATATTACATACTGTAGTACACACACACACACACGCACACACGCACACACATACATCAGGGTTGAGCAAAGTTCAGAATTTTGAATGGGTTCCTTTTCAGTTCATGAGTTTGAATTTGAATCGATTTGATTCCCACAAGATGTTAAATTTGGAATCTGAAGAGGAATGTACTGAATTTAAATTCAAATAAATTCAACACAGTTGTACAACAGATGAATTTTGGTAACACTTTACTTAAAGCCTTTGTATAATATTTTACTTAAAGCCTATGTATATGGCATTATGAAGGTATTCGTAATGTACATAATAATGCATTATATCTTTTCATAAATAAATGTAACAAGTTAAAATGCTTTATAATATTTGCAGATTCCTTGTTACATCTGAAATTGGTTGTTTGCCATCAAAGCAGAATTTTCCACAAATGTTTCTATGGAGCACCACAAAATGTTTACTACATAGTTTTCAGATGACTTTATATTATGTGTTGACATTCAAAATTTTAACATACTGAATATGTAATTGATTGAGTAAATTAGAGTATTCTGGGACATTAAGTGCTCTCCAAGCACTAGTTGATAAAATGGAGGTTCATTTATTAAAGGGTTAGTTCACCCAAAAATGAAAATTCTGTCATTAATTACTCACCCTCATGTCGTTCCACACCCGTAAGACCTTCGTTCATCTTCAGAACACAAGATATTAAGATATTTTTGATGAAATCTGATGACTCAGTGAGGCCTCTATTGACAGCAAGATAATTAACACTTTCAATACCCAGAAAGCCACTAAAGACATATTTAAAACAGTTCATGAGCCAAAAAAAAAAATAAATAAAATAAAAAAATAACGACTTTATTCAACAATATCTAGTGATGGGCGATTTCAAAACACTGCTTCATGAAGCTTTGAAGCTTAAATCTTTTGTTTCGAATCAGTGGTTTGGAGTGTGTATCAAACTGCCAAAGTCACGTGATTTCAGTAAACGAGGCTTTGTTACGTCATAAGTGTTGCGAAATTTCAATGGTTCACCACTGGGGGCGTGACTTTGGTACACACTTTGATACACGCTCCGAATCACTGATTCGAAACAAAAGATTCGTAAAGCTTTGAAGCTTCATGAAGCAGTGTTTTGAAATCGCCCATCACTAGATATTGTTGAATAAAGTCGTTATTTTGTTTTTTTGGCACACAAAAAGTATTCTCGTCGCTTCATTCCTTGTTACATCTGAAATTGGTTGTTTGCCATGTCACATTATAAAGGTGTAACATAAGTGTTACAATTATAATAACTGTGGTTACAATTATTCATGAGACCATACAAGACATAATTAATGCATTAAGAATACATTTATAATGCATTATATATAAAGGTTTTAAGTAATGTGTTTCCAGAATTTCATTACCTCAACGTGTTTTACGTCAAAACATAACTGATTGCATCATTAATTACTAATTATGCATATTTATTCCTTGATGTATGCATATTTATTCCTTGATATATAGAAAACAACTTTCTCTGAACTAAGCTCAATTATGTCAAATTAACCATCAAAGCAGAATTTTCCACAAATGTTTCTATGGAGCACCACAAAATGTTTACTACATAGTTTTCAGATGACTTTATATTATGTGTTGACAATCAAAATTTTAACATATTGAATATGTAATTGATTATTCAATTACTCTTAGTAAATAGTATATAGATAGTAATAGTAAATAGATAGTAAATTAGAGTATTCTGGGACATGAAGTGCTCTCCAAGCACTAGTTCACGAGTTTACACGTACATGAAATCAAAATAAAGTAATTCGTATAGTAATTTATGTGTATTTGGCGTGCTGTCCGGGGGAGGGCTCCGAGCTCGGAATTTGGCCCGAACCCAGAGTACTCCCCCTCCTTAACTGGGATAGAAACCAGCCAAGAGTGAGGTGATGGGGTGGTGGAGGGATGCTGTGAAACTTGTCGCGGGATAGAGGTGAGAGACGGCTTTATATACCAGCTTCCTCTTGCACTGATTGGTTGATTACCTGAACGTGCGCCTCCCGAATTTTGTTAAATGAAACTTCATTTAATAAAATGGAGGTTCATTTATTAAAGGGTTAGTTCACCCAAAAATGAAATTTCTGTCATTAATTACTCACCCTAATGTCGTTCCACACCTGTAAGACCTTCGTTCATCTTCAGAACACAAATTAAGATATTTTTGATAAAATCTGATGGCTCAGTGAGGCCTGCATAGCCAGCAAGAATACTTTTTGTGCAGCAAAAAAACAAATAACGACTTTATTCAACAATATCTAGTGATGGCCGATTTCAAAACACTGCTTCATGAAGCTTCGAAGCTTTACGAATCTTTCGTTTCGAATCAGTGGTTTGGAGCGCGTATCAAACTGCCAAAGTCACGTGATTTCAGTAAACAAGGCTTTGTTACGTCATAAGTGTTGCGAAATTTCAGTGGTTCACCACTGGGGGGCGTGACTTTGGCAGTTTGATACATGCTCTGAACCAGTGTTTTGAAATTGCCCATCACTAGATATTGTTGAATAAAGTCGTTATTTTGTTTTTTTGGCACACAAAAAGTATTCTCGTCGCTTCATAACATTAAGGTTGAACCACTGTAGTCACATGAACTGTTTTAATTATGTTTTTAGTAGCTTTCTGGGCATCTGAAAGTGTTAATTATCTTGCTGTCAATGGAGGCTTCACTGAGTCATCAGATTTCATCAAAAATATCTTAATTTGTGTTCTGAAGATGAACGAAGGTCTTACGGGTGTGGAACGACATGAGGGTGAGTAATTAATGACAGAACTTTCATTTTTGGGTGAACTAACCCTTTAAGTATAATGAAATATATAAATGTAATACCAAATTCTTACAGGTGGCATTTTAAACATTGCTTATTATTATCATCTCATGCTTCTGGAAATATCCCATGTTTTGAGTATGATGACATGTTTATGGGAAAAATCATACAGAGAGAAATTAAATTTATTATTATTGTTATTATTATTATTATTGTTATATTAAAACCTACAGTTACAGCAGGTATAGGAATTTCTTCGAATTTCACTTTAACTTTACTAATTAAATTCACATTTGAATTATAATGACATTTGCATTCACAAATCACTTCTAAACAGTGCACAAACCTGACACACGCAAACAAACCCAAACCCTGGCTATAAAAGATTCAAGGGTGATGACAGAGGGTGGTGCAGAGTATAAAAAAGAATTCACATAAAAGATAGAAACATGAAGACAAACATGAAAAGCTCTTTTGATAAAGCTGGAACATTTCAAGGCACTGTGCTCTCTGAATCAAAAGCATCATCTCAGAAAAACAAGAGCATCCAGATGTGCAGGTAATTAAACCATTTATACCATGGTCTACAGTATCTGAATACCGTATGCATATACGATAATTCATACATGCAAGGTCTCTCTCTTTCTCTCAATTCATTGAAATAAATGTAATCTTACAGTGCTCATTTTTTACTTCAGAATTGTAGATTTAACAACCCTAAAATAACTAATAAAAGTTAACCAACTTACAGTGACTAATTTTTATCCATCCAGTCAAATTCTGCAAACATCAATGACAGCTTTAACTTGTCCAAGCCGGCAAGTGACCATGGTATTAGGGAGATAATCTATGGCTAAGCATGTATTAAATGCTTCACGTTGGGTAGTTCTTTGCCTCCACATCGTGCATTATAACCGTTTACTGTACACCTAGTCATGGACTATCCTTTACACGTATTAAGAGAGATTTAGACAACATGTTCATCTTCCAGGAAAGATTAAGTACTTCAGAATCCAAGATTACTACAAGGAGAGATAATTAAAGTAATTTTATTCAGTATGAAGGCTCTAATTTAGAAGCATGACACAAACATGAGGAGGGAGAAGTGAAATGAGAGAAGGGAATGCAAAATGTACTGAAACAAAAAAGCAATGTAGCAATCTTTTGACTGGATTTATGGTACTGCTGAGCTTCACCACTGCATCCAAAAAACAATATACACATAAATATTCCCGTTCAAGCACACCGAATCTTGCTCTACATAATATACTGTTTATCTCCCCATTTCTTCTTTCAAAGTGAATACGTTCTTCATCACTCTGCATTCATCAGAGTTGGAAACCGGCAGACAGAATGACGGATTGGCCGCACATTTATTCAGTGAGGCTCAGGGATCTCACTCCATGTCTTAAATTTGAAAAAGATGATGGCAAGTTTATCACTGGCTCTTTCTCTGCTTCAGACGTGTCATCTTCCTTGTGCATCGTGCCAACATTTGTCAGCGCGACGTACCACATTTATAATATTACATATGCAAGCGCACACTTCCTCTTCATCTCTTGCCCATTTTCAATTTCTCCATCTCTTTCCCCATGGCCCTCCAAAAACTTTGTTAGGTAATGACTTTTTGATCATGAAAACGCAGAAAGTAAACAATACAGCTGGTGATCTTCTGACTTTCCTTCTATCCCTCCCTTTCAATGGAAACAGGAGGAATCCCAGCTACTGTACACAATTCCTCAAATATCTTTTTATGCAGTGGTCCTCCTTTGAAACTAGAAAAAAATTTTGTTTGTTAAGAACGGCTGTGAAAAACATAAACTGCATTTTTGTGTTTCTTCTTTATGTCCAAAAAACACCTTATAACGAAAACATCTTTATTAAAAAAACAAAACAAAAAAAAACAAAAAACAACGAAACTTGAAATTTTATTTTGTTGAATAATGAAAAGTTAAACTTTCCATTACATAAATAACTTTTTGTCAGTAAGCCTATACTGTTTTGTTATTTTTTGTACAAAGGACATTTTGATTATAGACAATGACTTTTATCCAAATATCCTAAAGTAAATGAATGAATAACAAACGAAAACTGATTTGCCGGAGCAATATCAAAGGATAAGTTTATCCAAAAATAAACATGCATTTACTGGGTATGGAACACAACAGGAGATGGATGTGGGATGAGAGGAAAGTAGCTCTCAAGCTCCAAAAAGCACATAAAAGAACCATAAAAGTGGTCCAAATGAGGAATATTCAGAGTCTTCTGAAACCATATGATAGCTTTGTGTGAGGAACTGACTAAAACATTATACACAGAACATCTTCATGCAATTCAAATCTGGTGCTCTAATGATAAGCATGAGAATAAGGCCGTGTGTCCACCAAAGCATTTTTTCCGAGGCTAGCGTATTTTTCCAATTGTTTTCAACGGGAGTGCCACATTTTTAAAATGCCAGGAGCGTAACGAGGCGCTGAGCGTCTATTTCACACTGAAAAGCTGAGCGCTCTGCGTTTTTTTACCAGTCTCCAAGAGTAGAAGAATGTTCAACTTTGGGTAAAACGCAGCGCTAATCACTGTCATTTTTTTTACCCAGCCGTCCAATCACAGAGGAGAAGGGCCGGGACAAATACAGCACCGACCAATCACCACATTCTGATTGTACAACGTCAACAGATGACAACAACAAGCAAAATAATGGAACAAAATTATTTAAAGCAAGAGCCAGAGAGCCAATTCTTTATATTGTATCAACATTTTCATATAGAAACAGTACAGAAACTAACTATCTGTGAAATGAGATACTACACTGTAAAAAAGAATTGATGGTTTAACTTAAAAAAGTAAGTTACCTGGTTACCTTAAAATTTTAAATTCATTGAAATAAAAAATTTGGGTTAATATAATGAAGGCGATTGGTTTAATCACCAGAAATTCAAAATATTATGTTATCTGAACCACATCAATTATCTAAGTTGATATGACAAAAGAAAAAATGTGATAACAAATCATGAAAATAATTTTTTCACAGTGTAGTTCTGCGGATATTCCGTATCATAGCAAGCAAAGCGTCTCAATTGAAAAACCACTGTTCTCTCAAGGGTACACGTGCTGGGCGTTTTCAGCAGCTAAAAACGCTTTGGTGGACACTCGGCCTAAGAGAATTGAATGTGAGGAAGAGAACGAGAATTCGATATTCACTTATACCAAATCTCCCAAAGGGACTCTGCCCAAATAGCTGATCTGACAACAGATGGACTTGGGGCTGTAAAATAGGACATAATATAGGAATTGTAGAAGATATATCTGGTTATTGTCCATATCCTTCACAGTTATGTGAAGAAAAGTAAATCTAAAAGATTTACATATCAGCCCTGGAGCAGCGATAAAGCCATGGTACAATTCGTGCCTTTGCTTTAAAGGCCACTCTTTCAAAACAGCTGATGAAATGTATAGTCATTACGCTCTGATTCGTTTTGTTCATTGTTGGAAAAAGTATGTCGATATTTCTTGGAATAAATTAGAATTCAGCTTCAGCTAAACTTGTAACCTTTCAAATGCTAATGAATCTTTTGCTGGGAATTCTCAATGCCGCTCTCTTAATCCTAAAGGCTTTCATCTCCTTTGAAATATCGTACACACTACAAGGGAAACTATGCTTTGCTTGGGTTTCACAATGCTAATCAAAAAAAGTGAAGTTTTTTGTGTACTACTGTTCTGAGAAGTGTAGATGCATCAGATCAGTTCAACGGGATGCAAGAACCTCTATTTGATAATGAATCCCACTGGATTTGTCTACACCATTACAGCATCACAGCTGTTCTTCAAGGTGTGTGTCTCTGGCAAATATTCACTGTGTCCCTGGGGATGGCATCACACTGAAAGCGCTGACAAAACCTTGCCCTAATCAGACACCTGTAAGACAATCTGAGTTTCTCCTGCGAATGAGGAGAGATGTTTAGCAAGGGAGAGCTCTGGGAAAGCTCAAGTGTACATAGTGTGATCAGGGTTGACTGTGTGTGTGTGTGTGTGTGTGTGTGTACCTGTTTCTCCCCACACAGGGAGGTATTCATCTTGCTGGATGTCCAACATGATTTCCAGGCCATTGCCTGTGCCTCCTTTCATTGTAGTCCTTAAAGTCTTCCCCTCTTCGGCAGCGTTAAACATGTAACACTTCCCATAACGTGTAAACACCTGAAAAGAGGGAGAGTGAGAAAAAAAGTTCATTTGATTTAATGCTGTTGATCTGTGTATAAATTCTATTCAATTTATTTACTCTAAATACACTAATAATGAAAGCGGGCAGATTTGGCCAGAGAGTATAAAGCATTAATGTGAAGCTTGTAAATTTCTTAAACTTTCATTCATAATTTAGTATAAAAAATGTGTATATATTGAGCTGTAAAGCTGTCTGAATCATCCTCCTGAGATGGGAATATTCTCTAGGTGGATGAACTTCTGGTTATAAGATATTGATATAATTCCTGTGGGCGGAGTTTGCAGAATGCATGCAGCTCCACATCAACAGTTGTTTACATATCACATACAATATTCATGTCCTGTCCCTCATGTGCCCTCCTGGTATTCCTTGCAGAGATACCAAACAAAACTAAGTGGATTTACTTTTTTAACTGGTCATGACAAGAGTTTAAATATTACACATAACTATAATTAATATATTGGTTAGTAATTATAAAGGTTTGAGACTGTGTTCAATTTTTTTTTTTTTTTTTTTTTTTTTTTTTGGTAGCCAAGACTGTAATTTTGAAGTGTTTACTTTTGAAAAGGTTTGACGGTTGCATATTGAAACATTTTTTTGCAGTGCTGCAAATTAAAGGGCTTCAATTTTCAGATGCCGCACAGGCTGCCATTAGTATTGTATGTAGCATAATGCGTTTCCCTGTGGTAAATGGCAGTATGCCACAGATGCAGTACAAAGAAATTAGTGTAACACTTTACAATAAGGTCTCATTTATTAACATTAGTTAATGCATTAACTAACATGAACTAACAATGAGCAATACATTTGCTACATTATTTATGAATCTTTCTTAAAGGGTTAGTTCACCCAAAAATGAAAATCCTGTCATTAATTACTCACCCTAATGTCGTTCTACACCCGTAAGACCTTCGTTCATCTTCAGAACACAAATTAAGATATTTTTGATAAATCCGATGGCTCAGTAAGGCCTGCATCGCCAGCAATAACTCTCCCTTTTCCAATGCCCAGAAAGCTACTAAAAACATATTTAAAACAGTTCATGTGAGTACAGTGGTTCAACCTCAATATTATAAAGCGACTAGAATACTTTTTGTGCTCCAAAAATCACAAAATAGCGACTTTATTCAACAATATAGTGATGGGCGATTTCAAAACACTGCTTCATGAAGCTTCGAAGCTTAACGAATCTTTTGTTTCGAATCAGTGTTTTGGAACGACATGAGGGTGAATAATTAATGACAGAATTTTCATTTTTGAGTGAACTAACCCTTTAATGTTAGTCAATAAAAATCCAGTTGTTCATTGTTTGTTCATGTTAATTCACAGAGCATTAACTAATGTCAACAAATACAACATTTGAGATTAATAATGTGTTAGTAAATGTGAAATTAACATTAACTAAGATTAATAAATGTAGAATTATTGTTAATTCTTAGATCATGTTAACTAAAGTATTTATAATGTTAACTAATGCAACCTTATTGTAAAGTGTTATTGAAATTAGTTTTTTGACACACAAAGGAAGACATTTTTAAGATTGTGCTGGCTACTCTTTTTCATGTAGTTAAAATTAACGGGTAGCTTTCATACGTTCAAAAGGATGCAAATGCCCCATAAAAGTATTATAAAAGTGGTCCAGGCAACTATATTCTTCTGAAGTCATATGATGATAGCTTTGTGGGAGGGACAGGCTGAAATTTAAGTCATTATTGATTAATAATCTGCCCTTCCAGTCAAGAACCAAATGAGACTGACTGACAAATAATGAATCATTCAGAATGGCTTTGATTTACTGGAAAGATCAGATTCAAAAGATAAAATTCACAAACTGGACATACACTATATTGCCAAAAGTTTTGGGACGCCTGCCTTTACGTGCACATGAACTTTAATGACATCCCATTATTAATCCGTAGGGTTTAATATGGAGTTGGCCCACCCTTTGCAGCTATTACAGCCTCAACTCTTCTGGGAAGGCTTTCCACAAGGTTTACGAGTGTGTTTATGGGAATTTTTGACCATTCTTCTAGAAGCGCATTTGTGAGGTCAGGCAGTGATGTTGGTCAGGACTCTGTGCAGGCCGGTCAGGTTCCTCCACACCAAACTCACTCATCCATGTCTTTATGGACCTTGCTTTGTGCACTGGTGCGCAGTCATGTTGAAACAGGAAGGGGCCATCCCCAAACTGTTCACACAAAGTTGGGAGCATGAAATTGTCCAAAATGTCTTGGTATGCTGAAGCATTAAGAGTTCCTTTCACTGGAACTAAGGGGCCAAGCCCAACCCCTGAAAAACAACCCCACACCATAATCCCCCCTCCACCAAACTTTACACTTGGCACAATGCAGTCATGCGAGTACCGTTCTCCTGGCAACCACCAAACCCAGACTCGTCCATCGGATTGCCAGACAGAGAAGCGTGATTCGTCACTCCAGAGAACACGTCTCCACTGCTCTAGAGTCCAGTGGCGGCGTGCTTTACACCACTGCATCCGACGCTTTGCATTGCACTTGGTGATGTAAGGCTTGGATGCAGCTGCTCGGCCATGGAAACCCATTCCATGAAGCTCTCTACGCACTGTTCTTGAGCTAATCTGAAGGCCACATGAAGTTTGGAGGTCTGTAGCTATTGATTCTGCAGAAAGTTGGTGAGTTGCTGTTGTTCACAATTGCTTCCACTTTGTTATGATACCACTAACAGTTGACCGTGGAATATCTAGTAGTGAGGAAATTTCATGAATGGACTTATTGCACAGGTGGCAACCTATCAAGGTACCACGCTTGAATTCACTGAGCTCCTGAGAGCGACCCATTCTTTCACAAATGTTTGTAGAAGCAGTCTGCATGCCTAGGTGCTTGATTTTATACACCTGTGGCCATGGAAGTGATTGGAACACCTGAATTCAATGATTTGGAGGGGTGTCCCAATACTTTTGGCAATATAGTGTACTTCTTTCATGGCCTCGCATGAATGTGTAAAAGAAGAGTTAGGTGTGGATGTATATATATATATATATATATATATATGAAGAAAATCAGCCAAAATTCTGCTCTATTGAAAGTCTTTTACTCACACAAAGCTGTCATATGGCTTCAGAAGACTAGATTATTGTGTAGAAGTCATGTGGGCTTCTTTCATACTGCTTTAATGCTGCCTTTTAGTCCTTTTGGAAGCTTGAAAGCTTTAGTCCCTATGCATTATAATAGCACAGAAAAGAGCGACCAGTACATTATCCTTTTGTGTTCTGCAGAAGAAAGAAATTTTACAGGTTTGAAAGGACATTGTGATTTTTTAGATGAACCACCCCTTTAACTCTTTGATGGAATTTTCCGTCATTTATGAGACAACGCTTCCCCGCTATTGACAGAATTTTCTGAGTACTGAAATTCCGGATGAAAACACAGGGAAAAACGGAGCAGAAACAACTGATAAAAGAATTGCGTATGCATATTGTAGTCTTTGAAAAAAAAGAGCTATTTTCTCGGCTTTTTGTTCAATATATCTATATTGTTTGTTTGTTTGTTTAAAAGCAGAGGGTCTGTTCTTTCTTTTGATATATTGCATGTTCAGATATTCATACAACAAAATATTCTGGGGGCCTTGAAAGTTTTGTGAAAATGATCAAAAATGGTATGCTGGCTATAATCGCTGTTCATCAGACTAACAGCCATATGTGAAATGGGGTTTCAGACTTGTTTGTTTGAGGAACATTAGAACATTAGAATTGTGCAGCATTTTTATCTTAAGATATGCCTTCTGGCTCACTCTTAGATTATTAGAGAAAATACTGTGAGTCTGTGAGAACTAGATAACATCTGATTCCAGGATGCAAAGTGAATTTCGCCGTCACCCTTCAGAGCCCTTCCACATTATAGCCCTCAAGGAAAGAGTGATAGAAGAACCCCAATGTTCCCCTTTCAGCAGACATGGAGAAGAAAAGATGGAGGGCTGGGTGCATTTATATTCATTTGCCAATGAAGGATTTTTACACAGCAGACTGAGCAGAGACAAATACAGCCATTTCAGAGCAATGAGGTGCAAAGAGACCACCACCTTTAAAAAACCCAACACTTTTATCCCTTTCTTTCTTTCTGCTTTTAGCTATAATTTGTGATTATTTTGATTGCGAGATGATATAATTAAGGATAGAGATGGTCTATCAGAGCTGCAATTAACTGACTGAAAAAAGTGTTGTAAGCTTTTGGTCTTCCCTCAAAAATAAGCATGAAGCTGTTTTGGGAAAGCTGCTTTGAAACCGTGTGCCAAAGACTTGTGTGGAGAATGCTGCCCACCTGATCTGAGATCTGCAAAAGAGCTGCTTCTATCTAGTGTAGGAGCTTGATGGATGGATGAATGATTGAGAAGGTTTCTCTTTACAGCATGTCTGTACACACACAAAGACATTCAAGATAAATCACCATAGCCTGCAGCTGCAAGACCACAGCCCACAAAATCGACATGAATATTCAGTCTCATCCTTCATGCCTGAGCTAGCGCTAGCAGAGATCACCCTTCAGAGATAAAGAGAGAGAGAGTTAGGACTGAGGGAAATGAATGCTCAAGACACAGTAGGCCATATAGTCCTCATTTCCTGCACTGACTGACAGCTTCAGTTCTTTTTCTTGCTCTCTGTTTCAAATTCAATTTAATTTTAACTGACAAGACAAACAGCAGCAAGGATTTCCGCTTAAGATGGCTTGCGGCTTATTAAATAAGGATATAGCACCAGCAACTTAAAGCTGTCTTTCCTCATAAAACCAAAGACGTCTCCTTGGACCCAGACCATCCCTTTAGGATTTAACATACAGCTTTGACAATCAGCTAATAATGAAACAATTTAATCCAAATAACTAAAACCACCTTAACAAAAGCCGCAATTTGAAGGTGTCTACTAATCGCTGTCTTGCAAAATGAGGCTTTAGCAGGATTTAGCAGAAGCTAACCAAGTACTTAGCATCTACTAAAATGACATCTACTAAAAATTTCTCACAGAATACTGAGATACAAAGCACACGATAAACATCACCCTTTAAAATAGTCAATAAGTCATTATGACTGCTGTTGTTTGGAATAAAAGTGTACTGTCATTACCACTTAGCGACTAGCGTGTTAACGTTCAGAATCATTGTAAACATGCCAATAGTCATTTGCTATTATTGACCAAGGATGTCTCTCTGAACTAACAGAAAACAGCAAAACATTTGCGAAGGCTTAAGAGGTTAGCACACACATTAAATACTTTCTTAATAGCCTTAAAAACCATTAAACCAATTTAGACAAGTAATGAAACTCAAAAAGATGCCTCTTTTTCCATTTTCACTTTCCAAAGAAAAGAAATCTTCCATTAGTCCTTAAGTTTGGTGCTTTCATGTCAAGATTAGACAACCTCTGTTACCTCGAGGTCATCAGGTTACTGTTAATACAGTACATGTTATAAAACACACTTTCAATTAACTTGCAAGCTCATAACCATGTCGCATTTGTGACATCTTCAGAAGCACGTATTTGAGATGTGAATGTTTATTTATAAGCGCCTGTGTGAGTAAAATCAAGCTCATTAGCTGGATTGTGCGCTTCTGTGAATAAGAAAAAAGAATTCTCATTAAACATTCAAAGAAAGGAAGCGGTTCGAGTGTTCTAGAACAAAATGGCGTGACCTGGTTTGAGTGATGCCCATTGCTTTTAATGACATAGACAGAGGTGCTATTAGCGCAGGCGCTTGTGTGATATGGCTGTAGGCAAGAGAAGCTTGACTGTGGCAGGGCTCTTTTGTGCCATCTCTGACAGGTGAATGTGTGCCGGGTCGACTGTAAGAATATGATGAATACATTAAGATAATCATATTTAGGGAAAGCAGTAGGAGATAAAGCACAACTTGATGTTCACAAAAGGTCACGCTGATTTACATCTAGTTGTTTAGCTGCTCTCTCTCTCTCTCTCTCTTGCTCACTCAAGGTTTCATTTAAGAATATAGATGTATGAATAAATCAGGTTAATCTGAATATTTATGGGGTCCATGATTAGATGCTATTTGGAGTGGTCTGAACCGTCTTCTCGACTGCTAACTACTGTGTTAACAGTGCACATTATGAATGCTCCCCGTAGAGCTGATCACCTTGTATTCGCACCCTCGATTTACTGACTGATCATGTAGTATGCAGATCGGCTATATGACTGACAGGATATTTATCACTGAAATTGCAAAAATAAAGACTACCCCAGGGGTCTTAATCCCGCAGAGAGAAATGTGGTCTTTTCTGCAAATGTTCACACACTAAGTCATCCTCAAAACTGGAGAAGTTTCAACTGGTGTGCCAGGGGCATAAATGTTTTTGCCTTTTTCCAACTGAAGACCTGGAAGTGCTCTACGATGTCTCTGAGTCTTATCAGTCACCGGCCTGGTGGTTTTTTTTCTCTCTTGTCGCCCGCCACATGGATTATCTTCTTCAAACATGGATGCCATCATTTCCTCATTTCATTCGCTGTCTCCAGGCCCTCCTCCACTCTTTTATTCCACTTTATAGTGTGTGTTTATCTCTAAAGTGGCTTTTGCACCATGAAGTGTCTGTTATGTTTCCATAGGATAAAATCTCAGTTTAAGTTATTGCTGTAGATGTTCTCTAGGACAAGACAGAGTTAGAAATAAAGAACAATGTAAAAAATGATTCTTATATCAAAAAAATAAATGACACTTTATTGCAGTTTTTTTTAACTTAAAGGGATAGTTCACCCAAAAATGAAAATTCTGTCATCATTTACTCATCCTCAATTTGTTCTAAACCTGTATGAGTTTCTTTCTTCTGCTGAACACAAAAGAAGATATTTTGAAGAATGTTGGTAACCAGACAGCTGACGGTAGCCATTGACTTCCATAGTATTGTTTTTTTTCCAACTATGGAAGTTAATGGCTACCGTCTATTTTTCGATTACCAACATTCTTTAAAATATCTTCTTCTTTGTGTTCAACAGAAGAAAGAAACTCATACATGTACTCATAAAAATTGAGGGTGAGTAAGTGATGACAAAATTTTCATTTTTGGGTGAACTATCCCTTTAAAAAAAAAAAAAACACAAGTATGTCAAATGTTTTATTGTAGTTTTTTTAACTTTCCAAGCAAAACACAATCATTTCAAATGCAGTCTATTATACTATACTATACTATACTATATATATATATATATATATATATATATATATATATATATATATTCTTTTACACAAGCTCATTATTATTACTGTTACTACTGCATTTTCTCATTGGTTTTACTGGTAAAACATGAAATGAAAACTATTCAAAACACACTGTAAACAACTTGCACAAAAATCTTATAGAAAATTTCATTGATCTTAATTATATAAATTGTATTAAAGTTAATCATAATCTAAATAAGTAATTGTTACAATGATGGCAGATTTTAATTCATGGCAACCTGATATTTTAAGTTTGTCAAGGCACTTACTTAAAAAAATTCAGCAAATGAATTCAACTCAACTCACTGCAAACTTTTGTCTTTATTTTTAAAAAGTTCTACCACACAATTTTTTATTTATGTATTTTACAGTGAGCAGAGGAGAGCAGAAAAAGTCCTTGGCTGTTGAGTAGATCTAGTCTTTGAGTGGAAGAGAAGTGAGTCCAGACGCATTACATCCTCACTCTGGACAGCGAGTGCCAGTGCCTTGCGGCTAATGGCATAATGCCAGGATATTTTTGACAGTCTGCCACCCAAACCTGCTCAGCCTCATGATTCCACACGGTCAATCACACCATCACAAAATCAATGACACGCTGACATTTTTATGGCATCATCGTTCACACACAAATTCAACTCAGGAACCAAAAAAAAAGAAAAGAAAAAAAAGGTCAAGAAACTCAAAGTTTGCAAGTAGGCCTCCATTAACCTCTCCAAATGTACTTAACCACTTCACCTTTCAGTAAATGGAAAACTTTAAAGGTACAGTTCACCAAAAAATAAAAAAATTATGTCATCATACTCACCTTCATGTTGTTCCAAACCTGTATTACTTTCTTTCTTCTGTAGAACAATAAAGGATATTTTGAGAAATGTTTTTCATCCATACAATGGAAGTCACTGAGGACCAAACTGGTTTCCAACATTCTTCAAAATGTCTTCTTTTGTGCTCCACAGAAGAAAGTCACACAGGGTATGGAATGACATGAGGGTGAGTAAATGATGACAGAATCTTAATTTTTGTGTGAACTATCCCTTTAAATTGCTGCGGTCATAACACCTCCACAACAACCATCATGTTTAAAGCTGTCAGTTGTTTCATATCTCAAAACATCAGTGAGAAGAAAGTAACTTTCAGCCATCAGTGAAAATTACAGAGAGAAAATATCTCAAAATACCACCTCTTTCTACCACATAATAGAATAAAAAAGGCTAAGTAGGAAACCTGTTTTCTGATTACCACAGTAATTGTACCAGACCACTATTTCCACTAATATGATATAAGCAGGTGATACAACACTTATCTCCTCAGACGAATTCCCATTCCGCCCCAGCAGCTCGTCGGAGGATGGAGCAATGATGGGAAAATTTAAATCAGGAGCGTTAAGAACCAGTTAAGCACTTTTATCAAAGCCAAAGAGGACTGAAGCGTTCTGACCATCTTTATTGTGATGTGGTTCTGCTTTGTTCCCCTAAATCGATTTCCATTCTGCAGTGGATTGTCACAGGATGGAAAGGAGGGGGTATGGGCAGGGTGTTTACCGGCAGTTATGTTTATAAAAATCTGTAGAGTTGCAGGGTGAGCACTTTGCTTCACGGAGCATTAACAGTGATGGGGTGAATAATTCATAATTCATACCACTGACGAAACGGGTACACAACGGACACACAAATTCACACAGTCACACGCAGACACAGTCAAAGACAGGTTTAGTTAAACTTCATCATCTTTACATCCAATTAAACAAAGAACATTACTGGACATGCAACATTACCCAAATTTAATTTTTATCACCCCTGTCATAAATGTTATTGTAGTTATATGTGCTTGACTAGCACTAATTAAAGGTCTGAGGAGGGAAAGTATGAACAGTATTATAGACAATAAAGCTTAAAAGTAGTACAGAAGAAGAAAGTGATAAGTCAACAGAGAAATAATCTTTCTAACATTCATTATTTTTGTTTATTTCTGTGCGTTCAGTGTTACTGTAATTTCAGACAGTGTCCGTGTGGATTCATCCATAGATAATTCACTTACTCTCTTCCACTAATTTAATTCCCTCTTCCATTTATTTGCTTATTTATGGATTTAAGCAACTCAAATGTTTTTTTTTCTAGTTTTCTTTCCTAGTTCAACTATAGTTCATGCTCAGCTGTGACACCTCAAAAACAGGCTATTGAAAAGAGTTCATTAAAATATTATAATACTATGCTCTCAAATGCAGCATAAGACATCA
This sequence comes from Mylopharyngodon piceus, assembly GCA_039654765.1. Lineage (NCBI taxonomy): Eukaryota > Metazoa > Chordata > Actinopteri > Cypriniformes > Xenocyprididae > Mylopharyngodon > Mylopharyngodon piceus. Next base: position 18,776,546 of record CM077457.1, read on the forward strand.
CTCAGTAGAGTCATTATGAGTCAGAGACCCTTGCTCTGTTCCAAATCCTTCTGAGCTGCCTACGAAGGCAGTATTTTAGGCTTAATAGGCACAGACACGAAGACTGGTTCAAAAGGTTGACAGCATAATTATGCAGCCTCCTAAAATACCTTGTTTTTGTCAAATTCTAGGTCAGCACTGCATGTATCCTTCACAGAAGGCAATCCCAGAATGAAGAGCGAGTGAAAAAATAAATACATGATGCCAGAAAATAAATGCTGATTATAAAAATTCACTACTGTTCAGTGCCAGGTGTATGTTCAGTCTGTTTGTGTTTTAGTTTTGGTTTTCCCTGTCTGCCTGCCTCTCTGTGTTCCTAGTTACACTGTTAAAAATTGCTGCTAAAATTCTAACAGTAACACACTGTTTTCATTTAGAAAAAATGCATTCTGGGTAATATTTGTTGTTTCCAAGAAAGTAGCCTACAGCAATGTACTGTGAATTAACAGCCCTCAAAGTCAACACTCAGAGGCTGTGTTCCAAATCACACCCTCATTCATTATTCACTACATTAATTTACTACTATAGTCCACTTGACAGAGAGAATAAAAACAAATGAGTGAATTCAGACACTGATGAACACCTGCTGTTAACAAGCAGAATCACTGAGTGAAAGAGAAACAACAAGAACTACAAATGACTTCCAGCCACAGCCTTAGATGAAATCAATTAAAGATAAAAGAAAACATTAAATCTCACAAGATCTCAGCAGAGGATGATTAAACAACTCCAAAAACAGCATTACAGCTTCACTTATTACTAACCAGATTGACTTTATTTTTGCCAGATGTCTACAGAAGTTATTATTGAGAATTAAGGTTTAGATGTTGATGACATATTGTGTTTTAGTTTTGGTTTTCCCTGTCTGCCTGTAACATGTTGAAAACAGTTGTACTGCTTAATATTTCTGTGTAAACCCAGTTTTTTTTTTTTTTTTTTTTCCTCAGGAATATTTGATGATCAGAAACTTCATAAAATAAAAGCATTCATTTTAAATATAAATCAATATGAATATTTACTGCCACTTTTGATCAATTCAATGCAACATTGCTGAATAAAAGTATTAATATCTTTGGAGAAAGAAAAAGTACTCACACATCTTCATGTATCCCATACAGAATGCTTTTTATGTGACGGACAAGAGTCGCTAGATAAATGCTAAAGAATTATAATGAAATGTTGATTATAAATAAAATATATTTTGTGCAACACTGAAAAGAACTGATAAAAATAGTTTACTAATGTTTAGTGTAATTATCAACAAACTCTTTCACTCCATTTTTGTGTGCTGTGTATTTTGTAGTTATTATGCAGAATGCTAACATCAAATTCTACTACAGTATCAATTGTGAGTCAACTCGTGCAGAGTGTTATTTCTGCAGTAGCCACTGAGTTGCTACCTATATCGAGCACTCAAAACATGTCAGAGGTCCTTAAAGGGGTGGTTGATTATGATTTGCCTTTTTTAACTTTAGTTAGTATGTAGTGTTGCTGTTTGAGCATAAACAACATCTGCAAAGTGACGACGCTCAAAGGTCAAAGCAAAGGGAGATATTTTCTTTTAAAGAATTCTCTGTTTAAGGACTACAAAAAACGGCTGGTAGGAACTACAACGAGCTTCTTCCCAGGTTAGTGACATCACTAACCCTAAAATTTACATAAACCCTGCCCCCGAGAACAGGCAACAAAGGAGGTGAGGCCATGTTGGGCTGCTTTAGATAAGAGGAAGAGTTGTTGTAGCAGAGTGTTGTTACCATGCCGTCATTTTATGTTGGACTGCTTCACAAACGAGGGTCAATTCAAGCAGAAATGTAAATGTAAATGTCTAAATGTAAATGCAATTCAACGCTGGATTTGCACAAAAGATTAACATGATGGTACATGCTAGTCAATGAGTTGAATCAACTCCACAGCAACTACATAAATTTATCTACTAAGTCTCTCCATCAGAGTCCGACTCCGGTTTGAACGTTGTAAGGCTGAACACCGTTACTGACAATCGTCATTTTGGCTGCGTGAGATTCTCCAGCTTTGTTGTTGTTGAGCAACCAAAGCGCGAGCTGTTAAAGCTCCGCCCTCTTTTGAAAAGTGAGCCGGGAGCAGCAGCTCATTTGCATTTAAAGGGACACACACAAGCACGGCGTGTTTTTGCTCACACCCAAATAGGGGCAAATTTGACAAGATCTAATAAATGATCTGTGAGGTATTTTGAGCTGAAGCTTCACAGACACATTCTGGGAACACCAGAGACTTATGTTACATCTTGTAAAAGGGGCATAATAGGTCCCCTTTAAAAGGAAGCTGTACATTGGCAGTAGCCAGTGAAGCAGCTCAATAGGTATTCTGCAGGCATGTAATCATTACAGCAAGAGCCAGTGACAATGTCCAAACATTACAACCCTGACATCCCATGCCCTCAATAGAAGATTAATAGCCCATCTTGCATATTTTATTCCACAGTCTCTC